>OX387195.1:7382504-8596671 GCA_947561395.2 Buxus sempervirens
AAATTAAATAGAACCAACCCAACTACCTATACACGCATGTTTAGGTCAAACCACCAATGAGGGATGGTTTAGTTTATCAGTGAAATCGTGTGAAATCCCAAAAATTTAAATAATAATTTAAATTTTGAATTTAAGTTTAACAAGTAGTTTATTAGTGGAAAAATTTCAGGTAAATGAAGAATAAGGTTATTCTAGAAATTTTCAGAGATTAAATGGAGATGAATTATCAATTGTGGTAAGTAGTTATTGTTTATATTGGTGTCATGGGCATGGATGAGATAACATGATTTAATTAAATAAATTAACATTAGTGATAGTGCAGGATGGCATTGATGGAGTGGCATAGCAACAAAACAAGTGATGTTTGAAAGAAGCTTGGGCGGCAAGTTGGAATATAAATAAGGTGTGTTAGTTTGTTGGTTAGTTAGATCAGTTGTTGGTTTAAGTGAGAACGTTTTGGAGAATTGGAAGGAGATCTGAGAAGAGAAATCCTCATTGTTGGCCGATTGCTTTTGGAGAAGATTTGAAGAAGAAATTGAGATGCAGAAACTAAAATTCGCGAAGATTTCTTGGGGAAATTGAAGGATATTGTCCAAATTTAAATCAAATTCAGGTAAGGATGATTGTAGCTTTGATTTATGTTTATTACAGAGATTTGATAGGGGTTTTGGTCAGATTTAATTAGACCTAGGAGGAATCGTAGTGTTTTCTAAATTTATTTATGTTAATAGAGAGAAATTTTGTGGAGGAAGAGATTTAGCAGGTTCAGAGAATTGTGGTTGGATTGGAACTTGATATGTAAGTAGCATCTTTCTAACTAAAATTAATGCATGATTTTCGTTTTGGATTGGAATTTGTTTGAGTTTTGAAGAAGAATTTGGTTTTTGGTCGTAAGATCGAAATGTAGTCTCTCTAAGTTGTGAAACTTCTTAAATTAAGTAAAAGAGTGTAGATCTAGAGCTTAAAGATGTTGTGTAAACTGATCGAAGTATTTAGAACATTTATTTTCAAGGCAAATGTGCGCACGTCGCAACACCGCACCTACGAGGTACGCGCGCCTCCGCGTGCCTCCTAAAAGGGTAAAACAAGAAGGTTGGAGTCACCACCGCCTGATGGGGTGCAGGCGGACACCTGGGTGCCTAAGCTTTTCTAATTTGGTTTGCAGCTTGAAATTCTAAGTAGGGTCTCGGTTACGGTTTGAGGAAGTCCTAAGACACTCCGGTCCGCTCCGTCGGTTGATGGGTCCCTCGAATCTTCCTGGTTATGAGTCAACCCAATTCTAAACTCACCCGGTTCCTAAGCCAGCATGCCTGCTTTATTGGGTCTAATAGGGACCACCTGAGTGGTGTGGATCCCGTTATTGGATTTTATCTTGCTTAGTTAAGTGATCTGGGTCTCATTGGGTGGGCCCCGTTGGAAGGCCCACAAGTGCATCCAACTGGACCGGATGGGTCGGGGTTTCTGGGTTTCCAAAGGGGGTTCAGCAAATGTGTGGGCCCCTGTGTGGGCCCACAGTGGTGCAGGGGGATGGGGAGACCCCATTTTGGTCTCTTTTTGGGTTTATGGAATCAAGGGAAAGGGAGAGAAGGCATGGGGAGTTGCCTCCTCCCATTCTCATCGTTTCCAGTAATGAACAAGGACCTTGTGTCCCTATTTTGGTTCTTCATCTTCAACATAACAGCAAGCAAGCGAAGCAAATAAAAATCAAACGACTAAGCAATGGAGAATACACCCTAGCACATGATGGGGGTACATGCATTCTTACCTACTATGTGCATCCAAGAGAGGTGTATGTGGGTGCTCATAAGTGCAATGAGATGGTCGGTGATACCAATGGAGGATGGCCTAACATGCTTCTAAGGTGGAGAGATGCACATGTGTGCACGTGTCAAAAGAAAGTAAGCATGCATGCTGTCCATAACAGTAGCTAGGGAACGTTAACAAAGGGGGATATATGGGGGAACATATACTTCAAGAAATATGCATGAGTGTAGACACCCCAAAATTGCACGATTTTTGAAAAATCATGAAGGAGAGAAATATCTTATTGGAATTTTCAATTCTTAGCATTGGGTTTGAGATCCTTAACCCATTTGAATCCAAAACTACAAAGGAAAAGGCCCAAATTCAATTTTTTGCACAAAGTCAAACTTTTTCCAGATGAATTTTGTTCACTTTTGACCCCAAAAAATGAAATATTTTTAAAGGCAAGATTTCAAGATAATTTTTCCCAGTAATCAGGTTTTTAGCAATGTTATTGCATAAATGAATTTTTTGAGCCTTTAAATCTCGACAAATACCTTGGTATGAACATGTTGAATCTTTTTATCAGACCTGAAAAACCGGAATTTAGCCTTGAATTGAAAATTTGACTCTTTTATTTTCACTTGGAATTTGGGTCTGGAACTATTTTAATGGATTCAAATGGGGGGTGTTTGCTTATTTACATGTAATATCTTAAGTAAATGGAGATTAAAAAATACAAGGACATTTACTTAAATGATATTACATGTAAATAAGTATTGCTTGTGCAGAAACAGGTCAAAAAAGTGTAAAATTTGGTCAAACATGCAATGATCGGATTTTATCTACGATCTGGTCATGCCCGTATTTTATTTACGGTCTAGTCGTACCTGTATTTGATCTACGGTCATGCTGTGACCGCATTTTAAATACGGTTAAGGCATGACCGCATTATATATGCAGTCACGGGGTTTTTTGAGCGAATTCATAATTTTTTGATTTCTGAGCCTTATCTGCACTCAAATCTCTCTTTGGGAGATTCGAATCCTATTGTTTATCCTTTGTGGTTTAATGGATTTACATTAAATCCCTTTTGAACTCAATTTGGAAGATTCTGGTATCCTATCTTGGCATACCAACCATGCCCCTAGGTTTGCCTATAAATAGAGGGCCTTTGCTCAAGCAAAGGGCAGAGGATCTGAAGCTTAAAGAGCTCCAAGTGAAGAAAGGAATCCCTGCTTCTCTGCTTTCTCAATCCAGGTAAGTTCCTTTTCTCTTTTATTTTCTGTTTTTAATTCTAGAAATAGTATAATCTTCTCTATTTTTGTAAAATAAGGCCTAATTTATACTTGTATTCCCAAACCTATCTCCAAGTACCTCAAGACTCCTCTCTAGCCGTAAAACGTGAAGAGATAGTTAGGGGAAAGAGGAACAGGTGGATCCTTAGAATAGAACCCTATAGTTTGTTCTTTTCCTTTTTTTTTTTTGTAGAATAAGGCCATTGATTGTGTTTGTATCCCCAAACCTATCTCCAAGTACCTCAAGACTCCTCTCTAGCCGTAAAACGTGAAGAGAGAGCTAGGGGAAAAGAGAACGGGTGGATCCGTAGGATAGGCCCCTATGTGTAGTGTCTGTGATATGTGATTTTTCTTACTATTCTGTTCATGTTTTAAATGTTTTATTCTGAATCTGGAGGAATTCTATGGATCCATGCTGTTTATAGCATGAGATCCTCTTTCCCTCCTATAGTTTGGATTTTTCACACCATTGCACCTACAGCGCTGTTTTCTTGATTTTGGTGGTATTTGGCTAGGATTCTGGATCTACCATGATCTATATGGTAGATCTGAAACCAAAAGCCTGAAAGTAACCTATAGAGTTTCATGATGTGATTTTGAAATTGTTTTTAATCTTGGAGAAAGGATCCTATGGTCTAAACTCTCCCTTTTGATGTTTTTTCATCAACATGGGTTGAGTGGGGGTTCTATATCTCCACTAATGAGAGATCCGGATCAAATCTGTACTCCAAATAGCTTTATTCTTCAACGTTTTAATCAAGAGATTTCAATTTGAAATTTAGTCTTTTAATGGTTTAACCTAAAGCTAGTTTTTCAGGTTTCACTTTAGGTTGGTTTTCTTTTATTTTTATCTCAATTTTATTTTAATCATGAAACCCTTAGAATGGTATGATCATATTGAAGGTTCTGAATTAATCGGGCTATTCATATGAAAAACCGTACACTTTTGTTATTTTTATGATTTTTTTTATTAAGCAAACTTCTTTATTTTTAACATGAACAATGTCTGGCAACTACCTTGTGTGGATGAATAGGGGTGCCTAACACCTTCCCCTGTTCATAACCTAATCCCCTTACCTATCTCTGGTTGTTTGTTTTTGTATTTTAAAATAGAGTTATTTTTACTCTAGTTTTGTCTTTTTTTATTTTGATTTGATATTTTGGTGTCCATTCACACCTAAACAGAATGGTGGTGACTCCTCTTTTTTATGAATCCCGTGTGATTATTAGGAAGTCATTAAATTGATTTTCCTTGTCTCAAAATGAGTAACCCAACCTAAGTAATCCAACCTAAACATACCCCATTATCAAACTTCATGTTGGAAGAAAGCATGGAAATCATCTAAACAGAAGTACTTAAAGAAGGGAAAGAGGGAGAGTTAATATGGGATACAAAAGATTCACAAATTAGGGGAACAACCTCCCCATTCGAATGAGGCAAATCTCTAACAAAACAGAATATAAAGAGCTTCTAAAAGTGTGGAAGAACTAGGGCTGGCAATGGGTCGGATATATATTCGAATCCGACCCGAATCCGATCCGAAATTACCGAATTCGGATATAGGATTTAGATCCACGGTTCGGATACGGATCTCGAATTTCGGATCCGATTTTTTTCGGATTCGGATTCGGATATACATGTATCCGATCCGAAAAAGATCCGAACCGAAAACATACTTAAAATATATATAAACTTAACCCAGACCATGGTTCAACCATAAGTTAAATGGGTTAAATCATCATTTGATCATTAGACACTTGGATTTGTGTTAAAATTTATAGTTAAATTTACTTTAATTGTTAAAATTGTTTTTTAAAGTTTCAGGTTCAAACAGGCTCGAATTCGGATTTCTGATCAAATTCGGATTTCGGTTTTGAATTCGGATTTAGGATCAAATTCGGATTTCGGATATTCATTGAATTTCGAATTCGGATTTAAGTATTAAAGATCCGTCGGATATCGGATCGAATTCGGATATCGGTAAATTTTTTTCGGATCGGATTCGGATCTTAGCAGATCCGTACCATATTCGACCGATTGCCACCCCTAGGAAGAACCTATCCTCATCCTCTCTTGGAATCATCCATGTACCCTCCCCTTACCATGGGAGTTTCCACATTCAACATGAAGAGGAAAATGGTGGGAAAATGACACTACTCATGCTAGAAATAGAGAGAACACCATGCTAAGAATAGAAAAAATCCAGCATGCTTGAAACATACTCATTCCAACTTATGTCAAACATAACATCATGGGGAACATTACCTTGGGATCTAAAAACCCTGGAGTGGTGTGTTGAACCTCCTTGAGGCAAGGAGAGTGGCTAGAGCAGCACCTTCCCACACCAACAGCAACTTCCTCTTCTCCTTCAAGTTCTTAAGTGTGGAAGAAGAGAATCGAGAGGGGTGGAGTGAGGGAGAGTTTTTTGTGGGTTTAAAGTCTTGAGAATAGAAGAAAAGGGGAGTTCAAAGGTTCAGGCAGCAGGGGAGACTGAGAAAGATCATTGGAAAATGGTCATCCCTTGTTTACTATTCAGATTTGCCTTTTATAGAACACAGAGACAAAACCGCACACTATGTGCTGTTTGGTCAAAACCGCAGGGTATGTGCGGTTCGGCCACGTCTTCTCAGCATTAATTAGGGGACAAATTGGCGCAAGCGCAGACTGACTAAATTGAACCGCACTTACAGTGCGGTTGCTTTTCGTCCACCACACACTGCAATTGGCTCGCGCAAACGGTGGCCGAAAAAATCAACCGCACACAATATGCGGTCGCGAATTTCTCCCCCTTTTTGGTTGAGTTGACTGCTGAGATGACTCGGGCGAATCAAGCTTCTCCAATTTTTTATTATTTCGCATTTATCTTAATTAGTTTAATTAAGATATTTTAAACTTTGACTGATTCGCCCCTGGGACCATTTTGCTCATATCTTTTCTATCCGGGCTCCGATTCCTGCAAACTTAATTGCGTTAGAACCTTGTTGAGATTCTCTACTCATTGGGATAGGTCATGGAAATCAATTTGGGCTCAGCCATAAAGTCACCTTTTTCTCCTTAGGGTTTTAGCCTACTTTTAGGGTCTTTCTTCTTTCTGCCTTTTAAGATGGGTGAAAAAATAAGGTGCTTACAACAGAGATGATCAAATTGAGTTTACAGAGAGAGAATAGCCGTTGTCGTAAATTTTCTAGGGACTGCTAGACCCTGCGCTCGAGCGCAAGGGTCAGGCGCCCCTTTTTTTTGTTTTCCGGAAGAATTGTTGAGACCGCTTGAGCGATTTGTTTGAAGTGATTTATTCAGAATTCAATCAATATAAAGGGACGCTCAACCAAGACGCTCAAGCGATCTTGTCGAGCACCCAACTCTGAAATATCATTATCTGAACTTTTGTGATGTTTGTATCCTTAGAATTGTTTTTGGGCAAATCCAACTTATGTACAAATAAGTTTTAAGTCTCTAGAAGTGATTCCAATGGCCGATTGAAATTATCGAATTAATTGTGGAATTCAGGCTCGTTCTTTTGAAATTGGTCTTGATTTGGGAAATTAGAGAGTTTATGTTCTATTTTATGATTTTAATTGAATTGGAAATTTCATATACTTGCATTAGTTGCTTATAAACAAGTTTAAACTTCTGTAATTGCATAATTATGGTTTTCCATTGTTTTGGGCAGATTTGGAGTACTTGTTCTATCTCATGATTGAGTTGATTTCAATACTGATTTGGTTATTGAAAATTAGCCTTAAGGGCATGTATCTGAGATCCTCCAAATTGAGTGGATTTGGTCTGTAACGACCCAAAACCAGGTTTGCCTCTCCAAGGCACAAACCCGTCCTCGGTCGTCACAGGTTGGTCTTTCAACCTAATAAAATGCGGATAATTTAAAAACTTTTTCCTAAGACAGGTGGAAGTGATATACAGTTAATGCATGTGAAAAATAAGAGTGTACAAGAAAGTGACATTTCTGTGGTGGACTACCAAATGAATCATATAACTATTATAGTATTAAAAAATGTAGGTATCAAGTCACTCCTTTCAATCATCAAGTTTACACTCAAAAGGTACAACAGAAATAAAGTTATAGGTAGGTCTGTAAAAATCCTCCTCTCTATACCCAGGTGCCTTGTCCTTTCCTCTGTCCCCAGTCCGGTCCTTCACACCAGACGTCAACGGCTCTGAAAGCAAAATAGTAAACAACTTATGAGACGAATGTCTCAGTAAGCAACACATGCATGCTCGGTGAAAACACAGTTTATACCACTATCAATCGGTGAAACAATGACATGCGGGTAGTTGAAATAATAATTAAATCATTGGCAATTCAGTGTAATACACTTGGTGCAAATCTGTGCTTAGGTGTACAAGTCAAATCATTAATACACAATCATACACTTATTCTTATCGCTTGGTTATTTAGGGTGTTTAATACATACTGCACATGACCCCATCTAGCTTCACCGATTCCTCATGGTGGTTAGGCATCCAATGCCGATTACCCTTGGCATTCATACCTCGATTACCCTTGACGTATGAGCATTCATGCTGATTCCCCATAGTAATGGGCATCGGCCACCAATGTTGCTGGTGTCGGGATGATATAACAATATAGTAACAGAGCAATAATACTTGGTCATGGCATTATATACAAACACTCCTATTTAAATTTATGGATCCATAACTTAAGATTGTTCATTATGCAAATTTTCAGTCATTCAATTCCACATCAAGTATATCATGCACTCATGCGTGTAAAATCTCAAGGGTAGCCCATGGCCTTACGCGAGTCAATCTTGGACTAAGCCTCTTTTCAATATCTCATAGAACCGGGCCACTGCCCTCCATACATTTGCCAAATACTGGGCCAATGCCCTTCATATCATGTTTCACATGCTTTTGAACCATTAATAAGACAATTCATGTTAAACAAGTGGGCCAACGCCCTAAAGTAGATCACATGCTTACAAGAGTAATTATTAACAATAGAATATATCCATGGTGTTAAATCCTGCATTCCACACCTCACTTGGGCAACCTAGGCCCCAACTCTTTTGGAAATAGACACAACTTTAATTTGGTTTTGGTTTTCTACTTCCAAGGATCATTTGGAAGGTTTTTCCAAGTGGTAGAATTAAATTATCCTACTTCTATAGCAATCTGGAACGCAAACTCTCTAAGAATCCTATTTCAGTAAAATGTATCCAAAATCTTTGTTATTTGGAATTTTGAGATAATTCCAATATGTACACTTCCTAAACTCCTAAATCCTACCTGTACATTAGTTGGATTAAAATAAAAATGATATGAAGTTGGTTTTGTGCTAAAATCCAAAATTTCCTAAAATCTGGCTAGGGCGCGCTCAAGCGCTGCTTCGGGCACTCAGCCAAACAAAAATTTCCAACTCTCGGGTTCTGAGTTTTTTTTTAAAAAGCACAGGCAAGGCGCTTGAGTGCCAACGAGCAGCCAGCCTACAATTAAAATGTTATATGGCCGCTCGAGCGATGGTTCGGGCTCCACACTAAAGCAAATTTGCCCAAAATTCTCCAAGGCATTTCCAAGTTTGCCCTTCTCCTTCAAGACACATGTATTCACCATCTTGCCACTCTCCTTCCACTGCACATAGAATTACCATTAGCAATCGTCTCTCCCAATAATAAATTGATCTAATATTCTAGGGATTGCTCACCTTTACGCCTTTGACAGATTATTGATCTAGCCACCCGATTGGCCTCCAAGGGTCAAGCCTGGGCTTCTCCTGCTTCACCTACACAAAAAATTATACCGTTTACTGCTTGCCAATTGCCTAGGAATCTGGGGTTTCACATGGTCATTATTGACCCATGATTATATATCGAGCACATTGGTTTATTTGATGGCTTTGTTTTTATCTATTTTGGTCTAGCTTGTCTTAGATCCATTGCTTAAGCTTAGTAATGTAATATGTTGACTTTATTAATGTAATTGCATGGCCATAAGTGTAGCCACGACCTGTGTAGAGTAGCACCGAAACTGTAGCGCCCCGGATCCGAGTTGCTCATTAAATATATAACTTGTCTCACGGTAACACTATGCATGAGCCTATAGCAAGCCAATGCCATAATATAATTTAACAATTATATCAATATTAGAGTGCGGAAACAAAAGAGAAATAAAACCAACTAAACTGAATCTTTATTACTTCATAAATTCTGAGAAAGTCTTCAGATAAAATAAATAAATCTCCTACTATAAAAATTCTGGACAAGAAGGTCTACTACATCACTCACTCTCATCTCTCCAATCATAAAATACTCCCTAACTAATGAGCTAAAATTCATTCCCTAGTTGGTTGTTATTCTAAACATTTACTCAATAGTGTCCAAATTCTCCTCTCAAAGAACCTAAGGTGTCAAAACTTATTAACTTTGATATTTAGTAAATCCATAAGGTATTTTAGATCTGTAGTGAAGTTTAGGAATAGGGTATATTAACCAAAACCAATTCTAAATAGCTTAAGTCCACTTATTACTTCATAATACCTCTTTATAGTCCATCTTTACATTTATCGTTCCAAATTAATATTCTTTTGTCCAAATTGAATTCTGCCACTTCCTGCATTTCAAATTAACCTAATTATAGGTGTTACAACTTTAGAATTCCAAGAAAAAATCATTAAAAATATATTTGGTCACAAAATCCCAAAATTTAACAGAGGTCGCTTGACACTGCGCTCGAGCGGCCTATCAAGCGCCCTTTTTTGGGTGATATTTTACTTAGTCACTCGGGATCGTGCTCGAGCGTCCTCCTGTGAGACACGGGAAAAAAATCACCCACCGTCAACACACGGGGCTCAACTTGAAAAATTGGGAGAGTCGCCACCATTCAGAATTTTGAGGTGAGAATGGACACCAAAGGATCAAAAATAAGCAAAAAAGAGACAAAAGAAACATTCTAGGATAAAAATAACCCTACTTGAAAATCAAATCCAGAGATGGGTAAGGGGATTAGATTATGAACGGGGGAAGGTGTTAGGCACTCCCATTCATCCACACGAAGTGGTAGCCAAGTGTATGTTCATGCAAAAATAAGAAAGCTTGCTAAAATCGTAGAAAACCTTGAAAAAGGACCAATGTATGATATTTCCACATGAAGATCTAAATGGATTCTAGATCCTCTCTTATGTCAACATCATTTCTGGAATATCACAAAAAGATGGAAATCAAAGCACAAGTTATTCAAAAACCAAGTTGAATCAAATCTGGAAAATTCGGTGAAAAGTAATGCCATTTGTCTTGAAATCATTCAAATACAATTTTAAATTGAACCAAACTAAATCCATTTGAAAGATTACAGTAAATAAAAGTCTCATGCAAAATTTCACTTCATTCCGATTAAAATCCTAGGAGTTATGCTCCTTTAAAGTTGTTGTTGGGGATAATCAAAAAGTGATAAGTGGGCAACTTTGGAAAATTGTCTAGAAACATCCACTCCATAAAAATCCACGAAATTTGGTGTGATTGAAGTCTGTATGGCCATCTTTCAAAAGAAACTAGCCTCATACAAAAACTCATTCGGATGTGCCTTGGGTGGTCTCTCGAACAGGCCCCGAAGATCACAGATTTACCCAGAAAAGTACTAATGAGCAGCTCTGAGTAAATCTGTTACCAATAATTCAAATGAAGTCAAAAAATTATGAAACCAATTGGATTTGAAAATAAACTCATAAAGTAGTGCCCAGAAACAAAAATCACTCGAATCGGACTTAAAACGAACACATGGCGCTCCGTCGAAGTGACAAGTTCTGTATTTGAACCTGAACTGTCCAATCAACTTCGACAGAGAGGTGTCAAAAATCCGTTCTATAGAAATTAATGAAATTTGGTGGACATAAACTAGATAGCCTCACCTTTCCCATGGTTCTAGAATCGCTCCAAAATTCATCCGGACGATGAAGTTATGATCGTCCGAAGTAAGGGTACAGGTGCTGTCCAGTTAGGCCTTTTTTTGGAGAAAAACAATGCAAAAATGTGACAAAGTGTATGCAATTCGTGTAAGATGAACACAAAACCTTTAAAAATCATCCCAAGACATTCCAGAATTGATTGAGGCCATTTATTTGAGATTTATCACAATGAATGTAATAAATCCCCAAATGTGAGGCTATCCCGCCAAAATAGTGATATGTATATGCAAGTGTGAAAAACCAAACAAGATCAATAGCATGCATACATATTCATCAAAATAAGGTTCTAAACAACCTAGGGTTCCGTTCCATTATCGTTTCCCTCTGTTCTCTCTCCCCGTTAAACACGGTTCTTCAAGATAATCAAGGGTACTTTGAATATGAAACGGTCTACAATCAATCAAAAGGCTTTATGCTACATAGGTTCTAATACTATGGTCAATCCCCAGTCTCGTTTCTCCTAGTCCCCGCCTCCACGTTTTATGGCTAGGGGGAGTCTCGAGATACTTTGAGCCGGGGAAGGATTTTCACACACAAAGAAGGCCTTATTCTACAGAAAGGTAGAAGAAGAGATCTAGATCTAGGAATGTAAAGACAGAAAATAAAAGAATAGTTTGAGGCTTACCTGGGTTCTGGATGCGATCCCGCAGCGGTTTTCTTCTTCTCTTGGAGTTCTTCTTGGCGAGAATTCAAAACAAGAGTTAATTGCCATTTGCTTAAGGAGGAACCTCCTATTTATAGGCAAAGGCTAGGGTTAGGGTTGGTGTGATGGTAGACACAAAATAATGTCTAGAGCCCACCAACCTTAACCCTAAGGCCATTTCCGAGATTTCCCCTCATTTAATAATGGATATGATGGTAAAAGTGAAAAACTCTCGGAGAACCCTAATTTTGAGCAAAACTTGTGTATCCGGTATATCAGGCCGGATACACAAGGGCCTTAATGTATCCGGCATATAATGCCGGATATACTAAGGATTGCTTGTATCCGGTATATTCCACCGGATACAAAGAAGAACACTTGTATCCGGCCTAAGTTGTCGGATACAAGGAAAAAAGCCTTTTTTTCGAATTTTAACACAGGCAATACTTATTTACATGTAATATCGTTTAAGTAAATGTCCTCGTATTTTTTAATCTCCATTTACTTAAGATATTATATGTAAATAAGCAAACACCCCCCCCCCCCCCATTTGAATCCATTAAAAATAGTTCCAGACCCAAATTCCAAGTGAATAAAAAGTCAACTTTCCAGTTCTAGGCAAAATTCCGATTTTTCAGGTCTTGAAAAAAGGTTCTATATGTTAAAACCAAGGTATTCGTCAAGATTTAAAATCTCAAAAAATTCATTTATGCAATAACATTGCTAAAAACCTGATTACCGGGAAAAATTATCTTGAAATCTTGCTTTAAAAAATATTTCATTTTCTGGGGTCAAAAGTCAACAAAATTCAACCGGAAAAAGTTTGACTTTGCACAAAAGATAGAATTTGGGCCTTTTCCTTTACGGCTTTGGATTCAAATGGGTTAAGTATCTCAAACCCAAAAGAATTGAAATTCCAATAAAATATTTCTCTCCTTCAAGATTTATAAAAAGTCGTGCAATTTTGGGGTGTCTACACCTCCCAGATGTTGAACTTCTAGGTTCTGTTATTTTGTTTATAAAATACATAGCCGAGGCACCTGCAATTGCGCTCAAGCAGCCACTTGAGAGCTCGGCCAAATTTCACTATATTTTCTGGGTTTTCTAATTTCTGAAAAATAAATTATTTTTTTATAGTTTTAATTGATTCTAATCTTCATGTCTTCACTTTAAATTACTCCTAAGACAACCCTAACCTATTCTCGGTAATTATAAGTTGATCTAAAGTTTCCTACTTAATTAATTCTCTTGAGATCATCACTTTTCTTGATTTTTTTAAAAGTGTATGAAAGCAAAACCATCTTATAAAATTCTCAACTTTTCAAACCTTGATCTGAATCAAAACAAACCATAATAAAACATCTAAACCATACAAAAATCATGCAATTTCTCTAGTTTTCAAAGGGTTTACTACTTGCCTCAACACGTGAAATAATTCTTCTAAGAAACCCGAATGTCCACCGATTTTCTGAGATTATTCACATCACTTTAGACTTCTCCAAATCAAATCTACATCGTTCAGATTGAAGCCCTACGAGTCAAGAACATAACCTCCAAATTTGAGGCCAATCCAACAGCTGGATCTCTCTAGATCTTAATTTGAATACTGCTGGTCGGAATTCTGCATCACTCCTTCATAAAACAACTTTTTCTTCTTTCTATCTCTCTTTCTATTTTTCTCCAGCCCTATGCATGAATTTTCCCTCTTCTTTTCTCCTCATGATTGACTTAATAGAAACCCAAAACCTTCCCTAAAGCCTTCCTTTTATTAGCTCTCCTAATTAGAAGTTCTAATAGGTTTAGGAGACTTTCCAACCTTCCTACTTGCACCTATTTCCTTAATTCTCCCTTGTAACCTTATTTCCTAATTCCCTTAAAATTAGAAACTCTTAATTTACTAATTTTCATGCTATTTCTCATTCCTATTTTTAAATATTAGCTAAACACTTAATTTCTTCCCATACTACTAAAATTAAGGGTCCTAATTAAGCATAATTACAATTAGGCCCAAATTCCTTCTTTTAAACCTTAATTTCATTATTTAAATCCAACTAAACTAAAATCTGGTCTAATTAAGTTTCCTAACTTAATAATTAATTATTTTATTCTTTTAATGGATTTGACTAATTAGAAATGACCAAAATACCCTTCCTTTAATTTCCACACTTAATCATTGAATTTCTCTACAATTCTTTAAATTCTATTCTTCTTATTATTTCTCTTCCTAATTTGAAATTTAAATCCTAAATATTAGTTCTACTAATTCTCACTTATAGTATAAATTAGATTCCTATACTTAATTCCTACTTTTCCTTTTTAAATTTATTTACACTTCCAAATTTCTCTAGTTTATATATTTGTTTTATATTAGGAAAATCCAGGGTTCTACACATATGGTTTCAACGATAAGAGAGCAGAATCATTGTTTTCCTCAGTGTATCGCGGAGTGGTTAAATTCCTCTCTCATGTATCTTGGGATGAGATGTTTGTAAAATCCTGAATTTTAATAAAATTAAAATTCAGATTTTATTAATTGTGATTAATTAAGTGTTAAATTTTGTAGAGATTTATGAAGATAAGGAGGTTTAAGGTTTCAGATTCACTAAGAAGGTGGAAAATAAAAGAGTT
This sequence comes from Buxus sempervirens, assembly GCA_947561395.2. NCBI lineage: Eukaryota > Viridiplantae > Streptophyta > Magnoliopsida > Buxales > Buxaceae > Buxus > Buxus sempervirens. The sequence goes on from OX387195.1 coordinate 7,396,754, forward strand.
AGAGGGTAAGTAACTAAGTCTTAAATTATTGTAAATAAAGACAATTTATGTATATATATATATAACATAATTAAATTTAAGTTGTTTGAGTGATGATATAGGTTATTTGGTGGTCTAGCACAGCAACGGATGGGTTTTAAAAGAGCTTTGGCAGCAACTATAAATTGTTACCAAATTTCGGTTACGGTAGTTTGGAGAGTTAGATTTGAGATACTTGGAGGAGAGACTCCAGAAGGTTCTGAGCCTGGGTCTAGGGTTTGAAGAAGAATAGGGAGAAGAGAAGATAGGTCTTGAAGAGCATCTTGTTAGATCTGAAGATCAACATCAAGAGAAAGCAGTTCGACTGTTGATTTTGATTGGAGTTGGAGAATTTCCTGCAAATCAGAGAGAAATCAGGTGAGTAATGAGTATAAATTTTTAAATTCGTAGGAGTTAAGAACTACTAGAGGATTGAAGACAGATTTGGGAAGAAATTGAGTGATTGAAGTTATGTGCAGAGAATTGGTTGAGTTCGAATCTGAAATTACATAGAGGATTGAGCTCGAATTTCGTTTCAGAGGTAAGTAGCACCTTTCAACACTAATTTATTGCTTTAATCTCGTTCCAATGATGATTGATCATGTTTTTGAAGAGAAAACCCCTGTTCGTATGCATATTCGGAGAATCATGTGGGAACTATATTGTAAATTCGTTTTTAATTAAATCTAAGAGTATGTAGTTGTGTTTTTAGATTGCTATGGAAGATATTCGAGGTGATTTGAATGATAAATTTTAGGACAGAAGTGTCGATCTTAAATTTACAAAGAACGAAATGTTATGATCAACTAATCTCCAGGGGTCGCTCAACCCAGGTGCCTAAGCGCCTAGGTCAAGCGACCAATTGGTTTAATTATATCAAGGGCGCCTAGCACATTGCTTGAGCAATGTGTCAGGTGACCCATTCATCATATCATTAATTGGTTTGATTTTTGTTATGATTTCATGAGCATAATAGAGCTTTGGAGCATTTTAGTCATTTTATTTCTCATAATGCTATTGACTCATATATATGTCTTTTGTTTGATTTTTTTTTTCCTATGGAAATAAAATTTTATTGCTAATTCCTTGATCTGATTACAGCATAGATTATATCTCCCATTATTATTATTATTTCCATTGTTGTTAGTGTTTATTTATTTTTATGGGAACTAATACTATTTTGTATTTGACGTTCTTAGTATTCTGTATTTCCATACAAAGGTTATCTAATTTGTGTTGTTATTGATGAATGCTTTGAATTATTATAATTATGATTTGGTTTAATCGTTATACCTCATGACTTTATTTTTGTAAAGAAATTAGACTATTTTATTTCATGCATCTTGCTACTTGTTGAGATTTGTATCTCACTTCGGCTTTCATTATTTTTCAGGTACTCTTGGTGAGATCGACAAGCATTGGGATAGTATGTAAATGGGGTAGACAATTAGTTGTGAACCAGTTATGAGTTTAAAAATCAATTGTGAATGTTAAGATTAATTGTGAATGAATTTTATTTTATGTTTCCGCATAATAACTCTGATAAAGGCATGAATAAAAGTTTTAAATTATTCTGGATTTTAGTTGCTTTGGCCCACATACACTAACACTTCAAGGTTGGACAATTGATCCAGAACCGGGGCATTACAAGATGTACCTGAAACAACTGTTGATGCACCTTCTCATCCGTTCATGGAGAAACAAATTCCATAAGCTGATTCTATTCCTGACAATGAGGAATCCGATTAATATTGTTGTTGCATTTGCTTATTTTACTTTTTGCTATGATTTCATGAGCATAATAGAGCTTTGGAGCATTTAAGTCATTTTATTTCTCATAATGCTATTGACTCATATATATATGTCTTTTGTTTGATTTTTTTTTCCTATGGAAAGCAAATTTTATTGCTAATTCCCTGATCTGATTACAGCATAGATTATATCTCCCATTATTATTATTATTTCCATTGTTGTTAGTGTTTCTTTATTTTTATGGGAACTAATACTATTTTGTATTTGAAGTTCTTAGTATTCTGTATTTTCATAAAAAGTTTATCTAATTTGTGTTGTTATTGATTGAATTTGCAATAAATTCAAATTGTACGAAGATATGACAGAAAGCCAACCTAGAGCCGATGTTGGTAAGGGCTCCTCTTTTGCAAGGAAGGTAAGGGGCCTTACTCGATGCCTATCCCTACATAAGCAAACCATGTCTAGAGCGAAGTTGCACATTGATATTGATGATAACGGACAGCTCATCGAGCCGAATGTCTCTAAATTATCAAACTTTTGTGGGACATTGACTCGAGATGGCCATGTTATACCTATTGACTGCTTCTCATGGAATAAAGTTCCACCATTAGTGAAGGACCAAGCGGGGCAATACATTTAGGTAAATTATTGGTAGCCATTTCAATTAAATATCTCTCTAATTTATTTCATAGTTGTGCTTATTGGTTGTGACTTGGGAAATTGATTTTGTTGTGTAATATAGGATAAGTTCAACCTAGATGAGAGGCTTAAAGAATTTGTGATGCAGTCGCTCAATAAGAAATGGAAAGACTACATGTCTGACTTAAAGATAAAATATTATGACCCCTACACAACGAATGAGGACAAATTTCGTAATTGTCCTCCTGGGGTGCTGCTAGAGCAGTGGCAACCGCTTCTATGTTACTGGAATTCTGAAGAGGCACAGGTAAATAGATGTTCACTTTGCTTTTACATATATTATATGTTTATTATATCTCAAACAGTTTCTAACATTTTCATATTTACTTGATATGATGTAGTAACTGTGTACAAGGAATAAACAAAATCATGCCCACCAGACGCTCACCCACACAGCTGGCATGAAGAGCTTTGCTAAAGTGATACATGAGAAGGTATGAAACTTTAACTTGCTATGATATTTGATCAAATGTGTTGCAGCTATTATATGTGAGTTTATTTACCCACATTTACGCACCCAAAAAAGGAATTCTCTTATGGCATGAGTGTTGTCGTTTAGTTTATGTACTTGATTAAGAGAATATATTGAGGAAATTAATAGGATCTAGAGGTATCTCAAGTCTTATTCCACTAAGGTTGTTTCAGATTTTAGCATTTTATTTGTTTCATGTTTCAATTGGGTAAGTTCAATTATTGCTATCATAGGTGATAAACTTGTTGAATTAAAAACCCTTTAATTACCTTTAAAACATCTTAAAATTGCCTTTATAAAGGTGTTACAAGAGTTGAAACCATGTAAAAATGCTTTTTGAATAATTTGGAACCAAAAGTCCCCTTTCGAAGTTAACCAAAAAAATTCACATCCTTCATTCCAAAATCCAACCTTTTATCAAAGTTGGAATCCACCACTTCTAGCAACTCAAAATAATCCAAATACAATTTATGCAATTGACCAAATCCAGGAAAAACCATTTGATAGCGATTTGGTACAAAAACGAAGTTTATGTACACTAGTAATATCGTAAAGTCTAAATTTTCAATCAAATGCCCATATTTGGAAATACCTGGAATTAAAGGATTCAAACACTTTAAACATGTAAGAGACCTTCCTAGAAACTTGACCAAAACCTTTAGAGACAAGCCCTTCCAAGTTCCTTAAATCCACCATTCTAGTTTAATTTTCTTTTTTTAAAGCCAAACAAGCCCGAATTCCATGCCAAGCATTGAAAAATTATTTGGCCGATATAAACATTTTAAGATACGTACTTATGATAATTTCATGAGTGGGGAACCATTGAAAAAATGATTCCCTCATGAATTTCTAGTCTAAATCCACTTGTCGGTGTTTGTCTTCTGAAGAAAAGGTAACAACTCCTTCTTTCTAATCTCAGACTTGAATTCACTAAAATATATCCAAGTTCACCTTTAAAATTAATCCAAAACATTTTCAAAACTCCTAAAACAAATTTGGAACATCAAAACCAAATTTAAACACAAAACAGGCTAATTTTTTAGATGGGTGGCCAAATCTTTGGTCTATTTTCAAAAGTATGTTTGGTTATTTAAAACATCTTAAAATTACCTTTATAAAAGTGTTACAAGAGTTGAAACCATGTAAAAATGCCTTTTGAACAATTTGGAACTAAAAGGCCCCTTTCAAAGTTAACCGAGAAAAATTCACGTCCTTTGTTCCAAAATCCAACCTTTTTTATCAAAGTTAGAATCCAGCACTTCCAATAGCTCAAAATAACCCAAATACAATTTATACAATCAACCAAATCCAGGACAAGCCATATGATAAGGATTTGGGTACTAAAACCAAGTTTATGTACACCCGTATATGCAGCTTGAGTTTTATCTACCATTTTTGTCCTTTGAATAAATAGGTCAATTGTTTGTCTCATGTTAGTACATGGATATATTGTCTATTTCATGGTCTCTGTTACTTGTTTCACCTGTGCTTATTCTTGTATTGTTTTTATGTTACTTTCTTCCAAATAAAATTATATTTTTTTTTCATGGCTATTACTCACTTTATCTTTTTTTCCCATTTTTCTCTCCAAATTTATGTACCACATAGGCATTGGCAAGCTGAGTAGAGACTTTCATTGAAATGCATGCTCGAAAGGATGGCACCCCAATAAACGATGATGCAGCTTGTAAGCACCTTATTTTTGCACCCCTGGAATTGCTGAAAATGAAAACCCTAGCAGAAAGTCAAACCCCAAGGGGACAAAAAGTTGACTTTTTGATTAAGTGATATTTGGCCACCTTGCTTTATATCATTGGATAGAGAATCTCGACACGATTCCAATGCAACTGAGTTTGCAGGAATCGGAGTCCGGATAAAGGTTCGGCGGGCAGTCAAACTTAAAGGAGAGCCGAAAGTTGACTTTTCCTCGAATTCCGTGCCAAGTGCTTAGCCCCATATCATTGGATAGAGAATCTCGACACGGTTCCAACGCAACTGAGTTTGCGGGAATCGGGGTCCGGATGAAGGTTCTGCGGGCGGTCAAACTTGCGCGGAGCCAAAAGTTGACTTTCTTCTAAAATCCGATCCGGAGGCCTACCCCTAGGTCATGGGATGGAGGGCTCCGATACGATTCTAATGAAACTAAGTTTGCCCAGATCGGAGCCCGGATGAAGAAAATATGAGCTGGCGAAGTTCCCGAGCAGCAAAACCGGCGAACTGCGCACGTGGCAAAAAGCTGCACACGTGGCGAGTTGCGCAGAAAAATATCTCGGGGATCAAATCCATAAATATCCAAACATTCAAAATATCCCAGGGACCAATCTGAAAGTATTTGAAAATATCTGAATAAAATAATATTAAACCTAAATATCCCAGGGACCATATCCTAATTTTCAGATTTTAAAAACAAACAAGCGGCGGCATTTATTATTTTGAAATGATTCGGTCGCTCGCGCGAACGTGGCAGGGGGTATGCGCTCACCTTGAGCTAGGCGCCAAGGTGAGCGGCACCCCATTTCCCTTGCCTATATAAGCCGCGCAGGGTTTCATTTCTTGGGGTTGGAAAATTTTGGTGAGGTTGGCTGATTTCGGGTTTGGAGAAGTTTTGGTGGGAGAGTTCCGGTTGGGCATTTTCTGGGTTTGGGATTTTGAAGAAAAGACTAGACACACTCCTTCCCTCCCTTCCTCTTCCTCCTCATCAAACCCGAAGAGGATTTTGTTGTTGGTGCTCCGGCAGCTGCTCGTTGGCTCTAAGGAACCCTCCGGCCTACTCTACAGAGACCTAGAACCAAGGTGAGCTCTCCGTTTTCTTTTGTTAAATATATACAAATCAAGCTTCCCGTGCATCTGTAATATCTGGTTTGTCATTGCTTGCCTGATTCGAAGGGGGAGCCTGTTCCCCCATGAATTCTTCATCTCGTGTACCCCATTATAAACCCCCTTGTCCCTTCACTGTTAATTTGTGGATGTGTGATTTTGTGGTTCGGTTTGCGATATGTTAGATTAGGTTAATTTCAATACAAGTTTAAGTGCCTTCTGGGGAGTGGTCGAAGCCCGGGGAAGTGTTCTGTGCATGTTATTCGTGAAATATTTCGAATGCATGGTTGCATTGTAAGTTTTCTGGGTTTTAAAAAACTTGAAATAAAATGTAGTTAGATTAAATCCAAAATTAGTTGGGAGGTGTTCTGAGCATGTTAGGAGGCTAGTGGAACAGTTACAGACCGAAAAAAATCGGCCAGAGAGGGAGATCTCAAAAAAACAGAGAGTTGAAAATTGCAGGGACCTGCCGCCCATCTGGCGCCCACCTGGCGCTCACCTAGGAGGTGGGCGCCCCTTTCATGTCACTTCCCACCGAGTTGGCGCCCACCTGGCGCTCAGCTCGCGCCCACCTGGCGCTCAGCTCACGCCCACCAAAAAACAGGCGAAATTCTGGCGCCCTTCTCGCGCCCATCTCGCGCTCACCTCCCGCCCAGCTCGCGCTCACCTGGTATCGGGTGAGCGCCAGGTCAAAATTTCGCCCGGATTCTGGCGCCCATCTGGCGCCCACCTGGCGCTCAGCTCGCGCCCACCAAAAAACAGGCGAAATTCTGGCGCCCTTCTCGCGCCCATCTCGCGCTCACCTCCCGCCCAGCTCGCGCTCACCTGGTATCGGGTGAGTGCTAGGTCAAAATTTCGCCCAGATTCTGGCGCCCATCTGGCGCTAGGTCCAAAACAGGCCGAATTGCTTTTTTTTTTTTTTGAAAATTCCAAAAATACCCTTTACCATACCGCGGGGGGCTTCGCCCCTCGCACCCCCCACCCCTTTGTTCGCTGCGCATCCAACTCGTACCTTGGTACGGGTACCTCCCCTTGGACCCAGCACAATGAGCCAATTTTTTCTTGATAGGGTGTCAATTTTGTGTATTTTCTTATGTGATTATTGCTGAATGTGGGTTTTATTTCCAAACCGAACCGGATGAACCAATAGGGTTCCCGGAAACCCAACATGGGCCATGGACCAACCCGGTCCAAATTGATTTCCGGTGGGCCTTCCAACGGGGCCCACCAAGCCCGACCAACCCATTCATGCTTAAATAAGATAATAAAAGATTTGAGTGGGCCAGACCACTTGAGGCCCACCCAAGCCCTAATTGGGCCATGCATGATTAAAGTAAGATATGGTTTGGCCGAGACCACGGGTAGGGCCTATCGGGCCCACTAAGCCCATGAACCCGACCAACTTAGGGTTTCCAAACCCTAATTCAGGAAGCCTTGGGCTTTCAAGCCCAAGCCCAGGTAAAGGGCCCCAAGCCCAATGCTTGGCCCATTTTGACACAGATAAGAAAGATAAAATCAAAATCACTTGGCAACCAATTGTGGGGCCCACTCAAGGGCCCACAAAGCAATCCCGGCCCACTTTTGGCATGAAATCCACTTAACTAATCCAACTTGAACTCTAAAATAAAATCAATTCAAAGTAAGCCAAAATCCAAAGGGCCACGCTTGGCCCACCAAGGAACATGCGGGCCACACTTGGCCCACTAAGGGATACCGTGGGCCTTCCAACGGGGCCCACCCCACTAGGCCCAGATCATCTTAATTAAAAAGATAAAATCAAGTAAAGGGACCCACACCACTTTGGCGGTCCCGCCAGACTTAATCAAAATTGCATGCTGGAATAGGAATCGGGTGAGTGAGAGACCAAAGTTGACTCAAACCAAGGAAACCTATGGGACCCATCACTTGACGGGGTGGACTGGGGTGTCTAAGGACTTCCCCAGACCGCAACCGAGCCCCTACTTAGAATCTCAAAGCCGCAGACCAAAAGCCTGAGTAGAAGAACTTAGGCACCCAGGTGTCTGCCTGCACCCCATCAGGCAGTGGCGACTCCAAACAAATCCCGAGGCACGCGTCGTTTTGCGTGCGCCTCGTCATGCGACCGAAATCGGGTGCGCACACAGCTAATAAGATTGCAAGTAGAATGTAATTAAGAATTAACCTTTTTTTGAATTTCATAAAATTCTTGTTCTTATGGTTCCTAAATACTTTTCTTTTTTGGAGGAACAAATGAGAAATCTTATGGTTGGAGGCACGCCAGATGGTACGTCTCGCGATGATTTTTATACTCAGGTCATGGGACCTAACACCCATGGGCGAGTTAGATGTTGTGAGATGGGGCTGACTCCAACCAGAATGCGGGGCCCAACCTCTAGCCATACTGTAGACATGCAAGAATTTAATAGAATGAAAGAATAGTTAGATGAGGAGAGGCGCCTATGAGAGATGCAACAAAAGCAGCATACTAGATAGATGGCGGAGCTTTGGCGCTTAGTCCTATAAATTGCAGGACAGGTATTGTGCATCCAATAATAAAAAAAGTAGAACACATTATTAGTTATATTTTAGATATGCATATTTAATTAAGCAGTCCCCATCATTATGCTTCCCAGGGTGGATAATCATCTGGGCAATCATCCGTACCTGAGAGTCCTTCAGATCGTAATTAGATGTCATATTTAAGGTTTGTTACCTGTTACATTAGATTTTTACTTATTTATTTTTCTTTTCATTTATCTTTTTTAGATGTAGTATATATGTCAACATATCATTATCTACTAATGAATTGTCTTTTCACGCAAGAAGGCCAGGCGACAACTGTTAATTTCATGCTAGATGCTATACGAAAACATTTGCGTCCTATTCCCTCCATTAGTAAAGTGAGTGCCTTTCCTAATTCTAGTGGAAGAAGGTCCTACTTGTTATTAACTTGTAAAAAGGTAAAGAGTTTGAGAAAAATGAAAGAGTATAGAGGGCACTTAACAATATTTTTCTATTTTTCTGTATAAAGTGTTTAGAGTAAAAACAAGAGAGCATAGAGGAAAAACTAGATTTTGATTTACTGTATTCTATTTTTCTTCTCAACGTGAGCACTTAACAATACAAGAGGTTTGAATTTTAAATGTTATAGAGAACAACCAATCAAACACAATTTTCTGCGGAAGGTGGGATTCATTCATTGTTCTCCTTTGATTTCAACCTATTTTTGACTGATTGCTATCTTTATCTGACGTGCATATGGACTGAGATTGATTTGGAGTTTCCAAAGAAGAGTTGATTGCTCTGTACCGTAATCTCAGCGTAGTATCTTCTCAAATGGTCCCTTTGGTTGAACTTGTTGTCTTTGGTTCTTCTATAAAGTTCAAATTTTCACAATTACTATTGTGGCTAAGCTGTAGTGCGTTAATACCCACCCGCAAACGACACCGAGGTTGGAGGCAGAGTTTGGTCCGGAAATAATTGAGAGCGGCTTTGGACATTGGTTTGGTGAAGAGATCTACAATTTGATCACCAGTGGAGGTGTGTCGAGTGATAAGAAAACTAAGAGCAACACGTTCACACACAAAGTGATAGTCTAGTTCAATGTGTTTACTACGGGCATGAAAGATGGGGTTGACTGTCATATGAAGAGCATTGAGATTGTCACAGAAAATTACTAGAGGATGTGGCAACAAGATCCACAAGTCTTTTAGAATGAAGGTCATCCATATTATTTCGGCTGTTGTTGACTCATAAAGACTCAGTAGGTTGACGAAGAGAAGATCCAGCTCATATATTATTTTCCATGTTGTAATATTAGCTTTTGTGAAGTTGTTAGAATTAGAATTATTCTGTATTTGTTAGAATTAGAATTATTCCTAATTTGTTCATCTGTCAAAATTAGAAATATTCCGAATCTGTTCAGTTAGCTGTCTATATTAGATACGCTTTGTATATTCATTCATTCATTCAATATATGATTGACAATTATTCTCCAATTCTGTTTTTCTTCCCCATTGTGCTTCCAAAGCTTTTACTCAGAAACTTTACATGGTATCAGAGCCTAAATGGCAACTTCTGAACCGACTATAACCACTACAACTGCTTTTTCATCTTCTATTTCTAATCCTTTCACCAATCTTTCTGATCTGTCCAATCCCTATTGATTGGAAACCTCCGATAGCCCTAGTGCGAATCTGGTTACTAAGCCCTTGACTATTGATAACTATGCTACCTGGTCACATTTGATGGTTCGTGCTCTTCGTGCAATGAACAAACTCAGATTTATTACTGGTTTTTTACCAAAACCTAATGCTGTGGATGCTCTATTTGACTCCTGGGCACGTTGTAATGATATGCTCGTATCTTGGATTCAAAATTCCATAAGTCATCCACTCCGTTCTAGCATCATTTTTGTTGATGATGCCAAAGAACTTTGGGATGAACTGCGGGAACATTTTGCTCAACAAAACAGACCCCGAATCTATGAATTAAAGAAGGCTCTCTCTACCTTGGTGCAAGATGAGGATTCGGTTAGTCTCTATTATGGAAAGTTGAAAACACTTTGGGATGAACTTGCTGTTTATGATCCTATCCCAGAGTGCAACTACGATAACTTGAAAACTTTGGTTGATCGATATCAACACGATTGTGTGATCCGATTTCTCATGGGTCTCCATGATTCCTATTCTGCTGTTTGGGATCAGATTCTGCTAATGGATCCTCTCCCTCTTGTCAACAAGGTTTTCTCTCATGTTCAGCAGTAAGAACGACAACGCCAGATTGTTTCTCGTACTATTGTTGATTCTGTTGCTCTTGCTGCAAATAGACATTCTAGCAATATTAAATCAACTGGGAAGAAGGACCGGCCATTTTGCAGTCATTGCAAAGTCACTGGTCACATGTTTGAGAATTGCTTCAAGGTTGGAAATGCTAAACCTCCTATCTGCTCTCATTGCAATATGATTGGCCACATAGTTGATAAATGTTATCAGCTTCATGTTTATCCTCCTAATCACAAGTTCTATGGTAAGTCTAAGCCCAGTCACTTGGCCAACTATTCTGCAGCTCAGCTTGATTCAGATTCTGACAATCATGGTGACAGTCCTATGGCTCTCACTCGGGGGCAGTACAATGAGCTTCTTGCTTTGCTCAAAACTAAAGATGTTTCTATGGCTTCTCATTCAACTAATATAGTTCAAATTCACACCACTGAAACCTCTCCCATGGCCGGTACATTTACCTATGTTTCTGTTCTTTCTACACCATCTACACACACTTCTCCACCATGGATTATTGATACCGGTGCTACAGATCACATGATCTGTAACGTTTCTTTCTCCTCCAATGCCCCTACTGTTGTGTCATATTTTGTTAAACTTCCTAATGGGGAGATTGTTTCAGTAACACACATAGGTGATGTTCAATTGACCGATTCTATTCTCCTTCGTAATGTCCTTTTTGTTCCTTCTTTTACTTTTAATTTACTTTCTGTCCGCAAATTAACTGCTCAGCATTCACGCTCCATTGTTTTCTTACCTAACTTCTGTTATATAAAAGACCTTGCCTCTTGGAAGACGATTGGGAAGGGTAAGTTGGAGGACGGCCTCTATAAGTTTTTGCATGACAGAGTTTCATCTACAGACCTTGTTCGCAATTTATCCCATGTCAATTCTATTTCTGCTAATATGTCTTCAATACCCAATGCTTATGACTTATGGCACTGCCGATTGGGGCACCTTTCTAGTCATCGAATTAAACTTGTTCCTGATCCTATAATTTCTTCTGTTTTTGATTTCAAGGGCACCACTCCTTGTTCTGTATGCCCATTTGCTAAACAGAAACGTTTAACTTTTACTGATAGTGAAACACATACAGATCATCCTTTTGAGCTCATTCATATTGACATATGGGGCCCAAGTGCTATTGTTGCTCATGATGGCAGTAAATATTTTCTCTCTATTATCGATGACATGTCCCGCTCTACGTGGGTCTACATGCTTAAGCGCAAATCTGATGCTAAAGACTGCCTTAAGACTTTTTATCACTTAGTTGAGACACATTTTAATGCCAAAATCAAAACTATCCGAAGTGATAATGGACTTGAATTCCAATTATCTGATTTTTATTCCTCCAAGGGAATTGTTCACCAATGTATTTGTGTCGAAACTCCACAACAAAACAGAGTTGTCGAACGCGAATACCAACATTTACTTCAAATTGCCCGAGCCCTCCACTTTCAGTCAAATATTCGTTTGCTTTATTGGTCTGAATGCATTCTTACTGCCACCTACATTATAAATCGAACCCCCACTCCAGTGCTGCAAAATCGCACACCATATGAACTTCTTTTTCACAGAACCCCCTCTTACAAACACTTGCAGGTTTTTGGGTGCTTGGTTTTTGCTTCAACCATTTCACAAGGCCGTGGCAAATTTGATCCAAGAAGTCGTAAATGTGCCTTTCTTGGATATCCTTCTCATGTCAAAGGGTATAAAATTTTAGATCTCACCACCAATTCCATTTTTATTTCCCAAGACACTATCTTCCATGAAACAGTATTTCCTTTTCACACTTCTCCACCTCCACCTACCGCCTCACATTCTATCCCACCTACCCAACCTCACCAGCACCTCTTACCACTACTATTTCTCCATCTACCACAATTGTCCCATCTCCCAACATCACCTCCATACACTCACCACCTACTTCCCCTGGTACTTCTCCATCCTCTCCTATACAATCACCTCCCGAGATGACTTCAGCTCCACGGTGACCCACCACAATTCGTCGTGCTCCACTGTACTTGCAACAATACCACTGTCAACTAGCAACTTCAACTTACAATTCTCCATCTTCGTCCAAGCTGCAGGTCTCTCAACCAAGTACTTCTTTTCCTCTTTCCAATTTTCTTTCTTACCATAAATTGTCTCCTAACCATAAGGCTTTTACTACTTCTATTTCTTCTCACCTTGAACCTAATAGCTATTGTGAAGCCATTAAAGATCCCAATTGGGACCAGGAAATGAAGGTTGAATTGACTGCTCTTGAGCAGAACCATACCTGGATATGCACTTCCTTACCACCTGGGAAAGAGGCGATTGGATGTCGCTGGGTTTATAAAATCAAATACCACTCTGATGGGCGTATTGAGCCAGACTCGTTGCGAAAGGATTCACGCAACTTGCAGGTGTCGACTACCACAAGACATTCTCTCCGGTAGTTAAGCTTGTCACTGTTAGATGCCTTCTTGCTATTGTTGCCGTAAGAGGTTGGTTCCTTAGACAATTTGACGTAAGTAATGCATTCCTTCATGGGGATTCGGATGAAGAAGTCTACATGCAAAGACCACCTGGTTACACTCACGGCAACCCTCAACATGTTTGTAAACTGACCAAGATCCTTTATGGTTTAAAATAGGCACCAAGGCAGTGGCGTGTAAAATTTTCTTCGACTCTTATTGAATTTGGTTTTATTCCATCGCGAGCAAATTATAGTTTATTTACACGATCTAATGCTGCTTCTTTTACATGCCTGTTAGTTTATGTTGATAACATCATTGTCGCCAATTCTGACTTGTCTTCTATTGAGCAACTTCAGATTTACCTTACTGCCAAATTCAAGATTAAATCACTTGGGGAACTCAAATACTTTCTTGGCTTGGAAGTGGCTTGGTCTCATGCTGGGATACATGTGTGTCAACGCAAATATGTGTTAGATATTCTTGCAGACTCAGGTTTTTTGGGTGCAAAACCGTATAAGCTTCCCATGGAACAGAACACTCAGTTAAGTAAACAAACTGGTACACCCTTATCTGATCCAATTGTTTACCATCGTCTAATTGGTCACCTATTATATTTAACCATCACATGGCCAGATTTGAGCTTTGCAGTACAAAACTTGAGTCAGTTCATGGATTCTCAATCTGCTAATCATTTACAAGCAGCTCATCGTGTGCTACAGTACCTCAAAGCAACTCCTGGACAGGGTCTTTTATTCTCAGTCTCATCTCCTCTAATGCTTCATCCCTATTGCGATTCAGATTGGGGTTCATGTCCAGATTCTCGTCAATCAATTACAGGGTACTGTGTTTTCTTAGGCAAATCCTTGGTCTCATGGCGCTCGAAAAAGCAAATGGTGGTCTCTCGTTCCTCTGTTGAAGTGGAGTACCGCTCGATGGCCAGCACCAGTTGCGAACTCACTTGGTTGCAATATCTTCTCCATGATTTACAAGTAATTGTTGCTTCAAGCAGCGTTGCATATCGCTGCAAATCCTGTTTTTCACGAACGCACAAAACACATCGAAATGGATTGTCACCTTATTCGCGACAAAATTCAAGCTAGAGAACTTCGAACTCTTCATGTACGCACTCATTCCTAGCTCGCGGATATGTTCACCAAAGCACTGCCGTCTAAAGTGTTCCAATCACACCTTTCCAAGATGGGAGTATAAAACATCCACTCTCCATCTTGCGGGGGGATGTTGACTCATAAAGACTTAGCAGGTTGATGAAGAGAAGATCCAGCTCATATATTATTTTCCATGTTGTAATATTAGCTTTTGTGAAGTTGTTAGAATTAGAATTATTCTGTATCTGTTAGAATTAGAATTATTCCTAATCTGTTCATCTGTCAGAATTAGAAATATTCTGAATCTGTTCAGTTAGCTGTCTATATTAGATGAGCTTTGTATATTCATTCATTCATTCAATATACGATTGACAATTATTCTCCACTTCTGTTTTTCTTCTCCATTGTGCTTCCAAAGCTTTTACTCAGAAACTTTATAGCTATAGTATTGGCCATGGCTCGATATTCAGCTTCAGTACTTTATCGAGAGATCATATGTTGTTTCTTTAAGCACCAAGAGATGATATTTTGCCCAAGAAAAATGTAGTAGCAAGTGGTGGAACATCTAGTAGAAGGACAACCCGCCCAATCAGTGTCTGAAAACACAAATCAAGTGTAATATTTGAAGTGAAATTTAAACCCATGTGAATAGTTCCTTTGAAATATCGAAGGATACATCGAACCATTTTTAAATGAGTGATGGTGGGTGCATGCATAAATCTGGATATATAATTAACACTATATGAGAGCTCTGAACGAGTAAGGGTGAGATACTGTAGAGCTCCAACAATTCCTTGAAAGTAACAACAACGAAGCTTGACAATCCAAACTTCCCTTTAAGCACAAGGTTGCGCAGCTTTGGACGTCTCTCGCTCTTCAGAAGAATAGCAATAAGAAGATCTAGGAAGAGTTAGGTTTTACATAACCAAAAACCTATTTATATAAAAGAATTACAAATGGCATTGGTTGGGGGGTAGGGAGTGCATAGCCTGCGTGCTTCGAATTCTCCTTACACATGTCTCTTGCGCTGCGCGCATCAGGAGGCGCACTTCCACTGGCTTTTTATCTGAACTCAAACCAGTTCCTCCAAAACAGAGATGCTACCTGCACCCATTTCGCATGCTAGTAGCCCCTGGCAACTTTGAGGAAGTGCAACCAAAACCAGAGATCACCACTACCTGTGCTATTCAACCCAGAATTGAGCTACTTCAAGTAAGATGCACGCTGCCAGCACCAAGTAGTGGGAAGCCAGCGATAAGCATAAAAATGCTTGGTTTTCTTCCAAAACACATAGTTCCTGTTTCTGAACACACACTTGACAAAGATCATTAGTAACACTAGGTTTTTGTCATTCATGGTGTATAAAATACACCTTAACAATCTCCACCTTGACAATTGCTTGACAAAACCAATATAAAAAATATAATATCATCGAAGTATATATAAAATCAATCTAAGAAACAGAGACACAGTCAATACATTTGAATAATCACTCCCCCTCAATAGTATCATCCATTCCATGATTCCAAAATACAAAATAAACACAATTCAATTACTTTCACAGGAAATTCTCACAGTGAATAACAGTAATTTCATTCCACCATTCCATACATTCCAATGAACCAAAAAAATATACATTCATCCATTCCAGTGTACATTCAAAAAAAAATATATTCATCCATCATTCAACCAAAGCAACTTGCTCGCTCTCCTCCTTCATTTCTCCCTTTTTTGTCAAGAAATTCTTTTATCTTCTTCTTGATTGCATCCAAGTCAAAAAGGTATCAACTTGCTCTAGAAGATTAAGTTGAGAAGACTTCATCTCTTGAAGAAGACCCAACATCTCTGAATGATTTCTCTTGTCTTTCAAAGATGTGATCTACCCTCTCTCCAAGTTAGTCCATACTCATGCATGCAGTGTCTTTAATGATCTTAATCTCTTCTATAAAAGCATCTTGCTTCTCCTGCATTGACTGTAATGCTGCAACCTAGGACTCCTGTAATGAAAAGAGAGCAGTAGCCTGGGTCTCTCTCATTGCCTAAAGAGAAGCATCCTGTGCAGCCTGCATAGCATCCAACCTCTCAAGGAGTAGAGCCATGTCAAATGCAGTAGGCTGAGGAGAAATAGGAGGCTGAGAAGGAGCAGAATGCTAAGAGAAAGATTCAAGAATATCAGAGGAAGAGGAGGGAGTAGACTCTCTGATGCTTTTTACTGAACCAAGTGCACCCACCTGGGAATCACTCTTCATCCAAGATTGCCTTCATAGGAACAGGATTATTAAAGGATTTAGTGGGCATGCCGTGATCAATACAGATTTTGGTGATAAGAACATCAAAAGGAAGTTGCAATGACATATCTATCCAAATATACTAAAACCAAAAACCCTATTAATTTCAGCAATCCAAACATTCAGCAAGGTGATTGGCCAATGGAGGACCACAAGCTAACTTTTTAACTGATAACACATTATGATATATAGGAGAACAAGGATATTGATATGAAGTTTATCGACACTTTCTACATTTATACATAATGTTCTTGCTGCATATTGAAGAATATTATTGACAGGCACTTAGTTAAAGAGGCATAAATTAAAAGGTTTCTGAAGGTTATCTGGAAACACTCAGTCTAGTTTTTTGAGGTTTAGGGCTTGGAGACCCATATGTTTCTCAAGCTAGAAACATAGTCCAAGGATGACATCTATCACTACATGAGTTCCAAGTTGTGGAAGGACTCCAATACAAGGATAATGTTATGTTAATGCAAGTCCAAGAAACTAGACAATGTAAACTAATATTGCAATAAGGTTTACAAGTTGGAGGAAGCGTGTCATAAGTCTAATGAAATTCCTAAAGCTTATATTTTATCATACCACCAGCCTTTTGGATGTAAGAGAATATGATATTTTTTAAGAAGGGTGTAAGCACCTCATTTTTGCGCTTCCGTAAAAACCAGAAATGCAAACCCTGGACAGAAAGTCAAACCCTAAGGGGTGAAAAGTTGACTTTTTGATCAAGTGAAAATTGGCTACCTCGCTTTATGCCATTGGATAGAGAATCTCGACACAGTTCCAACGCAACTGAGTTTGCAGGAATCGGGGTCCGGATGAAGGTTCTGCGGGCGGTCAAACTTGTGCAGAGCCAAAAGTTGACTTTCTGCTAAAATCCGATCCAGAGGCCTACCCCTAGGTCATTGGATAGAGAATCTCGACACGGTTCCAACGCAACTGAGTTTGCAGGAATCGGGGTCCGGATGGAGGTTCTGCAGGCGGTCAAACTTAAGCAAAGCCAAAAGTTGACTTTTTGCTAAAATCCGATCCAGAGGCCTACCCCTAGGTCATGGGATAGAGGGCTCTGATACAATTCTAACGCAACTGAGTTTGCCCAGATCGGAGCCCGGGTGAAGAAAATATAAGCTGACGAAATTCCCGAGCAGCAAAACCGGCAATCTGCGCACGTGGCAAAAAGCTGCACACGTGGCGAGTTGCGCAGGAAAATATCTCGGGGATCAAATCCGTAAATATCCAAATATACGAAATATCCCAGGGACTAAATCTGTAAAAATCCGAGAATATCGAATTAAATTGAAATTTGCCAAGGACTAAATCCGAAAATTCGGATTTTCCGACCAAACGCGCGGCGGCATTTAATGATTTTTCATCATTATGCCGCTCGCGCAAACGTGGCGAGCGGCATGCGCTAACCTTGAGCTGGGCGCCAAAGTGAGCGGCACCCCCTTTTTCTTGCCTATATAAGGCCGCGCGAAGTGCACGCAAGGGGTTCCGGGGATTTTTTTTTTTTGGAGGTTGGAGGATTTTCAGGTTTGCTTCTGGTTGATGTTGGCTTGCCCCCCTCTTCCTTCTTCCCTCACTCACCCGAACCTCTTCTCTTGATATGGCCTTGACTACCTATCACCCCAAACACCCCACCTACCATTCTCAACCCCTTCCCCCTTCTGTCTTCTCCGCCACCATCTCACGAAGCCCTAAAAAAAAGGGAGGTTGCTGTTGAGGATTCAAAGGAGGACCCAGCTACTACCCGTGTCTCCACCCAGCACCAGTGCTCGAGCACTCTCAGTGGCATGAATCCGCCCCCTATCCCCCTTCATGAAGGCTACCAGGTAAAGAGAGGGTTAGATCGATGTCGGTTTCATAAAAGTGAGAGTTAGTCCATCCTAGTCCCCTTGTGGTTCGGATCACTGTTTTTCTTCGTTGTTGTCTTTTTTTTTTGGTATTTGTTGTTGTTATATTGGTATGATTTAAAGGAGGAGAATGTTCCTCCCTTCCCCAGCTAATGTATCCCTGTAAACCCCCTTCGACTTCCCTTCTCCGGATGTTAGTGTGCCTGTTTGAAGGTCTAGTCTGTGGATGAGAGTACATGTAAGGTCTGCATGTTGTTTTTTTTGTTGTTTGTTTTTTACATTGCTGAACGTGCTAACATGCTATTTGCTGCTTGTGCACCCTTGAGCATGCTCCCATCACCCCCCCCCCCCTTTTTTTAAGCTGTTAATGCATCTGTACCTGTTTGTTTTTTATCGGGTTTGTTTTTTTAAGAGATTTTGGGTTGTGGGATGAAGCATGAAGCATGTTAGATTAATTTGAATACAAGTTTAAATGCCTTCTGGGGAGTGGTCGAAGTCCGGGGAAGTGTTCTGGGCATATTATTCATGAAGTATTTGAATGCATGGTCGTATTGTGAGTTTTCTGAGTTTTCAAAACTTGAAATAAAATGTGTTTAGATTAAATCCAAAATTAGTTGGGAGGTGTTCTGGGCATGTTAGGAGGCTAGTGGAACAGTTACAGACCAAAAAAAATCGGCCAGAGATGGAGATCTCAAAAAAACAGAGAGTTGAAAATCGCAGTGAGCTGCCGCCCACTTGGCGCTCACTTGGCGCTCACTTAGGAAGTGGGCGCCCCTTTCATCTCACTTCCCGCCGAGCTGGCGCCCACTTGGCGCTCAGCTCGCGCTCACTTAATACCATGCGTAATTCTGGCGCCCATCTCGCGCCCACTTCCCGCCCAGCTCGCGCTCACTTAGTATCGAGTGAGCGCCAGGTCCAAAATTCGCCCGGTTCTTAGCGCCTACTGGCGCTCACCTGGCGCTCACTTCAGGAAGTGAGCGCCAGGTCCAAAACAGGCCGAATTGATTTTTTTTTTTTTGAAAAATTCCAAAAATGCCCTTTACTGTACTGCGGGGGGCTTCGCCCCCCCCCCCCCCCCCCCCCCCACCCCTTTGTTCGCTGCGTGTCCAACTCGTACCTTGGTCTTGGACCCAGCACAATGAGCTAGTTTTTTTTTCTGACAGAGTGTCCATCTTGTGTTTTTTCTGTGATTATTGCTAGATGTGAATGCCATTTCCGAACCGAACCGAATAAACCAATAGGGTTTCTGGGTCACCCGGAAACCCGACATGGGACTTGGACTCCCGGTCCAACTTGACTTCCAGTGGACCTTCCAACGGGGCCCACCCAGCCCAATAAACACCAAAGCATGCCATTAAATAACTTAAATAAAATGAACAATTTGAACCGGGCGGGCCAAACCCAATGCGGCCCACCCGAGCCTTGTTGTGTGAAATTGATGCATGAATTGCGTGGTTTGGCCGAGACAAAGGGCAAGGGCCTATCGGGCTCGCCAAAGCCCACCAACCGAACCAAGGAAGGGTGAAAACCCTAACTTCTGGTAACTTGGGCTTACAAGCCTAGATTTGGACTACGGGCCCCAAGCCCAGTGTCCAACTCACTTTGGCAGATTAAAAAGATAAATCCAATAAAAATACTTGGCCACCATGTGGGCCCACCTTAGGGGCCCAAAAAACCGGTCCGGCCCACTTGTGTATGAAAAACACTTAATCTTCAAATCTGAACTTAAAGTAAAATCAATTGAACTAACCAAAGCCCAAAGGACCTCTCAGGCTAGACTGAGGTCCACAAGGGTACCCGGGCTTGACTAAGCCCACCAAGGATACCGTGGGCCTTCCAACGGGGCCCACCCAACCAGACTCAGATCACCTAAATAATCAAGATAAAAGCAATTAAAGGGACCCGCACTGCTCGGGTGGTCCCGCCAGACTTAACCAAACTGCATATCGGATTAGGAATCAGGTGAGACCAATGTAAGCTGACTCAAACCAGAGAACCCACGGGACCCGTCATCCGACGGGGTGGACCGGGATGTCTACGGACTTCCCAGGACCACAACCGAGAACAGACTTAGAATCTCAAGCCGCAGACAAAAAGCCCTAATAGACAGGATTAGGCACCCAGGTGTCCGCCTGCACCCCATCAGGCGGTGGCGACTCCGAATTCCCACGTGCCGCGTTTCCGACGCGCGCACAAAGGGTATTACAATGGATGTCCAATTCATGATTAAAATTTATTTGTAATGAGGGGCAATGAATCACTAAAATGCCATTGGCCAGTGATATCATGATGAGTTTATTGAGTTGTAATGTGGTATGTAACTCCATAAATTTCTAACACCAATGATTGCATATGCTAAAATTTCTTAACACTAAATACACTGGTGGTGAGATAGTTTGCAATTATATTAATAGTGTAGCAGCTCTAGGAAAACAATGCCTTAGAATTCAGAGGCTATACTTGAACACTGTTATGCATCCAAGTCTGACATGATTACTAGCTCAAGAAACAAAATGTAGAAAGGGTTTCTAAACTTTTTGTGTCATTTTCAATTCAAACTTATTATAAGAGCAGTGTTCTGTGTGATATTTTCCCATATTTGCACTTGCATATCACTTGAATTTTGGGCTTCAACAGAAATATAATAAGAGATTCGAATGATGCGATAAAATGCAGGTGACTCTTGGTCCTATGCACAAGGAAGCAGCACCTAAATTGTCAAATGGGGAAATTGCAAAATGATCATTTGTTGAAGCCTAGACATATTTCATTGGTTTATATATTTATAGCAAAGAAAATTGCATATACTTTGATTTTAAAAAACTGGAAACCATTTAACTGTGTCTGCAGATGTAACAACTTTAGTCCTCCATTATAAATAAGGAACTATGGTTGTTAATATGACTTTTTAGTTATATTATTGGAGATTTAGAAGTTTGGAGAAACCCAAGAAGAGAGTCCTTAGGCGTGGAGAACATGGAGGAGAGAAAAACTATTGCAGCCCATCCTGACCAACTTACATCAAATTGCGATTGTCAACAATCCACCGTTCGATGGAGCTCAAATTTGGAGGAGAAGTTCATGACACAAGGTTCTTCAATCTGAATGGTGAAAATGTTGTTTAGAACTCTCTAGGATAGTCCTATTTTGAGGAGAACGTGATTGAAATTTCGGTTCATACAAAAAGAGATTATTGCATTCTAGAGGTAAGTTACTACCTTTCAAAATCTGGAAAATTGTATGGCTTTGTTGTTTAATCGATAAACAATGTATTTATAGATTTATTTGGTTTTTTTATGGATTCATATTGGTTTTCAATGATTTAGAAATTTTTTTATGTGTGTTTAACCTATATGTGTTCAGTGGAGGAAAGTATTATTTGATCATGAAATTATTCAATTGGATCTAGTTATACTTGGTATTTTGATCATGTTGATGTGGTTTTAAATGATTTAGTAATGATTATGACTTAGAAATAATTTCAAACCATATTTTCGTGTAAAGTAATCTCCTTTAGGTATTGAAAACCTTAGATTAGTCGAAAACCTAGAAAATCAATTTTCTGCATCTATTTTTCAAATAGATGAAATTTTACATCTATTTAGAAATAGATGCGGGTGATGTGATCTTCATGAAAGTTGTAGGGTTTTGTGTTTAGTCTCACCCAAAATATAATTTAAATAATATTCTCTTGTTTATTATATACAAATTAGTGCAGAGGTTTTTCATTAAAATTGATTTTGAAATGTTATAGTTTTTAAACTACATATAATTTTGAATAACTGCTATAGGTTATTCTAGTAGTATGAGTAAGGAATCTAACTAGTCAAATTTTAGATAATTTGGTTAAGAAACAGCCGAGTTATTAGATTTGGAACTTTACTTGTTCATCTGTAGTAGCTCTAATCAATATATGATTAAAATTCCATAATAATTTACTAAAATATTTTCTTATGAAGTTTTGAATACCCAAATAGATTCTGAAATTTTCTTGATGATGTGATGATGTTTCTACCACTAAAATTATTTTATAAAAATATAGAAAAGATTTTGGGTACGTTTTGGTTTGAAATATGTGGTTTTTGGTTTAGAATAATGGAACTAGTTCCTCCAAAGGAATTTTTGTAACGCTCCGGATCCGATAGTTTTTTTTTTTTTCAATGGATCAAGGCTTTACTTGAATGATAAAAAAACAATTAAGAACAAAAGCATAAATGGATAAAAATAATTAGAGTACACCAAATTCAAACAACTCCATTAATTCAAAATAAAAGTGTTAATGATCCTCAAAATAAACTTCCTAACTCAATACATCAAATCTGAAATTTTAGAAAGGCATCTACCTATTCTAGACACTTCTCAAACCTACCATAGAAAAATAACTCCTAAACAAATCTCCTAATAAACTATAAAAGAAACTAATAAGCTATAAATTGCTCATTGAAGGTCCTTTGCTGTACCCTCTGTATTATCTACCCTGACTTGCATGTCCTCTCCAAGAGTATCTGAAAACAAATATTAAAAACAAGGGTGAGATATAAAATCTCAGCAAGCAGTAACATGCATGAAAGAATACAGTCTATATAGTTTAAAATCATTTTTCATGAGGTTCCAACAATAAATCCAAATACCAAATATCCAAAAATATTATAACATGAATCCAACCACATAATTTCAAAATAAAACCAATAATACAATCAGCACACCACACAATTTCTGACATCACAGGACTCGTGAAATAAGACATCCTTGAGAAATTAAAATCCCGATTCCAAATGCCACCTCCCGATCTATGCTGGCCGAGATACACAAACTACAACATAGGGAAGTACCCACCCAAATATAGGGATTAAGGTTGGCATGTACAACCACAATTTCCCACCAAGATATACAGATAATGGAATTTGATTGCTGCGAGTTCTAACTTCCCACCGAGATTCACGGGCCAAGGAAGAGGATTGTCGAGATACATGTACTAAAATGCATAAATGAACCACGGGAATAACTAAACAAAGAACGACCCACTTCACTATCCAACTAAACTATGGATCCATAACAAGCTATGCCCGCTAAACACAAGACAAACAAATACTAAAACATGTTATTTTAGATACCAAAAACATTATCAATAATCCACAAGTCTACTCCAAGATATATGGAGGAAATCCAAGTCTCAAACCCAAGCTACATGAGTGAGAATAACCACTTCGAGGTACAAGGAGGAAAATAATAATAATTCTGTCATAAAAATTCTGGAAACATCTTTAGATAGGTCAAATACAAGTATATGAACCAATAAAATCAAACTAAGTTGAAAAGAAAATGATTTGGAACGATAAACTCAAATAAAAGTCATTTTAGAAAAACGTACCCAAATTCTTTATAAAAATCCAAATAAATCATCGGCCAGTGCAAACACTTTTAAAACACCCTAATCTTATTGGTACATGAGTTCGAATTCAATAAAAAAATTTTATAATAAAAAACTAGGTATATTTCAAAATATCAAAAATTCCGTCATGGGCGCTTGAGCGCTGTTGGGCGCTATTGCAGGTGCTCGAGAAGAGTTTAATTTCTAGAAACTGGCCGTTCGGGATGGCGCTTGAGCGTTCTCCCGAGCACTCAATTTAAAAAAATTTACAGCTCTCGAGTTTGGAAGTTTTAGAAAAACACAGGCAAGGCGCCTTCAATGGCGCTCGAGTGGCAACGAGTGTCTGTGCAATCACGTTGGCACCTGGCATGGTGCTCGAGCATGATTGTGGGCATTCGTTGATTTTCTAAAATTCTGGGTTTCGCGAATTTTCTATTTCTTTTTCTAAAACTTATTTCCATTATTCGTGATTACTTCTAATTCTATCGAGAAGAACATATAATTTTTCCATGCTTTAAACCACAATCAAAACCTTCCAAATCAACAAAAACATGTTTCTAAATCATCACAAATCCGAAGAACACAATTTTTATTGTCTAACAATAAACCATGCAAGTTTTCCAATGTAAAGGGTTACTATTTGCCTTAAGAATGCAAAATCCTTCTTCTTTTTCAATAACCTCAAAGTAAAGCCAACGTCTGAAATTTTCACACAACTCTAGGGAACCCCAAAATTTGAGGCCGATCCAACAATTGAATCTCTCTAGATCGCCGTTTGATGGTTGTTAGTCGGAATTTTCTGCAACTTCTGTTTTTCTCTAAGGTCTCTTATTATCTCTCTATTTTTCTCTCTTTATTTTTCCAACCCCACGCACGAATTTTCTCACTACTTTTCTCTACACGATTGAATTAATGGAAACCCCAAATCTTCCCTAATGCCTTCCTTTTATAGATTCACCCAAATACAAATCCTAATTGGTTTTGAAAACTTTCCAACTAGAATTCCTAATTCTATTTGGAAAACTTTCCTACCTTATCTCTCCTTCTAATTATTTCCTTTTAAATCTAACTCATAAGAAACTTTTAATTTAATTAATTTTCGTGCTAATTTAATTCCTTATTTTATAAAATTACTAAAACACCCCAAAACTCCTCTTTTCCTCAAATTTAAGACCCCTAATTAAGTATTATTAAAATTAGGTCATTTTCTCATCTTTTAAACTATGAATTAAGTTACTTAAACCCAAATTTAATCCAACTTAAATCTAATTGATTATTTCAATTCTAATAATTATTTATTTTATTAATTTAATAATTAACCATTGGAAAAAGACTAAAATACCCTTTTTCATTATTATGCTATATTTGACCATAGATTTATTTCTTAAATTTTCATATTTAATCTCCTCATTATTTCTCTTCATAATATAAATATAGATTATAGTTTCAATCTCCCAATGACTTAGCTTAAATTTTTATCTCTTGATATTTTAAATTTATTCATTTTATTTCTTCTAATATTTAGATTACAATTATATTATTATTTCCTAGAATTCGAGATTCTACAATTTTATTGCTTATAATTGGGTTCTACATTGATGTATTATATGTTGTGCACATGAAAGAAGGTAAAGCTGTTTCCATTTATATTTATGGATGAATGGAAAATGGAGTCACGTTCCAAGATCTATGTCTATATATGTAAATATTTATTAATAATAAGGATATATTATATACTTGGAATCAGGGCGTGATATTACCACATTTTGGAATTGATAAGAAAATTCCATGTAAAATTTAACCTCATTAAAAGCTTTAGAAACTTCTTACTTTGCTTTTATATAATTTAAATTAGTAATCCCCTTTTTGCACTTGTAAAGATTAAAAATCATTTAGCCAGTTGACTTTGTGAAGGTAAAACAATTTTATATAGTGAGAAGTCAACAAATTTGATTAAAACTTGTAGTTATCACTTGATAGAAGGGAGCTAAATTTTACAAACATGCTTTTAGCCAGTTGACTTTGTGTATCTATTTTACGTTGGCCTTGAGTGTAGCGTACATGAGAAAATGCACTTGAGTCCTACGTACGCTACACTCGCATCCAACCTAAAATAGCTCTAGTCCCATGTTTAATGCGCTTGAGTCCCACGTTTGATGTGCTCGATTCCCACATAAAGTGCACGGGAGTCCAACATAAAATAGCTTGAGTCCATTGTAAAATGGGCTCAAGTCCGACATATGCGACACTCGAGTCCATAGTAAAATGCGCTCAAGTCCAGCGTAAAATATTCTGGATTTTCAATGTCTTTGCACTTGCATCCATCGAGCTTAAGTTGTGTTTATTGCGCCAATGTATTGCAGTCAATGCGCATAGGTTTGATGCAAAATGCGGTCCATGTGCAGACTAAAGCACGTGTTGTTCTCTATTATGCCACATATAGGTTTTTTCTCAAGCAATTTGCAAGTCTTTTACAGCCAACGTGTTTCACGTGGGCATGACTCTTGAATTGTATATAAATATGAGTGTTTCTAGTGAGCAAAATATTCGTTGCCCGCTTTGCGTAGAAGGAATGGAAGTTACGCCGAAGGCCACTGATACTAGAGATGCGGTCCCATGGCCATGCGGGAAAGGAATGCTAAAAAGAAAACTGTCACAAATCTCACAGAATCCAAGGCATTATTTTTTCACATGTCCATCTTCTGTACGTATACAATTTTATGGATCATGCCATTTGTGGATTAACTTTCGTCTAATGTGTCTTCTTTCTTACAGGGCAATGGTGGAAATGGATGTGGGTATTTTGTTTGGTGTGATGAGTTCATGCTTGCGAATATGGGAGGGGACCATGCTGTGTGTTGATTGCAAAAACTCCAACAAAAAATGGAAGAAGATTTTACAGATGTCCTTATGAAGTATGTGTCGAGTTATAGAGCAGTCGAATACGTTCCTTTCATATGACTTGATCTTTAGCAATTTTCAGACCTTCCAGCCATAGCAACCAAACTTCACCCATATAACACAGCCCCAAAGCAACCTATTCAAAGGTACCAATATGACACATATAAGCCAGCCCCATTCAACCATAACCCATGTTCAAGATCTGCCCAACAAACCTGTTGTCTACCACAGCAATAATCTCACCATCACATTCAAAAAACCTCCCCAAATCCCTTTGCTGCTCCAGCAGCCACAAACCAAACAAAAAGCACAAAAACCCATCAGCAACTGGTAATATGGGACCTCAAACATCCCCATATTTCAGCTACTACAAAGAAGAAATCCTCGTTGATACAATCTCAATAGTTATAAGCATAAGATTGCGAAAAAAGGATTGAAAAGAAATATATGTTCCTTTAACAAAAAAAATCCATCCACAGAGCACATAAACCCACCAAGCCAAAGTTCCGAGGAAGTCAAAATAAACAAGCAATGATAATGAAACAGACCCATGTCAACAGAAATTGATCACCCCTGAACCTGCAACAAATAGTTTTATGCCCACAAGAACTTTATTGTTCATTGTTCATGACTCAAGAAAATAGAAGACAACCAGTTTTACAGATGGAATTCGAGTTATGAAGCTACCTTTTCACAGCTTAACCGAACAACGGAAAGCGAAAGTAAATACTTAAACCTCCCAATATTCTAACCAGAAAAATTTGATCTTATAAAAGTGATAAATCTAAAACATTAGATTTTGTTATAAAATCTATACCAATTATAGTGATTTTGTTATAAAAGTGAAAATTTTGATCTTAAAAATTTTGATTTTGAAAATGGCAAATGATATGTCAAAATTGTCGAGAAAACAAAAAAGAAAAAGTCACTTTAATAGCTACATAAACAAGCAAAGAACTGAAAATGTTTATTATTTGCTTTGATAAAATTTAGTAGGGAATTTTTACACATTATCACATCATCTTTCCCTATTGCTGCCAAATTGAGGCATAGGTTCCTATGAGATACAAATATCTTTTATATGTTGAACTTTATGAGTAGTACTTCTCAACTCAAAAATAGGTCTACATATTGAAGTAATCAGATTTTAGATTAATTATTTTGTTGTTCATAAAAAAAATACAGAAAGTTTTTGGTTTGCTATTTTTCTTTGTTTCCTATGTAATATAGTAGTTCAAGAATTGTCTAAGAACAACAGCTTCCAATGTCCTTTAGGTGTCAACAATCTTATTCTATGAATTGTTGTACTGGAAGTGATGATGTTATCTGCATATAAGAAACAATGATTAATACCCGCATTAGCTTATTTTAGTTGTATTCATTTTTTGCTTTGGTTTCTCTTTGAATTTGCAGATTAAAGCTGCTTGTCCAAGCTAAGAAGTTTCCAAAGCTAGGTGTTTCCTCTGTTCTTGAACTTCAAAGATATCTCAAATTCCTAAGCATTGACCCTTAGAATACCTGCTACTAACTACACCTTACAACACAGTTTTGTCCACAGTGGTCTGATTACCAAAATCCTCCATTTTCTTTAGAAAACTTTGATATGTGTTCTTATTCCATAATTGTCTATAAATTTAATGTCAATAAATTACAAATGAACCATGCTATTTATATTTATGGAATAATTTCAAAGAGTTCAGATTCTCATAAGCTTTGAGATTTAAGTGATCTGGCTAAAGGGCATATTTTGGCATTTCATCAAAAAGCCACCAAAGGTTTCTATTGAACTATCAGAAAAAAGAGATGATTCATATAATAGAACTTGGAAAAACTTCATGACTCCCAATAGAGCTTGAGATGTGTAGGATACCACCACAACAAAGAGAGGTTAGAGAACCATAAAAATATCAGAAAGAATTGGTGGTTTTCAAAATTCCTACAACAGAATTGAGAAGTTCCTGAAAGATGCTCAAAATAAAAAGACAAAGCCAACTCAAATTAACACCAAATTCCATTTATTATTGTTAGTTACTAACTCTGACCACCTAGATTGAACCATGGGCTGACGAACCATAGTCCACTGACCAAAATCTCACTCCCACCTATACAATTAATTAAACTTCAAAACCTTTTAAAACATGATCTTCCTCCCAAATAATTATTCAAAGCTTAGAACCTTATGAGGACTGGATATCATTGTGGTTGATGCCCTGGTTGGAAATGGTATGGTTTACTGGGTTTGACAACTTAAAAAAATTCAATTTGATTAATTGTTTAGGATTATTGGCGTAAAGGATTGGTTGAAGAAACTACCAAAGAAAAATAAGAAAAAACCTGCTTCTATATAAATAAAAATCATACAAAGGTTGCAAAAGACAATGTAACGCCCCGGTTCTGGATCAATTGTCCAACCCCGAAGTGTTAGTGTATGTGGGCCAAAGCAACTAAAATCCATAATAATTTAAAATTTTTATTCATGTCTTTATCATAGTTATTATGCAGAACATAAAATAAAATTCATTCACAATTAATCTTAACATTTACAATTTTCTGTTGAACTCATAACTGGTTCACAACTAATTGGCTACCCCTTTTTTATACTATCCCAATGCTTGTCGATCTCACCAAGAGTACCTGAAAAATAGTGAAAGCCGGAGTGAGATATAAATCTCAACAAGTAGCAAGATGCATGAAATAAAACAGTCTAATTTCTTTACAAAAATAAAGTCATGAGGTATAACGATTAAATAAAATCACAATAATAATATTCAAAGTATTAATCAAACCAAACCACGCATATGTGACATGACAAGACTCAGGAACTGAAACCACTTGATAAGCTACTCATGTGCCCAAGTTCACCACCTCACGAGCTTACATGATATAGAGCCGAGATATACGGTCACCATTCCTCCACCTACAATCAATGCGGATCACCCAACCAAGATACATGGTGAGCTGGTGCGTACAATCCAATCAACTGCAACTATCCAATCTGGGGAATACCGATCCGATCATATATGTATGGATTCTGGACAATACACGGTTAATACTAGTACATGTGCAAGCCAAAGTAAACTACAAGCACAGCCAAAATATAGCTCTCAGGTGCGAGTCACAAGTAAACTATAAGCATGACCAATAAAAAGCACATGTAAGCCAATGTCTCATTAAAGCACACGGTGGTAACACAAATAAAACCATTGCCAAGATACACGGCTAATGACCAGGTCGAGATACACGACGGATCGGGATTGCTGCAGCACAACCAGATACAGGAAGGCCTTGTCGTGATACACGATTGGAGCATAAGTAGGAGACAAGTTTAACTTACAAAGGTAATTCTCTTTCATTTCCTAGCTAAGCTATGGATCCACACTAAGCATTGCCTGCTAGATACAACTCACAACCAAAATATTTAATAATAACTTTTCTCAAAATAGAATGTGCTCAACAATGAAATAAGTTCTCAATTAACCATAAACATCTCATCATAAGATAGATGAGAGAGTAATTTAACCACTCCGAGATACAAGGAGGAAAACAATGATTCTGCCCTCTTATCGATGACACCATATGCAAATATTCAGAAATATAATATTGAAAGTAAGAAAATGCTCAAACAGTAATTTATTAATTGCCTAAACAGTAATTTATTAATGTGAACACTCTTAAATTGCTTATATTTAAGTGTTCGATAACTTACTAAATCAATATATTAAGTCTTACTTAGATTCATCTCCTAATTGGTTGCTATTCTCAATAATTTACTCAACAATGTCCAAATTTCTTCTGTTAATAACCAAAGGTGTCAAAACTTATTAAAATTAATATTTAATCCTTCCAGAGATTAATTTAGGTCTATGGTGAAGTTTAGGAATCGGTAAAGTTACCCAAAACCAGATCTAAATAGGTTAAGTCCACATATTCCTCAAAACATCTCTATAAAATCCCTTTTTACATTCATCATTTCAAATTAATATTCTTTTATCCAAATTTAATTCTGCCACTTCCTATATCTCAAATTAACCTAATTACAGGTATTACAACTTTAGAATTCCAAGAAAAATAATTAAAAATATTTGGGCACAAAATCCAAAATTCAGAAAAAATCTGACAGTGGCCGCTCGACATCGCGCTCGAGCAGCCTATTGGGCGTCCATTACTGGGTGAAATTTTTGCTTAGATACTCGGGATCGCGCTCGAGCGTCCTCCCAGGCATTGAGTTTCAAGGTTCTGTTATTCTGTTTTTAAAATACACAGGTGAGGCGCTTGCGATTGCGCTCGAGCGCCAACGAGCGCTCGGCCAAATTCCATTATACTTTCTGGTTTTTCTGATTTCCGAAATATAAAATACTTTTTATAATATAAATTGTTTCTAATCTTCATTTTGAATTACTTCTAAGACAACCCTAACCTATTCTCATCAATCATATCTTAATATAAAGTTTCCTACTTAAATTAAATCCCTTATGATCAACCCTTTTCTTGATTTCTTTAAAAGTGTATGAAAGCAAAACCATCTTATAAAATTCTCAACTCCGCAAACCAAGATTTAAATCAAAACAAACCATGATAAAACATCTAGATCATACGAAAACATGCAATTTCTCCAGTTTTCAAAGTGTTTGCTACTTGCCTTATCATATAGAATCTTTCTTCCAAGAAACCCAATTTCTCACCCACATTCTGAAATCTCCGCACCTTTCTAGACTTCCCCAAATCAAATCTCCACCGTCCAAATTGGAGTCTTACGAGTCAAAAACATAACCTCCAAATTTAAGGTCGATCCAACGGTTGGATCTCTCTAGATCTTAATTTGAATATGGCTGGTCGGAATTCTGCAACTCTCCTTCATAAAACATCTTTTTCTTCTCTCTATCTCTCTTTGTATTTTTCTCCAGCCCTATGCATGAATTTTCTCTCTTCTTTTCTCCTCATGATTGACTTAATGGAAACCCCAAACTTTCCCTAATGCCTTCTGTGCGCACCTAAATCCGGCCTAGATCGCACACCAGGCGCACTTTTCGTGCATGCCACGGGACTTACGGAGTTGCCACTGCCTGAGAGTGCAAGCAGACACGGTTTTGTCCTAACCGGGTCTAAGTCTGGTCTGCTGTTTATTAGAGATCTAGCTAAGTCCTCGGTTATGGTTCGAGGAAGTCCTAAAGACACCCCGGTCCGCCCCGTCGGTCTGATGGGTCCCTCGGGTCTCCTTGGTTTTGAGTCAGTTTCACCCTTCCTATACCAGCATGCCACCTTGTTTGATCTGGCAGGACCCTCTGATGGTTTGGGCCCCTTTTAATTTTATTTTATCTTTTTATTAGATGAACTGGGTCGGGTACGGGTCCCGTTGGAAGACCCATGGGTTGCCAAGGTTGGGCTTGGGGCCCAGTAGGGTTATTGGATAACCCTTTTTTGGTTAATTGTTTAAGTTTATTTATTTACAATTTTAGTTTGGGCTTAGTGGGCTTAGTGGGCTTAGAATGGGCCCATTAGCCGGATTCCAGTGGCCTTGGGCCCGTTTTATTGAAAACGGGCCGGGTTTGGGCCTGTCTAATGTGGGCCCCACGAGTGGGCCCATGGTAGTCTTGGTGGGCCCATCTGGGTCCATGGTCCAAAGATGGGTTTTAAGGAATCCTAATTATTTAAGAGGCTGTTTTAAGCCAGTTCGGTTCGGGTCTAATCCAACCAAGGCAAGAAAATCAATTTTAAAGTCACTTTTTAAATCTAACCGTACTTACAGTGCGGTTTGATCAG
This sequence comes from Buxus sempervirens, assembly GCA_947561395.2. NCBI lineage: Eukaryota > Viridiplantae > Streptophyta > Magnoliopsida > Buxales > Buxaceae > Buxus > Buxus sempervirens. The sequence goes on from OX387195.1 coordinate 7,429,013, forward strand.
AATCGCAGACATACCGCGGTTCTGCTTAAACCGCTCTGTGTATGCGGTTTCTGCTTAGTTTCATTTTTTAAGCCGATTCCATTCTGGATCATTCCATTGAGCTCCCTAGGGCTTCCGGCAACCTCCGTCGGGCTTCTCAGTTCCTTCGCATTATTGCATTTTGCTTTAGTTGGCTTAAAAAAGCCACTTTTCCTTCTCTTTTCATCTCTCCCAAAAGCCTCCTTCTTTTGTAATCAACCGCAACCGTATCTAAGAAGGGAAAAGAGGGAAGAGAATGTGGAATATAGGGGTTTTATTTGGAGATTGAATCCCTATTAATAATCACCACAAAATGAATGAAAATTAGTTTCAAGAGTCTTTCTTTTTTTTTTTTAGGCTTGTTCTTTCCCTTTTCTAGGGAAAACATCTTGAACCAAATCCTTCGTAGTGCACATCAAACAACAAACATGTTAGTAGTAAGGCAAGGGGATGAAAATGTAGAATAGAAAATAAGAGAATCATCAAAAATAATTATATCATGCTTATATTGTTTGCAAAGGTTGTCAAAATACTTACAATAATATCCTTTTCCTGCTTTAAAGATGTTGTGGCCCTCCGTACGATTTTGGCAGCGCTTCCGCGTCCTCTGGGATTCCTTGGGATGAATTTGAAAGAGGTTTGCTAGGATGTTTAAACTTACAAAGTAAAAGAGCTGGGTTTAGACAAGGTTTGAGCAAGACAGGGGTACTTTGGTCATTAGGGTGTTGGGTTGTGAGAGGGACAGAACCTAAGCAAAGTTTCGGACAAGTAGAAGACAGAGGGAGAGAGTGGGGACCAAAGGGGGGCCAGCCTGCTTCAAATGGGGGGCTAGCCCTCCTTTTATAGGCAAAAAAGTGCTGAAACCGCACTTGAAGTGCGGTTGTGACAAAATTGCACTAAAAAATCAAAAACCGCACTTTAAGTGCGGTTGGCATTCAACACGTGCAAATCTGCGCGAATCTGCCAGCTGTCGTCGTACAGGACACGCGTCCACCTTCTAGAAGATCAAAACCGTATTTGAAGCACGGTTCAGACTAAACTGTACTTCAAGTGCGGTTAAGCACGTTTTTTATGTGCCGAATCTGAAATCTTTTATTCAATTTGATTTAATTAAAGATTTTTATCCGATTTTCTTAATATTTTATTAAAAAATCTGAGATTCTTTATGATTATATTATTAAAATATTAAAATACTTTTTATTTAAATGTTAAAATATTAAGATATGTTTTATTAAATGTTTTTTATTGATTTTATTAATTTATTTTGCTTTTTTGCTGCTATTCTGCCAAACGGGCAGTTTTCTTTGAAGCTTCAACTGCCCATAATTTCTTCATCTGGTGTCCGATTTCGGCAAACTTAGTATCGTTGGAATCAGCTCGGAACCACCTATCCATTGGGATCACTTTGGATAGCTGAATTGGGGTCGAGCAAAAAGTCAACTTTTCGCTCCCCAAAAGTTTGACCGACTCATAACTTCCTCATCCGGACTCCGATTCCAGCAAACTCAATTGCGTTAGAACCGTGTCGAAATGCTTTTTTCAATGAGATGAAGTTTGATGACCAAATTCACTTGAATCAAAAAGTTAATTTTTTGATCCCCTCAGGGTTTGACTTTTCATTTTTCTTTATTTTAGGGGTGCAAAAATCAGGTGCTAACACCTTCCTTTTATAAGCTCATATAATTAGAAATTCTAATTGGTTTAAGAGACTTTCCAACTAGGATTCCCAATTCTATTTAGAAACATTTCCTATCTTATCTCTCCTTCTAATTATTTTCCTTTAAACCTAACTCAAAAGGAACTTCTAATTTAATTAATTTTCGTGCTATTTCTAATCCCTAATTTAAATATTAGCTAAACACTTTATGATCTCCCATATTACTAAAATTAAGGCCCCTAAATAAAAATAATTACAATTATGCCCTTTTTTCCTTCTTTTAAACCTTAAATTCATTATTTAAGTCCAACTAAACTAAAATTTGGTCTAATTAAGTTTCTTAACTTAATAATTAATTATGAAAAACAGGGTTTTGACTCTAACAACACCTAGAGGGGGGTGAATAGGTGTAGCACAGCGGAATAAAATTTTTCTATCAATTAAAGACAAGTCCTTAATTAATAGGCATGAACAAATCCTCAAGGTAATTCCAGAAAATCAAATAACTAATCAAAAGCAATTAACAAGCCACCCAAATTGCAAGCAAATAATTAAAGCATGTAAAGTAAGACAAAACAAGCGATTTGGTGACGAAGGGAAAACTCTATGAGAACTCTCACTAGAGAAAAACCCTCCGGGCTATGCAGGAGCCACCTAAAAGATCCAATATGAAAAGAAGACTTACAACCTGTAGTTCAGACGACTCAACATCCCTATGCTAGACTCTGCAACTCACAGACTTGAAAGTATCTGAGGAACTCCTCAGATTTGCTCCACAGCAACACTTCAGAACTCTGAAGATCTTCTCACACGATCACCCAAATGAAATCGCTTGGTATCCGTAGGAACTCCCACGATCAATCTCTCCAACCCGGAACTCCAAGGTAGAGGAAGGAAGAAGAAAAGAAAGGTTTTATGGCTCAAAAGATGAAAACCTAGAAGAAGGGTTTTCAGAAGAGAAAAGGATATTTAGGGCTTCTAAAATGTGGCTCTCTTAGGTTTAGAAGGTCCCTAATCCTATTTAAAGGTTCCCCAAAAAGTTTGAAGTCAATCCGAATTGAAACGAGTAAGTTATGTAATTTTTCGTAACTTTTCGGAAATTTTGCTGTTTGAACGTTCGAACGCTCAGCAAACGTTGGCCTTTAAAACTTGAACGTTCGAACGGACAGAGAACGTTGGTCGAACGCTAGTCTCGGGTTTGTCTGCAGAACATGAACGTTCGAACGCTCATCAAACGTTCAGCAAACGTTGCTCTCCAGAAATTGAACGTTCGAACGAACAGAGAACGTTGATCAAACGTTGGGCATAACTTCTTCAATTTGACTCCGATTTTGACGCCGTTTGAACCATGTCTTCTTGGACTCAAACTAAACATTCTAAACACACTTTTTGGCACTGAATAAAGCCAAACTAAAATATTAAACCTAACAAACTCCCCCTTTGGCTATTCAGTGACAAAACCATTAAAAACAAAACAAAATTAACATTCCAAGATGTTGTGAACCACCAAGCAACATCTGGAACTTACACATTCAAATAAAATCCTATCAAGCCTAATCTAGACAGATTCTTCTTGAATGGGAACCTGTTATCTGTAACAAAACAACTCAAAGAAAACAAATACCTTGTGAAACGCATGAGGAATAAAAAAATAACAATAAGCAATTCACATTCATGTATCAATATCACAATCCACATGATATATACAATCATCATAAAGTATAACCAACATAAAGCTCCCCCTCAGAAATACCTACTCCCCCTTTTTGTCACAGAAATAGACAAAAGGAAACAGAGAAGCCAGAAATACCTACTCCCCAAAGGAAATAGAGAGGCCAGAAACACCAACTACCCTTCAAAACTTGACACAGTTTGGAAGAAGCACAAGCATAAACTCAAATGGCTAGAATAGATAACAAAGCTGGAAATACTTTAAGGAAGACATATTCGAACCAAATTAGCAAAACTAAACCAAGAATTGAAGACAAAACACATTTGGAAGAGATGGAGAACTAAAAAAAAATTCCAGATTTCAATTCAAAACACCAAGTCCAGGTGAAACCAACTCAACCACATGTAAAAACACTCTAAAAACATGATGAATCATGCCCCAAGCACTATTTCATAAAAACTCAAAATTTTTATATTTTTGAGAACTTTGTCACCCAAAATTCAAGTTTTTACAAAATTAAAAACAATAATCCGAAATAACTACACAATAATGTAATTAAATCACCAAGTGTGCTTGCGTGTAAGTGCAAAACCAAATACAACAAGTTTGCCTAAATAGGAACTTAGTAAGGAGGATTTGGCCATTTATCAAGAAATCACAATATTACTCAAGTCTCTCTATGAATTAAAAAGAACTCCTTTCATGAATTTTGAGACCTTTTAAAAAAAACTCTGTTTTTGGAACTTTCTTCCCCTGTTTCTTACAATTTTTTTTTTTTTTACAAAGAGTAGTGTTCCTTAGAATATCTGAGTTTACAGCTTATGCCATGGTTGTACTCCTTGTATTTCTTTTAGAACTCAAGATGTCTGGGTTTACAGCTCATCCCAGAGTTCTTTTCATACAACTTTTTTTTTTTCAAAAAAAAAGGGAGAAATCTCTTTTTAACACAAGGTCACATGCTAGGATCTTTTTAACTTAAGATAGACAAGAGTAAATCAAGGATTGCCTATCCACACACTCACCGAAAAAGAAAAAATTAAGCTTGCTTAATTGTATTTGGTGTGTGTAAGTGAAGTGCAAAACACACTAAGAGATCAATCAACCTTTCAATGCGCTTTTGTTTAGGGCGCCCAGGCTGTCTTGCTGTCTTTGGTGGAAAAGAGATAGATGGGGCTTCATTTAAATCTTCGAAAGACTGCACATCAATTTCCTGAACTGTGGGGAAATCATGTGTTGGCACACCATGCATCAACTCTTCATATATTAACTCTTGTGTTACCTTATGGTAGCATAGGTCAACAAAGTCATACACATTGAGCCTTATCAAGTTCAGGACAGCACATAAGTGTGCACAAGGAATGCCCACCATCTGCCACTATTTGCACGTACATTCACGACGCATTATATTCATGATAACATTGATCTCATCGCATCTGACTTCATATTCATGTTGTGCACATTGAATGACAACCATCCCCAATGCTCTAATAAGATTCTCCTGAATCTTGGCATCAATTCGACCACCAACAGAGATGCCCACGTGGTAATACAACTCTTCTTCCTTACCAATAGCTCCATCAGCTTCACGATTTGCATCAATAAACCGCATTATATGCAATTTTCTTTCTTCCACCATCCAGGCATTGAATGACTTTGCTAAATTCGAATTGAACTTATCCCATTGCTTCCTAGGGAACAATGCATTTGCCCAGTGTTCCGGGCCATTTCTCCTCACCCAGTCAAACCATTCAAGTGCATATTCATGCATTGCCTCCAATGCCACCTCATAATCCTGAGAGAGCCGTGCATAAGCAATATCATCCAATAACCATAAGGCAAAACTCTTTCTCTCACCCAAATGAAAGGAACTGACGAATTTACTAAAGTTTTCCTTAAGATGGCGAAGGCAATGAGAGTGGTTCCTAGACCCAAAGGTAGCACTTACTACAGTGATAATGCTTTGATTCCTGTCACTTACAATCACTATATCCTCCCTACCACCTATGGATGACTTAACCCGTTCTAGAAACCACATCAAATCCGCATTATTCTCACCGCTAACAATTACAAAGGCAATTGGAAACATGCCGTCATCGGCATCGAGTGTTGTAGTAGAAAGCAGAGTGTCCTAGTATGGCCCGCTAAGATGACTTCCATCAATGAACAGGAGTGGTCTACAACCAACCGTAAATCCCCTCAATTGCTTAAATTTTTCATCTTCAGTTGCTGTCCAACTTGCCACTGTACCAGGATTCGTCACTTGCAGTCGTTCACACATCCATGTGATGAACTTATAAGAATCCTCCACATTACCACCTGTCATCTGTTTCACCTTTTCCTTGCTCCTCCAAGATTGGAAATATGTCAATGGCATCGCATGATCGTGATGAAAGTCCTTTCAAATTTGTTGTGACAAGTAACTTGGACTGTCCCTAACTGTCTTCTCAATCACACTCGCAAGCCACTTTGTTCTTACAACTAGTTTCATAGACAATTGGTCTTGGGCTAAGTGTCTATGCACCTTCTCAAACTTCATCACCCTCATGAAACTCGTATCCTTCACACGCCTAGCAGTTAACTTCCAAGGACAATCCTCACCTATACAACAAACACTAATGTATGCTAGACTATTTTTCTTCATCACATATTGAAACCTATTAGCCATGGCATGCTTGTAGACTGCTTCTCTAAACTCGTCAGGGGTCTTAAATATCTGGCCCTCCCCAGTAACTGGATCCTGCCATAGGCTAGATATAAAAAAAACCTCTACTAAATTCAATGCAACTTTTAAGAAGCGGTGTCTCCTAATTCTCTACTTCATTATCATCGCACGAAAGTATAGAATGTCCACTTAAAGATACAGTCGTCCTGAAATTACAAAAAATATGAGTATCACTAATTGCAATATAGAATAAACGTAATCAATGTATGGTTAATGTAAATTACCTCCCATAAGATTCTCATTATTGTGATGATCCTTCACCTTCATAAACATAAATGTTGGCGGCACCCTCATTGAAATTTAGTAGGTAGGATAACGCATCTTGATCAGTGAGTGCGAGTAAAATGCTCTTGTCAAACTTGACTGAGTACTTCAAACTTCCATCCATGGGGGATATATTGAATAACCCACAAACAGCTTCAACGAACTCAGTATACTGCATGTTGTTATTTAGAATTATACCCCTACTAGATCCCCCACCATACCCCACCGACCCATCTTCCTTCATAATTACTTCTCCTCCAAAGTGACAAAAACAAAATAGACCCCGTGCCGACATTGTGCACTTATGAAATTCTGTCCACCACATATGAAAATATTATGAAGAAAATATAATTTGAAATAATATAACATGCTAAAATAAAGCACATTTCAAACCAAGTATATTAAATTTAAACACATTATTTCACAAAGCAAAATGTTATTATCTACAGATTAAGATGCCTAGGGAAGTGATTATTTGCTTATTGGAAATTAAAAATACTTTCCTATAACCATAGAAATAGAAAGCCCTTCTGAATGCATCCATCTCTTTACACTTTGGGTTTATGCAACTTGCTTTTTCACCAACTTGATTTTGTGACGAATTCGAATTTTGTGATGACAATGCCTTATGTCTGAACCCTAAACAAATATATCAGTATCATGTACTTAAAATAGCAAGAAAAAAGGAAGAAAAAGTACACTTAAATTAGATTTTTCCCCTTCTTTATGTTACTTTTTACTTGGTTGTTAAACATTGTATTTGCATAGTAACTAAGAAAAAAAATTCAGGACAAATGCATGAGGTGTGTGCAAGTATGTTTTCTTATACACAAATGCTGAATTTTTCTAGTGAATGTGGTTATGATTATTTTTTCTAACGGATTATAACAGTGAATAGGAAAGCATATGAAGCTAGGAAAAGCTCAGGATATATGTGTGATACAACTTTTCACTTCAGAAACTATTGTGATGGGTAATGCAAAAACACCCAATTCTAACGTGGAGTCGAGCCACAATAACAAAAAAAATGAGTTCCTACACCTGTATTTGAACTATCTGAACATGTTTTGAGCTCCGAATGATTTCATATACACTCGGATTATTTTGCCCATTGAAACCGTGTTTTTGAGATATGTATTTGACTCCACGTATGTGGGATTTTGATTCACTATTGTGACTAGGCCATTGCCTAATTTATTTACTCTGCCATTGCAGATGGGATTTGGCTATTGCTATACTGTTTATTCTGTCGTTGCGGTTATGTGGCACGATTGTGTCTCCGCTATTGTGGCTGTCTCATTGTTTTATCCTCAGTCCGTGTACTCGGTGGGATACTTTCTCAATCCGTGTACTTGGTAGGAAGCGTATTATTTTATATCCTCAATCCATGTACTCGGTGGGATACTTCCTCAATCTGTGTACTCGGTGGGAAGCGTATTATTTCATGGCATGTGCCTTATATCCTCAGTCCGTGTACTCGGCGGGATACTTCCTGAAGACTATTCGTATGATTGTATCATTTTATATTTCACCGTGTTTGAATCTATCGTGGTTAGACTGATTTAACATGGAATATCTTATAACTGTTTAAATTTATTTGCATAACTACTTACTGAGATGTTGTTTCTCACATATTCGTTTTTATCGGTTTTGTTTTCAGATATTCCTGGTGAGGATGCTGCAGGGGTAGACACTCCGGGGGATTATATTGATTATCAGGAAGAGGATTATTTTATTCCTGTGTAGGTTCAGGGAAATTTTTATTAGTTGATTTAGTATTTTTTATGGTTGTATGGGATTATTTTATGTTAGATGACTTTGATGGATATTTGGATCATTTTTATTCTAGTTGACCCATCCAGACTTAGTTTGATGGATATGTATTGGATGTTTTACATTTTCATTCCGCGCTTCTTTGAAGAAAAATTACTTTTAGTATCGCACTCTGATTTTGTACAGGAATTGTTTAAGTCTGGATTAGTTATTCTAGGCCTTCATCCTAACATTCAAGGTTTGAGTTTATGTTTCTAAATAAACTTGGAACTGGGGTGTTACAAATTCAGCTTTTGAGTAGAAGGTCAAAATTGCTCCCCAGGATTTGATTCTGCCCATAACTCCTTTCTCTGGACCCCGGTTCCGGCAAACTCAGTTGCGTCGAAACTGTGTCGGGATTTCCTATCCATCGAGATAGGGCTTGGCAGTCAGTTAGGGTTTGAGCAAAAAGTCAATTTCTGCTCCCTAGGGTTTGACTTGTCTGTTAGGGTTTTCATTTCCAGCATTTCCAAGAGGTGCAAAAATGAGGTGCTTACAGCAACATTGGGGATTAGGGCATTTTGTTCAAAGAATTAAATGAAATTAAAATTTGCAAACCTTGAGATGGTGACAAAATCGGCACCCTTACAGTGTTCGCCTCAGGGAAATGACCACCCAAAGTATTCGCAAATAGACGGCGGTGAGCTAGTGGACGACGATGACCAGTGGACGGCGAGATCAATGGCAAGACAGAGAACGACAAAACCAAACACGAACGCAGCTTTTTAGGTCGTTCCCAACAAGATTTTCAAACGCAACTTTTTTGGTCCGACTGAGCATTCGTGCCTTTCCATTGAACCTTCTCGTTCCAATGGTGTAATAAGAAAGGGAGAGAGAGATGGAAACAAATGGCAATGGCGTCCGACGTTGAAGATTGGGATTTAGTTTCCGACTGCGTTTGTTGAGCGAAGGGATTTTGGGGAAGAAGCTCATCACGTGTTTCCCAATCTTTCCCTCTCTTATAAACAGGGGCAATTATGTCATTTGCAAAGGCCAACAGTCCACTAACCTGCAGAGCAATTAATCTTGAAAAGTGGGCTGTTTTTGCAATTTCGGATCTTAGTAGCATATTTTTATAAATATTCTTGAAAAGTGACCCTTTTTCCATAATTTTCCCAAATAATTAATAACTTGTTCACATTTGGGCAAAACATGGTACAGCCCCATGAGCTGGCCCATTTGCTTTTTGGGAATAAAATTAATCGGATGAAATATTCGACGGACTAGACAGTAGAGACTACTACTTTATTCAAAATAGATCCGTTGGCAAAACTAACGGCTCTCTTCAAAAAAAATTTCCTTTTTTGACTCAGCAGATTATAAGATCTCTTGCACTCTCGCGCTCTCTTCCACTCTCGCTCTTTCTTCCGCTCTCTCTTCCACTCTCGCTCTCTCTTCCACTCACAAATCCCATTTCATCTGGAGCAACAACACGTTCTTATCTCAGGAGGAAAAGGTGTGACCGATTTCCAACGGTGAGATTAACTCAAATCTTGAGCTGAAAAAGGTACCCATCTCATGTTCTTAATCTTTCCTGATTCTTGCATTCCTATTTCTATTTTTCTTTTTTCTTTTTTTGGGAATAATTTCAATGACGATTATGAAAATGGGTCTTTCTCCTTTCAATTTAAGAAGATGTGATCTCAATAGTTTTTTAAATCATGCTAGGGGGATTCGAAGAAGAGCATGGAAAATTAGAAGAAGTCGTTATTGAGAACTGGATTTGGTTTTAGTTAGATTGTAAAAATAATGGGACAAAATGGTTGTAAATTATTCTTGGTCTTTATTCCATAGTTGAGAGAATCACCATGTTCCTGTTTTATTTTCAAAATCTGTATTTTGATCTATGCCAATCTTAGATTATCTGGTTGATTCGTTATTTAGTTTCCACTTGAGTTTATTGGTTTGCCTGCCTCACCATTGTTGGAAATTTTTTGAGTTAAATACGAAAGTTCATCAGATTGGGATAGATCAATTTGATCTCCATCAATCATTGGAGATATAGGAATCCCCACTTTCATGTCACTTCTGTGCAAAACCACCATGCAATTAAAATCCCAACCAGGCAGTTTGTACTGTCAAATTTCTTGATTTCCTTCTCCATCATGATCAGATTAATCTGATTCCTCACTTTTTCCTTTGAATTATATTTGTATCATATGTTCACTGTGCTATGGACATGAAAGAAAGCAATCACGAGTTAGTAAGTCACTTACCATATCCAAGATATTCCTACCCGCCCCCATCCCCCCAAACAAAAATCCCTCCCTTTGATTCAGTAGTGCAGTTCAGTTCAGAGTGAGTTATGGCATCCCGTCTGGTAGTGTTGGTGTTAGTGTTAGTTATTCAATGTGTCAAATATATGACAGGTTAGTTACATGTTTAAGCAAATATAATAATTTAGAATGCTGAGTTAAATATCCCATACCTCCAGCCATTGCTATTAAGGATTGTTGTTGGAGAGGTTCTTGCACTTGGTTTCTACGTTCAGCCTTTTGCAGAGAAGAAAATTTTGGGAAAAGTTTCTGACTTTTTATTTTCACTGGATGAGCCAAATCCTAGGCTTCTTTTATACAGGTAAAATGCCTTTAGAACTTCAATTCCTAACTTCATCATCAATGGTATTAGATGAGATTAGCTCTCACCACTTAAAAACCACATCTGCAGGTATTGAACCTTGTCAGATTACCCAAACTTTAGAGAAAACAAAAAAAATTAAGTGTCCTAGTGGCATTTTGCTGCTTTAAGGCATCTGCTGTAAAGTCAACCTTTTTTCCTTTTCACTGCCATTTGTTTAACTGGAGCATGTATTAGGTTCCCCTTGTATGGAGACTGATGAATCTTGATCACACTACCATCAATCCTTCTCATGCTTCTTGTACTTATCGTTATGATCTTCATCTCCACTTTTTTTTTTTTTTATATATTTTACAAAGCCAGCGTAGAGCTGCTTCTATATGCCACTCTTATAAAGCCAATGGAAGCAACTGAACAAGCCAAGAGAAAGAGTAAGAGCAAGAGTCTGGCCTATCTAAATTTGCTTGGGCTTTCAGTGACTTTTGTGCTTCTTTCTTTTAAAGGTCTTTTCTAGATTTGATCCAAGACTATCGCAACGAGATGCTTCTGATTCTGAGTTGGTAAAGAAGTTGGTACAAGGCATACTTGGACCAAGGAATCTTCTACGTAAGCTTAAATACATTTTTTTCTCATACATTTCATCATCCAAGAGAGTGCCACCAAATAAGTTGTTTACATCTGACTATTTTTTTAGTATAACCCAGAAAATGGTATTTCACAATAAAATTGAGCACACATCAACTGCTTTTTTATTAAGACCATGTAGAAGCTGTTTTTTATTTATCAAATATATCATGGTTGTTTCAAGGCAATGCATATCATTAATTTATTGATTACCAACATCATTACTCGGATTTAGCAGCAATTATTCTTGTGCAACATAATATTTCCTTCACTTTAAATGCGTTTGCTTGTGCACGAACACTTGAATTACCTTGAGAGCATATTATATATGTCTTTTTCATTTTTTCCTTTTTATGAGATTGGAATAGACTTGTTCCAGTGTTGTTTCAATTTGGGAAAACTCCTTGAGTGTGTCGTCGCTATGTTTTATCCTGATGGCATATAACGAAATGACTAGATGCTGTTTAGGATCCTTATGATGGCTCCATTCTCAAATAATCTTTCGTTAAACATGACCAGGGAAAAATAGATCCTGCATAACTTACATAATAATGCCATCAAATTGATATCAAAGGCGCTTTTTATTGTTCGTGCTTGGGAAAATAAGCCAACTCCAGAAAATCGTATGTTCACTTCTAATGGTCATACTTCGACTTGTTTTTCAGCAGTATCCTATGAATGATCTGGATGCCTTTTGGATAGTTCAACATTGATCAAGCAAGTATCCTATGAATGATCTGGATGCCTTTTGGATAGTTCAACATTGATCAAACTCTCTACATCAGAAACTGAATAATACTTGCTTGTAGGGTTATCATTGTCTGAGAAAAATATGTCTAAAGCTCAGAAGAATGGAGGGTTGACCGGCAGGAAAGCTCTCGCTGATGTTACAAATTCAAGGAAACCGTCAGCAGGATTATCGAAGAAGAATCCTTCAAGGACAAAGAAATCTATTAGGGGAAGGATCAATATCCCTAGAACCCCACAGAAATTAGATATTATGGAGGAAGGATTTCTCCACAATCATGAAGAGTGCATCAAGGCACAAACAAGAGCAATGCACCTGATAATCCTTGAGGAACTTGGATTAAGTGAAATGAAGGTATGCTTGCATTTCTCATCCCCTTTCCCCTGATATTATATGATGCATCTTTTGATTTGTTTTTTCCTTACAACATACAAACGGGTCATGAAATAACACCACTTCCTTTCTGTTTAAGGCTGAAAGCTCCCCACCAAGGCACCTGCAATCAGAAGAGGTTCCTGAGTTGCCATCATCTCCAGGTCAACTCTGGACAAGGATATCCCGAGATGGAGGAGATTCATCTCCAAGTCAACGCTGGTCACCAAAATCCCCTGATTCTTCTACTTACCGGAATTACCATCATTCTCCTCAGTTTGCATTGAAGCAGATAGAGACAAGACTGTAGGAGCTGCACCAGGGAGAGCAGATGGACGACATTGAATACCAGATGATGAATGCAAGCCAATTTCTTGGAGATAGGTTGCTGAGCTCCAAAAGAGGAATTCTAAGTAATTTTAACCTCTCTTTCTTTCTCTCTCTCTCCCTCCCTCTGCAGGTTTTGTGGTTTGATATGGAGTTTTGCTCAAGCTCCCAAGGAATGAAATGAGTGTAAATGAGTTGCTTCATTCTTCAGAGTTTAAGGGGGTTATATTGTTAATAGGCATTCATTTGGTTCAATTTATCTTTTTTTCTCTTTTGCTGTTCATTTATTTGTAAATGCTCTATGATTATCATCTGATTTTAGTTGGTTGAATGAATGAATATAAATTCATCTTTTCATGTTATTGGTTCAGACTTTCAATTAGCTCAGGGTTACTTGTTCTGTTATTTTCTGATTTTGTCTTATGGTTATCACTTTATGCAACTGTAAAACATATCACTCTCAACAGACTCTTGCACCAGCCATCATTATGTCTCTTGGGCTTCTTCATCCCTAGCTCAAGTATTAAACTCCCTTCGGCTATTTCCTTTAGCCTGGACACAAATTTCTTTTGTCATTTGTCTTCTACTAGTCTCTTCGATCTCCATACTACTTGCACCAACACAATTTCAGCAAATAAGAACAAGAACAGCAATGTGTTTTACTATAATCTGTTTCTTCCTCTTTAGTATCTGTTATGGACTCTTCAAGATCTGTGATCAAAGTGCAAAGTAAGAAGCACATCCTGTTACAGATTAATCAGCAGATTTGATCATTAGTGCAGTTAACCATGTTCTCTCAATCACACAATACCTTCCATCCTACGCTAATTTCTCAAGTATCAGGTCCGGTAACTCTCAAATCATGGAGTGGAAATTTTCTTCCATGGAAGGGGGATATATCATTCCTATTACCAAAGGCCATGGATTTATGAGACAATTACCTTCTTTGTGTAAAATCTAATAGCAGCTTAGGAAAAAAAAAAAAAAAAGGACCCACATTAGATAGGCGTTTAGTCAGCCACATCATTGCTCCATGTAGCAAAAACAAAAAAAAAATTTAATAACTCTCTCTTACCAAGTAAACAAAATCTAGTTTGATGAAACAGGAAATCCTTTTTCTAAATATTAATATAAAATCTTCATTGTTGTTAGGCTGCCAAGATTCATCCTTTTTTTCTCTCCTGCCATACTGAGCCTGAAAGAGATACGTTTTCTAAATGGATTTCCTTTAAAGGGAGAGAATGTTAGAGCCGGGGAGTGTTAAGAGGGGTTTTTTTATGGCTTGAGGGCGTATCATGAAGGGCATTGATATGGTTCAAGATAATACTTAGGGTAGCATGAGAGTTTGAAGAGGTCCTAATCATTTTGATGGAATGAAATAAAAATAAAGGTTTGTTTCTTGTGTATTTTGGCATTAGAATGTTTGAGTCAAAAGAAGTGGATGAAAATATATGAAGTAGTAGGCGCAAGCACAACCTGAACAGAAGTGAAAACCTAAAAAAACATGGACAGAGCTTTATGATTGAATCCATTGGGTTGCAATTGCAGCCAACTTGAACTCCACCTACAATAGTAATAAAGGATATCAACATTTGTGAATTGGCAACAAGACTAATCCTTCTCCAATGTAGAACAGAGTAGCTACAGTCATTGTGTGAATCATTTTTTCAATTCTGACAGCCCAAGGTTTCTACTGCCACAACACACCAAGTGATGGTCTGTGCTCATTTAGATATTTTTTTTTCCAAATGTCTACAGATTCACTTTGAAGTGATATCATTGGTTGGAACAGAATTTCCTTTTTCTAGTGAAAGTAAGTCTATTGGACTGGAATGCAGCTATTCTATTGAAATTCAAAATCTGGTCTTACTCCCATGCCATATTTTTCTAATGAAGAAAGAATTCACTACATGCTAGAGACGCATCTTACCATTCTATCAGTTTAAGCCATTAATGGGGCAATGCTGTTAATTCAAGGTAATTTTTCTTTAGCTTGTAAAACTCAAATTTCTTCATCTTTTTGATAAATGTACAGCCTAAACGAAGTATTTTATTTCTTCTTTGCAGTAAATATCTGGACATGCTACACCTTCCACTTCATGTATCAATCTAGGAGGTCTAATTTGTCCAGATCACAACTGAGCCTAGCAACCTGATCTATAATATCTCTTGAACTTTCAAAAGCATTTTGTTGTCTAAAGGGAAAAGAAATTTCATGGCAATAATTACTTATCTTACAGATTATGCACAATTATCAAAGATACAAACTCTTTCTTTTTCCTTTTTGTTTTGTTTTTTTTTTCTTTGTTTTTGTTCTTGTAGTTCTATTTTACTACCATTATTGTTTTGTAGACAAAAGCAAGCTGTCTTCATGGAACAATTTTGTAGGCCTGTCTAGCAACATACAAGAATTTGAATACACTGTTAAATAGCTCTCACCTTGGATTACCTTCCATCTTTATAACCATGAATGGTTTTTCTTATCGATGATTGAGCCTTCCATATTTGAACTGATTTCTCTCTGGATATCCTTTTTTTCATAATAACATTTATCAAAGGACTCAGATTTGGATGCTAATGATGTATGGGCATTAGTTTTTAATTTGTTGCAGGAAGATCTTGTAATGTAAATGTCTTGAATTTCACCCTTACACGGTATTTTCCTTTACTGTATGATCCTATATATATATATATATATATATATATATATATATATATATATATATATATATATATATATATATTCTTTTCCAGAGAAAAAGGTTAGTTTCAGTTGAGTTCTTTTTGCCACGTGGCTAATTTTTTTCTGCCTGAAACTTTAGTATATGGCTTGATATAGGTTGCAGCTGCACCTCTCACTTAAAATGGTTTGACCAACAAGAAAAAAAAAAATCCTGTCACAAGGAGGTACCATACCTATTAGCATAATATATGTGGGAATATCAATTTTTTTCTCTCTAATTTGGTCACATCAACCAAAGCTGTGCTTTAATTACAAGTGAAATAAGAAATCTATTTTTTTTTAACAAACATGGCTGAGTATAACTAATGTTGGAGATTCTAGATTTTGGATACTAATTAGAATCCAGAAATCTCAAAATCCTCTAGATTTTCATTTTTTTTTTTTTTTTTTGACTTTTAGAATTCAAAATCCTGTTTGGACATAGTGGATTCTGCAGTTTGATGTCGCTAAAGAGTATTCGAAATCTCATTTTGGTTGACCCAAATTATTGGAACAAATTTTGTATTATCTTCACCTCTATAAACAGTACAATTGCAAGACTAAACTATTAATCATAGATCTGTGTGATGCCAATAAGCTAATGACTCTAAGTTCCTCCTATATATTTAATATTTTTACATATTTGAATTTATTATTCATTTTAATTTTTATTTGCTTCTTAGTATAACAACGAAGATCCAATAGGGTAACTTGCCATGATCCTCCCCTAATGTTTAGCGTTTGGTAGGTCCGATGGCAGGTCTTATATCAAGTTAGGGTTTAATCCAAGCAATCACAAACCCGACCTTAGTACACTAAAAATATATATTTTTGACATATAGAATGTATAAAATACATATTTTACAAATACAATTTTTATTAACTAGTGAGAGAGCACGTGCGTTGTATGTAGAGACATTTCAAGTCATTTTGTAAAACCAAAGAAGAGTTCATCAATCTAGAACTACTTGTCAAAACAAGCATCCACAATCATAACCAAAATAGCAAAAAGAAAATAAAATTACAAGAAAAAAATACAATAGAACGAACCTTACGGCAACAGTGATGAACAATAGAAGCGGATGATAACCGTGAATAAAAGCCACGACTCACAATAGGGGTGACGATGACGATGTGGATGATATTGCACACTACAGCGGCGGAGGATAAAGATTATTTTAATATAAATAATGTAAAATAAAAAGCTATATATAATTCTAGATTGGCCTGGTAACTCTTTTTTTTTTCATTAAGCATCAATAACATAGCACTCTAAAAGAGACAAATTACTTTAATAAATATAATGTAAAATAAAAAATAAAACAGAATTTAAAAAAAGAAGATAATAGGCTAAAAATGTTGATAAAATGTGCACTAAGATAAGAACAAAAAAAAATTATCCTAATAACTTATTGATTAATAGTCAAAATAATCTCTTATTAGCTAAAAGAAATTTCTAATTTAAGTGGGATTTTCCTTTTTCATTTTGTTTTTTTTGGGGGGGATTTGATTAGTTTGGTTTTCTTTAGGGTTTGACTCTAAAGGATATACATCTTTAATTTAATGAATAAAAATATTTTTCCCTTCATCTTATCAAACCCTAAAATGGAAAATTTTTGTTTATCTATTTTATTAAAAAGGATTCAATTGTTCATCTAAGTAGAAACTCTAAAATATAATGAGTAATGATACATATATTATCCTATTTTAGTTAGTAACTTAAATAGATGTCTCTCTTAGTAATATACTTTGCTATTGATATATAAAAGCCTTTTGAAATAGAGAAATATGTGGAAAGAAAGATTATAGGGAAGGACATTTTAGGTATGTGAAAATAATGGTGTTAATAATAGTATATAGATATAGATAAACTATAATTAATAATAACCAGTATTTGACGTCTCTTATTTAGTTATTTGGCATCTCTATCTTGTTTATCTAATTGATGTCTATCTTGTTTAATGCTAAATATAATATAGAAGCCACATTTTGTGGATTCGTTTTAAGAATATTTAATATACGTTTTGGTAATTGTTGGAGAAGAGTTGTAATGTGACAAAATTTTATTGGAGAAAAACATGAAATTAAATATTATAAAGAAGGACATTTTTAGGTATGTGAAAATTGAAAACACTTAAGGTAGTTCGTACTTTTAATAGTAGTATAGATAGATTAATTATGTTCTCTATTTATCAAATTTTAACATTTTATAGTACAATTGGGTCAACCCAACCCTGCCCCATTACCAAGCCAATTGGGTTAGGAGTTGGCTTGGTATGGGTTAAACCAAGTCTATTACCATTACTAGATCCTAATCATGACAACTAGTAAAATTAATACATAGCTACAAGGAATATTATTAACCCAAGATGCATGCATAAAGTATTTACAAACTGAACATCTAAACTAAGTTATATTTACGAACATTTACTAATACTGAGATAGTAAGAATGTTATTGGAATGTTAAATGCAATTCCAATCCTACCCTCACATGTATTCATGGCTTTGATTTTGTTTTTTCCTTACATTAGTTGGTGTAAGTGTCGATTATTTAATCATGCAATTGACACCCAACCTCTTAAAGATCTTTTTTTCTTTTTTTCTTATATAAACAGTAAAATAATTCTTATTCTCAATTATTTTTAAAGAGTATCACTAATTTTCAATTACCAAGCATATAATGATTGAAACAGGATTACTTTTAAAAATTAACACTAAAAACTAATTTCCCCTATATTTAATCCCACCACAACACTTGTCTCTTGATAGAGTTTTTGAAATCGTGAGAAGTACTCCTAGAATCTCCTTGAATCTCCTCGAATCTCTTGATAGAGTTTTTGAAATCATGAGAATTACTTCTCCAAGAAGATACGGTTATTTAGGAAGGGTATCATTGGAAAAATGTGTCCTTGCTTTTCTCATGACACAAAATCTGACCTCTAAGTGCATGAAACAAATTTGGGTGGTTATTAACCTTTTTTCTCTTGAGAAACAGTGGGCCCCATAGTTTTCCAGTTATCCAAACGCTACCGTGATGTAAGAAAACGCTATTTTCTTTCACTTTCATTTAGGGCTACAACTCGGTGCGGTTTGGTTTGGGTTGGCCTCAACCCAAGACCAAACTAAGGTTACTGATGGTAGGTCCAAAACCGAACCGAACTGACCTTAGAACCGAAAGATCCAAACCAAACACCGAACCGATTTTTTAAAGAAAACCCATAACCCAACCCAAACCGAACCGAATTGCAATTTTTTTTTTTTTGGTTCAACAAGTGAAGAACAATTACATCTATTACTTCATATTCCAAACAGAAAGCCTACAACACATGAACCACAAAAACAAGAAGACTCTGCACAACAGTACTCAAAAAACACCCATCAATTTACTCTGGACATCCAACATCTACACCAAAATCACAAAACAAACAGACCTAACATTGGAGGAACATTTACCGATCCGAGCGTAGGTCCCCTCAGGTATGGCGATGCTCAAATCCATCGGCACCAGAGCTTTCCCTCTCGCCATAACTTTTGTCTCAACTGCACTAAATGAATGAGGATGAGGAAGAAAGAAAGAATCTCTTGTAAATATTAAAGATTTTGACCATAACATTCCGTTCCTGTTAGAGGTCGTGTTCTCACCCCGGATAGATCATAGCCTGTGGAGAGAAGTGAAGCCCAAGAAGGTAAAACTGCCTTTGTCGAAGCTTCTTCACCCTCAGAAGAGGGAGAATGTTTTGGGAAACTTCTGAGACACCGTTCTCATGAAGCCTCGAAATATTTGGAGAGGGCTCTTTGACCTCAGGGCAATTTCTTTGGAGGTCTTGTTGAGCCATTTTGATAGGCTGGACGAAGGAAACAAATAAGTTTTTGTGATCTGTAGGTGCTTTCTGTCCAATTTGTGGTATGTTATCCACTCTTCGTGTACATTTGGCATCTTCACCTAATATTGACAGAAGTATTCGACAGATCTAACCACCGATTTCAATGGCTTTGACATCGGGCTTCTTCACTTCCTCCTTGGGAACAATAACAGTGAGAACCCCATTTTCCATGGCCACTTTCACCTGATCGACCTTCGCGCTCTCCAACAACCGGAATCGGCGGAGGAACTTCCCACTGCTTCGCTTGATACGATGCCATGTATCGTTCTTCTCTTCCTGCTCCTTGCTCCTTTCTCTGCTTATCTGC
The DNA here is from genome assembly GCA_947561395.2 of Buxus sempervirens. NCBI lineage: Eukaryota > Viridiplantae > Streptophyta > Magnoliopsida > Buxales > Buxaceae > Buxus > Buxus sempervirens. Next base: position 7,448,720 of record OX387195.1, read on the forward strand.
AGAACCCTTCCATCTTCGACTTCGATTTTCACTTCTTCCTTCTTTATTACAAGCAGATCTACTTTGAAAACGTGCGCTTTAGGGGTCTCCTTCTAGTCGATACAAGTGTTTGTTAACGTCAATGTCTCTCTCACCGAATTGGGGAAGTTGGTGAGGGCTGTGCTGAAAGGGAAGCCCTCAAAAGGATCCCATACATCAAGTGAAATCTATTATATATTTTATATACATATCATTATATTCGGTTTGGTTCGGTTCGGTTCGTTTGGTTTTACACTTAAGAAATTCGGTTCGGTTTTCGATTTGGTTCGATTAATCCAAGCCTTCAACCCAAAACCGAACCAAACAAATTCGGTTCTCTATTTTTAGAACCAAAACCTACCCAAAGACTATATAACCCAAACCAAACCGACCCAAAATCGGGTTGGACCGGTTCGGTTTTAACCGACCCAAGTTGCAGCCTTAATTTCATTCACTCTTTTGCTATCCAAACGGGGCCTAAGTGTGTTTGGTTAGTGATTGATTTTGTCTCTCATAATGAAGCAAAAAGCAAACTAATTGTTTTTCTTGATAGGCAAATTTTTTTATTTTCATTTTTTGTTTCTTTTGCTTATTGATTTCAATACTAACAAACCCAAATAGAGCCGGCAATTTCTAGACCTACCTGCCAATGCACCCGAACCCCCTTAATAAGTGGGTTCCGATTGAATCATTTATCCATGAATGATACTGATTCTCAATTATTTTAAAAAAGAATCACTAGTTATCAATTACCAAGAATTAAGCGACTGAACCTAAATTATTTTGAAAAATATCACTTAAAACTAATTTTCTCCATTCAATCTCCCAAATTATGCTCTTAGCAAATCATATATATATTTAGTAAAGCAGAATATAGAAACACCACCTTCTCTCCCCTCCACGTGACCATCCCCTTCTTTCTCTAATGGCCCTTTTGGGCCCCACTAAAACCCCATACACTCTCTCCTCCATGTGTAATATATATTTTCTATTGTTTTTTTCCAATATTATCTTTAACTAAATTAAAATTATCTCTAATATTATATTTAAGTAAATTAAAATTATAAGATTAATCCCTATCTTTTTAGAGTCCTAGAAACCCATAATTATCTATCGAAAAGATCTTTGTGACTTCTCAGCATTGTGACTTCCCACCTTATTTTTATATTTAATTGTATCTTTGTCTTTATCTTTTATTTAAATTATCCATAACTAAACCTACACCAAAAATAAAATTGCAATAAAACAAAAACAAGATAAACGTTACCTAAAAAAATATATCTTAGTAAAAAATAATAATATATATATATATACATACATACATACATACATACATATATATATATATATATATATCTATATATATATAGATTAGGTGAAAAATGTTAGAAGATGAAAAAAAAATAAGATAGATGTTATTTTAAAAAAAATTATCTTTTTAAGAAAATAGGAAAGGAACCCTAGAAATATGCAAAAACAGCATGACAAAGATAAATATATAGGAACAATAACAATATATATTTAATAAGAAAAAATTCATAGGAAAGAAAAATATAGGAGACATAGAAAAAGAAATATGCTTACAGATGTTAACAAAACATCCCACTGTTATACAATGTAGCAGTTATTTAATTTATTTAAAAATATGTTATTTTTTATTAAAATATATAATGTTCTAAACGAAATTGATTTTTTAATTTTATAAATTTCTCTTATTTGAAATTAATTATTTTTAGTAATAATTGAGTTCAAACATAAAATTATTGTAATCAAACTAATATCAATTATTTGAATAATAATTTTTTATGCCAAAAATTTATTTTAATAATATGAATTATTAAATAAAATAAGTAACATTATTTTATCTAATAATTGTTATTTTAATAACTATTTTAGAAAAAGGTTCTCCTTTTTGTTAATAATAATTATCTAAATTCATCTATTGAAGAAGTGGGACCCGAAATATAATGTGAAGATTATTAATGAAAAAAATCAAATATAATCTATTTTATTGATTATAAATAAATTATTTTAATGTGAGACCCAAAAGGGGCATAAAGGAAAAGGGAATGTCCACGTGGAGGCTAGGAGAAAGAATATGGTGTTTTAAGACTCTAAAAAGATAAGGATTAATCATATATTAATTCCTTTTATTATAGATTATTAATAAAAAATATTTTTATTAAAATATATGTGTTTAAAATATAATAAACACCTCATAATATATGTTTAAACAGATTTAAACATATATTATAAGACATAGGAAACATATATTAATAAACATACAAAATATATGCTATTATCCGTGTTAAAAAAATATTTTAATGAAGATAGGAAACATAGGAAAAAGAGATGCGGAAAAATAAAGAAAATTTCCTTTTAACAAATAAAGATATAGGAATAAGTTTAGGATAATTAAGGCTTACAGAAATAACAATAAAACAATTTAATAGTAAAAGCCATTATAAATTAATTAAGAAATTTTTATTTTATTTGAAAAAAAAAAAAGGAAAGCACAGGGTAAAACAACTAGTCCTATATGAAACTTTTTCAGGTTGGGGCTTTAAGCCCAACTTTCTGTCGGAGCTGGCCCATTTCCTTTTTGGGAATAAAATTAATCCTAGACACTATTGCTTTAATCAAAATAGATCCGTTGCCAAAACCAACGGCTCTCTTTTAAAAAAGAAATTTGAATCAGCAGATTATAAGATCTCTTGCACTCTCTCTCTCTCTTCCACTCACAAATCCCATTTCATCTGGAACAACAACACCTTCTATCTCAGGAGGAAAAGGTGCTTCTGATTTTCAACGGTGAGATTAACTCAATCTCGAGCTGTGAAAGGTACCCATCTCATATATTCCTCATGTTTGTAGGTCTCTGCACTCTTATTTACATTTTTTGACTTTGAAATGACCTTATTTTTGTTTAATTTTTTTGTGTCGATTATGGTGAACAAACAGGGTAAAGGATTCTGATTCTTGGAAGGAAAGATGAATGATCTGATGACAAAATCCTTCACCAACTATGTGGATCTGAAGAAGGAAGCCATGAAAGATCTGGAAGCTGGTCCAGACAAAGACATGGAGATGACTGCTTCAACCCAGATGGACAGCAACCTTGTTCTTTTCTTAGACGAAGCCGAGAAGGTAAAGCAGGAGATGGGGTTTATCCGAGACATCTTGGGTAGGTTGCAGGAAGCAAATGAGGAGAGCAAGTCAGTCCACAAGCGACAAGCACTCAAATCCGTGCGTAACAGGATCAATGCTGATATTGTCTGTGTTCTAAAGAAGACCAAGATCATAAAGTCTCGGCTGGAGGACATGGATCGGGCCAACGCCAAGAATCGAAGACTTTCAGGGTACAAAGAAGGAACCCCAATTGACCGGACACGGACTTCAGTGACCAACGGATTGAGGAAGAAGCTCAAGGAGCTGATGATGGACTTCCAGGAGCTGAGACAGAGGATGATGGCTGAATACAAGGAGACTGTTGGGAGAAGCTACTTCACAGTGACGGGTGAGTACCCAGATGAGGAAGTGATTGAGAAGATCATATGTAATGGGGAGGGGGTTGAGGGCTTGTTGCAGAGGGCAACGGTTGAACAAGGGAGGGGTAATGTGTTGGAGACAGTAGGGGAGATACAGGACCGGCACGATGCGGCGAAGGAGATAGAGAAAAGCCTGTTGGAGCTGCACCAGGTGTTCTTGGATATGGCAGTGATGGTCGAGGCACAGGGAGAGCAAATGGATGACATTGAGCACCATGTAATGAATGCAAGCCATTATGTTAAGGAGGGAACCAAGAACCTCAAGTGTGCCAAGGATCACCAGAGGAGTAGCAGGAAGTGGATGTGTATTGGGATTATAATCCTGATCCTCTTAATCCTTCTGATTGTTATCCCAATTGCTACCAGTTTCAGTAATTCCTGAGTTCCTGAAGTGAAATGTTCAATGCCTTTAGCCTCTCTCTCTCTCTGTTGAGTTTGTGGTTTGGCGGAGTTCTGCTCAAGCTCCCAAGGCATGAAATGAGTGTAGATGGGTTGCTTCATTCTTTAGGTTTAAGGGAATCATCGTTTTAGACATTTCATTTGATTCAATTTCTCTTTTTTTCTTCTTTTGCTGGTCATTTTTTTTTTCAATTCCTCCATGATTTCATATTTTTGGTCTGGAGAAATATGGGTTTGGGTTTGGAGATCTTGTTTTATTGGTTGAATGAATGAAAGAATTCATCTTTTCATGGTCTCCTTTCATAATTTCCACCGGCTCAAGGTTTTTGTGGGTCTTTTCTTTCTGATTTTATCTGTGTCAGTCATATGTGTTTAAAATTGTTGGTCGCTATCATGATTTCTTACTGTAGTGCAATCTCACTCAAAGAGGCCGACTGTTGACCGCAACATAAAAATCAGGAAAAAATATGGGATTTTTTGTCCCAAAAAAAAGGGGGGAAGTTGGCTAAATTCTAATTTTAGCAGAAATTAAACAAATGAAAATTGAGCATGCAATCATCTTCATTTCGAAACTAAGGGTGGCTAATCCAATCCTAGAAAAAGAGAATGATAAAGAGAAGAGTTGCTAGAGAAAGAAAACTATACATAGATGGGAATACTCTATAGAAATAAAATCTAAAGAGAGAGGAGAATGCTCTAAAGAAAGAAAATCTATAGAGAAAACTCTGGAGAGAAAAATTATCTAGGGAGAGGAAAACCTGAAGAGAAAGAATGAGAGTTTATATGATTATTATTATAATTAAGGAATTTTCGTTGAATTTTATAATCTCATCCAATCATTGGAATTGGAATTGGAATTTAATCTTATAAAATTCTAATTCTAAATTTCAATTTCTCTTATCATCCAGTCACAAGAATTCCAATTCTATTAAATTCCAGTTCTAATTCTTATGTTCGCTTGGGTTTTCTATTATTTTCATGTACTTTGCGCGTCTTTCTTCTTATCCCCTTCGTGCTCTACTCCTGCTTCGGTTTAGTTGGGTTTGTCTGTCTTCTGTTCTCTTGATTTTCCTATAGTCATGCTTGCTCTCCTATGTTTATTGGCAGGTTTTCTGCAACATCAACATTGGTTTTTCTTCCCGGAGGTTCTTAGTCAGGTTAACATGGTGTTCGCCAACTTCACTGTTTCTATTTTTCCCACCTCTGAGAAATTCAAATTCAGTAAACCTTTATAGCATCTGTTGAAGACTCGATGAGACAACTCTTCTGTTCCTTGCTTTGTTTAGGTGAACTTGGTCAAGCTAGCTCTGCTAATACTTCTTTCACTTAATATATACCAGCATTCAAATCCATGCTATGCACGGGAAATACGTTTAACACAAATGATAGTTTGAGAAAAAAAATGTATAAATATTAAGAAATATAAGAAAAGCAATTATTAACATTGACATTTGTATAATTTTTTTTTTTTTACTTTCCAAAAAAAAAAAATGGATTTTTATAAGTTGTTTGAAGTTTATACAAACAAAAGCCAAAAAATTATTTGCAAAAAATTTCAATAATTGAGTAAAATGCAAATCAGAAAACAATGTGGGTTTTATTTTGAAAGCGAAGAATGGTTCAGTTTTTATAGAAGAAAACGCATGAGTGCTACAGCAAGTACCTTCTTGAGGACATTCTCATAGCTTGCGCTACTAATCAAGGAGAAAGCCAAAACAAAAATGTCAGCTCCTCTGGAGAGAGAGAGAGAGAGAGAGAGAGAGAGAGAGAGGCTATCGCAAAACTCTCTTAACCGTCATTTATAAAAAGTTATACCTGACTTGGAATTATAAAAATTAAATGACTAAATCTAAATTACTTTCAAAACCTGATTTGGAGTTATAAAAATTAAATGACTGAATCTAAATTACTTTCAAAAACCGAACGAATACCGTCGACAGTTGTGGCAATTGTTGTCATTTTTTAAAAAGTTATAACTTATTTGTAATTATAGAAAAATAAGCGACTGAATCTAAATTACTTTTAAACCCTTGCAGCAGGTACGGAGCCTCGAGCCTGCCTGAGCCTGACACTTTAGCACAAAGCAAGCTGAGGCTAACACGTTAGTGCCACCCCCCGCACGACTTAATATATAAGATATGCCTTGCAGCGACGACAAGGACTAATGCTAAAAGTCAAATACCCACCACTAAAAGACACTCAACTCATCACTTGTCCACCACTGGTTGTACAGTCACAAAAGCCTTTCCTTGTGGTTTAAGCCCACCGCTAAAAGTTACCTTTTTAAAAAATAAAATGAAATAATGATTTAAACAAAACCACCGCTAAAAGTTACCAATTTCCCCCACCCGCTTCATCAGTAAATTATGGTTTAAACAAAACCTTCAATTGATTTCTTCTACACAATGAACTCCATGATAAAAAAAAATCTCTAGAAAAATTGCAAACCAAAAATGATCTTGCAACTCACCTGCTTCAACCCTGGTATTCTAGGTCTCTGCTCTAACCTTGAGTCACTCAACTCCTGCAAGCAACCATAACTGTAATGCCCCATGTAAGCAACCAAATTTTGCTCAAACTAAAATGTGTTTAAAAGAGCAAAACCCTAAAGAAGGTTTGAACCCTAAAGAGCAAGAAATGTCTTTTTGCCTGAACTCAAATTCACCACCATACCCTATGCCAATGGGTAGGAAATCCAGATACGATTCCAATGCAACTAAGTTTGCGTGGATCGGAGTCCGGATAAAGAAGTTATGGTCAAAATACTCTTAAGGGCAAAACTGTAATTAAATGCAAAAAAAACTGGCCACGTGGCAAGTGTGCAAACCACACTTGCCAAGTGGCAAATTAAAGTGCTAAAAGACAAAATAGGAAAATAAGAAACTCAAAAAGAAAATATCTTTAATAAAATAATATTAAATCTTAAAAAATCCTAGAATATCTTAAGATATCTTAATTATTTAAATAAAAAATCAAAGATATGATCTTATAATGATTAAACATCAAATCAACCAGCTAAGAGAGTGAAAATCGGATTTTTGGCAAGATTCGTTTTTTGTACCCAAAATTCAATGGGAAAATTTCGAATACACCCGTCTTTTGCAAAATAAATACAAAAACAGCCGTTGAAAAGTCTTACCTACCGATTCATGCCATTTTTCAAAAATATTTACCAAGTGGTCCGAAAACACTGTAGCACATTTTGAAGATCCCATTTTGCCCTTCCCTCTTCGTTCGATCTTCCCTCTTCGTTCGATTGAAACCCTTCTCTGAAGCGTCGAGCGAGCAGCGAAGGTGGGAACCCCATCTCGACGGCGAAACTTTCTCCGGTTGAATAAAGCCCCTCTTGAAACCCCATCTCGAGTGGAACCGCGTAGCATGTTCGGTTGAAGGAATATACAGTAAAATCTCGAAACCCCATGTCCATGGCCCTGGTTTAGCTTGCGTTTTTTGGGGAAGGAAAGGGCCGTAGAGGGTTTTGACGAAACTCAGCAGTGGAACGTTTGCATTGGTAAGGGTTTTGGACGAATCTCCTCAAGGTATGAACCTATTGTGGCTAATCGTTTTTGGGTATGGTTATCAACGATTTTCCCTAATCGGTTTTCCTCAAAACCATTCATTGGAATCGCCTGAAGCTCATCGCTTTATTGATCGATGTGTTCGACTAGAAGGCGATTAATCGAACAATGAACACATTGTTCATCCAATAAATCGAGTACACGTCGATTAATCGATTAATGAACTTATTGTTCAATGTCATTTGGTGTGTTTAGTTTAAAGATGTTTGTGGGTAGCATGTTGACTCTTAATGGGTAAGAGAGATGATGTCGAAGTTTAAAAAAAAATTAAATACATTTGTTTAAAATTTATGAGTTCGAAGGCATAACAAGGCCACTTTAGCTAACAAAAGCCTAGAAATTGGAAATATTAAAGTATATGCCATTAAAGAGAAATATAATTGTAGGGTTATTTAACAAATATCATGGCTAGGTAATTTAGGCTTTATCTAACAATGAAATGGTCAAGTTGGTCATTGTAAAATAAGATTGTAATAGTTCCATTAATGGGTTAATTAACCTATTGTTCAATGTTATTTGGTGTGTTGTTCATAATTATGAAATATTTATAAAAAGTTTAAGTGCTTTGAATGGTTAACTCGACACAGCTATTTTATCTATTATTAGTGCGATGTGGTGCTCTATTCTGAATATTGAGGAAAACAAATTTTTGAAATTGGTGAATGAAATGTAGATAAGCCTTAAGGAAGACGGAGTTATCCAACACACATATGGCAAGTGGAGGAAATGACAGATTGCCTGGCAATCTATCTCAGGTGGGAGAAAGCACAAAGTTGTGAGGTGGTTAACTAGTATTCTATATTCACACTTGAATCTAATTTTAACACTTGATTATTGATACAGATATTAGAGGAACAAATGGACCGGATGGCAGCTGCTGCTCAAGAGATGCAGCGTCATTGCACGGAATTGAAGTTGTACCTCCAGAGACGCGGAGACACAGCAACCCATGGTGAACACCCGGATTCAGCCCATGATTGGTGTTCATCCCATGAGTTGAGACGATCACCATCACCAGTTGAAGCCGTTGCTGATGAGCAAGGGTCACCAGTGGAAGTTGCTGAGGAGATTGCGTCACCAAAACCGAAGGTTGTTTCTTCAAGTAAATTCAAGCGAATGATTAAGAAACCAAAAAATTTGTGTTCTCCGTTCGTTGTCCAACACAAATTCCCTCCGTTGAAGCCTGATGAAAAGCGGGTTGTCGAATATGTAAATGAATTGCGTCCAACAAAGTAAGTAATTCTTTATATATATTGTTTCTGAGAGAACATGAAGTTAATGTGTGGAGATGCTTATATTTGTGTGCCAGATCGACGGAAAACACAATTAGTTTTCCCTCGATGTAGTGTTTCGATTGTGACATGAATTTCTTATTATTGTGTAGCTTGGTTGTTGTGGATTACATTGGAATGCATGTTACAGTGGAAGAGATGCTTTGCTTGGCAGATGGATGTTGGGTCGGCAGCATGGTATGTTAGTTTTATCTCGTTGTATAGCTAGTTAATTCCACAATCATATTAACGGTTATATCTATTATGTATTATGTAATATAGGTAATAGCAGCATATGCTATTTGCCTTATCAACCGACAAGGTTTATATTCATCAGGAGTCAAAAAGCATTATTGTTCTCCTGTTGTCACTGTAAGCATATTTGACTATTCTAGCTTGCTTTAAATTTGTGTAATAAGGTATGCACATGCGTTTCTAATTCTATTGTAAATCATAGGATATAATCATAAACGGCAAAGAGGAGATTGATACGATGTATAAGAAGTACTTCTCTCTGAAAACAATTGGGTTTCTCCTCCGTGAATGTGAAATGGTAAATTAAGTATGTTTTTTTATGGAAATAAAAAACATGTTGTCTTATAATGTTCTTCTCTCAGTAATTTTTGCAAGTTCTTCCAATCACATGTTTAGATTGGGCTTCTCCTCCTAATTAATAGTTAATGTTTTATGTAGATTTTTCTACCAGTATGCCAAAGGAACCATTGGTTCCTTGTAGTATTGAATGTGAAAGGAAAAAGATTTGAATTGTTGGACTCGGATAGTAGTTCTAGATAAGGTTTGCAAGGGGAGGCGGTTAATAAACTTGTAGGTTTGCATTTCCATTGTTAATTTGTAATTTATATTTGCTAAGCATCCTTCTAAGCATCCTTTTAATTTGGCAGGCAAAATTTTTTGAGGACTTATTTGAGACATTTGTCCACGCAAGACCGTTTGGGATTCCATCATGGCATAGGGAGTATGCATCAGTGCCTCATCAAAAGAACGGGTAAGATAATGTCTTTGTGGATGATTGGTGTTCGACACTGTTCTAATACGTTTATGTTTTGTTTACCCCGAACTTGTGATGTAGGTATGATTGTGGTGTTTTTGTGTTGAAGTTTATGGAGTTTTGGGATGGGCATGTGCTAAACCCTCAATTTGGACAGGCATGCTATCTTTTTCCAGAACTTAATTACATCATATGCATTTATTATCCTATAGATGATTGTTCGATGCTAAGTTAATATCATTACTTGTTATGAAGCAGGATAATATCCCGTACTTTAGGAAGAAGGTGATGGCGGATTTGGTGTTGGATCCAACTAACAGGTTAAAGGATAAGGTGTTGCATCGTCAGATTGGGTGATGCTTGGAGAAGACACTTCCATGTTTGGGGTTGTATAGTGTTTTGTATTCATAGGAACATAAAGTACTTTACAATATGCATAGGAATATCAAATTCTTTTTTATGTTTTGGTTTTTTTCATTTTTGGGAGTGATGTGAACTTCATGTACTTAGAAAGTTTTGGTGTTTATATATGTCTTGTTCAACGTGCATTTACAGTTCAAAGCATGCTGTAGCAATTAATGAAGGCATTGTATTAATCGCTGAAAAAACGATTAACCTGTTATTATTTTGATTAAGCGCATGACCAATATTGATCAATCGATAACAAGTCCGATTAACCGTAGGTTCATCGATCGAAATGCTCCAGATGACGATTAGCGGGTATCACAAAGTTCCGATTAATCTAATAATATTACGATCAATCGTAATTAAATCGATTAATCGGTCACTCATAAACCCCAGAAACCCCAGAAAATGGTCACTCTGTATTTCGTATCGGCAATTTCGCGATTCATCTGTTGGACTTTGAATCGATTAATCGTAATTGCGCTCAATCGTAATTAATGCTTCGATTAATCGGTAGTTAATCCTGCATAAACCCCTGGAAAAAGGTTACGCTGTTGTGCGCACCTAAATCTGGCCTAGATCGCACACCGGGCGCACTTTCAGTGCGTGCCTCGGGACATTCGAAGTCGCCACTGCCTGAGAGGTGCAGGCAGACACGGTGATTGCCCTATCCGGGTCTAAGTCTGGTCTACGGCTTTTCAGAGTTCTAGCTAAGTCCTCGGTTACGTCCGGGGAAGTCCTAAGACACCCCGGCCCGCCCTGTCGGTTTGACAGGTCCCTCGGGTCTCCCTGGTTTTTGAGTCAGTTTCACCCTTCCTAGACTAGCATGCTGCCTTGTTGGGTCTGGCGGGGCCCTCTGTAGGTGTGGGTACCTTTTATTTTGATTTTATCTTTTTTATTTATTTAAGTAAAGTGTGTCGGACCCGGGTCCCGTTGGAAGACCCGTGGGCTGCCATGGTTGGGCCTTGGGCCCGGTTGGGTTATTGGGTAACCCATTTGATTATTTTATTAAATCTTATTTATTTACAATTTTATTTGGGCTTAGTGGGCTTGGAATGGGCCCATAAGCCTGAGTCAAGTGGCCTTGGGCCCGTTTTATTGAAAACGGGCCTGGTTCGGGCCAGTCTAGTGTGGGTCCCACAAGTGGGCTCAGGATGATCTTGGTGGGCCCATTTAGGCCTACAGTCCAAAAGTGGACTCAAAACAGCCCAAGATATCTTAAGGGTCGATTTAGCTTGGGATCAACTTGGTTGGCTCCTTAGGGACTCTAGCGACCTCCACTGGGCTTTCATCCACTTCCGCAGCAATACATTTGCTTCACTTGGTCTTAAAATTCTTCTTTTTCTCTCTTTTGCACTCTTTAAAGAAGTGAGCTCATCTTTTAATCACCTGTGGCCAACACCAAGAAGGGAAAGAAAGAGGAGGGCATGGGGTACAACAGATTCTTAAGAAGGATATATCCTTCTATAAATAAACAAAATGAATTCATTAAAATGGCTTGAAGTTAACTTAAATGTCCTTTTTGGCTTGTAGATGTTCTCCTCCCTTCTTAGGTAGTTAATTACCTTTAAGTATATTTCTCGGGATGTACAACAAGCAAGGAAGAGGTTAGAACAAGTATGGGAAGAGCTGAATGTAGAAAACAAACTTAGATGGATACCAAAATCAGCCAATATTTACTCATATTGAATGAAAAATTGTAAATAATACTTACCTAGCTTTAGATGTGTTGAAGTTCTCCGAGAATTTCAGTAGCGCTTCCGCTCCTCCTTTGATTTTCCGAATTGGGTTTGAAAAGGGGTTCTTTTATTCTTAGATTGGAAGGAGATTGAAGGTGAGGAGAAGGGGTATGGTCTTGTGATTTTTCAGAGAGATTTTGGCATCGCTTCCGCGCTCCCGTTCATTCTTCGAAATGGGGTTGAAAGGGGTTCTCCTAGAATTTTGGCAGCGCTTCCACGTCTCTGCCGATTTTCTAAATTGGTTTTGGCAGGGGTTCGATGGGTTATCTAAGCTTACAAGGTGGAAAAGCAGAGTTTGGGCATGGTTTGGAGGTAGCCTAAGGGTATTTTGGGGTTTGGGTATTGAGGGAGATGTAAATTGGGCAGAGCTTGGACGTGGGAAAAGACCAAGAAGAAGAGGGGAGGAGCTGTAGGAGAGAGCAAGAGGGGGAGAAGGAAAGGGGATTTCTTGATGATTTGGAATGGGGGGGGGGGGGGGGGGTGGCCCCCCTTTTATAGTTGAAAAAATGACCTTTTTTGGAATTTTAATCACCTTTTGTGACTGAATTTTTATTTCATATTTCATGTAACTAAAACATAAATATTTTCATTCTTATCCATCCAAGTCATTAAGCTTATCCATAGTATTGACATGTGGTTGATATTTTTTTGTTTATTTTTATTTATCTTAATTTTTAGATTCTTTAAGATTTATTATTATTTTATTCTTAAGATTTTTTGGTTAGAAGACACATGTGTTTTCTATTTTCTATTTTTTTTATTTAATTTAATTGTTAGATATTTACAAAATATTATTATTTTATTCTTAGCTTTTTATTTTTTTTGTCCTTTCTTTAACCTTGCCACATGTGCAGATTTTCCGAAATTTTTGACTGCTCATAACTTTCTCATTTGATATCCGATTTCAGCAAACTTAGTGGCGTTGGAATCAGATTGAAATCTTCTATCAACTGAGCTAGAGTTTGGCAGCAAATTCGGGTTTTTTAGCAGAAGTGTAAAGTCGCGTCCCGGAGCCAGTTTTGCTCATATCTCCTTATCCGGGACTCCGATTCCAGCAAACTCAATTGCGTTGGAGTCGTGTCGATGCGCTCTTTCTGCTGATGTCCAATTGAGCAGCTAATTTGGAGTTTTGCAGAAAGCCGATTTCTGCTATTTCCAGACTTGACCAGCCCATAACTTCTTTATCCGGACTCCGATTTGAGCAAACTCAGTTGCGTTAGAATCGTATCGAAGTCCTCTTTCCAATGGTATGAAGTTTGGTAGTCAATTTGCACATGATCAAAAAGTCAAAATTTTGACCCCTTCAAGTTTGACTTTTAATTTGACTTTTAATTTTCTTCATTTCATGGGTGCAAAAATCAGGTGTCTACAGCTGTATTTCGTATCGGCAATTTCGCGATTCATCTGATTTACTTTGATTAATCGTTAATCATTTCGATTAATCGTAAATATGTACATGCAGTGGAGAAATTGGATAATTGTCGTTAATCGATTAGTCGAGGGTTAATCCTGCATGGTGAGGAGACTGAAGGGCGCGCTCTGTTTCTTAAATCGATAATTTACCGATTGATCGATATTTCAACGATCAATCGAGATTAGTGTCCGATGAATCGAATTTCTACTTTTTGAGTTGCGATCCTTAATCATGCAAATTTCGATTAATGTTCCGATAAATCGATGTATATTCCGATCCATCGATGTCTTAATCTTAAACATTTCAAATGGACAAATGTCCAACTAAAATTAAAGACACCAACATAAACAAAAGATCCATTTGATAGCGCACAAATATTCCCATTTAAACATACCACATTATATTGCTTACATGCGGGGGAACATAAAAAAACGTCATAAAGCTATCAAAGTTTAAAAAGTCAAGTTAACCGATTAAACAAGTGAAGATAACCAAAAAAACATCTCCCACATCTTCACTGACATGAACTACACAGCCTCCTCTGCTGCTGCACCTGCACTTGCATCATCGTCTGCATCGGACTCTGGCAAAGGTGGTAGCGATGGCTCCTGTTGACTCTGGCAGGTATAAATGTGGCTCACCACCCGCAACACCCGCTTCACTAGTCGCTTCAACCCTCCAAGCTCCTGTCTGACCTCTTCCTTGAAAACTGCAAATTCGTTAGCTTGTGGTTGTGAAGTCGACGCTTCTCCATGCAGATGACCGGGGCCTCGACGCCTGCCGCGGTGTGCACGTTGCGGATCTGGTACGGATGATGTAGAAGGCATGGATGATGTTGATGGTAGCTGGGGCCCCTCTGGTGCTGCACTTGCCTCATGCTCCTGTTGAGAGCTTGATGATCTGCCGGTGTCCGTACGCTGATGAGGCAACGGATCTAAATACATGAGTTGGATGTTGGTCCTGGAGAGAGGGATTGAACGGACAGTAGAGTCAACCGGACCTTGGAGACCATGTTGTTTGGCAAGTTGGGTCATCAGATAAACGAAAGGAAGAGCTCTAGGATTGGATGTTGCTTTACTTCTAGTGGCAGAGAGGAGAAACTGGCAAATGTGCTTGCAAATCAACGTTGGCAGACACATTCAAATGCCCTGAACAACCCGATACAGGAGCATCACCATGGCAGGAGTCATGTCATACTTATTACCACGCCTCGGGTACACATTAAATGTGAAGATGTGGTGGAGAACCCTATACTTTGGCATCATACTACTAGCAGTAAGGGCGGCTCTGTGCCACTCGGCGTCTTTCCCACAGAGGCAACGCGTTGCCTCCTCAAGGTCCGACTGGAGGGGGGGATCAAATGTGCGCACTTCATTACGCGGGATGTGCATCAATTCACTGATGCGGTCAGCGGTGACATAGACAGCCTGACCATTTATATCAACTACAAATGCAGGATCTGATTCATTGGGAAGAGTTGTAACTCGTGCATTCCCATAGAGACGACACACGACCGACATGTTTGCATCACCACCCCAGTCCAAAATACCCTCCCATCCTATTTGCTTAAGAAGTGGTTCCAAACCATATTTCGAAATTTGGTCTTTGAGCACGGCTTTCTCAACGACCAATGACCTTTGGACGCGTACCCCATACCCCCCAAGGGCAGCGGATGGTGCGTGTTCTGGAGACAACGAAGGCGAACTCGTAGCCCCGGCTACAGCCTGCTCAATATCGTCTGGGTCATAGTCTGACCCAGACGGAGGGAGATCATGAGGGGGAGGAGATGGGGTAGGCGTCCTTGCCTTCTTAGCCTTACGACCTAAGGTTTTTCGTTTGGGCATGATGCCTTTAAAGCAAAGACGTCAAGGCACGGACGAGAACAACAATGGAAGACACAAGGCAATGAACAGACAAAATCATCCAAGCATTCAAGAACGCGCAACACAAATGAGAGAGGCGCACGAAAGAATATCAAAACCCCAAAAAACAAACGAAACAAACAACAAACAATGTACACGAATGGTTAGTTCATTGGAAATGGAATGGAGCAAGAAGTTGTAAAATCTTAGCATCACTTACCAGAAGAAGAACTTCCACGATTGACGCTATCTCCCAAGAAGAAGTCGACGCAAAAAACCCTAGGGACGGTGGAGAAGATGATGAGAAATGAGGAATGACAAATGAGAAGATGATGAGACTGGTACGCGCATCGAAAATATGTAAGAGAGTTAATCGCAAGGGTCACGTCAGTTGGAAGATGGGATCCCCTGGAAGATATGCGCGCGAAACGAAGCGTCGCTTGGTTTCGTCAATTTCGATTAATCGCCAAAAACCCATGATTAATCGGTTGTTTAAGTGACAAAACGATAATTGTACAGGTATAATCGACTATCTTACGATCAACCTCGTAATAAACGATTAGTCGATAAGTTGCCGATCATTGAATTTCAAACGCCCGACGTAGTTAATCGTCATCGTTACGATTAATCAATATATGATCGATCACGTTCATGGGTCATTCTCTCTTCTCCGATTTATCGAACATTTTGCGAGCAATCGTATCGGAAATGTATCCCACGATGATGGAATTATATCCTTCTTGATTAATCGTAGGATACCATCCATTTCTTCGGGTTGTTCCCACGAACCTCTATAAGTATCCTTCTATTGCTTAAAGAGTGTCCTACGAAGAAATATTTATATCCTCGATGCTAATAAGATATCCCCCAATAACGGCCCGGATATAAGTGTAGTAATCGTGGGATACCATCTGAACTTCGCGAATTGGCAACGATTAGACAATACGTATCCACTGAATAATGACATTGTATCCCACGAATTAAAAATGTATCCACCGAATAATTAAATTGTATCCCACGAATCAAAAGTATATCCACCGAATAATGCAATTGTATCCCACGAATCAAAAGTGTATCCACCGAATAATGAATTTGTATCCCACGAATAAAAAGTGTATCCACCGAATAATGAAATTGTATCCCACGAATCAAAAGTGTATCCACCGAATAATGCAATTGTATCCCATGAACGGTTAATCGCTTTTTAAATCTTCGATGAAGATCCCAATTCGATTCGAATAAAATTCGTCGATTAATCGGAAGTGTCCACAACAAACGCCAATGCTGGGTACCAATCGATGATTACCGACTAATCGTAAGTAATATCCGACTAACCATTATATATACATTCATCGATAATTGGCGATTCAAATTACAGACTGTCGTTTTCTGAGGCAAAATTGCAGGATTAATATTCGATTAATCGAAATTGCCGATGAAAAAGTGGGCTATTAGCTATCCATGCTAACCGATTAATCGTAACGGATGCCCGACTAACAATTAATGTTTGATGCATCGACGAAGTGCCGACTCAAGGTACAGAGTGTCGTTTTTGTAAGACAAATTTCAGGACTAAGGTCCAATTAATCGATAATTGCCGACGCACAACTGGGCGCATAGCAACCGATGGTAACCGATTAATCGTAACGAATAACCGACGAATCATGAATTTTTGATTCATCGGACACGTTCCGATTCAAATTCTAGCGTGACGTTTTAGTGTCCAACTAATTTCAGGATGAACTTCCGATTAATCGATAATTGCCGACGCACAACTGGGCGCATAGCAACCGATGGTAACCGATTAATCGTAACGAATGACCGACGAATCATGCATTTTTGATTCGTCGGACACGTTCCGATTCAAATTCCAGCGTGACGTTTTCCTGAGACTAATTTCAGGATGAACTTCCGATTAATCGATAATTGCCGACGCACAACTGGGCTCATAGCGGCCGATGGTAACCGAGTAATCGTTTATTAATAACGATTAATCATTTATTTTACGATGCATCTAGATTTTGTCGATGAGCTCTAGAGTTGGTTTTTTTGCTGTGGTGCACCACATCATCAATTGCATAAGATGACTTTGGGTTAATCATAACAAAATGTTAGAGTAACCAGTATTTTGAGTTCATAAAACAATGATTCAGGTATTTAAGTGTTAGAATGAGAAAAAATAATATCAATTTATTAATTGTTTTCAATGTACAACCTGGCAAAACACATTGTTAACCATCCATACATCTCTTACTTTTCCATGTTAGCCTCTCCTTTTATCAATTACAGACTTTCACCAATGTAATAACATCTCAGTCACCTATATCTTTATCAGCTATACTATCGCGGCTTCCATATGCATCTCGTACAGCACTGATGGCTATCCGATATGCATCATTCATTATCTGTAACTCTTTCCGCATGTGCACCAGCCGACCAGCCACATCCTGAAAATAGGAGAATGATAGAGTTGGTTGCATTAGAGGGTCAATAATAGGACTGTAATTAATGGAAATTGGCGATTAACGGTTAGACGAGGTATGAACTATATCTTACAGCGTCAATAATAGGAAATTCAGAGTTCATATCTTCAGGGGTAACTGGAACATCCTCTTTTAAACGTTCCGATGTGGACTACACAATAGAAAATAAGTAAACACAACATTCCAATGTCGTTATAAGTCAAAAATTGTGAAGAGGGGAGCGGATCCATACTTGTGCTTTTGATGGAAATTCGCTTCTGCATGCGGAACTTCCAAAACCGGTGTCAGACATCAATGCCTCCAAATTTACCTGCAAAACACATGCTCACAATTAATTCACCTTGTTGTATAATGCATCAACCTGAGCCAGCATATACAATTTAAAGTAAAGTAAACCTGTCCGAGGCCGAATCCACCGGCTTTCCTCTCTGCGGTTTCCCGTGCCTTCAAACGCTCTTTTGTCCAAAACAACAAACGTGGCAATCGTCTATCTGGGTTCGGCGGGCCATGAAGAACACGTTCATAATAGAACAACTGGAAAAGAGAAGCCAAGCAATGGAACCATCGTCATGGATATGTGTTTGTATATTCAGAAAATATACAAAATGCAAAAGTAATGTGAATACTTCGAATTAACAGTTCTCACCTGCAAGAACAAAATGCAACCACCTATGCATTGCTTTTTCTTCAACTGAACTACTTTGATTTCTTCGAGAAGGCGGTGAAGAACAAACTCTGCCCAATTTAGGGAAGGCAAGCTATTTACATCTACCACCGTGTGTAAGAAACTCCTACTAGCACAAAGGTTCACATTTGGGCACAAAAGACAACCCAGTGCGAATAAAACAAACGCTCTTATAAAATCAGGGCCACACTCAGGGGTAGCTAACCTAGACTGCAACTCTGCAAGGGGAATACCATGCTTCTCAATCTTAAACATACTACGGACCTCCTCCACTCTATCATCTGGTCCAGAAGTGATGACTGGCTCTCCTACATGACTAATCCCCAATATGGCACTGACATCTAAACTAGAAATAGGAATGGAGTACTCTCTGATTTTTAGACAACAATTGTGTACATCGACTTGATTAACAAGCCAAATACATAAATCTCTCTTAAGGGACCTGCTGTGAAGATGGAGGAGGGACCCAAAACCAATGGCTTCTACCACTGCACGCTGTTCTGGCGTAAACCCGTTGCAACACTCCACGAATCGCAGTGGCGAGCATCGAGTGAACATACATGACTGCAATATCAAGTGTACTAATGACATACCAAAGAAAAAAATAAACTACATATGCTTCGTTGTACGATCAATCGTAAATTGGAAGCATGGTAAAGTGGCACAACATACCTTATTAGATTTCTTCTTCGATGCTTCAGACCGAGATGTTTTCCATTCAGTTGCGAGTTGGGCAACTTGCTCGTGATATGGCCGCCTCGCTTCTGCATCCATATCTCGCCACAGTGCTGCGGCACTGTCATTTGCCTACAAAGAAATTATGCAATGGCATGAAGCGCGTGTCATATCTGTTTGCAACTAATCGGGAAAAATACCTTCTTGAAGATAATCGCTTCTCCACCCCTTGCGCAATTTTTTATGTACTCCGACCTACATGGGATACAAGAAAATAAATCCATCAAATACAATCATTATTACACTAACTGTTTATGATAAGTCTATCAAACACATGCAACAAATATCACGTTTCCTTACTTGAATATTACCCACGGATTTGGAGGTCTTTTTGCCTTCGCTCCCGAGGTAGAAGCTTCTCCAAGATCACGGGTAGGTGCATTTTCGTCCATGACTAACAAAGATACAACAACTTTATGCTAAAGCATGTGCAAGAACACACATAGTAATCAATTAACATTTCACAGGAAGGTTCTAATATTACAACAACACATCATCAAATAAAACAATGATAAGGAACTAATAATAAATACAAATTAACATTGTCCTCCAACCAAATATCAATTAACTACAACAAATCCTCCCCGCTGTCTCCAAACCAACATTCATTGATCCGCAGTTTTCAACGATACAACATTTGTTTGCCTTCCGCTTTGCTTACTTTAAAGGGTTGGAACGCATCCACATACAGCTTGAACCTACAAGAATTTTTATTAATAACAAAGCTTACTTACTACAAATAACTTGGCTAGACGGAATTAGATTCACATCATACAAAATAACAGTGGATACCTCTATGATAACTACATCCAAGACCAACCTCTAGATTGAGGCCCTGCATGTAGCTCGGTTGTGTCCTCCCTCATTGCAACGGGAACAGTGGACCGGCCGCTTGTTTTGGAATTGAGACTCTATGCGCTTTTGCCGAGGCCGCCCAGGTCGTCGCTTTGTTTTAGGGGGCCGCATGCTTGTTGGTGTTTCAAATGAGTCAGCAAGAGATATCGCATCAATATCCACAACATTAGGTATGTCATGTGTTGGTACACTATGCATCAACTCTGCATATATCAGCTCTTGAGTACACTTGTGATAACACTGCTCCACATAGTCATATAAATTTAGTGATTTCTTCTGCAAAACAGCACATGCATGTTCACAAGGCATGCCGGACATTTGCCATCGCTTGCATGTACACTCCCGTCTCAAGATATCCACAGCAATGTTTCTATCACATGGCCTGACTTCATATTCATATTCACCACATTGCATTACAGACAACCCCACTCCTCGTGCTATATTCTCTTCAATTTTCTTCGCAATGCGACCACAGATAGGTGTCTCCCATGTGCTGATCTCGTTCTTCTTCCTTACCAACATCTCAGTTAACTTAACCCTATGTGCATCAATGAGTCTTAAGATAGGATATTTCCTCTCCTCCAACATCCAAGCATTAAACGACTCAGCTACATTTGAATATAGCTTATCCCAACGCTTCTTAGGAAACAAGGAATTTGCCCAATGTTGAGGACCATTTTGCTCCACCCAACCAAACATTTCAGGTGGATATGATTTCAATACATCCATCGCCCTATCAAAATCCTCTGGAAGCCGAGCATAAGCTATATCATCCAATAATCCCAAAGCTACCTTCTTCGCTTTGCCTAGATGAAATTGATTAATGAATTTGCTGAAATTTTCTTTCACATGCCGATAGCAATGAACATGATTTTGAAACTCAAATGTGCTACCCACAGCATTGATAATACTCTGATGCCTATCACTCACAATCACAACATCGGCTCGACCTCCAATTGCATACTTTACCCGTTCGAGGAACCATAGCTAATCCTCGTTATTCTCAGCAGTCACAATTGCATAAGCTATCGGGTACATACCATCATCAGCATCGAGAGCTGTAGCAGACAATAACGTTCCTTGATATGGTCCGCTAAGGTGGGTCCCGTCAATGAAAAGTAAGGGTCTACATCCCACTGCAAACCCTCTCAACGAACAAGAGTATGCAATGAACAACTGCTTAAACTTCCCCTCATCACTCGATGTACACTAAGCCACCGTCCCTGGATTGGACTCCATCAAGCGTTGACACATCCATGGAATAAGTTTGTACGAGTCCTCCACATTTCCATCCATCTTCCTCTTCACTTTCTCCTTGCTCCTCCAACATTGCTGGTATGTTAAATTCATCGCATGATCATTATGAAAGTCCTTGGAAATTTGTCGTGGCAAGTAATTCGGTGTCTCTCTTACTGTTTTCTCAATAACACCAGCTATCCACTTCGATCGCACAATCGGCTTTATTGAGACTTCATCTTGCGCCGAGTGTTTGTGTGTATTCACAAACTTGTGGACCATCATGCAGTCCGTATGTTTCACACGACTTACGTTAACTTTCCAAGGACAATCGTCGACAGAACATCTGGCAGTGATATATTCTCGACTATTTTTCTTAAACACATAACGGAATCTGTTGCCAATGGCATGCTTGTAGACGGCTTGCCTGAATTCATCACCACTCCTAAAAACCTGACTTTCACCAACAATTTCTGATTGCCACATACTAGACACAAGTGGTGCCCTATTGTGTTCAATACAACTCCCAACAACTGTACTCCCCCGATCAACAAATGTGATCACAACTGGTTCAACCAACGGTTCACTACTTCTTAAACTAGTCGTCCTAGAAAATAAAATAGTTTAAGTATTAAAACACTAGTATGATAACAAACACTACAACTTTGTAAGTCAAAAATGTGATAATCACCTTCTGGAAGACTGAACGCTTTGCACTTGCCCTTCACTGTCAAATAAGTACACATTCGCAGAACGTTCGTTGTGGGTGATAATGTTAACTAACCCCGCTTGATCATTAAGTGGAAGTAAAGCACTCTTATCGTACATAAGAGAGTACTTCATAGACAAACCCACTGAAGATATCCCAAATTTACTACAGACATCACTTACAAATTCATCGTACTGTGTATTACCACTTATATTCAAACCATCTAAACGACCCCCCTCATATGATACAGACTTATCTTGCTCTATAACCATCTCTCCACCTAGATGCAAGTAGCAAAACAACGACTTCTCCGGGGGTGGTTGAGCCATACTGCACTCCAGACAACATGTTAACAAGGTGAACGAATGCATGATTAATATAAACTACTCAAAATAACAACTTACGCTATCAATTATCTACCCATATAAACCTATATCATGCGCACCTTAATCAACTTCGATAAGGCGGTGAACATGTAAACCCAATTCCATGAAGCTCTAGAAATGTGTTATTTCCAGAGTAATAAATATAATGGCAAATGCAACAAAGTAAAACACCTTATTTTGCTAGGGTGACAATGAGGAAACAGAGAGGAATGCAAACGTTTGACAAAATGAGAAGAAACAATGATTTTTCTAATTTCTTCTAAGCAATAATTCAAGAAGAACTCTAGTCCTTCATATTTGACAATGATGTATATTGCCAAAACACAGAACATTCTCAAAAATTCATCAACACATAGGTAGTAGCTTCCATAAATTTAGGAAATTTCACCACAATTTCATGATCTTCCCTATGCCCAAGATCTTTAGAAATGTCGTCAAACTCTAAGCTCTACACTTGTTTTCCTGCATTTTTTTACTTCTTAATGCATAACTTACATTGGAATTTTACACCTAGAGATATTTTCCATTTGATCAAATTGCATTCAAATTCTTATGCTACGACATAATTTCCTTGGCTGTTTCTCTTTTTTGAAGAAATGTTATTTCCGGAGTATTAAATATAATGGCAAATGCAGCAAAATTAAACACCTGTCATATAACAATACAGATAAAATAGGCGTGTTGACTCAACCATTCAAGGGACTCAAAATTTTGAAATTTCAAGAGCAATACAAACAGCATATTGAAAATTGAGATGATTGCTCATATTTCGATTAATCGAACTATTGAGCAACCCCATTTCGAAGGCATCGATTCAGAGACTAAAACGAATGTAATCCAAATGCTACCCACAAACATCTTTATACTAAACACAGCATTTACGAAAAACACACCAAATAAGTTCATTAATCGATTAATCGACTTGTAATCGATTTATTGGATGAACAATGTGTTCATTGTTCGATTAATCGCCTTCTGTTAAACACATCGATCAATTAAACCGATGAGCTTCAGGCGATTCCAATGAATGTAAACACACCAAATAAGTTCATTAATCGATTAATCGACGTGTACTCGATTTATTGGATGAACAATGTGTTCATTGTTCGATTAATCGCCTTCTGTTGAACACATCGATCAATTAAACCGATGAGCTTCAGGCGATTCCAATGAATGTAAACACACCAAATAAGTTCATTAATAGATTAATCGACTTGTAATCGATTTATTGGATGAACAATGTGTTCATTGTTCGATTAATCGCCTTCTATTGAACACATCGATCAATTAAACCGATGAGCTTCAGGCGATTCCAATGAATGTAATCCACAATGTTCTTCGTCACTTTCACATGGTGTAGGAAACCCAAATACATCCATCACTCACGGATTAGGAGAAAAACGATTCACACAAGATTATGCTTAGGGCAAATCGGTTCGGTTCATACCTTGCAGTGATTCCTCCACGAAATCAATGTGCTGCGACAACCCTCTAGATTGAAACCCTCCACGGCCGTTTTCTTTTCGCTCGACAGAAGCAAGCCCCAAACGAACCAGATGAATCCGTGAGATGGTAGAGATGAGAGGGGTTAGAATGGCTTTCAAACCTTCTCAATCGCAAGCGCCAATGGTCGATTCTCACGCCGGGATGATGGCTCGCCGTCGCTCAGGGAAGCCTTCAAAGTTCCAAACGTTTTCGCGCTTAATCGTTCTTTGAGAACGACAGGGCTTGGCTTTTTTCGAACGAAGAGGGAAGGGCAAAATGGGGTATGCGAAATCTGCTACAGTTCTTTTGGACCACTTGGTAAATAGTTTTCAAAACTTGCATGCTTCGGTAGGAAAGAATTTTCAACGGATGTTTTTGTATTTACTTTTCAAAAGACACCCGTATTCGAAATTTTCCCAAATTCAATTCCGGTATGAAATCATTATGTATAGTCGAAATTCAATTTCGATTATACATAAAAAAAACAATATAACCGAAATTAAATTTCGGTTATAAAAAGTTTATGTATAAAAACTGCTTTTTAGCTCATTTGCAAAGATCCAATCATTTTTTCTTGGCTCTCCTCCGACAAGAGAGCATCTTTACTCTTCTCTAAGCCTCTTCCAACAACTCCAAATCCTCATCAAACCTAACTAAATCCCCTCCCACCTTCATCCAAACCTAAAGACGCACTCTTGGAGCTATTATTGGGAGAAGAAGAGGATCTTCGTTGTTATTTGGACCTTCTTGGGAGCCCTCCACACCTTCAAGTGAACCCATTATTTCAAGGTACGCCTCCTCCAAGGATTTTATGTAATATATGTGAGATTAATGTTAATGCAAGTAATGTTTAAAATGCATGCTTAGTGTTATGCTCTCCCTCTCCGTTTCCCTTTCCTTCTTTGGGTTTCTTTTGCTCCTTTCATTAAAGGGTGATCCCACATGGTAAAGTGGGGATGATGGACGAATGGGAGGGAGAGAAATATGTCTCATGCCCCAAGAATGCACACACTTTAAGTGCTGATTTGAGTGGTATTGAAGTTGGTTCCTCTTGAGAAATGATGATCATGACTTTGGAGATAAAGTCTTAAATATTGGGTAGCTCATTTGCTACCCTTCCCCCATTTATTCTGGATCCAATGTAGCCCTTTAAAGCCCCCTCTTTCCCTTCTTTTATTTGCTTCCTAGCTATCTTCAATAGACTGTTTCAATATGTTATCTCTTGAGAAGGATTGCATGCTTTTATCATGTTTAATATGTACACAAAAGGCATGGTTTGCACACAAGAACTCTTGTTCAAAAGCATGAATAGTTTCTTTCTTTTAGGCTTTGTTTTGCCTCTCATGTGCACCAAATATGCATGCACACACCCTCACTATAGTTCCAGCATGTGCATAGATATTGTGATTTGGCATGTGTGTTTGGGCATGTGTATGGTTTGGCCGATGGAGACCATGGCATAACCTTTCGGGTCTCTCTCTCTCTCTCTCTCTCTCTTTCATTGAGAAGAGGTGAGCAGCCATTAACAACTTGGAAGAGACATCTTTGGTCTCTTCTAACCACATGAGTTTCAACTCATGGGTGGTGAAGCAATGCCCTTAGCCCAGTTCACCATGTTTGTTGGATTAAACCTAGATTTGTTGCCCTTTTTAAGCCTAACCACCGTTTGCAGACCATTGTGGGCCCACAAAGGGGCCCACAGAAGCCTTGTTCGACCCAAAAGACCAGCATCCTCAGTCCCTACCCAAAAATGTTTTTTAAGATTTCTAAAGCTTAACCGCATACTCAAGTTGGTCAAGCATCAATTTGACTGAAAGTAGATTTTGGTCACACATAATTCTCTGTATGACCGAAATTTAATTGCGGTTATTCATGAAATTCAGGTTAAATGAACTGTGTTTTAGGTTCAACCCAGAGAAGTCCAGAAAGTGTATTTTCTGGTATTTTTGTGCTTCAAATCCCATTTAAATCAAACTTAATTTAATCCAGCAATGTTTTGGGTCCTTTACCCAAAATGGGCCTTGGGTCTTTATGGGCCCAAACTTGATTCCATTGGGCCTTCTAACAAGGCCCACCCATTTTGACTTATTCCATTTAGATTAATCAAATCAAGAATCAACCTAAGCTAAGGGCTACACCTCAAGAGGTCCAATCTAAGCCCAATTAGAAGCATGCTTGGATAGGCTAGATGGTTTGGCCGTTTCCCAAGGCAAGGGCTTACCGGGCCCCACACCTTTTCCTTGCTTAAAAGGAAAGCCTTGCCTTACACACTAAGGATGGGGGACCCCACCCCCAACCCACAAAGATTCAGGCATTCAAACCCAAGCCTAGGGAAAAGGCCCCAAGCCTATCCCTACACCAATACTTTGGCATATAAACTTAAATAAGATAAACAAATCAAAGGAAACCACTATGGGACCCACTACGTGGCGCACAAATCATTGCAGACTCACTTTAGGAGATTAAAATAACATGTGGTTAAAATCATGTCATAACTAAACAACACCTTAAACCAAAAAGGGTGCTACCCCATGTAGCAGCCCTAAATGGGACTTAGACCACCTCACGGTCTAACTTGGCATCATGTGGGGCTTCCAACGAGGCCCACACATCAAACACAGATTACTTGAGCTAAAAATATAAAATCAAAGTAAAGGGACCTACACTACACATGTGGTCCCACCAAAACTTAATCAAATGAGCATGTTGGCATAGGATGTGTGAGATTAAAGTGAGTGAACTCGATTCAAATTTAACTAGGGATGACCCACAGGTCCCATCTTTTGACGAGGTAGAACGGGGTGTCTACGGACTTTCCCGAATTGTAACCGAGCACTTTCTCAGAAACTCGATATTCAGATCACCCAGTAGACAGCCTTTTAGGCGTCCAGGTGTTTGCCTACATCCCATCAGGCATTGGCAACTCCCAAATCCCTTTTATCCTTTTCCAATATCCCAATCCCGAAAGCGTGCGACCCTTACACGTTTTCACAGGAGTGTGCACCGGGAATGTTTCCGAAAGGGGGTGATCCCACATCACACTCGCATTTTCATGTGTGCCACGGATTGACGTGCGCACACCCCGGATCTAAATTTATTGTCCATACCTGAAGTGTTAATGTTGTGGGCCAAAAGCATATTATTTTATCAAGTAAATTTTCAAATCTTTTTCTTTATATCAAATTAAATGCAGAAACATACAATATTAAAACCAATTTAGGGTTGAGGTCAACTAAACCCAACCAGATACCGTTTTGGGTTGACAAGTACAATCTAGTCAAATAGAAACAATAACCAAAAATGGAAAGTGTTCTCAAGGTAGCTCCTAGGCATCTTGTGGGTAGACTCATGGTGTTGAAGGAATGGGAACCCAAAATGATTTTTGGGGAGGGGCTGGGGTCAGTACGTATCACTGAAGTTGTTACCTTGTTGTTGTTTAACAGATAAAGGGGGAGTATTTAATATCTTGATTTTCAATTAACGATTTATTTATCTGGAGATTACTGGAAGGATTATTAATGATATAAGTTGCCTAATATGTACGTAATGAGGAGGAAATATGATCTGGAGATTTTGGTGAAGATCCAATAGTTGGATTGAGTTTTATGAAGGTAAAGGCTATTTATATTATTATCTTTAATCTAATTGGGTGTCTGCTTATTTCATGATAGTGTGACATGGTAGGGTATCGTGTTTTGTATTTTAGATTCTAATATGGATGTGAGATGCATTATCTGAAAGGTTTCCTATTTCTAATAAGAATTTGTAGGAACTAGGAAACTAGGAGTTTAAATAGAACTTTATGCAATCGATTGAAGTTTTTTCTGAAGAATGTTTGCTTTAGATGACTGCAACTAAAGAAGAAGAGAGAGAACACACAATAGTTGCTAAAACTAGGAGGTTCTAATATGAGATTTTTTTTTTTTGGGCAAAAACCCACTAAGGCATGAATAACCTTAGTGGCACTCCATCGGTGGGAGGAGGGTTGAGGCAGACTCTGACCTGTAGATTAGAATTTCCAATGAAAAATACAAATTCTGGGGGGGACATAAAACCTTACCCCTGATCAAAAACAAAAGACAATAACTAATATTTAATGGAAAATAATCCAGTCCTATCATGGAACAAGCAATTTCTAACATTCTGTGACAAGCTAGAAATAGAATCATAAAATCTGTTCGTGAAATGAATACATCCCTCATTCGCCAAACCATCTGCCACTGCGTTGGCTTCCCTGTAAACATGATACATATCCCGATTGAAAGCTATCAATCTCTCTTTTATTTCTCTCCACCAAAGCAAAAATTTCCAAGGAGTGGACACCAATCCAACAAAAGTGTCCACAATGAGTTTTGAATCCGATTCAATATGAAGCTCTTGAATTCCATACCTGTCAGCCAGATGAAGACCATCTCTAAGAGCCAAAAATTCTGCCAAGGTATTAGAATTATGACCATAGTAAGCCGAAAAGGCAGCAACAAAATGCCCAGAAGAATTTCTAATAATTCCTCCTCCTCCACTAATTCCAGGATTTCCTTTAGATGCTCCATCAACATTCAAAATATAAGGATAAACTCTTTGTCTTTTCCAATGAATGAATTTGGGAAGTAGGAACTTAAATGGAGGATGAAAAGCATTTATTTTTTCTAATATTGCAGCTCTTTGAGTCCCACAAGCAATTGTCGGCTTGGTAAAGTATGAGACCTCTTGAATCCACCTTTGAATCTTAGATATAATATGACTTCCAGACATGGGGACATCTTCAAATCTTCTTTTACACCTTGCCGCCCAGATTTCCCAACATATAAATAAAGGCATGACTTTAAAGAGAATAACCAATTGATCATTCACATTTGGATGAGAAAACCAAAAAGAAATTCTGGTTTTTAGATCATGGAGAGGATGGTAGTGGCATTGAAATAAACCAGAAAAGTGATCCCAAACTGTTTTAGCTTATCCCCAAACGAAAAAAGATGATTAATGGACTCTCTTCTTTTTTGAAGACAACAATTGCATTGGGAGCACAGACTAACACCACTTCCTTGAATTCTATCATCAGTTGACACAGCACCCTTTAGAAGCTTCCAAATAAAAACACTAATCTTTGATGGAATGAAACTATGCCACAAACACTTACCCCAAATAAACGTTGTACCTCTTGTTCTAATTAAATTCCAAGCTGAAAAAGTGGAGAAAGAACCTAAAGAAGATGGCATCCAAAGAGCTTTGTCTTTCAAAATAGATGGTCTATAATGAATATCAGCAATTTCTGAGACAATATTTTGAGGAAGGAACTGAGCAAGAATTTGAGTTTTCCATGAGCCATTTCCTTCAATGAGATCAGCCACTTTTAAATCAACATATGGAGATGGGTCTTCAAGAATGTAATCTGAAATTTTCCCGAGGTGTGACCATTGATCAA
Organism: Buxus sempervirens; assembly: GCA_947561395.2. Classification (NCBI taxonomy): domain Eukaryota; kingdom Viridiplantae; phylum Streptophyta; class Magnoliopsida; order Buxales; family Buxaceae; genus Buxus; species Buxus sempervirens. Next base: position 7,477,959 of record OX387195.1, read on the forward strand.
AAAGAAAACTTACCTTTCCTTCCTCCAAGAACCAGGCTGTGTTATCAATAACCATATCCTTCACTTTGAGAATGGATTTCCAGATCTTAGAACTTCCACATTTATCTTTAATATTCTGAAAATCTCTAGAAGGAAAATATTTAGCACTCATGCATTGAGACCATAAGCTTTCCCCATGAAAAACCTTCCAAGCCATTTTCATTTGAAGACTCTGCATAACATCAATAACCAATTTTATTTCCAGGCCTCCCTCAACTCTAGGCTTTGTAATTTTATCCCACCTCAACCAATGCTTCTTTAGGCCATGCTCAGAACTTTCCCCCCAAAAGAAATTAGAGAAGATAGTTTCAATTCTACATAATACAGCTTTTGGAACAGGAATGGCGGACAGGGAATGGATAGGAATGCTTGCTAGAGCACTTTGAATAAGAATGACTTTACCTCCATGAGAAAGAATCTTCGATTTCCATCCACTGATTTTTCTTTGAATTTTCTCTAACAATTCAGCAAACATATTCAAATTTGCTCTTCCATGAAATAGAGGCACTCCAAGGTATTTAATTGGGAAGTTAGCTTTTTTGAATCCTGAGATAGCTAACAGCATGTCTAATTTGGAATTAGAGATTTTAGAAGAAGCCAATAAACAACTTTTCTCGACATTAATAAGCTGGCCAGAAGCATCTTCATAGGATCTTAGAAACTTCAGCAGATTAACCATTGAAGCCCTTCTTCCATTAGTAAAAATAAGAACATCATCCGCAAATAACAGATGAGAAACATCATCCGCAAATAACAGATGAGAAATAGTAATAGAAGTTCTACCAATATGATAGTGCCCCAAGGAACCCTCTTGTAGCATCAAATTAAGACCCCTACTCATAACCTCTTCAGCAATGATAAATAACAAAGGAGATAAAGGATCCCCTTGGCGAAGCCCCCTTGAGGACTTGAAAAACCCACAAGCTGTACCATTCAAGAGAACACTAAACCAGCAGTTATCCAAGCACCTTTTGATAAGATTACACCAAGTATCAGAAAACCCAAACCTCTTGCAAACCTCAATGATGAAATCCCATTCCATTCTATCGAATGCTTTAGCCATGTCTAACTTCAGCATAATATTGCTCCCCAAGCACTTCCTGTTAATATCTTGGCATAATTCATGAGCCAGAGAGATATTTTCAGATATATTTATACCTTTAACAAAAGCACTTTGCTCCCTACTTATAATAAGAGGAAGAATAAAAGAAAGCCTTGAAGCTAAGATCTTTGCAATAATCTTGTAAGAAAAATTACAGAGGCTTATTGGGCGAAATTCTGAAAAGGCTCTAGGCTTATCCACCTTGGGAATTAAAGCAATGAGAGAAGCAATAAAAGACTTTGGAAGAGGACTACCATTGATGAATTCAAGCACAACTGCATAAATATCAGAAGCAATAACCTCCCAACAGTAATGAAAAAACCAACCTGTAAAACCATCTGGACCAGGGGCACTATCAGGATCAAGATCAAAAACCGCATTTTTGACTTCATCAAAAGAAGGAACCGAAGAAAGAAGATCATTATGGCTGCTCTCCAAAATAGAGGGGATCCCATGCAAACTGTCATTGAAAGAATGAGGAACTGAAGAGAAACAAGAAGAGAAGTAAGAAATGGCCTCATCCTGAATAGTACCCGAATCAGATATCCAGTCACTACCTTGCAATAATTTCTTTTGCTTACGAATTTGCAAGGAAGCGTGAAAGAATTTAGTGTTTTTATGTCCATCTTGAAGCCATTTTACCCTAGATTGCTGTCTGAATAAAGTCTCCTGTTGAGAGATGCTATGAATGAGATCTCTTTTACATTGATGAATCTGATCAGAAATGGACTGACTCCAATGATGAGAAAGAATATTTTCAAGTTCCACCACTTTAGAAGATAATTGTTCAATCCTTCTGTGAACATCCCCAAAAACTTCCCAATTCCACTTACGAAGAACAAATCTCAAATTCTTCAATTTCCTTGAGAGAACATTCAGAGGAGAACCATCCATATGATTATTCCAGGAGTTTCTCACCACATCCAATAACAAACGGTGAGAAGTCCACATTTTCTGGAATTTAAATGAAGAGGGGCCAGCTCTATTCAAACCTTGAATGAAAGAAAGACAAAGAGGGGAGTGATCCGAACAAACCCTTGGAAGATGGGAAATCCTCAAAGAAGAAGCAATGCTTAAACCCAAGTGGTTGATGAAAAATCTGTCAAGTCTTGCCCAAATCCTCCTCTGACCAACTTGCTCATTGCACCAAGTAAACTTTTCTCCCATAAAACCCAGATCCTTCAAACCAACTCTGTGAGTAAAGTCTTGAAAATCCTGCATTGATCTGCTATCAGGACATCTGCCCCCAATTTTCTCATCAATCGAAAGAATGGAATTAAAGTCCCCTCCAATTAACCAGGGCATTGTAACTGAATTAGAAAATGTCAGCAGATCATCCCATAAAATTCTTCTCTCCTGGACAGCACATTTTGCATAGACAAAGGTGATTAGAAAAGGGCTAAACTCAGCATTATTAGAAGAGACAACAACTGTGACAAATTGAGTATTAAGAGATATGAAATCCAAGGTAATTAAATCAGACCAAAAAATCCAGATTTTACTGTCCACCTCTGAATTAAGCTGAAAGTTCCTCGTTTTGATCTTCTTTGATAAATTTTTACACTTCGCAATACCTGTCATAGGTTCTAAAATAGCAAGTAGCTGGATTTTCTTAGTTATAACATGATGTTTCAGCATGTCTATAGAATCAGAATTTGCTGCCCCCCTTATATTCCAGACCATTGTAGAGATCATGATAAATTTGAAGAAGAGTGTTTTGAAGGGCCCTTATGCTTGGACCTAGTATTGATATTAGAAGCCATCTTACTACTTTTCCTCTTAACTTTCTGACTTGTGTTTCCAGATTCCATAAGAAAAATTTTCCCACTGATCAATGAGATATTCGGATTAGCCAAAGTGGTTTGTAGCTTTTTTGAGAGAAATTCTTGATCTTGAACTAAGGAAATCTTAGCACTGCTCAATGAAGAATAACCCTCTGGAAAGGATGATCGACCACTTCCCAAATTCAGAACCTGCACAATAGAATTCGACCCAATTTCTTTCATGTTTCCTTTTTGATAAAATCCTTCTAAATCTGTGTTTTCCATTGAAGTTTGAATAGCACTCGAATTAGAAACTGATTGTACTCTCCTTCTATTTTGAACAAGGCTAAATGCAGACGAATTAGCAAGAGAATATTGTTGTTCTTGATCCTTCTCCAGAAAAGTTCCCACAGATGCAATATTTCCTTTTTCTCTCGTCAGTTGGGATTCCAAAAGATGGCCAGAAGATGTTATTTTATGTAAACTTTCCTGCTGATTTCCAACAGCAACAACAATATTATTATCCTTCAAAACTTCCATATCATTATTCTCATTCAAAACTTCAATATCATCTTTCGAACATTGCTGTAAATTTTCAGAATCATTCAAGATTTGTTGTTCAATCATATTACCAGAAGTAGTTATTTTATGTGGATCTTCATTCCGATTCTCAAGAACAGTCTGCTCATTCGAACCTTCAACAGGATTTTCTGGAATAAGATCAAATGAATTCTCAAGAGAGGGATACTTCTCAAATTGCCCAATACGAACACAGTTCTGCTTAACACCTTTTGAAGTTTTCTTTTTTGTAACAGCCGGCAAGAAAAAACTTCATGACCTCTGTGACAGCAACCCGTGCAAAACAAAGGAACTTTCTCATATAAAATCTTTTGCCATCGACCATAATCTGATCCCAGCCGGATCCAAACCTTGTCTGGTCTTTGTTTTAACAAATCAATCAACACACAGACCCTTGCAAGACTAGGTCTTGTAAAATTTTTTGTAGGAGCATCCATGCATAAGGGCTTGCCTACCAGTCCTGCAATAGAGAATAGAAAGGATTCTGGGAAAAGATTTAAAGGAAGGTTAGGAAGAGATATCCATACCAGAGCCAAAGACGATTCCTTAGAAGGATCAAAACGAAAGCTCCATTGAAAAAGACGAAAATAGAATCCCTTGATGACAAGAGACTCCCTGGTCCAGACTTTAATGAAGTCCTTTTCTTCTTTGAATCTCAGCAGAAGATGACGTCCATCCAATACTCCTACGTGAAAGCTTCCTTGGACTCCGCAGGTTATGAAAATGGCATCACGAACAGTGTCCACCGAAGGCCTTCCTGATGCAAACTTTGCAATCAAAGCAAAGTTAAAGGCACTTAGAGACTTATTGATCTCTACATCCGAGAACTCCACAGCAGGGCACCCATGAAAAGAGGTAACTGGTTTTCTAGGTACATGCACGTCTTCAACAATGAGAGAAGTTGGCAGAGAAGCAACAATAGAAGAAAAAGATCTAGGACGATCAGGGGGAATAGAAGAGGATCCTCCTTGTATTAAATCTGCCATTAATGGAAGAAAAACAAGCAAACCCAAATCGCCCCTAAGCAAACCCTAATTGCCCCTAAGCAAACCCAAATCACCCCTCCCTAATATGAGATTCTTGGGAGAACTGATATATAAAAGTTTCTAAAGTTTTGGGAGAATTTGGGATAGCTTGTAGAGGTAAGTAAAAATCCTTTGAAAGAAAATTGTGCATTATTTCTGGATTGAACGAAAAAGCATGATTCCGATGTTGTTATTGACTGATTTGAATGTTTTCTCTATGGTTTTAACGGTTTATCTTTGATACATGAAAAACATGATTTTACTTTGAATTTGGATGGTTTGATTTACTTAGATTGATTTGGATGGGTTTTGTTTCAGAGATATTTTTAGGATGATTTTTAAACAAAAATCTAAGTTTTATATGCTTGAATTGAGTTTAAACCTTCTATTCTTCACTGAGTTTCAGAAACCCAGAAAATTCCCAAATTTGTGCTTGGCGCTAGTCTCGCAGTCAAGAGTCCATCAAGCATGGACTGTTTTTCTTCCTCTCGCTTGACTCATGCCTTAGCCTTGACATTGAACAACTGTTATTTGTTTTTGAAACCGAGAGTATGTTTTGTTCACTAATCCCCCCTGATAGCCTGTTCGAGCGTCACTTTTCCATTTGTTAAACTTTGTTCTTCACGCCTTAGCACCGCATGATCTCCATTCTTTCGCTCAAGCATGGTCATCCTGATTTTGTATTTTGCCTTGGTGCCTGACCAACGTATGACTCTGACACAAGCGCCAGTTGACAGATTTCCAAAATTTGTGATTTTGCACCCTGAACCTATTTTAAATGATTTCTATTCGATTTTATAAATTATACAAGTTGTATTGAGGTTGTTTTGAACTACTGAAAGTGTTAGTTTTATTAATTGGTAAAAAGATTTGATTTTGGAACAATGGTTTTGAGTTTTTGGTTTGGTTGCAACATATGGTTTTATTTTTATAAAATAATTGGATTTACAGGACTTTTTGAATGGTTTTAAGGTGTTATTTTGGACATGTTGGCATGGTTATAATTCTGGACAAATGTAGTTACATCTAAATTTGGCAAAGGCCCTATTGATATTGATTTTGGAACCATTGATTAATGGTTTTGAATAGAATTTGGAACTTGGTTTTGGTTTTTGGTGTTGTTAGGCATAGATTTGGATCCATACTGTAGCTAGATAGTAGAAAGTGGGTTGGTTTTTTTTTGTTATTCCTTAGTGCCTAATATGCGTTGCCATCATGGGGTGAGGTCTTCCAATGGGGAATGACTATGGCATTCTGTTGCCACCATGGGATAAGGTTTATTGGTGGTATTTTGGGGAATCGGTTTTGGGGTTACATAGACTAGATTGTGCTTGTCAGTCTATTACTTGTATCAGGCTTAAGTGCTCTACTATTTGTTGTGAGGTGACAAATTTGGGCTATAGACTTAATCTTATAAAGAGGTTTTTATTTTCATGAGTTCTATTTAACATATGTTATTGATTAGTTTTGTTTTAGAAGGGTTTATAGTGTCTTTTCATTATTGTTTTTATCTTAGTTTATTTGGTTTGGTTGTTTTATTTCATCATGATATTTCAAAAGGAAAAGGTATGGTTTTTGGCATGTATATTGTTATTTATTGAGATTTTATATCTCATACCGTTGTTTTGAATGTTTTGTTTTTAGACTTACCAAGTGAGGACGAACCAGAGGGATTAGCATCTATTGGGGATTGTGAGGACTTTGAGGAAGATAACCTTGAGGAGTTTACACCATGTAGGGTAGATTTATGACTTTGTCATGTTTGATGTCTTAGTAGTTTATTGGTTGTTGTATAGGTGATTTTTATTATTATTGAGTAGTTGAGAGTTGTGAGGCTTAGTTAACCTATTTTAATTTTAGAGTTGTATTAAAGGATTGAGTAATAGTTACTAAAGGTTTATTTGAAGTTGAGGATTATGTTATTGCTTCCGCATTATTAGTAAAGAAAGTTTTTTAATTTTAGCACTATTATATTGTATCTATTGTGATTTAATTGTTATATATTTTAGGCTTATAAAGATTGCATACGTCGAATTTGGGTCTACTAATGAGGGGTAAACCTGGATCCAAGGCGTGACAAGTAGAGATGGGGTGGGATTAGAAGTGCCAAGATGAGAAGTTCCAGACCTTGACTGAAGGAATTTTCTAAAGAATTTGTTGTAAACTACTAAAGTGCGGTTTTTCAGAACTCTTTAGTGTGTCGGGCAAAGGAGTTTGCTTGGTACTTGAGTTTGGGGGCGACATGGCTGCCATGGGTGGCCGCCGATGGCACAACAACCACTCACCTTTTTTAAGTGTTAGGCAAATGTCTGGAAATTCCCCAATTTTTGTAGCTTTTTGTTGTTTAGGGTCATGACATAGTTTCAACTAGGCTTGTCAATGGATCAAACCTTGAACTGATTTCGTTCCGAGTTCGATTAAATAATCGGGTTGACTTGGATTTTTATCTAGTTAAATGTTCAACGGGTTAGATTTGGATCTAAAAAATAGATCTAGTTATAATCGGATTCGAACTTAGTCTTACTCGTTCAATTAAGATCCAAATCCGATTAAATTATACATATATATTTTTTATTTTTACGTAGTATAAAGGATAGCTAAGTGATTTACAATAGCTTTTGTTTGCCAATCCAATCCTATGAGCAAATTAATTCGTAAGATCTCAAACAAACCGTACCCTAGAGAACTAATCAAGTTTTCAATCTCACCAAAACCTCCAAAAGCTGAATGAGACCGAGGAAGAAGGCCCCTAGTTTTGATTGATTTTTGCAATTAGCATCAACACAACCACAATTAATCATGCTCAACGTTGGTCCATTCTTTTCAGCAAATTATATCTCCTTGTTGTCATGGCTCTCTTTGTAGTAGAGATAAAAAGTGACATCATTCTATATATCCTCTATGAAGCAAGCAAGGTTATGTGGAGATTGTTCCAAAGAAAGCCTACTTGTTTTAATGGCTACCATGAAGTCGACTACGTAATACCAGATTCTCTCAAATCCATTGAGTTTTGCACTCACAACCCATCAAATTATATGTCCTCATCATCATGGCTCTCATTGTAGTAGAGATAGAAAGTGACATCATTCTATATATCCTTTGTGAAGCAAGCAAGGTTATGTGGAGATTGTTCCAGAGAAAGCCTGCTTGTTTTAAGGGTTAACGTGAAGTCAGCTACATAAGACCGAATTCTCTCAAATCCATGGAGTTTTGCACTCACAACCCATCAAAGATAATAAGGATTCTATTATACAAATCTCCAATATTCTCACTCTAAATAACAGGCAAAATCTTGTGAAATCATCAAACATGTCCTGTAATACCCTAGAAATCCATAAAAGAGCAGTTTGTCATTTTCTAATTAGTCTAATAGTTTAATTAAATAATTAAATAATCATTAGCCCTAAAAACTTAATTGGAGTTAGGATTGGTTTAATTTGAATTTAAATATCAAGATTTATAGCCTATTAGGTGGAAAAAGGGCACTTTACTTTAGTAATTATACTTGATTTAATTAAATTGGGGAATAATGACAGGGGATGATTAGGTAATATTTTAAAATAAGGAATAATAATAAGATGAAAATTAACTAAATTATAAGTTATAGATTAATATGATTTGTAATCCAAGTTACATTAGAGAGTTATTGAACCCTAAGTATAAATATTACGTTAAGCCCCAAGGTCAAGATTTCTATTCATATTTCAAGAGATTTGGACGTGTAAAATATAGGGAGACAGAGATTGGCCATGGAGAAGGAGGATTTGTGATCTTGAGAGAGAGTTCAAGAATATTCAGATTATTAATAGGGATTTTTATAAAGTTGAAATTAGGGCATGACATACCCAGGAAGATGCATCAAGATATATTTCAAAAATGTTCTCCACCAACTAGGCGTGCGAACCCCAACGCCTCCTTAATTTTTTTTGCTGTTCTGCTAGCAAATTGAATGTTCCTCAAAAGTTAATTTCAGTCTTAGTTTTTTCCATATGTCTTTGTAATGTGAAATTATTTGCACTTGCAAATGGACTCTTAGAGTGAATGATAGAAATTTATTTGTGCCCTTTTGCGGTTCTTCAATTTTTTGAAGCTATAGAGAATGTAAAGGACTGCCACATTCCACATGATCTTCTGTAACGCCCCGAACCTGGCTCAATGCAAAACAAGCACCCAACCAAACCCAAAGTGCTACTGGGCCCAAAACATCAAATTACTAGACCAATAAATATAATTCAATCAACAATTAATATCAGAGTGCGGAAGTTTATCATCTATAAAAACCCAATAAGCGTGGACAAAATGTCATCCAAACCATCTCATCAAAATAAATCAAAGTCAGGTAAATAGGTTCTATCACTCTCACTATCATAATCATCCAATCCATAAAATAAACAAATAAGCAATCAAATGTATCTAACATTTGTATCAACCTCAAAACTATACTACTCAGGATAGTAATAATCCTCTAGGAGAAAATCTGCATTCTTGCCCTGAGTATCAAACCCAAGTCCTTCTCTCGCGTATCAGCTGAAAACAAAACAAAACAAAACACGAATGAGATAGGAATATCCCAATAGGTAACACTATGCACGAAAAAACAGTTTATACATAAAAATAGTCATTCTTTCATGCTTGATAAAGTAAACGAATGAACAGGATACAATCTCAATAAATAAAACAGTAATCAAATAAAGACATTTCAACAGATATAATCTTTCCTCTCAACATGATTTCCAACACAAAAGTGTAATGAGCAAAACCAAAACCAATCTATCATATGTCTTTGTAGGACTCATGAAGACAAGAAAGCCTTTAACAAGAAACTTTCCATTCACTATGCCACCATGCGACTTATGAGCGAAGCTAGTAAATCCTCAAACCCGAATCTCAATCTGACAATAAGAGGCCTAGACATCGACTTATTGCGCATGAAACACACAGAGTTCGGCACGTACCACCCAAGCATGCAGCCCCTGAATCAATATATGGGGATGGCCGCTAGTCCGCACATACAAGGTATTCACCAGCAACATAAACATGAAATGAGACCCTACAGACATGAAGACCCCCAATGCAAACTAACTTGCAAAGGAAGCGCGAGCGCAAACTAGGAGTATCCAATCAAAGAAAACCTCTTCACTCTTTAGCCTAACCCTATGGATCCATATGCAGCTATGCCTACTAGACACCAACAATAACAACTACCTCAAAACAATATAGTTAGTAATAGTGCCTAGTGGCATATAGGGTTTTCCGAAGCTTAAACTCTTTCCAAAGATAACTCTACAAAATAGTTTCAGGTGTGAAGTTCTAAAGTTTAGAAATCAAGATACTTTAAAATATGTTTTACCACGTAAGAATTTTTCAATCAACTCAAATTAGATTGTGAAATGGTTCAAAAATCCTTTTATTTCCAAAGTAAGACAACCTTTTTGCAGACAAACCTAAATCACTCATAAATTTGTTTTTAATACAAAAGATCATTGAAAACAGTTGTAAATACTTAATATCTGTTAATTCAGATATTTAACATCATTTAAAATCATTTTGTATTGAAATAACTCTTCAAATTCAGAAAAATCAGGTTTCTGTATTGGTCGCTCGACCCCGTCACTTAGGCGACCTAAATGGGCGATCGTATATTAAATAACTTCGAAAATTAATACGGTCACTCGTCAAAGGCACTTAGGCGATCTGATGGGCTTCCTATCTAAAAATAACTCTTTTCAACTATCACTCAACCTTGGTCGCTCAGGCGATCGGTTGGGCGACTAACTTTCTAAAATACACAGGCGAGCCGCTCGACCAGATCGCTCAGGCGATCATGTCAAGCGCTCGACAAACAACGGCTATTTCCAACCTCCGAAACAAGTTTTTTGTGTAACAAACAACATTATATATATCGAAATCATCTTTAATAGCTTCAAAAACATATATTCAATACTTCCAGATCATACAGAACGATCAAACCACAATAAAACTCAATATCAACTAAACAGATGTGCTACCTACCTCTGTTCGTTCAAGAACTCCTTATTCCTCTTTCCTCTTAGTGTAGGTTCTAATCTCTCCCTCTTTAGCAACAGAAGACTCTTCCTGGGATGCAGAACTCTTCAAGAACAGCAAAGCCCTTCCGTCTCCTTCTTCTCTCTCGGTTCTTCTCTTCTTCTTCTTTCAGCCGCAAGAGAATACAAAGAGTAGGTATACGATTAGTCGTATACCCTCATAATAAACCCTGTTTTAATCCTTATGATATCATGTATCTCCCCTCCATCAATTCCTATACTTCTAACCAATCAAATTAAAAGATAGCCTTAATTTAATACTTATCCCTTTATTTCATGATCCAACGGTTGGATTTACATCAAACTCCTGATCTCCTTCATCAATGTGATCACCTATATATTCCATTACAAATTATCAATAAAATCCACAATAAAATACTGATTATTATTTAATTTAAAATTTCTGAAAATTTTCGGGGTATTATATCTTCCCTCTGAAGGTTCTGTTATGTTCTTTCATTTATGTATTTGGATTTTCAGCTTTGTTTTTGGATTCAAATATATAATCAGATTTGAATATAGATATCGTAAATTCATTCAAATTTGAATTTGATAACATTAAAGAAAGATTCGTTGGATGGTTAATCGAATAAGGATATCCTAAAAATTAATAGGATTAAAATTCGAATTCTCATAGATCTGATCCGAATTTGCCTCGTTTACAACCCCAGTTTTGACTGTGCAGAGAGCATGTTTTTAAGGATTTTTTAGCATTCCATATCTATTGGTAAGGTCTTTAGGGTCATTTGTCAAAGTTTCGAGCCTCATTAGTTTCAATTAGAGTTTTTACGCTAAAATTGGGATCTGACAAGTATGCAAATGAATAGTTTTGTCCAGTGAATTTAGTAGTGCCGGCTCAAAATCTTGAAGATGTGGCACTTCTTGCCATGTCATTTATGTGGTGAGTGAAAATCGTTATCTAGAAAATAATAATTACGTAATTTCAATGTTTTTATTATATATATATATATATATAAAGAGAGAGTTAGTGGAGCATGTGCACTATATTACTAAATTGTTAATCATTGATCAAAATTTTGGAATTTTTAAATGGATTTTTTTAGTTTAATAATAGGTAGGCAATAATCACACTTGCGATAAGAATTGAGGTGTTACTAAATGTAAACAAAGGTCAATGTTGTAGATAGACCTGCTTGGTGAGGGCTAAGCAATTCTCTCTTAGTATTCAAAATGTCTTTAAATCTCATACTAAATGTGTGGATGAAAAGTAGGAGTAACAAAGCACTTAATAGATGAATCCTAACACCCAAGGAGAATAGGACAACAAATTGGCGTTGCAAAGCAATTTTGCATGTGAACAATATAATATTGGCCGAGTTAAGGGAAGAAATATTTTTTTAGATTCGTATTCCTTTAAAGAAAAAATATTTTATTCATTCTTGATTTTTTTTCAAGCTTTTATAATTTTAATGAATTTTCATTTATTTTTCCTTAATTCTATAATTTTCTTTATTAAGGTTTATGAGTATTTATGAAATGTTATTAAAATTTTGTTACTTTTATTTATTTTTCTATTTTTTTTAATTTTTTTTTAAAATTATGATAAATGATAAAAGTAGTTACAAAATTAAGTAGTTATAACTTTTTATTAATTGTAAACTTCACTAAAAAAGACTTATAAAAGGTAGTTACAAAAGGTTTACAAAGGGCATTTTTGTAAGCAGTACATGACACTCGTTCTTAATTATTTTAAAAATATTATTATTTAATTATCTTGTACTGGGTGATTGAATCTGAATTTTTTAAAAAAAATTACAACCTAAAACTGAATTTTCATTATTTCTCTTAGCTGGTCATTTATCATATTTGTATTACTCATCATTTATTATATTTGTTTCATAATGGAGTCGTCTTCAAATAAAAAAGCTAGATTTATGTTACTAAAAGAAGGTTCTAACCACTTAAGGTGAAAGTGATGATAAATTAAACAAAAATAAATAAAAATTTAATAACAATTCAACATATATAGTTTACAGGCAATATTACCCGTATGCTAGCTATGAAGATAAATCTATTGGCTAAAAATTTGTCTCGATAAAAAATTAAATATATAAAAATATGGGTATTTTCACATGTTCCTTTTTTTTCATTCAACATTCCCAAAAGTTCTTTTTTTTTTAATTTAGCAATACCAACGTTTCTTTTATTTTTTACTTGCTAAATATAAAATTGACTTCATGTTATTCAAAAAATTTAGCATGTTTATTGCATTCCGGGTACAGTTTGTTTTGTAACATTAAAATGCCCTAAAAGTAAATTATTTTGATAAACAATATCCACTGAATTTTAAGTATTTACTAAAAGTATCACTAAAAGAAATTACTTTTCCCAAAGATAAACTACCAACCACTATTAGCTAAAGGACAGACGATAGGAGAAAAATTTTGTTAACTTGGACTGAATTTTAAATATTTACAAAAGGTATCGCATGTTAACTTTTGCCAAAGATAAATTACCATTCAAAATTAACTAAAGGACAAATGAATAAACAAAAATTTGAGTACCAAACACTATTAACTAAACGACAAAATGAAAAAGTTGTTAACTTCGACTAAATTTTAAATATTTATGAAAGGCATCACTAAAAGTTAATTTTCCCATAAAAATTTGAGATGCTTTTTTATTTTATAAGGTAATAAATATATTTATTTATTTTTGAGAAATTTGCAGATATACCTCTGAGGTTTCTGACAAAGACAGTCAGACCCCTCATGTTCAAATCGATCACTTATCTCCCTTGACATTTGCACAATGCACACCTACACTCTTTATCGTCAACTAATGATTAGCATTGTTACTTATGTGTGCATAAAAAGACCAAAATACCCATTATTTTAATCCAAGTTCGAATCCGATTAGATTTAAGAGAATCCGTTATCCGATTACAGTTCGACGGATCTCTCAGATAGATTACTGAATCCGAATTCAATTATGTTTATCGAATCCGTATTCGAATCCGAGTACTTCCTAAGCCCCAAAGCTTGATTCTGTTTCGCCTGCGTCACCACCACTACCGTTCAAGCCAGTCCTACGGCTTTCCTCCGCCAATGAAATTCCAGCAACTCAATCTCATCTTTCCATCCTTTGCAGATACACGAAGCTAAATGGAAATGATTGTAAGATACTCGAACCAGACATTCTCTAGCAATCTCTTTCGAAAGTTCAACTCCATAACAGAAATTGAAGAGACAATGGTGAACAGAAAAGGAGACACAAATTGGATTGATATGGAAGAGAAAGATGATGTGGGTACCTTTTCTAGTTGCCATGAAATTTATGGAGTAACAAAAGTTTATGGAAGAAAACAGGAGAGTGGAGAGACGATGTGAGATTGTAGAACCGCCATTTGTAATTTCCTCTTTCACAGAAGATTTTTTTTTTCGGTTTCTAAGATAAGAGGATTGAGGGGTATTAGATAACAGCAAGAGGAACGGAGACTTTGTTCCTAAACAAGATTTCCTCTTGGACGCGTATCGCACGGTTAGTGCCGTTGGAGCTCTCCCCAATGTAATCGATGAAGAGGTCTCTTGTGCCGGAGCTCTCCCAATGGAATCGATGAATAGGGTTTCTTGTCCTCTCCCAATGGAATCGATGAAGATGAAGCGGGTTTCTTGTGCTCTCCCTGTGGAATCGATGAAGATCGATAAAGATGGTTTCTTGCCGCTAGAACTCTCCCAATGGAATCCACAAAGAGGGTTTCTTTTCTAAATTTGCTAAAGAGATTATATATAGTGTGAAATTAAATTACTTTAGTAACCTTGGAAAGTTTAGAAATTTCAAATATGTCATGAACTTAACGGATTCGGATTTTAGTCGGACGAATACATTTATATCCGAATCCGTTTATAAACGGATCCGATTATTAGATCTGTATTCGATCCGACGGATACTTTATTCAGATAAAAATCTGATTAAATCGAATAAATTTTGTCGGAATCGGATAATAGTCGGATAAAATCCGATCCATTTACAGTCCTAGTGTGAACTATTCTTCTAAATATTTTGTGCAGGTTATTTCGGGTGGCAATGGCACGAGGACGATTCAGAATGAGATTAACGAGCTTAAGAAGCAATTTAAGCCAAAATAGTGTCAACCATTGAAGCCAAAATCCAGCTGCTTACTGAGGTTCAAAAAGAAGCGTCAAGTAGTTCCAAAATATCTTTTAGATTCACCTAAATAAGCATTTTCCCCACAAATCGTAAAAACCGGTTTTATACATTGGCCATTAGGATTCCGAATATAAGCTCGCAATGGAGCTCTTTCCCCTCTATAGTCTCAGCCCTTTTTAACAATTCATCAAATGGACAAAACAAGAATAAATCTGACAATTGTTTTAAAAATGATCAAACGAAGCACATTACCTGATCTGATTGAGACCTACACTTGCAAGTTGAAGCATGGAGAGCTTCTCTGCATCAGCAGGCGCTTACACTAGCAGTAGTCATCACAAACTCGAGATGCGAAATCAGCCTTATAACCTCGAGAATTGAGCTCTTCTCCCTCTATAATCTTTGGAAAGTTGGAAACTACTCACAAGCTTTCAGAGCAAATACGAGGTGCGTTTATCCATCATAACTTGTTCTTGGACCATTTGACGGAAAGATAAGAATGCCCAGTTGGGGATTTTAGCATTACAGTGGGAAAATGAAAAAGTGATTTTCACTTTTTTAGGAAGTGTTGCTTGCCTACTTGGCAAACAACAATTGGCCACGGTTGAGCCAATTTACGGGCTCAACCATAGATGATCTGTTTCCTTACAAGGAGCCCTCATCGTAGTATTTCAAATATAACTATTGGCTTTAGGGATGTGGTTGAAGATGATCACATCACCCTTGTCAGATAGTGCATATAAAGATAAGACCCAGATCCTTCGTGGGATCTACTATTACCATGGGTGCCCCGTGCTCAGTACGTACAAACGAGGTTAAAATTGATTAAAAAAAATGAAGATGTATTAATATGTAAAAAAAGAAGAAGCAAATACAGGTAGAAAAGTGATTTAGTTAACACAATTCAGTTACTTTTCATCTAACAAATAACTTCCACGTTTATAAGTATTAGAGTATGACAACTAATGGAAGAAGGGCAAAGAGAGAAGCTCTGATGAAAACTTTGTTGTATATATATTCATTATAAGTCTCAAAATTGAGACTACTATCTTTCCCACAAGTTTATTAACTCATTTGTGTCTTTTTCAAGTCATTCACAATATTCCTTAAGGTGGATTTTGAGTTTGACTTGATTAAGAACTCAAATTTGGTGTTTTGGCCTCCAGGTCAGCCTTAGGCTCGAGCGGGGCTCGAGTGGACTTGCCTGAGTGTTTGTCTGATTTTATTTTCTACAAACCCCCAAGTGACGAGTTTGTCAGGATTTTCGTCAGCTCGAGCTCCAAAGTCACTTGTTAGATTTTTGCTTTGGGGCCAATCTCGAGCTCGAGCCTGATTTCCTTTGTAAAGACTTTTTACCTTGGGGCCAGTCCCGCGCCTTACCCACGCTCGAGCCCGAAAAAAAGTTGTTACTATTTTTTCCTTGGGGCCAGTCCCGCGCCTTACCCAGGCTCGAGTCTGAAAAACAATTTTTGACCATTTTCATTCATTTTGAAAGATTTTCAAGTGGTATCTCTTCGTGAACCTTTGTAATGGTTCACACATCTTTTAAAGGTATTTTTCCTGGTCGTGGGCATCAATTTATATTAGAGAAAAACTACTCACAAAGTCTGAATCATCACTTTTACATCACTTTCTTTTAAATCTGGTCTGAGTGGTACTGAAGAAGGTTTGCTTGTTCTCAGTATTATTTGTGCAATCTACTGAGAAGGTTTAGACCGTTGAATGCTGGAAACCTGACGCCAGTGACCCGATGCACTGAGGAGATCATCTAAAAGGGGGCGTTTAAAGGTTTTAAGTACAGAGATTCTTTGTCTCGCCTCGGTCACGATAAGTGTTTTCATCTTTATCCTTTATTATTTCTGATTTGTGATTTGCCTAGTAGTTGCATCCAATTTAATTTGTGTTTTGAGATTTTCCCTTATTGATTTCCTGAGTCCATTTGATTAGCCTCTGATTTGATTATTAACCCATATACCCAACAATCTTAAAACCTTTATATTGTTCAAATGGATTCAACCAAGAATTCGATCCCATGCACTGTTATTCTCACGAAAGTTGAACCCTTAATTGGGGACAATTTCAAAAGATGGAAACAGAAAATCTCCTACCTGTTTGAGACACTTGAAATCATGTTTGTTCTCATTGCACCCAAACCTGAAACCCCTTCAAATGGAACTGTTTCTACTGAACTTAATGTTTGGTTGAAGGCAGACCGGATGTGCAAACACTACATGTTGAATTCTTTGTGCAATGACTTGTATGATCTGTTTTGTGGGTATGAGACTGCTAGAGACATTTGGGATGCCTTACACAAGAAATATGTGACTGAGGATGCAGGAGTTAAGAAGTTTGCAATAGGCAAATTTCTTGACTTTATGATGGCTGATGGAAAGGTTATCTCAAACCAAATAAATGAGTATCAGAAGATTGTGAAAGACTTAACCAATGAAGGGATTGTGTTACCTGAAGGCTTTGTGGCTGGAGCTTTGATTGAGAAGTTACCCCCTTCTTGGAAAGTCTATAAGACCAATTTGAAACATAAGAGGAAAGACATGTCACTAGAAGAACTAATTGTTTGATAGAAGAACAAGCACAATAAAGGGAGAAGGTCTTAAAACCTTTTTCTAGTATCCCTGTGAGCAAGGCCAATAATGTGGAGGATGATTCCAAGAAAAGAAGAAAGAAATTTGGAAAATCATATTACAAGGATTCAAAGAGGAAGAAGGGGAATTGCATTGTATGTGGCAAGCCGGACCACTATGATGTCCAATGCAAAAATAGGAAAGGCAAAGCAAAACCTCAAGCTAACTTATCTGAATTTGATATAATTTTTGTTGTGATTTTAGAAGTAAACTTGATCAGCAACCCCAAGGAGTGGGTGGTGGACACGGGCACCACTAGGCATATATGTGGAGATTGTGCTTTGTTCATGGCCTACCAGCAAGTGGGAGAAGGCGAGCAAGTGTATCTGGCTAATTCTCGCACATCTCCAATAGCTAGGAAGGGAAAAGTGCAGATAAGGCTCACTTCTAGGAAGCAGTTACATTGACAGATTTCTTACATGTTCCAGGGATTAGGAGAAACTTAGTTTCTGGATACCTACTAAACAAAGTGGGTATAAAGCTTGTATTTAATGGGAACAAGTTAGTCCTAACTAGGAATGGTGTTTTTCTGTAGACACCTCAAATTGCACTAAAAATGAGAAAATAATTGAAAATATTAATTGGGATTTGAAACAGGTCAAAAAAGTGTAAAATCTGGCCAAACTGGTCATGACCGTATTTTGTTTACGGATTGGTCATACCTGCAGTTGATATACGGTCACGGCGTGCCCGTATTAATAATACGGGCAGGGCACGACCGTAATATATATACAGGCACAGGGGTCTTTGTGCGAATTTTACCTTTTTGATTTTTGAGCCTTATCTGCACCCAAATATCTCTCTTGGATAAGCGAATTCTCTTATTTATCTGTTCGAATTATCTCATTTATCCTTGTGGATAAAGGATTGGCATGATCTTGTGTTTAACTCAAACTGAAACTCTATCTTGCCAAACCTTGAACCAACCATACCCCTGTGTTTGCCTATAAATAAAGGGCCTTTCCTCAAGCAAAAGGCCACGAAAATTTGAAGTCTAAGAAGCTCCAAGAGAAGAAGAGGAACCCTTGCTACCTTGCTTGCTCAATCCAGGTAAGTCCCTTTTCCCTTTTATTTTCTGTCTTCAATTCTAGATGTAATAGGATCATCTCTATTGCTGTAGAATAAGGCCATCTTTTGTATCTAGTATTCCTAAACTTGCCTCTAAGTACCTCAAGAGTCTCTCTAGCCGTAAAACGTGAAGAGAGAGCTAGGGGAAAAGAGAACAGGTGGATCCCTAGAATAGAACCCCATATTTGTTTTTCTCCTTTTTTCTAGAATAAAGCCTTGGATTGTGTTTATGTAACCAAACCTATCTCCAAGTACCTCAAGAATCCTCTCTAGCCGTAAAACGTGAAGAGAGAGCTAGGGGAAAAGAGAACAGGTGGATCCGTAGGGTAGACCCCCATGTGCTCAAATCTGTGAGATGTGGCTGCTTTGAATATCTTGATCATGTTTTAATGCTTTTTATGATGAATCTGAATGAATACATGAATCGATGTTTATAGCATGAGATCCCCACTTTTTATAAAATTTGGATTTTTGCCACTTTTGCACCTACAGCACTGTTTTTGTGATTTTTAGGATTTTAGGCTAAGATCCTGGATTTATCATGATCAATATGGTAGATCTGGATCCAAAAGCCTGAAAATAAATTCTAGGGTTTCATGATATGGTTTTTAAATCGTTTTTCATTATTAAGAGAAGACCCTACGGTCTAAATTCTCCCATTTTGGTGTTTTTCATCAATGTGGGTATTTTTGATTTTTATTTCTGGATTTAATGTGAAATATGGGCTTTATCTATGTCCTGGAATGTTCAAGTTCAATTTTGAAATATTTTATAAAAATCATATTTTTTTAGATTTCTAGAATTTGACTTGAATCAGATTTTTGGATTTTTCACTTTAAATTGATTTATTTGATTTTATCTCAATTTTATTTTGATCATGAAACCCTAGGAATGGTATGATCATATTTGAAAGTTCTGGATCAATCAGACTATTCGTATGAAAAAAACCATACAATTTTTGTCTTTTTGTGATTCTTCATGAATTTTATAGCAAGCTTTTTCCTTTATTTTAAACATGAACAATACCTAGCAACCACCTTGTGTGGATGAATAGGGGTGCCTAACACCTTCCCCTATTCATAACCTAATCCCCTTACCCATCTCTGGTTGTTTTTTTTATGAGGGTTATTTTTACCCTAAAATTGCCTTTTGAGCTTATTTAATATTTTGGTGTCCATTCACACCTAAATTGAATGTGGCGACTCTTTGTTTTATTTAATCCCGTGTGATGATTGAGGAAGTCAATGGAAATTGATTTTTTCCCATGTCTCACACTTTCTAGGAAAGAGGTACTGTAACCATGGTCTTTATGTATTATCTGTTTCTGATGAAATAAATGAAATTTCTACTTTTGCTTATTCTGATTCTCTTGATTTATGGCATGCTAGACTTGGTCATACTAATGTTGGATACATTAAGAGAATGGAAAACTTACGATTAATTAAGAAATTATCCAACTCAAGCTTTGAGAAGTGTGAAAGTTGCTCTGAAGCAAAATTCACAAATAAACCTCATAAATCAGTAGCTAGAGAATCTGAACTTTTAAGTCTTATACATAGTGGTCTATGTGACATAAAAAAACACAATAACAAGAGGAGGCAGGAAATACTTTATCACTTTTATAGATGACTACAGTTGGTATACCAAGGTGTATCTACTAAGATCTAAAAGTGAAGCTAAAGAGTCTTTTCTTAAATATAAAAATGAAGTAGAAAATCAACTTGATAGGAAAATTAAAAGGCTTAGGACTGATAGGGGAGGAGAATATGACTCAAACCCCTTCCAAAAATTTTGAGAAGATAATGGTATAATCCATGAGGTCACAGCTCCATATTCACCTGAATCAAATGGAGTTACTGAAAGGAAAAATAGAACTCTTAAAGAGATGATCAATTCCATGATCATAAGTTTTGGTTCACCCTCAAATTTATGGGGGGAATCAATTTTGCCTGCATGTTTTATTATTAACAGAGTACCCCACAAGAAAACAGGTAAGACACCCTATGAACTATGGAAAGGATATTCACCAAATTTGAATTTCTTGAGAGTTTGGGGTTGCCTAGAAAAAGTGGGTATTCCTGAAATAAAAAGGAAGAGGATTGGTCCTAAGACCATTGACTGTGCCTTTATAGGTTATGCTAAACATAGTGTTGCCTATATATTTCTTGTTTTCAAATCTATGGATGAAAATTTGGTTTCAGCTAACTCTATAATAGAGTACAGAGATGCAGACTTTTTTGAGTCTATATTTTCACTAAAACATAAAGCTGTAGTTGGTTCAGATGTGGCTTCTACAAGCCAAAATATTGAGATTGAACCTGAACTAAACTTTAGAACTGAACAAGAACATAGTAAAGAACCTGAATTAAGAAGAAGTGTAAGACCTAGAAAGGCAACAAATTTAGGAGATGATTTTTATACATATCTTATAGACAATGATCCAACAACCTATAGTGAAGCTATGTCTTCTCCAGATGCTATATTTTGGAGGGAATTCTATAAATAGTGAGTTAGAATCTATTTTAGCTAATCATACCTGAGAGTTGGTAGATTTACCAAATGGAATTAAGCCCATAGGTTGTAAGTGGATTTTTAAGAAGAAATTAAAAACTGACGGATCTATAGATAAGTATAAAGCTAGATTACTTGCTAAAGGATTTAGCCAACAAAAGGAAGTGGATTATTTTGATATCTATGCCCCAGTAGCCAGAATAACAACTATTAGGATTTTAATTGCATTAGCTTCAATCAATAATCTCATAATTCACCAAATGGATGCCAAAATAACAACTATTAGGATTTTAATTGCATTAGCTTCAATCAATAATCTCATAATTCACCAAATGGATGCCAAAATAACAACTATTAGGATTTTAATTGCATTAGCTTCAATCAATAATCTCATAATTCACCAAATGGATGTGAAAATTGCATTTTTAAATGGTGAACTAGAAGAAGAGATTTATATGAAACAACCTAAAGGATTTACAGCACAAGGTAAAGAGAATAAAGTATGTAGGCTAGTTAAATCCTTATATGGTTTGAAACAAGCACCTAAATAATGGCATGAAAAATTCAATAATGTGCTTGTTAAAAATGGTTTTCTTATTAATGATTTTGATAGATGTGTATATTATAAAATTTCTGGTAGTGTTGGTGTTAATTTGCTTACATGTTGATGACATGCTCATCATGGGCACTAGTTTAGAAATAGTGACTAAGACTAAGCATTTCCTATCCTCCAACTTTGACATGAAGGATTTAGGAGAGGCTGATGTCATCTTAGGCATAAAGCTAATTAGAGAGTTGGGTAGTATCACTTTAAGCCAATCACACTACATTGAGAAAATATTGAGAAAGTTTGGACATATAGATTCTAATCCTTTGTCCACACCTTGTGATGCTAGCATACATCTAAAGAAAAATGATGGTGAGTGTATCTCACAAATAGAGTATGCTAGAGTGATTGGTTCTTTGATGTATTTAATGAACTGCATCAAACCTGATATAGCTTATGCAGTAGGAAGATTGAGTAGATATACTCATTCTCCTAACTATGAGCATTGGAATGCCTTAGTTAGAGTATTGAGATACTTGAGAGGTACTATGTCTTACGGTTTGCAGTTCTCAGGTTACCCTACTATATTAGAAGGCTATTGTGATGCTAATTGGGTAACAGGACATGATGAATCAAACTCGATTAGTGGCTATGTGTTTACCTTGGGAGGTGAATCTGTTTCATGGAAGTCATGTAAATACTCTTGCAATGCAAAATCCACCATGGAGTCTGAATTTGTTGCTTTAGAAATTGCTGGTGAAGATGCAAAATGGTTAAGAAACCTTTTGCATGATATTCCTTTATAGAATAATCCTGTACCTCCCATTACTATACTATGTGATAGTCATGCTGCAATAGCTAAAGCCCAAAGTAAAATCTACAATGGGAAAAGAAGGCATATTAGATTGAGGCATAATATAATTAGGTACTTACTCAATGATGGAGTAATTGCATTAACTTATGTAAGGTCAGTTGGGAATTTGGCCGACCTTCTGACAAAGACTTTGAGCAAGAAGCTCATTATTAGTACATCGAGGGGAATGGGTCTAAAGCCCATAGTAATGAACAACCCGTGATGGCAACCCAACCTATGTGAATGGAGATCCCAGGAAGTAGGTTCAATAGTGCCCTCTTGGCAAAAATCACTCATTCATGGAGGTAAATTCATGTTCACTGCCCTCATGGCAAAATATACTCCATCATGGAGAAGATTGTTATGCAGAAAATATCTCTTTCATGGAAAAAGCCAATGTTCATTAAAACTATCAAATCCAAGAAATAGGCTTAATATATCCAAAACTGTAGGAAAACATTTTCTTACTGTTCCAGAGCTTATAACATCTTTATAACATACTTTTACAAGTGTTGAAACCAACCAATTTTCAAACAAATCAAATTTAAAGTCAAATTCCCTCTTGAAACCAAAACAAAAGCAATTTCAGTAGAACGTACCCAAAATTTTTATAAAACTTCAAATTAATCATCGGCCAGTACAAACACTCTCAAAATACTCTAATACAATTGGTACATGAGTTGGAATTCCATAAAAACAATTTTATAATAAAAAAACAAGGTAGATTTCAAAAATGCAAAAAATTTGTCATGGGCGCTCGAGCCATATCTCAGGTGTCCTAGGTTTTTGAGCATAGCGCTCAGGGTGGTGCTCGAGCCATATCCTAGGCGTCTGGCTTAAATAAAAATTCTGAGTTTCGAGTTCTGATTTTTAAAAAATAACACAGGCGAAGTGCCTTTGATGGCGCTTGAGTAGCAATGAGCGACAATTATATTAGTATAGCGCCTGGCCTGGTACTTGAGCGGTATTCCAGGCGCCCGTTATTTTTTTGGAAAATTCTGGGTTTTTCCGAATTTTGCGAATTCTTTGTTTTAAATCCAAATCTCACCAAACCAACTCCCCAAATTACTTATAAATCATGTAATATCATCCTTAAAACATGCTACATTATTCCAAATACATCTAAATACGATCAACAACAAATCCTTACAATCGAATCATGATTTCCATTTAAAAATCAAAGTAAATAGAATTCTAACTAGAAGAAGAACATATATTTTTTCCATGCTTTAAATCTCATTCAAATCCATCCAAAACATCACAAATATGTTTCTCAATCATCACAAATCTTAAGAACATGATGTTTAGTGTCTAAACAATAAACCATGCAAGTTTTTCTCCAAAGAAAGGTTGCTACTTATCTCTTTTTGCAAACCAAACCAACAAAACTTCAAGTTTTATCTCTTCTTCAGAAAGATAGCAAAACCCCACGAAAATTCTCCAAGAACACCATGTCCAGTTCTTTCTCTTATTCTCCTTTAGCTGTCCAAAGCAATCAAAAGGATATATAGAACTTTTCCCCAAAAGAAAACCTACGTCCACTTTTAATTCTTTTAGGAGTTTCCAAATATCAAACCTCTTCAATAGAAACTCTTCCCATGCATACGAACACACACACACCCATTCCTCCTTATATTTTCTTATTTAAATAAAATAAAATCCAATACATGCCCATATATCATGCCTCATGCAGTTGACCAATCATTATAAAGATAATTCCATAATATTTTCCTTACCTTATTTTTCATGATCTAACCGTCGGATCAACTTCAAATTCTGGATTTACCTCCTCCACATGATCCCCTATTTAAATCAAATCTCTGATTAGCAATTAATCCCAATAAATTACAGATTTAAATTAATAAATAATTCTAAAAAAATTCAGGGTATTACATTCTCCTTTAGTCGTCCAATGCAAAAACAACTTTTTAGAAACTCTCCTTTCTAACTACAAGACCACACGCCCACTTCTCTTTAGAAAGTTTTTCTAATTTAATTAATTACAATCCCATGCTTGCTAGTATATGATATCCCATGCACTCCACCAATAATATTGAAAATAATTCTTTAATTATTCATTATACCTTTGATCTTAAGATCCGATCGTTGGATTTCCTTCAAATTCTGGATTTCCGTTTTCCATGTGATCACCTACACAATCCCATATTTGGACTAGCGTGATTACCTAAGATAACCCAATAATAATTAATTAATTAAATTCTAAAAAATTCGAGGTTTTACACTTTCAACGCAATATTGTTTTGGTCTTATGCCCTTCGATGATGTGCAAGCTTCTTTCTGGGTATCGAACTTAGTTATGAATCCAGATCTTCCGTGCCCAAGGATGGGGTTTCCTTCACTTTAGAATAGCCATAGAGCATGAGCGATCGTGGTTGCTATATGCTTCTTGATTTGTGGTTTTTCTAGATTCAAGAGATGAAGTAGTTTCTATAAAGGTCCTATTGAGATAGACGTTTGGTGTTTTGGAGAATAGGGATAAGATGGCGATCTCATTAGAACTTTGGTTAGAAATTCGTGATAAGTAATTTTGTAAAATGAAGGATATTTTGGTCTTTTTATGCATATATATAATGGGAAAATTATGGAAAAGGGTCACTTTTTTTTAGATATTTACAAAAGCATGTGAGATGTCGAATTGCAGAAAAGGGCCATTTTTAAAAACAATTAACTTGAAGGGTCACTTCTAAAAAATAATTAAAAAATAGTGTCATTTTTATTATATACCATCTATGCTTGAGTCCACGTATGATGCGCTCGCATTCTACTTAAAATACGCTCGTGTTCCATGTAAGATGAGCTCATGTCTCATGTAATAAGCTTGAGTCCTATGTATAATGAGCTTGTGTCCCAAGAAAATGATCCTCAAATTTAATTATTTTTGAAAAGTGATTTTATAATTTAATTTTGACGGATATTTTTATAAATATCGACAAAAAGTAGCACTTTTCTATAATTTAGGATCTTAGTGGCATGTTTTTATAAATATCGACGAAAAGTGACCTTTTTCCATAATTTTCTCATATAAATATCGACAAATAGCACTTTTCTATAATATGGGATCTTAATGGCATGTTTTTATAAATATCGACGAAAAATAACCTTTTCCCATAATTTTCTCATATAACTAAGGGCGTTAGTCATTATTTGAGGGTAGGGACAAATAGCACTTTTCTATAATATGGGATCTTAATGGCATGTTTTTATAAATATCGACGAAAAATAACCTTTTCCCATAATTTTCTCATATAAGCAAGGGCGTTGGTCATTATTTGACGGTAGGGGTGTAGGTGTATATTACGCAAATGTCAACAGAGGTAAGTGATCGATTTGGAGCCCGATGGGTTTGCAAATGGGTTCCTGTACAACCTCTATCTGCATACCGTAATGCAGCCCGCACACGATTACGCCACGTGGCTTGTGAGCTCTCAAGGCAAATAATAGATGCAAAAGAGAAAGTTGGGCGACGTTAACGTTAACGTCGAAGCTGTCGCCATTCGCTTTTCAAATTTTGAATCTCCTTTTTCGCGGCAATGGCGAGTGCTTTTCATTTCGTCAAAGCAAAAGCTTTCCATTTTTGTCTTCCTCACTTCAGAGCAGATTTTTCATTTTCATCTTTCCCACATCTGAGTAGGTTTTCAATTGCTACCTTCTTCGACCTAGGCAAAAAAGACAACTTGTTTGAACCACTGCCGGAGCTGATATGCATCACTTAGTTCTGAGTGAGGTGTATACAAAACAGTTTTCAAGTTTTTTTTTTCTTTTAATCTCTCTGATGTCTTCGAAACATATTTCTTTTCTTTTCTTGTTATTTAGCTGAAGTTTTTAGAAACTGTCTTGCAAGAAGAAGGTTCTAACTGTTTAATTTTGAGTTTGATAAAAAACCTTTTCTTCCAAAAGAATGGTACTCCTCCTGCCAAGAAATCGGAAGTATAGGAACAGTGCACGGCCCAACCAAGTCATAGGAGCTGGGTTTTGGAAAGCAACTGGTACTGATAGGCCAATCTAATCTTCTGAAGGTACCAAGTGCAAAGGTTTAAAAAAACTCCCTTGTGTTCTCACAGGGTAGAACTGCCAAAGGGATCAAAATTGACTAGATGATGCATGAGTTTCGGCTGCCTTTTCTCAGTCATTTAGTCCCAGCTAAGAGACTCATTGATAAAAACTTTCCTACGTGCATGCGCCAAGGCTTCTATTTACCATTATCTTCTCCTTGGCCTTCAAGATTCTTGGGCAATTTGTAGGATCTTCAAGAAAACCAACCGCATGGCACAAAGAGCTCTCTCACTCTTGGGTCTGTTTACTACCAAAAACTACTGTATCAGACGTGCTTACTCAAGGTGTACACTGTTCTCATCTCAGTTCAGAGAACATCTCTTGCATGACTGAAGCAGGATCAGCCCATTTAGTTCTGTTGCAATAACAACATGCAACAATCTTCAACAACTTGTTAATAACCAATGGGGCAACTTCCAATTGATCGGACTTCCCTTTCAGTCTGACCTCAGATTTGCCTAGTGAATGGATTCTACCCCCTGTCATAGTGAAATATCAACAAATTATTCCACGAACAAGTGCTATACTTGATCAACCAATGCGAGTACTTGATGTCCAACTAGTAGTAGTTATCAAGTTTGAGTCCATAGAAGAAATGTATTATGTTTACAGAATTACTGTACAATGGCTAAACTACTCTTTGTACAGGCTTTCAATTTTTTTTAAAGATTGAAATGGACCATATAACTAAGCTTTGAAGAATATGATATCCAAACGCCTCAATCAGATGAGTGAAAACTAAATTATTCGAATGAATTTCATGCCCTTCCATTATGAAATATAAAGAAAAGAAATTTGATAATTCTTTATTTAATTATGTTCAAAGATCTACTAAAAACAAACGGTTTAGAATGTTGTGTAGCAAAGGTGAAAAATAGTGAAATAAAATCAACACCCAAAATTTAGTCCTACAATATAAATTTGTAGTAAGTGAACCACTAAGGAGTGGTTTAGTAACACAAAAAAATTTTCTAGATTTTATTTTAACATTTGGCAAAATATTGTTGCTCATGTGTAGCCTCCAAACTCTATATTTTCTATTTTCTGTTTTGGTGATTCAAGGAGAAAATTATTGTTCGAGGGAGTTGTTCACAGGTCCCAAATAGAACAGTAGAACACTAATGTGGTATAGAATAAACTATCAAAATCACCAATAGTTTGAGGTCTGAAATCGAGGCAATTTTGATATTTTGGACAAGATTACATCCATTTATTTCTTTGCTCCTCTTTCCATCAAACTTCTGATCTTTAGGACTTCCAAACGACCCATATTTGCTCATGTTTGAAACAAAAGCTTCAGCATCACAGGGATCCAGCTCAAGAATCACTGTTGCTTCATCGTGCTGGTCATTTGGCGTCAGTTGAAAATATAACTCTTCATGTAAACACCCATTGCAAAAAACATAGAAAATCCACTAATTGGAACCTTAATACTGTTGATAATAAATCTACAATTGCATTGGTTGTAGAAGATCTGCAAGCACGTTCATGAGATTCTTGGAAGAAGAATTTCATCGAACATTTGAAACCATTTCCCAAGTGACACAAAAAAAATCCCAAGATCACAGTCTAAAGTCTTCCATCTTTTATTTCTCCAAGGAAAAAAAAACTGAAATATATACAAGGCCATCCGCGATGATAAACCAAAACACCGAAGAATGATCGGTAAATGGTCTACCAAGGCCATATTTTGTAATAGCCTACCAAGGATTTTCCATCCAAATCTTTTGTGAAGAACCTCTGCATAAAACTTGGTAATAGAAACGATCAATAAATGGCATGCTTCTCCAGTGAGATTAACTCCGGCAGTGGTCCAAACAAGTCATATATCTTGCTTGGGTTGAAGAAGATATAAACTGAAAACCTGCTCAGATGCAAGGATGATGAAAATGAAAAATCAGCTTCAATGTGAGAAGACGAAAATGAAAAACTTATTGCTCTGATGAAAATGAAAAGCACTGGCCCTTTCTTCGAAAAGGAGATTCAAAATTTGAAAGTGAAGGCGACGGCTTCATTTGGGCGACGTTAACGTTAACGTCGCCCCATCTCTTTTGCATCCGTTAGTTGCCTTGAAAGCCTCACGAGCCACGTGGCGCAATCGTGTGCGGGCTGCATTACAGTATGCAGATAGAGGTTGTAGAGGAACCCATTTGATGGGTTTGACTCTCTTTGTCAGAAATCTTAGGGGTGTATCTGTAAATTTTTCTTTACTTTTTGTTACTTCCGTCTTCGACGGTCGGAAACAACATTCCAACGCGGAAAATAGCTTAAAGAAGTCGATGCAAAAATAAGAGAACTCTCAGTCGACGAGTGAGAATGGGGGAGCCGCTCCCGCCGGCGATTGCATCAGAATCTCCGGTCCAACTGGTAGACTGTATAGAGGAGCTCTTGAAGTTCACGCTGGAAGCTTATGTCGATGGAACCCTAGGGATTGATCTAGCTTTATCAAAGGATTACTGCTCTCATCTCCTCAAAGAGGATTTTGGTGACTCCAATTTCGATATTAAGGGTGAAATCATCAACTTCACTTTTGAAGATTTTTTCATTTATTTAATTTTTTCAGCTAAGTCACGAAGAATATGGGCTAATAATATAATTGAAATTGATTCGCCCACTTGATTTGTAGTGGACAAAAGTGACAAAAAACAAGCAAATTAAGGACGGTTTTGAAAATTCTTTGAACATGAATCATTTCGACCATAAACCTTTTGAAAACAATTTGGAATTGTGCATGGATTTTAGGCGGAACCAAAAAAAAAAACAAAAAAAAATCCGTTATTGACGATCATGGTAGATAGTATTCCTTCACTATGATATGATATCATTCCATGATGAAAATATATTATTTTTCTTTTTAATCCCAAAGCATAAACACTCTGATTCTCATCCGTGTGCTAATCATTACAATCTTTTCAATTAAGTCCCTGGTTTCTTAACCCTTTAATCCATGAGCTTCTTTGAAAGGTTGTAGAGACCAGAATGATGTGTCGACCTTTATAGAAGGGCAACAGAATTGGAAGGAAAGTTTTATCAACCCAAAAAATAGCAAAAGTACAAGCATATGCTCAATTTACACTTTGAAACCTATATCCTTCGTCAAAGACTGCAAAAACAGCAGCCCTTTACTAATCTGGATAACATATACTTCATTCTTTTTGATTGCTTTCCTATAATAAGTACTTTCCATACATATGCCAAGATGCATCAGAACTGGGTTAGAGAAAAGTCATTACAAGAAAGCAACAACATTATATAATTGTAGGAATAAAAGTTGCTCTCACTAAGTTTGGTATAATCATCTGATATGGTTGGTCTTTTGTCTCTCTAAGATATTTTCTAGGCAGAACATCAAATTTGAGTGCCAAAATACTGAAAAATGATCAGGGGCCATGGTTCATTGTCACAAAATTGTGCGACCATATTTTGATCCATACTAGACTGAACAGATGCTTATTATTAACAACTGATAGCGTGAAAGGATTCTTGCTCAAACTGCACATGTCTTGTTTCTATGCACCTATTGTTTTCATATCTTCTTGAATGCACTTATTAGTGTCTAGGGATCTAGCACCAATTTCACAATCTATAGGCCAAAGTAAAGGGCCATCTTTAATGCAATTTAAGCCAAATACATCCAATACTAAATTTCCCACCCTCAGATGAGTGAGTTAGATGACTTTAGCAGGTGTGTCAAACACCAAATTGCCTGATGGAAGGCAATTTTGACATGCATATATATGTATATATTAAGTCACTATGTGCCAACTTATGGGCGATTTAAGACAACATTATATAAAAGACAGTGATATGGAAATCTCCTATGTTGATATGTGGTCCATTTAATAAATTTAGATGGATGAACCACTAATGTATAAGTTTTCATTTACAATAATGTAACTGAAAGAAAAAACGAGCATATGGCAATGCTTTCATGGTGGATGCACCAATGAGGATCAAGGGATGCACCATCAATAGGCCAAAATAAATATCCATCTTTCATGCAATGTAAGCCATCCATACCAACAACTAAATCTCCTGCAGTTCCCACCATCGAGCGATTTAGGGCATAGGTTGTAGCATATCAAACACTTGACAGCTATATCAAACACTAAATCGTCCACCACCAGATGATTTAGGGCATAGGTTGTAGCATGTGGCAGACATACCAAATAAAAAATCGCCTAATGGAAGGTGATTTTGTTGTGGGAATCACAATCCTCACAGTTATGGGCTATTAAACCAGTGGTATCACTTGACCCCCATCTTATGGGGTTATTACCACTCACCAGTGGCTTGATCAGTCATCTAAACTATATTTGATATTGGCACCAATTAGGTTGGACAATGGCTCCATATAATGACTGCATGGTTGTACTGTTTTAGATTTTCGATTTGCTAGATTTGGAATGTTGATTTGGTGCTAATGATAAGCACTTCTATTCTGAACACTGTTACCAATGACAGTTATGAAGCACACTGAGTTGTGTATTATGCCATTATTTACACGACATCCTTTTCAGTTGCCAATTTGTCATGATTTATGCACTAAGCAGTATGGGATTGTGGAATTGTCCTTGATCTGAATTTTCGTATTGCATATTGGCTTCCAGCACCTATTCTATCTGGTAAAGTGGAGTCTACATTGTGACTAATTCCTGCTCCTAAAATTTTCAGCTCCTGATGGAGAAATCAAGAATGATGTCAATTTCAAAATCGATAACTCCCCCTTAACTTGAATCTTCACTAATGACTAAACATATACAGCAGTAGACTTTCATGTCTTCTTCCCACATGCTTGGTCTATTAAACTTGTAAGTAAGCAGATTGTGAGATGTAATCCAACAAGACCAGGAAGCAGTAGACTTCGGGATCCTATGATTTTAACAACCAACTGGGAAAGAGAACCAGTAAATAATGCGGGAAACAAACCACTAAACTTGTTGGCCAAAACTTCTCAATCAATCTTTTCCGAGAAAAGCAAGTAGAACCATTGGGCAAACGCTCTGGTTTGTTGGTGCTGGAGGTTTCTGGAAAATCAAGCCTGGAAACTTCTTTTTCTTTTTTTACTGCAAAAACCTTCCTCAATTAAGTAAATTGTAAAATACCTTATTTCTACACAGTAGGAACGTGTTATTAAATGAAAACACTTGAAAGTGTAACTGAGAAAACAAATTTTTTACTTTTAAAGATTTTAATAATTATGAATAGGGCATGTAAATAAAAATAGATAAAATGTTAGTTTTTCGTAATGGACATTTTCTGATGGGGGGACAATCTTATTTCTGAAACATGATGGGAGGTCTCTGTGATTGGTGTAGATCTCAAGGGAGGTATTTGAAATTCACCTTAACTTATATGAAGCATAAATTTGTCCAAATACACCTCAAAAGAAAGGTTTGGCATTTTGTTTTAGCTAGGTGTTTCACCTAGTGACCAAAATGAAATTTCGATTCATTGGAAAATTTGAAAACATGAAAATTGGGGGTTTTTTGGATTTGGGAGAAATTTTGCCCAAATTGAGCAAGATTTCAACTGTTTTACCTATAAATAGCATTTCCCTTCATTTTGCCTCATTTAGCTTGGAGTTTTGCTCCGTTTTGATGGAAATTTTGCTCGATTTGTAATGGAGCGAAACACCCCCACAAAAGAACTTGCAGGGGTTGTCTAGAGCGAA
Organism: Buxus sempervirens; assembly: GCA_947561395.2. Taxonomy (NCBI): domain Eukaryota; kingdom Viridiplantae; phylum Streptophyta; class Magnoliopsida; order Buxales; family Buxaceae; genus Buxus; species Buxus sempervirens. The sequence goes on from OX387195.1 coordinate 7,510,032, forward strand.
ATTGTAAATGCTACTTAAAATGCTGGTATTAGCAGGATAGCAACGTAACAGAAGGGTGGTTAGTGTGACCTCTTTACAACTTTTAAGGGGATAGTGTTATTTCAGAAACATGAAGGGAGGTCTCTATGATTAGTGAAAAACCTCAAAGGAGGTTTATGTAATTCACGTAATAAACAATGGTATTAGGTAGGTAAGGATCCATAAATAGGTACAGGTATCCTTTTTAAGACTTCATATACTAGATAGTATTCTAATAAACTAGTACATCATGTATTTGAAATCCCAATATATTAAAAAGAATTTTTGATCTTTGGCAGATTGGGATGGAGGAATAGGATTTCTGTTTTTGACACTAACTGATTGAGATAAAACTCTATGTTGTCATTCTTGTTGTAAATTTGTATTGAGTTTGTCAACTTGAGTTTAAAATTAAGTTTGTGGACATCATTTTGTTATATCTGTTTGCTTTTTGAAATCTGGAATGCATGTCTTTCGGTGTATTGATGTGGTAACATGCATGCTACCAAATATACCAATTTGTAGACTAGATCTGAAAATCTAGGTTGTTTGAATGATGCCAACATTGTTTGAAAACCTTCAATTAGTGGCTTTTGAGTAATTGGTCTTTTCCTAGGTCTTGAATGGTTGTGTGTGTAGATATTGTTTACACTTTGAAACTTGTGCACTCTTCTTTTTTAAGTACAATAATTATGGCTTATAAAGATTGAGTTTGCTCCCATTGTAGTCCTCTGATTAGGGATGACAACAGTGTTTTCCGTCACGTGCCGCCAAAATTTCGCTAGAAGACCCCCTAGCGGCATGTTTCGCAACTAAAACATTGCTGATGTGCATTTTTGGCGATTTTTAGCAACGTGTTGGCTGGGGGGGTGCGGGCGCAAAAATTTTTTTTTTTTTGTAAAAGTATTTTTTTTATCCGTTTAAGTTGGCATTTGCTCAAGTTGGGTGAAACTTCCCCAAAATAAAAAACTCAGTTTTTGTGGTTATTGATTTTTCCGGCGTTTTGACAGCACATAGCCGAAATTTCATTTCACGCCCTAGGTGGCATGCCCAGCGGTACAGAAACGGTAAACCTTGGATGGCAATGAGGTGAGTTTTGGTGAATCCGAACCCGCCCCTAAAGGTGTTTAGCCAATACCAAACCCTCACTTGCCCCCTATTGTGTTGGTAACGAGGCGAGTCTGGGTTGACCAAGATGTATTAAAAAAAGCAAAAGTAAAAAAAAAACATGTTTTAAATATAAGATATCAAGTAATAGTACATTTATTCATCAAATGTGTTTTTCAAAAGGATCATGTTTTAATATACTAAGGTCGGGTTTAGGGTGGGCTAAACCCTAAACCACACTAATCCTAATTTGGCAAAACCAAATCCTAACCATTAGGGGTGGAGAGGGTTTCCTGTTTAACCCGCCACAATGCCATCTCTACCTCTGATTAATGAAAGGGAAGCTTTGGCAATAGTAGTATTGTAAACTGTTTTGACAATATACGATCAGAAGCTATTTAGATACATGGGGGGACATGTATGCATTTATTTCTCTACGCATACTGTTAGTGCAAACATGCAGACACACACAGAAACACATATGTAAGTTACAATATAAATGCACATATGCACATGTGAAATTTCATTGGAAGTTTGTTATCCTTGCATGTATGTATGTATTGTTTCTATACGTAGTGTCATTGCTTGCACATAGACTCACACAAAGAAGTCTGCATATATATATTTATAAAAGTTATGACATAAAATGTATGTGTCGACATTAATGTTAACATTCATTTAAAGTTAGTGACATTTCCTCTAAAATATCCTTATTTGAAGGGCATGGAAATTTCATTTACATCGATATATTTTTTCATTTTTACCTTGAATTGAAACTTCTATACATATTTTTCATGAAAATGTTGCCCAAGTATTTCCTTAAAATATTCTTTGAAATTTCTCTATTTTGGTGGTGAGGAATTTCCCTTGAAATTGTATCTGTGTTTATGTATCTAAATTTCCTCTTTTTGGACTAATTATGATAGCATCGAACAGACTTGTCTTACGGAGAAAAGGCATGTAAATATTTTTACCTGATATGTTGTTGAAAGAAACATGTCCATGTTGATCCTCCTTTAAATGTCTAGGTTGTTATGTTTGATAAATAAGTCATTTCTTTTATTCTCAAGCCTTGCAGGTACCTTTGGAGGAGTCCCACTATATCCATTATACAAGAGTCTAGCATCAGCTTTAAATCAGTGCATAGCTTTTTGTAGGATGCCTAGTGTGCTGTTTTCAAGCAATGAAGACAAATACATAAAGAAGAAAGAGGAGTGGAGTTTGATTTTTCTGAATCATGGATCTCAAATTTTAAATGTAAGCTACTAACTATGGTCACTATTCCCGCTTTTCCTTTTTAGTAGAGTTTAATGATGATTCTGTTCTTTCTACTTATTATAAAATAACCCTTTCCTTTGTCAGATGTTGAAGGCTATAGAGTTTGAATTTCATGTTCAGGAGCCTTTCTTTTCACAAATACGAGGTATTTATTTGTGCAATGAACCTGTATGGTTTTGTGTATATAACTGGATTATTCTGTTTTGTCTTATTTGAAAGACTTACTTGACAATGTTGTTTAAAGTGAGTGGACCTTATTATATCCAAAAAATTGAATATGTCTGCAGTTGGTGCAAAAACAATTGAAGGGAGGTGTGCAGTTGGTGACTATAAGCGGTAATATTCCATATATTTGTCTAAATCAGTGTCATTTGTCCTGTTCATTTATAATTTTTATTAATCTTTTATATCTGATCACAATTTAGCATTGTTTCTCTTTGTTATTGTAGTCTAAATGTTATGTGAGTAGCTTCTAACTTCTGGAAATTTAACATATATGCTATATTGATTAATGATAATGCTTTTCTTCTTCTGTTTTAATTTTTTTATATCTGTGACAAACTTGAAATTATAGAAGTGGATTCACTTCAAATGTTGATAAACGAGCAGAAAGCAGAAGCATTTGGTGATGCAGGAGATATTTAAAAACTATCAAATAAAGCTACAAGCTGTCCAGAAAATTTGTTTTTAAGAAGTTTCTTATGTCAGTAGTTTCCTATTCCAATAGTTTCCTATTTTAATATTAGGAAAGTCTTTCTATTTTTTGTTTTAGTATTAGAAAGGTAGCTGTAGTTTCTTATTTGTATGGTTTCCTATTTCAGTTTTAGGGAAGTTTCTATATTTTGTTTTAGAATTAAGAGAGTTTCAATATTTCTATTTCAACTTTAGAGAGTTTCTATTATTCCTTTATAGGAAGTTTTGTAACCTCTATAAAAAGAGGAACAATTTCATAATGAAATATGAGAGAAACATACAGCAAATTAGTTGTTCAAGGAGAGATTCCTTAGTCTAAGCTCAAGGTGAGAAGCCAAGAGCTTGGGGGGGTGAGACGCCTTCCCTTGTTTTTTTCCTCTTTAATTTTTTTTCCTTTCCTATTCTACAATTCTTGGGTATCCTAGCTTGAGAAATCCATCCAAAATTCTTAGGCTACATCATTTGGTCTTTATGAACTTTTTCTAAATTAAACAGAAACGTAAAACACCTACAATTAAAACCATAAATTTGCTTCATTTTTTTTGTTTTTTTGTTTTATCTTGAAGGATGCATGCTTTGGTAATTTTTGAGCTATTTTCTTTGGTAATGAGAAGTAGTATTATTTTGGTCCTAATCATTGGTATACCCAACTCTTTTTTCTTTTTTTTTTTTTTTTTCACTTCTATGGCCTTGGCGTAGAAGAAGGGGCTGTCCTTTGCATTTAGCTGTTTGCTCTTTCCCTGGATGTTTCTAATTGAAATAAATAAGAAATGAACGTTAATATGCATTATATCTTAGTGTAAAGCTCTTGGCTCCTACAATACTAAAGTGTTGTGTATTTATCTTAAGCTTTTACATGAAGGCATCAGAGTTTGAAGCACGTGCACATGCTGAAGTCTTATTTGCAGTGAACAATCACAATCGTTCCTTTGTATTGCTAGATATTTTAAGTATGATTAGTCCCAAGGCCAGGTAATGGAGGAGGGTTTCATCAAGTCGGCAGCCAGCATAAGACTTTTTTTGTTAAATATCTTATAAAAAGAGATGGTGTACTGCAAGCTTTCAAATATGTTGATCTATCGGGAAAAAAACTTAAAAGTTGTCAAAGAAACACCTATTAGATACTAAGATTGCACTTGTATGGGAATGTTGGATAAGCACAGGCCCTTTCACCGATCGGAAGAAATTGTTATTTAGTAGATTTTGATTGTGTAAACAGAATGAAGATTGAAGTGAATGTGACATATTAGTCCATAACAGATTTATTTCACATCAACCTAGGGGGTATGCTAATCTGGTTATACATACACTATACATTCTAGTAGTACTTTGTGTATGAATTGCCTAATGCTAGATGGTGCTGTTCTTCTTTTCAATATCAAGGCTTTCTCTTCCTCTTGTATTAATGAGAGTTCAGAGTTGTCCAAACATGATTTCCTTAGAATAGCTTTTATCAGTCTCAAAGTCTAAACAATGAAGAAGATTAAGCCAGGTATAAATATTTTGTTTCAAGAAAAATTTCACTCCTTTGTGTTTCTCCTATAAAAAGGAATCACGTGGAGAAGGAGTAGGTATTGATGCATGGAAAACATCCTGACCTTTAAATAGGGAAATTTCTCTAAAATTTAGTAAAATTGAAACTACTGATTAAATAGAAGAGGAAACAAGAGTGTAGAAAGATTTCCCTGCTTATCTGGTCTCACGTTTCTATGCAAGGGGATATAAAGATTTATACCTTCTCAAAGATATTTGTTTTAACTTAGTTTGGCTTGGTTTTTTTTAGTAACACTTGTCAGAAGAAAGGTTTGTCGTTTTGGTGCCGCTTGGTGTTTCGCCAAGCCATCGAACTGAAATGAGGGAAAAAACAAGTTTTGGTAAAATTTAACGAAAAGTGGCGAGATGTCGGCGAAATGTAGCGGTGTGCTGGCGAAAAGTTGGTGAAAGGCAATGAAACAGCCCAAAAAAAGGGTGATTTTGACTTAAAATGCTCAAATTGTGTAATTTCGCCCAATTTAGGAGAAATTTTGTACGAAAATCTCTCTTCTTTCCTGTTTGGACAAAAATTTTAAACATTTATGCTTAAAATCACTCATTTGCTTGGGATAAATAAGTGATTTTATGCAATAAATGTAAAAAAATTTGTCCAAGTAGGGAAAGAATAAAACTCTTCGTATGAAATTTTATCTAAATTGAGTTAAATTTCGCACAATTTGAGCATTTTCGAAATCACCCATTTTGGGCTGTTTCGTAGCATTTTGCCAATGTTGCCAACTTTTCGCCAGCGAAAATGAGAAAGTTTAGTTTTTCTCCTCCGTTTCATGCCTTAAGGGGGCGAAAAGCGAAATTTCGGCGGCACCTCACAAGTTGCCAATGAAACGGCAAATCATGGTCAAAAGTTGATTCTTACTGCCGCTTAAGTAACCTTATTGGGTGAGTTTGAAGGAAGTTTTACTGGCATAGAAAACCTTTTCAGTAATCACATAAAGTTTCTGAAATTATGTTTGGAAATTGAGGATGAATTGTTTTATGCGGAGTTTTCTCTCCCTGTTTCTTCTTTTATTTTTTATTTTTTATTTTTTATTTTTTCTGATAAGTGATGTAGATTCATTAAAGGGAGAATGCAAATACAAAGAGAGAAAACTGAAAAACATAAAGAAGGATGCCACAAACCCGAGAACATCGTAAAGAATAAAACATTCTAAACATTCAAGCAAAAAGAGATATCTCCACTAAAGTTGATGAAATTATGTGTGGAAATTGAGGATGAATTGCTTTATGTAGAGTTTTCTCTCCTTGTTTCTTCTCTTTGTTGAGTGTAAGAGCCACCGGTCTTTGTAGTTTGCTGTATATGGATTGACAATTGATATAACCACTGCCAATACTTGTTGAGTTGTGATTTTAATTTTCACATTTTAATTTTTTCTCTGTAGGTGTATGTGTAAATTTTTATTTTTGAGTTGTGATTTTCAAGTTAAAAGCTTTTATTTATGTCTTTCTCTATGGATACCCACAGTTTTCTTAGTTGTTTAGTGCCACTTTTAACTATTCTTCTTCATTTACTATTGTAATAAGAGAATTGTTTGTTTGTTCTTATTGCGTTATTTAAAAGGTGTAAGGCTGGTGTTAATCAGTTAATGAGATTACAACAACCATATTCTTTTCTTGGAGCAGTTTTAAGCTGACTGAAAACAAATAGAATAAAGAAATAGGAGAAAGAATGCGGAGAGAATTGGTGCTGTCAGGGAAGGTGTTCCCTACTAACTAGGGTTTTCTTCCTGATAGCATAGTATTTATATTAAACTGGTGAATTACATAATTGCCTTAATAACTTATATATTGGACATGTCAACCCCCCCCTCAAGCTGGAGCAAAGATATATCGCATGGCTCTCTTGCCTAAAACCATATGAAAGACATTTATAGGACCTTCCTTTATCAAAAAGTCTGCAAATTCTGTTCTCACATAAGGTGTACAAATGAGTCCTGCAGGCAGGTTCTTCTTAATGAAATGCCTATCGACTTAAATAGATTTTGCCCGGATTACGGGCAATGCTAATCACAAATCACAGTTTTGTTATCAGGGGATGAAATTGTCCTCTTCTTTCTTCTGTAGCAGACGATGTTGCTTGAGTAAGATGCTGCCACGTGTAGCATCTCATGTCTATTGTTTTTTTAATAAGAAAAGTATTTTCACATTTTTCAACTTGAAAAAATAGTAGCCGCAAGATACTGCATGTGGTAGCATCTCGCTCAAGCAGCATCGTCTGTTGCCAGAGGAAGCAGCGAATGATTTCAGGTTTGTTGTCAAAATACAACTTCATAGGATCTCCAGAGTTGTGCCCAAGTTCCTTCAAAAAGATCTTCAACCATAATAACTCACGCATGCTGTGTTCCATGGATCGGAATTCGGCTTCGGCACTTTTTCTTGCAACAAATGGCTGCTTTTTCACTACACCAAGTAACTAGATTACCTCCCATAAGGTACAATAGCCTAAAGTAGATCTTCTTTCAGTAATGGATCCAGCCCAAACTACATCTGTATAAGATTCTATCTTCCAGTGGTCATGTTTAGAGAACAACAGTCCTTTGCCAGGTGAAGACGCAAGTGCTGTACAATCTAATGAATTGCTTCCAAATGGGACTCCCATGGCGAGTGCATAAACTGACTCACTATACTAACTGCATATTCAATGTCTTGACGAGTATGTGATTGGTAGACTAGTTTGCCAACTAAATGTTTATCCACTAGGTGGCTCTTGTAACTTTCTTCTAGCTTCTTGTTTTGCGCTGTAGGATTAATATTAATTAATTACTAAAAATAATAAATTTTAATCTCATTAAAATTTGGGATTTTACATACTCCCCTCCTTCAAAAAATTCCGTTCTCGAAATTTCACATGATGAAGTAATAGACAAATCTGAGTATATCTTCGGCATCTCCTCCACTCCTTTCCCAACAACACTTACTTATGTTCATTTGACCCTACTTCTTCTCGATTATCATCCTGTAGATCTTTGTACCATCTTGCACACTAATTCTGCCTCAAACCTCAATAACTCATCCTTACACTCCAAGTATATGGCAGTCTCATCTCTTATCTTCGAAGTCCACTAAGCTTCCACTGTGCATTCATTATTTCCAAATCATCAATCCATCCTCAATAAATTTAATCACTTATAATCTCTTATTTCAATATCTATATTCACTAACAAAATACTAAAATAACTCAGAAGAGAACATTATGACTTACTGTCACCCACCCTTTCATATATGTGCACCTATATGAAGGATAGGGAAGAAATCATATAGATCCCCTTTTGGCTTAAATTAACCAATATATCATCCAACAATTTCTTATATGCATATAATATTTCATTACATACCCCATTTGTATAAATCTTAATACCCAAGTATGTGTTCAGCATTGGCCGATGCCTTACATTACTCAAGTATGACTATATACATCTGGCTCATCATCCAATTAAGCATACCATATCTTGCATGCTTAATCAATCATCTCCAATTTCCTGCTTCAGCTATATGCATTAAGAAATTAAATTATCTCATAATCCTCAAGTGTTCATTTTACTGTTTACCTCAAAACCAACTACTTCTTAGAATCTACAATTTTATTCTGAATGGAAATTCAATAACTTTTCTTTAATCATGCAGAAGTAATAATAATGATAATATTAATGCATTATATCACAATTAACAAACCATAACATACCAGATAGATATAGCATAATAGATCAAGTAACTTACCTTTAACAATATCGGTTACTGCTAGATTTGAAGAAATAACAATCTCAGCCTATATTTCCTATTTAAAGAGTGCTATCTAGCGAGCACACAACCCCAAGGCCATCCTAAGGTTTCCTATTCCTATGTCATGTTTCCTTTTAAAACTCTGATATGCTTTGATACCATCTGTAATGCCCCGGATCCGAGTTACGTAGTGAAACCATAACTCATCTCCGGAGGTTAATATATAACACAGGATCGCAATATCAGAGTGAAGGAAAAACATGAATGAAACAATAACTAGATAATCAGAGTGCGCTACAAACCCAAACTAAAATAATAATTACAGCAATATAATGCTAAACTTACATAACCGAGCAACTACCCGCAGGTATCGTCCTCTCCAAGAGCAGCTGAAAACAAAACAAAACAATACGGAATGAGATATGAATATCTCAGTAAGCAGCACATGCATGCATTAATACATTTTGCATAGTTATAAAACATGAATCGAATAATACACAGGTAACGATAGCGATAACACGATTAATCCATCTAAGCTCACAATAATTCAGCAGACAATAATGATATAGCTAATGAAATTGAACATGTAAGTCAGTTTGTAATATCGCTGTCAAATAATCTGATTATTCACGAAATCCAAGGTAATCATAAACCTCGTTTCAATGAAAACCATTTATCTCAAAATAATCCAATAGATATTTTTCAAATCAAAACATCTTTGATGAAATCATAATTTTCAGAAAGTTGAGTGTTTATCATGGGCCACTCAGAACCAATTGGAGTGTTTATCATGGGCCACTTCGAACCAATTGGAAATACAATTACCGATAAAACCAAATCATTGAGGCCAATGTCATGCGTATTGCTTAAACTGGTTAATCAACATGCCAAGGCAACATCCACACCTCCATGTACATAGTTCCGGCCTACTCAGGGTTTCGGAACTCTGAAATGACGGCCTACTCAGGGTTTCGTCATCCAATGCCGGCCTACTCCCCGGGGTTTAGCATTGACAACCAGGCCTACTTAGGGTTTTTGGCTGCTCTACACCGGCCGTGGCAACACTCAAGGCCATGCAATTACACCAATAAAGCAATACCATAACATTACTAAGCTTAGACTCTGGATCCAGAACAAGCTAGACCTTAAGTAAAAATAAACTTAGTAACTCAACTCAATGTAATAAACCGACATCTCATGCCACCACGGCTAAACACAAATAGTATCTAACATGGGTCACTCAGGACCAGCTCGCTCCATCATGGAGTCCTCAAAGTAATTCTCAAATAAATTTCCCAGAACAGAATAATATATGATTCTAAATCAGCCACTGATATAAAACAACATTCATGTAAAAACATTTTTGGAGTATACTATGAACAATAGTTGAATAAATTCCAGCAAATAAATATGGTTTCAAAACTGAATTTTTGGAATAAATCACATTATTCGACAAACAAAACCAATATCGGGAACTTTGGTAAAACAGTCCATAAATTCTCAATTCCTTCATGTAGAGTTTCCTAAAACATTCCTCTGAAACATCCACAATTCAAGTACAATATTATATTACAATTGTCAATTTAACATTAACTATTATTTGATATTTTATAATTGAATACATGTATATATAATTTTTTTTTAACATTCACATTCTTTGAGCTAGGGAGATTCCCTTAGTCTTCAGAATTTGTCTTCATTTTGCTTGCTCAAATTACCTTAATCATTCTTCCCGAATAATCCACTCATCCCTTCTTGTAAGTCTCATAATTTACTTTAATGGAAACTTTAATGCCTTTCCTTTTAATTAGTCTAATTTTCTGCAAATCATATAATAACACTTTAAAATAATCTCAGTCATGTGTATGCATACCCAAGGGTTCATATAGCCTCTACTCTTGCCATTAGAGCACCTAAATGTAAATAGGAAACCAATTAATACAATTAACATACCTTCTTATACAAATTGCTTCTTTTATGATTCCTAAGTTAAGCAACTCGTACTTCACTCCCATCCCCTTTAATTTCCCTAATTAATCTTTTAAGTAATCTCCCAATTTGAGTTTTACAAATTAAAATGCATATGAGCTGGACCATTTCAGCAATCTAAGAATATTCAAATTCCTAACTAATATAGGTTTCTGATTCCATTACTTGATACCTTGAATATGCTCCACATTCCAGTGTCTCCTACTCATCCCAAGTCTTTTAATAACCATTTATTTAATCCCCTAAGAAAATTCTCTAATTGTAATTTCCCTTATATCACTCTTCCTTAACATAAGCCCTCAATGCCTTTCCTTAGCATTTTTAATTCATTTAAAAACCATCCATTGATTTCCACTTCTAGGCTAACTTACTTGCTGTAAATTCCCTCTAATATATCCACAAACATTCCCAAATAAGATCAGAACCTTAAAGAAAAATATTTAAACAAGTTTCACTTTAGAATCCCAATGCACTAAACACTTATATCAAATACTAAATCTCTACCTGTTTTCATAAGGTCAAACACCCAACTTACAACCCTAATCCAGCAACTCATTATCCTCTGCAACTCTCCTAAATAGGTCACTTAATTAGTCCAGGAGAAACCCACAACTTAACCTAACTCCCTATGGTCTATACTTGCACGAATTCATAACTCTAAGAATGCATCATCCTTAGCTAAAACAGATTCCTAATTTACATCAATTCAAACCTCAGGTCCAATCCCAATTAAGTGATCTCTTATTCATCAAAAGTCCATGAATAGCTTCTATTTAAACTCCCTAAATAATCCCAACAGAAGAAACTTTAAACAATTAAAGAAGTGCTGTAAATGTGCTGGGCGCCAACCTCTGGGGAGGTAGGCGCCACTCAGCAGCACTCAGCGCACCCACAAATTTGCATATGGTCAGTGCGGCAATCAACATTCCACCAAGACTGACCTAATTTCTTACTTTTATTCCCTTGCTAACACTTTCATACTATTCTAACTAATACTTTTATGTAGGTTTGGATTTAATTCAGATGCTAAAACAACCACAACCTGAATAAATGCCAATCCAGCCCAAAACAGAAATTTCAGCAACCTCAAAACATAAAACTCAAAAATTCACATGGACTGATCTAATATTTCTTATTCAAACTATTTCCAGCTTAACTCTAATCCTCTAAATAGTGTTTTTGTACAGGTTTGGATTTAATACCATTGCAAAAAGGAATGGAAATAGACTGTAATGAAGCTGGGCGCCACCCAGCAGCACTCAGCAGCCCTGGGCGCCCGTACCTTTTTGCTGTGATGCAATGGGGCTAATACAAAATAACTAGGACTGAACTACTGTTTCGAAATCCAACTAATTCTAACATAATTCTAACACCCTAAAGTGACATTTAACACACATTTGAATTTAATTAAATCACCCAATCAATTAGTATAGCATCAGCCGCCCATGCCCTTTTCTTCAACTGAAATTCATCTACAGCAAACATAGTTCCAATTCTAACATGCACTGAACAGAGTTATCCTTATCATCTCATGTTCAGAAACACAATAATCATCTAATTAACCAGAAAATATGCTTTGGAATTTAATTGAATCAAAATTTCATTTTAGATCAGGTCTAGGTGCCAAAATCAGTAAAAACAGGGGATCAGCTGCATGCTTATTCAAACTACACCAAACTTCCAGTTTAAAGCATCCAAATCAAATCAAATAGTGCTACTTACCTCATAGAAGCAATTCAAGCTGATCAAATCCTCAAATTATCAAGTGAAGCTCTGCAATACTATCGCCAAAAATCTGATTGCACGAACCTACTGCAGAAATTTTAAGCTTCTAGATCAGATCTCCTTAGATCTGAATTTCTCTACTAAACTCAAAGAATTTTAACCTAACTAAACAAATCTTACCTGAATTTTAATTTAACTGGCTGGAATTTCTGCTCCTGGACGTTTTGGAGCTGCTGCCGCAAGATCACTTCTCTGTTGTTTCAACAGAGCTAACGATTAGATCAGATCCCCTTTCTGGTCACCATTGCAATCCAGATCTTTCTCTTGGAAACCCTAACTCTCCTCTTCCTTTCCCCTTTGATTTCCAGATCTCCGGATGGTTCACTCAACTCCAGCTGAAGCAATTGAACGACCAACTGCTTATATAGTTGCTGTCATCAGCAACTTAAATTCATGATCACCTACTGCCACACTTCACCAAGTTCTCTACACCAGTACCCTAATTTAGCTAATATCTCATAATTTCCACCTCATCAAACCATCTTAAGCCTTCAAAATATAATTAAATAATTTTCCTCGCCTTCATAAATAGTATTTTCCAAGTTGGTTCACCCGAGAACTCCGATCGACCCTTTCCGATCTCCGAATCTACATAATTTTGCCAATTAATATTAATTAATTACTAAAAATAATAAATTTTAATCTCATTAAAATTTGGGATTTTACATGTATCTTCCAAGTTGGAATGATATGAGGCATTGATGGTAACTGGGATTGAAGTATCATCTACCCAGCTAATCTTATATGGTTCGGCTTTTTGTTGTTCAGGAAGCTTCAATTTCCCTACCAAGTCATTTGAGATGACATTCATGCCACTACCTCCATCAATGATCACGTTCAACCCTTGTCCATAAACTTAGCTCCGGTATGAAATATGTTAGATCTTCGCCATTCCTCCTTTGTTGTTGTTTCTGTCCAGTGAGAAGTGGCCTCATCATGTATATTGGAATGTCCAACACCTCCAAAACCTCTTCCGTGTCATCTTCTTCTTCTTCTTCATGGACTAATGCTCTAGCTACTTCCTCAGGTTGCTCATCATCCACTATGTCTCCATCATATAATAAGGCATATCTTTGGTTCTTAGGAGAACATACAACAACAAAGTGGCTTGGCTGACCACACTTGAAACAAGGCTTTTGATCAGCTGGACCGTGTTCCACAGGTTGCTTCCCTTTGTCAGTGAACTTTTGGAATGGTTTTTCGCCCCCTTGAGATTTAGGAAATTGATCCAGTGGCTGAAAGTTGCCTCATGGCTGAAAATTCCCTTGAGCAGTAGAAAATCCAGCACTAGGAACACTCTTCTTTGCCTTGTTCATCAATTGTTGCTCTATCTTCAAGTCCATCTGATAAGCCTCCTCAACACTTGAGAATCTTAAGGTTATTAACTAATCCTTGATCTCCTCACGCAATCCGTTCCTATAGTGAGTGACAAGTTGGAACACATCTTCACAAGCACATCCTTGGTGTTAAGTTCATGAAACTTATTAGTATAATCACTTACTGAGTTGATGCCTTCGCGAATGTTTAAGTACTTCTCATACAAGCCTTCATTAAAATCAGTAGGGAAGAATTTTTCTTGCAATCTCTCCTTCATAGCTGTCCTGTCGGTAATCTCATTAAGCCCTGCCACCATACTCAAGCTTGTCCCTTTAGTTTTATAGTTATGAACCAGAACTTTTGATTTGCTGGAAATCTTGAATAACGAAAGAAATTTTCAATTGCAATTGACCAATCATGAAAAACATAAGGTTCTCCCTTTCCGTAGAAATCTGGAACTTTGAATTTGACATATTTGCTGGCCAAATCAAGAAAATCTAGCATGTGGTCAAACTTGCCTTCTTGTTTATCACTAAAGCCTTGGGAAGGACCCCTCTTGTTCCTCCTAGGTGTTGCTATCACGTAGTCTTGATTGTTGCCATCTCCATGTTCAATTCTAGGTTGATCAGAATGAAAACTAGTACCTTTGGAATCGCCATTAGTGTATACTTCAGGCCTTGAATCAAACACTGCCTTCCACAAGGAAGCAGTTTGTTGGATGATGGTTTCAATGATCCTTTCTAGGCTGTCAAGATGTTTGTTTTGATCATCGGTCCTTGCATCAAGTTTGGCATCAAGTTTCTTCAACAACTCCATCATTTCAAGCATTTGAGCAACTTGCGGCTCACTTGTATTACCTCTTTCAGCACTGTAGGACACCCTACTTCTTGTAGTTATGATAGATTCAAGATGGTACAGCTGTTTCAACCTTTTGCTCTAATACCAACTGATGTAGCCTAAGAATTTTAGGATGAAATTCTCAAGCTAGGAGACCCCGGAATTTTATAACAGAAAACTCAAGAGGAAAAAACCCAAGGGAAGGCGTCTCACCCCCTAAGCTCTTGGCTTCTCACCTTGAGCTAAGACTAAGTAATCTCTCCTTGAACAACTAATTTGCTGTATATTTCTCTGATCATCCATTATGAAACTGATCTCCTTTTTAGATGGTTTATAAAACTTCCTATAAAGGAATAATAGAAACTTTCTAAAGTTGAAATTGAAATATTGCACTCTCTTATTGCTAAAACAGAATATAGAAACTTTCCTAAACTGAAATAGGAAACCATCAAAATAAGAAACTACAGCTTCCTTCCTAAACTGGAATAGAAAATAGAAAGACTTTCCGAATATTGAAATAGGAAACTGTTGGAATAGGAAACTACTGAAATAAGAAACTTTTTAGAAACAAAATTTCTAGACAGCTTGTAGCTTTCACATATCTTTTCTACTTTTGAGATGTTGTAAAGATCTGTCATTTAGGCAATACCTGTGACTTGCCATTTGCCTCAACTTGTGAATGAAATGCCATTTTCGTAGGTCTTGGTATCCTACCGTTTAGCTTGCTGAACTACATACATTTTTGCATATTGAACTACACGCCATTTGCTCCTTCACAGCAACCTACAGTTTTGCACCCATTATGCTAGTCACCAAAAACCCTCGATCTCACCTCAGAACAACCCAAAACCTCCTATATGCCCAGAAAACATAATAAAACTCCTACTTGAGCAATTTAGTGAGATTAGATCTCAAATTCATTGGTGCTATTTCGTCTCCTCTGGAAACAGCAACAAATAGTAAGAAATTGCCACTAATAACCATCCATGAATGACACTGGTGCTTGCAAAGCTACGCTCATGCGGATGTCAGCATCCATATTGATGATGTTGGATTCTGTATAAGTCTTAGGAAAAAGAATTATAGTCAGATTTTATTCAAAACTAATGCTCTGATACCAAGTTGAAAACAAAAAAGAGTAAAGCAATAGGAAAAAGAAAGTTGAGAGAAAAAGGTGCTGTCAGAGAAGATGTCTCCCCTAACTAGGGTTTTCTTCCTGATAGCATAGTATTTATATGAACCTGGTGAATTACATTATTGAGCTTAATAACTTAATATTTTGGACATTTCAACATTTTACATCAAATGTCAGGCATTACTTTAACTAGTACAAGATGGTAATAGTAAATAATGACCCTTTTCTGTCTTTTGGTATTCCTTGAGTCCTGCAAGGAACTTCGTTGAGATCATTTCAAGTTGTAGAAGCTGTACTTCTAGTAGAGCTTTGGTGAGTTAGCATTTTTATGGTGTTGTAAGGCATTAGTTCTTTTTTGTTTGATGTACTTGATTTACGTGTTTTAAAATAAAAAGAAAAAGAAATGGAATGTTACTAGGCACCTGTTGGAATGAGAGATTCAAATCAGTAGTCACAGACCTCATTGTTTCTCTTTCGCTGTTATATCTTATATTCCATTATTTGGAAAGAAGACATAATCCTAAAGGATTTGCTGTTGGATTCTTTGTTTGTTTTATGTTTTATTAGTATTATCATTTTAGATAATCTGTAACATTTTTTTTGATCAGTAAAAAGAGATCATCATATATATATATATATATATAGGAAATATACAGATAACGAAGGCCAGGTACACAAACTGTGTACCCATCCTAGCAAAGAGACTACCTACAAAAGACAGCTAACTGATTATGACTAATCATTCCAAAACAATCTTTAAGATCCCTTCCCCAGATGAAAGAATCTGTTACACTTATGAAATCTTCAATAGGAATTTTCTGCGCCTTCGTACTACAAACTAACCAACTATGCTTTAATTTCAGGACCGATTTTTCCGGCCAACACCCATCCCTCTCCACATTCTTGAAGATCCTCTTATTCTTTCGCCCCAAACAACTGCAGCTGGGGCTGAGTTCCATAGTAGATCTTCAAGGGATTTGCCTCTCCTCCACCCCCACGACTCTAATGTTTGCTTGAAATCCTTTGGTTGAGCCCACAGTAATCAAATCTTTGGAAGATCAGATCCCAAAGCCTGGCGGCACCCTTGCAATTCACCAACAGGTGGGCTACATCTTCTTCATTTTCTTTACATATACTGCATCTATTTGGCATCTGCCAACTCCTTGTCTTCAAGTGGTTCACTGTTAGTGTTTTATCTAGGGTAGCAGTTCACACGAAGAACGCCACTTTACTCGGAATTCGACTTCTCCAAATGTTCTTAAACAGGGGCATCTCCGTACCTTTTTCCTGTAGATTCTTAAATGCTGACTTCAATGAAAAAGGACCTGATTTGCCTTCTGACCAAACCATTGCATCTTCCTCCTGACTCACTTCTTTGTCGTACAATTCTTCCATCATTTCTGAATATCTGTTTATTTCCCAGTCGAACAGATTGTGTCTCAAGGCAATGTCCCACACTATTCCAGACTCATTTAGCTTAGCTTATTCACTCACCGTGGCTTGTTTGTTCTTACATATTCCGTATAACAATGGGAATCTCTCGCTAACCCTTGAATCTCCACCCCAGATATCTTCCCCCCATAACCTTATACTCCTGCCATTCCCCACATTAAACTTGCATTTCTGCTCCACAGATGTTGACAACTTCGCTATATGTCTCCACAGGCTCATCCCAAATGACTGCTTTGGAAAACTGGGAAACCAACCATTGATAGCAGCTCCATACTTCTGATTTAGTACCTCCCGCCATAGATTCCCCCTTTAACATCCAAACCTCCAAATCCATTTTTGGAGGAGAGATTTATTAAATCCCTCTAAAGGCCTCAACCCCGGACATCCTTCCTCTTTAGGCTTAACTTGACTCCATGCCACTAGATGGTATTTGTTCTCACCACCCCTCCTTCCCAAAGAAAATTCCTCTGAATCTGCTTCAGTCTACTTGCCACCACCTTGGGAATTCTTAAAAGACATATAGAAAGTTGGTAGTCTTGATAAGACACTTTTGATCAAAGCTAATTTCCCTCCTTTTGACAATAAACAACTCTTCCAAACGGCAAGCTTTTTCTCCGTCCTTTCAATAACCGGGTTCTACATCGAAGCCTTCTTATATCCAGCCCCTAATGGGATCCCTAAATATGTAGTTGGCAGTTTTCCTTCTTTGCACCCCAACAACTGACTAAGACGAGAGACGTTGTCTTCCATCCCGATTCCAAACAATTCACTTTTGGCAAGATTTATCCGTAGTCCAGAGCACGCTTCAAAGCAGACTAGTACACCTCTTAGCCACTCTATCCATTGGGTATTTGGTTTACAAAACACCATGATATCATCTGCGAACAAGAGATGGTTAATGGACATAGACCTTCCAAAACATGCCCCCTTCACCCTACCCTTCTCTGATAATCTTCTAGCCATTCTACTAAAGACTTCCATAATGATCATGAATAGTAGGGGAGAGAGGGGATCTCTCTCCCCTACTATCATTACTCATCAAAAAAAAAAAAAAAAAAAAAAAAAATAGGGGAGAGAGGGGATCTCCTTGTTGGAGGCCAAGAATCCCGCTGCAGATCTGTTAACAAGTACTGAGCTACTAGATGTTGAAATACAAGTAAATATCCATCTCCTCCATTTCTCACCAAAACCCATACGCCTAAGTAAGTACATCAAGAACTCCCACTTTACATGGTCGTAAGCCTTCTAAAGATCTAGCTTACACATAATCATGCCCTCTTTACTTTTGATACATGTGTCTATGCATTTTCTTGCCACCAACACCGTGTCTTGCAATTGCCTTCCTCCTCAAAAGCCCCTTGAACCTTGGAAATCAGCTGATTAAGCACCTTTTTCAGCCTACTGGCTAAGAGCTTCGCAATTATCTTGTAAATGCTGCTGCCCAAGCTGATTGGCTTAAACTCTTTCAAGTTAAACGTTCCTTCCACCTTAGGAATCAACACCAAAAATGTAGAATTTGAACTCTTCACGAACCAGCCCTTATTATGGAAGTCTTCTAAGGTTGCTAGTAAATCATCCTTCACTATGTTCCAACATGCCTTGAAGAAAGCCATCATGAAGCCATTTGGACCTGGGGCTTTGTCTCCATCTAACTGCCATACCACGCCTTTTACTTCCTCTTCCAAGAATTGTACTTCTAAACTGCTCCTGTCCTCCTCTGATATCTTAGAGAACTCCAGCCCATCAACCATCAGCCTGAAGGAGGACTCCTCTTCATAAAGCTTTGTAAAGAATTCTGATATTTTAACCCTTATGGATTCCTCCTCGTAGAAATTTCCTTCTATCTTGGAAATGTGGTTTGTCTTTAAATGGACGCTTGCCATTCTGTGGAAGAATCTCATATTCTTGTCCCCTTCCCTCAACCACAGCTCTCTTCACTTCTGATGCCAGCTTATTTCTGCCTTTGAGCCCATGCCTTGTGCTCTACCTTGGCTCTTTCCCTCTTCAACCAATCCCTATTACTCAATCGTTCCTCTTCCTCTTTTGTATCCAGCTCCTTTATTTGCTTCAAAAAGGATGCCATATGCTCATCAACCTTCCCATATTCTTCCTTATTCCACCCTTTGATCTTGTGTTTCAGCACCTTCAACTTTCTACAAAGCACAAAGCTCAGATAGCCTTCTACTTGTATCTCGGACCACCAGTGCTCCACCTTCTTCATAAAAGTCCCATCCTCCAACCACATGTTCTCAAAGTGGAATGGAGAAGCTCTCTCGATCCCTTTATTGCAACTTAAGATTAATGGCACATGATCTGAAGTTGGCCTTGACATTGCTTCCACTCTTAGATCTGAAAATAAAACTTCCCATTCCAACGACACCAGGATTCTATCTAGCTTTGATAACGCCGGCTGTGCGGCTGTGCTTGATTGTTAGACCACGTGAAAGTGGCATCTTTCATAGGTAAATCTGCCAAAGCTGAATTGTTTATAAATTCAGAAAAACCCTTCATTGCCGTGGAGATGCTTCTACATCCTTTCCTTTCCGATGGAAATCTGATTACATTGAAATCCCCCCCAATGCACCATGGAAACCGTCAATCCTGTCTAACCTCAACCAGTTCCTCCCACAGGGTTGGGAGGGCAGCTTCTGAGTTGGGGCCATACACTCCACTAACAAGTACAGACACCTCCATTTTTGTAATATGAAGAGCTACCGAAGCTGAGAATTCTTTGATCCATATTTGTTCCACACTGAAAACATCGCTTCGCCATACTAATATAATTCCCCCAGGCCCCAGCACTACCTCTTGAAGGTAGATACGCCCACTGATCCCTTTCTTGATCCCAAATGCTCCTCATAGCTGCCCTGTAGACTACCTCCATTTTTGATTCTTGAAGGGGTGCTATGTCCGGCCTCCAATCCCTTATCATTGCCCGTATTACATCTCGTTTGTCAACTGCGTTCAAGCCCCTTACGTTCCAGGATAGGATTTTAAGCTTCATGGACAAACTTTATCACCCTTTTTACTCCTCCTCCTCCTACTGTTGCTTTGATTCCCAGCTGATCCTACAGCATCCTTTACTGACCAAGTCAGTTTTTGAAGTTCCCTCGCTGTTCTCGTAATTGCCTGCCTTGTCTTCGTATTCCGGGCTTCTATCTCCATGAAGAGAGCCTTGGCTTGCACTTAAAAGCCTTCAAATGATACACCCAGGATACTACTCATCAACATAATCTTCTCCATCAGGTCTCCTGGCTCCTCAAGCTCCCTGTTGATTTCCTCAAGAGGATCTGGGTCCAACATATCATTCTGATCAACCACTGAAGGGGTAACAGGGCTCTGCTCCGTCGGAATGAACATCTGAATCAGAGAAACTACATCATTAACGAGAGCCACCTGATGAACCCCATTCCCTTGCTTTTCCATTGAACTACCTTTATCTGGGTTGACGTGCCTGATAAACTCCTTTAATCTTGCAGTAGCTTGATTTCCTCTCTCGCGCCTTCTTGAACCTTGATTGTTTTCAGCCGTGGCCTGATCTCCAAATGAGATGTCCCCCTATTCCTTTTCAGGGAGCCTGCATAGCTTCACCTCTACCTGTGCTTTTGATTCACCGCCATCTGAAGATCCCATCTTCCTTCTACTTGGCTCCAAGTCTGCATTTTCCAACTGCAAGGATGGATCTAGCTGTGTCGACGAAACCAAGGAAGAAAGAGGAAGAACCGGCTGAGAAAATGAAGGATTGGATTGAAAGCTATGAGCCAATGGACCAATACTGTAACGCCCCGAACCCGGGTCTATGCAAAACAAGCATCAAACCCTGAACCCGAAGTGCTACTGGCCCAAAGCAACTAATTACCAAACAATTAAATTCCAATAATTCCATTAAATATCAGTGCGGAAAATGAAACATCGAATTCACCAACAAGCGTGGCTAAGTGTAAACATCAAACTATCTTATCAATATAAATTAATAAGTTTGGTAAAAGGGTTTTCTAACACTTTCTCTCATAATCAATTAAATCATATAGCATCCATAAAATAACATATATATCAACCTCTAAATGGAAATCTAATAAAAATAAAGCTCAGCATTGTAATTAGCAACTCCCCCGGTGTCAACCCCAATAACGCTCTCACGAGGATCAGCTGAAAACGAAACAAAAGCACAGATGACAGGAGGGTGAGACTAGCTTCTTTTCTATTTGAGGAGGAGGTAGCTCATTGGTGGAGAGTTGAGAAGAGGTAGGGCCCCCAGGCAGTCCGCATGTCATGGGATAGTTTTGTCGACAGAGTCTATGAGCAGTACTTCTCTGATGAGATTCGCTTACAGAAGAAGCGGGAGTTTACGGATATATCTTAAGGAGAGCAGACAGTGGCTTAATATGCGGCACGCTTTTCTGAGTTGTCGAGGTTTGCGCTTCAGATGATGCAGGATGAGAGGAGGAGGACTCAACATTTTGAGAAGGGACTGGGGCCAGATATTAGGAGTATGTTGACGGTTTTTGTCTGCACCGAGTAGAACGATATAGTGCGAAGAGTTACTAGAGCAGAAAGGGATATAAATTCGAGGAATGAATTAGATTTGAGGAAACCATATCCAATTAGAATAGAGAATTCTCCATGTCCAGGATATGAGTTGAAGAAGTATTTAAATGGAAAGAAAATACAGTGTAGTGATTGGGAAGGTTAAGGGGGAAGTGAGAAGTATGGAGTATCACTGGAAGAAAATAAAGGTAAGAGAACTAATGGAAATTGTAGTGGATGTGGGCGTTTTCATGTACCTGGCCCATGTTATGCATTGCCAGGAGCTTGCTTTAGGTGTGGAAAGTTTGACCATAAGATTTCCATGTGCCCTCACCCAGCAAGGCAGCAACTTACCAACAATTGCGGATTAGAAGCTCTCAACAAATGGGAACTATGCAACAAGGCAGAGGGGATCCGACAAGAGCCGTACAAAGACCACATGTTGATGTATCCCAACCACAGGAGAACCATGGGCAACATATGCAATGGTGGTGGAGAATGAGCAAAGGAATCTAGTAGATGTTGAGGGTATGTCTTATATTTTTCCTTGTACTGCATTATATTATGTTATTGATTGGCATTATGTGGTTGCGTGATATTATATTTTGATATTATGTAATAGTATGATATCATGTGTGGTATTATATTGTCGTTTGATGTTTGGCATGTGATGTGGAATGTATATAATATGATTACTTATATAGTAGTGAGATCAAATTGAGGACAATTTGAAGATGTATGAAATAGTGAATCCAAATTGGGAAGACTGGGTAATTAGGATGCATGATGAGCCACTTGCGTCGAGTCATACTTAAAGTGATGTGAGGCATCTGGCTAATGCTGAACATTTACTCGGGTATTAAACTAGATACAAGTGGGGTATTGTAACTACAAATATATATATATATATATATATTTGTGTGTGTAAAGTGTGCTTTATGATGATAAGTAATTAGTTTAAGTTAAGTTAGAAGGGAGCCACCTAATTTACTCCTCAACCTTTATATAGACGCGTATATATATAAAGGATTGGTGGCAGTGAAATCATGAAACTCTCTTCTAAATTATTTTCTGGTTAGAAATAGCTTGGGTGTTTGGTAGTAGTAAATATAAGCACAGCAGAAGCAGTGGGTATAAGGAGATGGGGGTGTTGAAAATTTCGAGGACGAAAATTTATTTATTAGGAGGGGAGGATGTAAGACCCCGAAAATTTTCTAAAATTTAAATTAAATAATAATTAATATTTATTTGAGGATTTTATTGATTGAATTAATTTATAATTATAGGTGATCACATTGATAAAGGAGATCAAGAAGTTGATGCAGATCTGACCGTTGGATCGTGACATATCAAGGTAAGAAATAAAATAGGGTGATGCTGTGATTTGATTGGTTGGATATATAATGAATGATAGTGGTGAGAAGCGTGGGATCACAAGAGAATGTAATAGGGTTTTATACCCTAGCAGAATACTCATCGTATTCCCTCACCGTATTGACTTTTTTTTGTATTCGGCGGCTAAAGAAGAAAACGAGAGAGAGACCGAGAGAAGAAGAAGGAGAGAGGGAGCGATTTCTTCTAGTTTTTCTGTATCTCAGCAGCCCTATCGTGTCTCTGTAGAGTGAAGGATTGTCACCAACGCGAAGAGGAAGAGGGAGAAGAAGAGTCTGCTCGAATCAGGTAGGTAACACTGTTTTTGTCGTGATTTTGTTTTCTCCATGATGTTTGATCATATTGCATGATTTGTCGTATGTAGATAGATGTATCATTGTATTATTGTTGAATATATATGTAGTCGTTGCTTGAAATTGAGAAAAATCACATGTTTTAGTCTCGAAATAGCCGTAGACAAATGGGTGCCTACCTCGATTGCCTAGGCGATCGTAGGCGTTCGTTCGTAAAAATTTGCAGACTTTAGGTCGCCCACCCATTGCCTAGGCGATGGGGTAGGCGACTGTGTATTGAGTTGATCGCCTAGGGGGATCGCCTAGGTGATCAGTTGAGCGTCCATTGATTAAAATTCGCCGATTTAATTAACACAATCGCCTAGCCAGGTCACCTAGGCGACCAAGCTGGGCAACCAACTACTAAATAAAATTTTGAGAGGTCGCCCAATCAAGGGGCTGGGCGACCACTCTAGGCGACCTCATATTATGGCTTGTAATGATTACAAGCCTAAATTTTAATAACTTTTCTTTTACTTTATTGAATATCACCAAATTTTAATATCTTTCATTTGCTTTATTGACCAACACCAAACCTTAATAACTTTTGTATACTTAAACTAAACCTTAATTAATTTATATACTTTAATTCTCCTCCACTAAATAGTAATTATTTTTGTTTGCTTTATTAGATTATCACTAAACTTTAAATAATTATTATTACTTTAAAATGACCCCAACTTTACCATTAAACAATTAAATTTTATATTAATATAATTAATATACCACTAGACCCGCACTTTAGCATGTGTGTTATGCGTCAAATTTCCTGTATGATTAAATACCTGTCTAACACTGAATCGGGTTATCACGTAAGCATACTTTTCTGTACTGAACGAAATATTATGATTAATAAACTAACGAACTGATTTTGGAACAAGACTTTGGATTATCGATTAAACATGAACCAACTATGTTATAAACAAAATAGGAATGCGGATTATTGGTACAATGGCTTGGTTAATGGTAACATAGTTCCTATTTTGTTTATAACATAGTTGGTTCATGTTTAATCGATAATCCAAAGTCTTGTTCCAAAATCAGTTCGTTAGTTTATTAATCATAATATTTCGTTCAGAACAGAAAAGTATGCTTACGTGATAACCCGATTCAGTGTTAGACAGGTATTTAATCATACAGGAAATTTGACGCATAACACACATGCTAAAGTGCGGGTCTAGTGGTATATTAATTATATTAATATAAAATTTAATGTTTAATGGTAAAGTTGGGGTCATTTTAAAGTAATAATAATTATTTAAAGTTTAGTGATAATCTAATAAAGCAAACAAAAATAATTACTATTTAGTGGAGGAGAATTAAAGTATACAAATTAATTAAGGTTTAGTTTAAGTATACAAAAGTTATTAAGGTTTGGTGTTGGTCAATAAAGCAAATGAAAGATATTAAAATTTGGTGATATTTAATAAAGTAAAAGAAAAGTTATTAAAATTTAGGCTTGTAATGATTACAAGCCATAATATGAGGTCGCCTAGAGTGGTCGCCCAGCCCCTTGATTGGGCGACCTCTCAAAATTTTATTTAGTAGTTGGTTGCCTAGGTGACCTGGCTAGGCGATTGTGTTAATTAAATCGGCGAATTTTAATCAATGGACGCTCAGGTGATCACCTAGGCGATCAACTCAATACACAGTCGCCTACCCCATCGCTTAGGCAATGGGTGGGTGACCTAAAGTCTGCAAATTTTTATGAACGAACGCCTACGATCGCCTAGGCAATCGAGGTAGGCACCCATTTGTCTACGGCTATTTCGAGACTAAAACATGTGATTTTTCTCAATTTCAAGCAACGACTACATATATAGTCAACAATAATACAATGATACATCTATCTACATACAACAAATCATGCAATACAATCAAACATCATGGAGAAAACAAAATCACGACAAAAACAGTGTTACCCAAGGATGAAAAACTCGGTATCGTCCGAGGCCGATACCGAGTTAACTCGGGCGATACTACGAGTTAGGGCAAGTTGCCCAAAAAATTCAAAAAAATTAACAAAAAATCTGAAGAAAATACAGAAAAATTTGGAAAATTAATCTAAAACTATGCATGGATAATAGGAGTTAAAATTATCAACATAGGCTTAAAAATTGACATTTAGAATACAAAACTAATCACTAATGGGCTATTTAATGTCATCTAAAAATATAAGACATTTTTAAGTTGTCAACATTGAATATAATATGATAATGTTGCAATAATCAAGTAAACAACATGTCCAAAAAAAAGTAATGGCAAACCTCATCACCATCTCCACCAACTACTGGTTGAGTCACCACCCCCTTCCCCACTTCCATTGGCATCCTTTTGTTGATATGTGTAATGAACTAGATTTGACCCATTCTCAGGGAAAAAAATGTCACAAACTCCTCTCCCACTAGATGCCTAGACTCGACTGACTCTGTATAATCATAATATCCTGAAGTCTGGACCCCAAAACTACTACTAGAATGAGGATGCTGTGGACATGATCCATATGGACAATTTCCTCCCTGATGATCGTGATATCCAACTGCACTACTACTAGAGCCTAAGGATGGTTGCGGCTGCAATGGAGGCTACGGTCTTGGTCTATATGGATAAAACTGTGGAATCTGTGGATAGTCATGTGCATATGAAGGATGATGTGCCGATCCTGGATAAGTTGGGGTTGGATAGCCTGGATAATCTCCAAAGCCCAAGTTGCCAAATGGCAACATCTCATCACTATCACGCCATACAGACTTCCCCTTGTCCCTTTGACTTTGACTATGTGAACCAGAACCACGTCTGCGTCGTTGATATAGCACATCGTGGTGTGCCACTCTATATGCATCTGCCTCCTCCACAGTCAAAGGTACACGCTCACTATCATTAGCACCACCTCCATTGCCACCACCAGATGGAGATGTGGATCCTCCTCCTGCACTAGCAGCACTACCGGTACCGGAGCCTCAGTCATGCTCGTCATCATCCTCATCCTCATCTATTCGTCTAGTATGTGTTGCATCCTCATGCTCCTCATCATCGCAATCAATTGAAATGACATCAAAACGACGCCGATCTCTGTCTCCCTCATCATCTTATTGCATCCAATCATTCTGTACACTATCCAGCAGAGCAGCTTCTTTTTCCCTTGTCCAATCATCAAGCACATCATCCTCCTCAAAAATCACGTTCAGGTCTACTGGATTGTAGAATGCATCATCATGATCTCTCATCTGTAGATTTTGCACTTTCAACCTCAAATTGTAGTGTACAAACACTAGTTCATGCAATTTCTTCGCCTTCAACCGGTTTCGAGCTTTCATGTGAATTGCTTGAAACGTCTTCTAATTACGCTCACATCCAGATGAAGAGCACACCGCACTTAATACTTTTAGTGCAATTGATCTCAAGTTGGGTGCCTGTGAGCCATAGTTATTCCACCAAGAACCTACAAATTACAAATTTTACAGACAAATGTAAGTGATAGTAAATACAATAAAATAATTTAAAGTTATGTAATTAGATAATAAGATTCATTGGAGTCCCCGCACTTACATGGAAGGTCTCTTTCTCGTTGGTTGATAACTATGGCATCCCCAAAGCGCCCGATTGCATCTTCATAATCTCTAATCTATTAATCAAGAAAGAAACATTTATTTATTTGAAGGTTGTGACCATCATGTAAATTAGTAATCAAAGTATATACTATATATACTAATCTTTTGATGAGATGTTTTAACTTTACCTCATTCTCGGCTTTTGCTGCTAGATTCATGTCTAGCTCTAATTTCTCAATCACGTGCATTAAGCCTTCCTTAATCTTTTTGTGTGCAGACAAATCGTATTTATACTAAAAAGCGGGATTAAGGAAGTACGCTGCGTATACAAAAAATTCATATTTCATAAAAATACAGTATTAGACACTATAGTAATATAATTTCTTATGAAATATTGGAGCAAAGTTAACAATCAATAATACTTGCAGCGTGGATATCTTGATGCAACTGTTTGTTCCATCTTGTCAATGATCACCCAAAATGTTTTATACTGCTTCACTGAACTTTGCAATGCCAATTTGGCTTTATCGATTGCTTCATATAAGATGGGCATGGTTGGCTTCTTGTCTTGATCCACTAGTTTCAAAACTTTTGCTAGTGGCTCCATGATTTGAACTGCAAATTCAATTTTCTTCCAAGTCTCCTTATGTAGGACAATCTCAAATTCCCTCACCTCAGCCTTTTTTGTCTTTGTTGGGCACACAGAATTCTCAACTTCATGCCATTCATCTAATATAAATAACTGCTTCAAATTCTTCCGATATCGATAAAGGGATTCCATAGCTATGAACTCTGTACAAAATCTCGTAATCCCAAGTCTCAACAACTCTCGGCCCTTAGTAAACTTTGCTTTCATTAAATTGACCAATCTTGCACTATTGTAGATGAAGGAGGTTATCTTCTTCCCTAGCACAAGTCCCTCTTTAACCTTGTCCACTTTTGCAATGTCCTCCAACATCAAGTCAATAGTGTGGGCAGCACATGGAGTCCAATACAAATGCTTCCTCTTCTCCATCAACAATTGTCCAGCTGCTTTATAAGATGCTTCATTATCACTGATGACCTATTAGTAGAGCTGTAAGTAGGGCGGGCTGGGCTGGGTTTCAATGAGTTCGGGTTCAACCCTAACTAAAATTAGTGAACCCAAACTCTCCTTGGCCTGCCCTAACCCAAGCTCTTTGACCCTAAACCCAATCCTAAAATTATTTCTTGAGTTCGGGTTGGGTTCAAGCCAGCCCAAACTTTTTTTTTTCTACTTGATACAATGATACATTCACATATATAAGACTACAATATTTCGATATATATAATAAAGTTTATTGGCGTACATTTATTTGTTTGTGTATTAGGTTAAAAAATGATTCCTATAAGTCCACCAAACTTTTGAGCTTGTTGTGGACTTGTGGTATCAGGTAAACAAGCGTATGAGACTAAGTAGCACAATAAAGTAAGGATATTTAGACATAATAACAACTTTCAAACAAACAGAAATTTTAGAACATATTAAAGCAAGGTAATTCAACTCAAACTTCAAGTTCATTTCTTGGTATTAAGTAGGCAAAAGTTAAATTTATTACATACTTGATTACAAGCCCAAACCAATGCATTTGAAAGCAAAGCCTTATAGTTACAAAATCCTTTCATGAACACAGATATTCAGTATCAAACAGCATGGCTACAGTTAAGTTCACATTGCTTCTGGGAGGAAGTTAGCATTGTTCTCCAACTTGGGTTCCTTAGAAGCTTACTAATCAGCAAGATTGCACACATGATCAGCAATAGACAAAAGGTATATACAAACTTGGTGAGCACTCAACCTAATCATAATTCAAAAAATAAATTGACACATATTTTTACAGCTAAGGAGAAGTGAATGTTCCAACCCCAAAAAATGACAAGTCGCTTCATGATTTTAAAGCATTTCTAAAGGCATATGCAAAGAAAGTAACATGCACCCTAATGTTTCAACTGATATAGCCACAACAAAAACTCATTACTACTAAACAATTAAAGCATGATTAACATGGGATTAGCATGATTAATGGTGGCATGGTGGCAATCTGTCGGCAGTCTTGGCACATTAGGTGACACTGGTCAAGGTTCAGTGGATATGAACAAGTAGCCAAGGTTGCGGAAAATAAAAGAATATATCAAGATTGGAAACATCACTTTATATTATCATGTGGTGTTATTATTTACTTTTGTCTCTCATTGTAATATTAGTTGGCTAAGATTTAAAACAGTACAAATCAAAGTAATTGGTCCCCCAGAACAAAAGTGAGTTTGGCTGAATAAGAGGAAGTGGTAATCTGCATTAGTTTGATGCACTTGGAGAAGAAATGATAGGGTCCCATCGGCAAGGTTTGTGACATGAGGCAGTGAGGTTGATATTTTAACTTTTGCCGCCTCAGCTAGCAGTTGATTTAATATATTTGTAAATGTTCTCAAATGCTCAAAAGCTCCAAAGTAGGAGAAACTTACTTTTCAAATGCACAGGTTTTCAAGTCCATGATTATGCTTAGAAACCCAACTTTTTCTTCCATCAATAGCACCTCAAAGCCCAATCCAAAGCCAAGCATTTCAAAAAAGAAATTAAACGCCTTTTTGGAAAGAGAGAAACTTAAACGCAGAGGTTTTAGAGCTAAAGCTCGTAGAGATGATAAAGGAAGGGAAGATTATGACAAAATTCTTCAAAAAGCGATATCATAAACGGAGCTAAGATCAATCTGCGACTATTCGAATGCTATTGTTAACTAATTGTGACTTCTCCAGATCTCCTAATGATCATATTATCAAACATTAGAAAAAAGAAAAAATCAAGCAGAAAATGGAAAGGATTTATCAGTCAGAGTGATACCTTACGCAAAGACTGCAATCTAATCGAGAAAAAGAGAGATCAGCAAAAATCGATGTATTTTGAAGAGTTTCGAAGGCGAAATCTTGAACAAAGAGAGAAAGAGTGTAAGAAATCACACCTGTGAGTTGAATGGAGTTCTTTCTTTCTGTGAGATGGCCTTTCCGACTTTCGACTCCCTTGGTAGAGAGATGGTAGAAGATGAGAAAGTTTTAGGTTTTGCAGGAGACAAAATCGTATGGAGGTTTGTAGGAGACAAAGTATTGGGTTTTAGTTGTATATATACTTTGGGTTTTTTGGGCTGTACCTTGTGAGCCCGAGCCCAGCCCGAACTCAACTTCGGGCTTAATCTTGAGCTCGGCCCAAACCCAAACCCAAACTTATTTCTTAAATCGGGCTGTTATTCGGGCTGGGTTAGGTGGGCTTCGGGCGGATCGGGCCAAACTTACAGCTCTACCTATTAGAAATCAGGAGAGAAATACACAATTATTATGTAATCAAAATATCAACTTAGCAATTTGTAAAGAAATGATAAATAGTAAAGACACAATTAACTGAAATATACTTAAACAACGTTCTCCTCCCCTACTTCTTCAACCATGTCATCCATTAACTGAAATATAAATTCTTTTGTCTTACTCTGGTTTGACACGTCTATATTCTTCATAAACATCATGTGCCGATCTCAATACACGAGGAAATTGATTATGTTCGCTCGAGTACGTGATGACCAACCATCACATATGATCGTAACTCCCCAAGTCTTCCACTTTCTTCTCTGTTCATGTATATATCCTTTGATTTCAGCAACCTCCTTTCTCAGATACTTTCCACTCATCTATGCTGGTGTCGGCCCCCTAACATTAGGCCCTGCTTGTGCAATCACATCAAGCATCCATCTGCATAGTCTCCATACTCTGACGTCGAGCAAACTCTATCCGCTTTCTCTCCCACTGCTCCATGTCATCATCACTGTCAGTGTCACCACTCCTATCAGTACCAAACCCACGGCTGAATATGGCTTCCTCGTTTAAAGTATCTAACAAATGCCCTTTGTCCCTCAACGTCTTTTCCTTTGCACTTTTCCCAGTCATCAAATGTTGTTGCATTGCCCGCATTATCTCATTTGAGACTTTTGTACACCCAGCTACATCACCCTTCTTATGTGCTAGGTGCTCCTTAAGCCTAGTCATACTTCCCCACATATCTCGTCCACAGTAGTTGCACATGACATGTCTGGCATTACCTCCAATAATGTAGCAATGCTGCCACCCAACATCACGTTCACGTGGTATGATTAAACCTAATAAAAATGAAACAGATTAGAATATAAAATCAATCATACAAACAAAGTATAGTTTATAGATATTAATTATTAAATAAAATAATACAATAGCTAACAATTAACTGAAAAATAAAGTATAGAATATACTTTATCAAACAAAGTATAGTTTTCTAAAAACCAAAATAGATAAAAAAATATAAATGTATACTTAAGAAACTAAGTATAGTTATTTGTGAAAATTCAAGAATATAATTACACAAATATCTTAAATATAAGTATAATTTATTATTATTAAATCAAATAATATAATAAATGATATAATTTTTTTTTTGCAAAATCAACGGAAGGACATACAACCTATTATGAAGTGAATACATGAGGAAGAAAAAAAAAAGAAAATTTAAAAAATTTTCGGAATAGTAAAAACCCCCAATTTTCAAAGTTTGATTTGTCACAAATACAAGTGTTTTTCGCAAGAAATTCGAATCTAATAGTCTCTACTATGTTCTAAGAAGATTTTAAGACAAAAAGGAGTTAAAATGAATCGTAGAAGAAGAAATCACCTTTCTCGCAAATCTCCAAAAATTTGTTAACTTTCCTTCGAAACCTCAGATTTGCAATAACGAAGACTTGATTTGTGTTTTGATTGTTGTAGGAGGGTAGAATAGGGTAAAATAAAGGGAGGGGGTGCAAGGGTTTTGCAGATCTCCATTTTTGGTGGGAGAAACGAACTCGGGAACGCCAAAAATGGCGTCCCGAGTTCGACAAAGGCTTTTAAAGCCTCTGTCGAATAACTTGCCGAGATGTCTCGCCCGAGACGTCTCGGTATCGACCGAGACATCTCGGTCTCGGCGAGTTCTCACCGAGTTTTAGCCGAGACGAGGGGTTTTTCAAAAACCTCTCGTCTTGGCACTGAAAACCTCTCGTCTTGGCACTCGGTATCGACTCGTCCTGAGCCGATACCCAGTTGACTCGGTCGATACTACTCGGTATTGGCCGAGTTTTAAAACGTTGGTACTGTTACCTACCTGATTCTTCTTCTCCCTCTTCCTCTTCGCGTTGGTGACAATCCTTCACTCTACAGAGACATGATAGTGCTGTTGAGATGCAGAAAAACTAGAAGAAATCGCTCCCTTTCTCCTTCTTCTTCTCTCGGTCTCTCTCTCGTTTTCTTCTTCAGCCGCCGAATACAAAAACAGTTCAATACGGTGAGGGAATACGATGAGTATTCTGCTAGGGTATAAAACCCTATTACATTCTCTTGTGATCCTACGCTTCTCACCACTATCATTCATTAGATATCCAACCAATCAAATCACAGCATCAACCTATTTTATTTCTTACCTCGATATGTCACGATCCAACGGTCAGATCTGCATCAACTTCCTGATCTCCTTTATCAATGTGATCACCTATAATTATAAATTAATTCCATGAATAAAATCCTCAAATAAATATTAATTATTATTTAATTTAAAATTGAGAAAATTTTCGGGGTCTTACAAATTCACTCAAAGCTCTACATGTTCGAGGAATATTTACTAGCCAACACACCATCTGCATGTAACATCCCCAATTGAGTACAGTGTTTAGGCCCTAAGGTCCTACCCTCTTTCTTCCTGTCCATAGAGAGAAGGCTTGCCAAACCCAAACCTTCGCGACAAACTTCCTTAACAAGTAGAGTAGATACCCCATATGTAGGATCACTGTCTTGGTACAAGAAAGATATCCTTTTCAGGCCATTCGATTCATCTTCTAAGGACATCGCATCTTCTTGAAATGGCGAACAGAAGTCTTCAGCATCAGACTCTAGACGAACATGCCACGGGTAGTTGCCACCCTCCACCGTCTCACCCGAAGCCATTGTTGCCGATATCATTGATTCCGATCGCCCCTCCACCCTTACAGGATCCAGAGAAGCACCTTTGTTACCAGGAGATACCACTACTTGAGGGAGCAGCCTCTGAACCTCTTGGGAAATCAATGTCCTCAAGTCTGAGATGCACTGTACTGGAAATTCTGTCGGAGGCTTGTATTCTAGAACTGATCCCTCTTCCCTCTCCACAAGAATTTGATGTTGCAAGACAGGGCCTAGAATATCTGTTGAGGATTGACAGATTAACTCCTCTTTCATCGGCCTAAAGGCTTGACGCTGCGAGACAAGGTCCTTATCGCTAGATGGGCCTCTCAATGTGGATTGCGGCCCACCTTTCCACACTCTAGGCTATCCACTTGAGTAGGGATTTGCGGGCCTAAAGGTTTCTCAGAAAGGGTATCCTGCCCTAACCCAGATCCAGCCTCCCAAATAGACTGCCTATTCAAATGCGAAATTACTTGTAGCCCATCAGTACATGTCCCATCTTACCCACCTGCGCCCTTGAAGCCTACAGTAGACAAGGATCTCCTGTTAACCCTCTCAACGTGCTTCGCACTTGTGTAATTAGGTGCAATGTCATCATCTTCTCCACTCTTACGAAGAGAACCCAACTTCCTGCCCAGGAAAATCACAGCTTCCTGTTTGACTTTCAGGAGGAGCTCAAAGGAACAACGCCCATCCCATAAACATATCATCCGGGAATACGTCTAACATGCGGCTCTCTAACTCTTAGATCAATACAAATTGAATCATTTTCAGCCATCGCTGGAACACCAACCTTCAGAAGCCCACCTACCACATCACCTATCATTGTGAAAGTTGAATCCGCTGCAAGGTGCAGAGGGATTCCTTCAACGGTAATGCAGCAACGTTCATTGTGGAAAGGGCCCATAACAAAACTTCCATTAAAGTCAATTCGATGAAAAGTTTCAATATTTCTACTACTGTTACAGGATCCCAACGATAAAATTCGATGAGCTTCCACTTCAGAGCCTGCCATACATACGGCTTTGTGCTTATTAAGGATATAAAATTTTACTCTAGAAGTCACTCCAGCCCCTTCCAAATCACACTTAACTTCTTCCCAACTTCTGGATTGATAAGGTTGATGACAATCGATTGCTAAACTTCATTCCGTCGACCAAGGGCATACAGGTATCACCGGAGCCCAACCAAGGTTCTGAACAGAGCCAACAGTTTTTATTACTATTAATCAACTCCATTAACCTAGGTTGATTGACCTTTTGCAACAATACTGGTTCCTGAAGTAGCACGTATTTTATAGAATTTGTAATGTATATCCATCCACCATTCGATTCAAAAAAGGGGTAGAATGATTGAAAGCTTCTTTTGAAATTTCCTTGAAACTGAAATTCTGAGAAATCTACCCCAATGATTCCGACCGGAATCAACGGTTGTCACTTTATCTCCCCACTTGAAGGAACCCATGCATCCAATCTTCTTATACTGAGCCTCCTCTGCATCCAAGCTTTTGATCAACCAATTGATCTCACTTTTCTCAAAAAGTAGCCATCTCGATTTTTCCCTGAATTCTCTATGATTTGAAGCTTCATCTCAACACCTTCATTGCATCCTTCAGATGTTATTAGCTTGCATTGAATGCGAAGTGTTTGACACCTAACCTTACCAGGGAGCATGACCCCAGATTTGTTCACTTTCGTCCGATTTCGTTTGGAGACAAGAGTCCATTCTTCTTCTCCGACTTCTTCCTTCCTCCCCTTATTGACTTATAGTCTTTTTCTTCTCTGACATCCTTTACTAACTTATCTCTTCCTAGTTGGTTTTCTTTAAACATAGGTCTCGAAGTTTCTTTGCTTATATTTGAGGATGCCATCCTTCGGACCATGTCAACATACCGATTATTCGTTTGGGAAGTCTTAGCCAGCAACTTAATATTACTAGAAAATACCATCCCTCAAGAGTCGCCATTGTCATCCATAATTTTTTGAATCGCTGCAGCAATTTCCTGAACTTCGTAACCAGCATCGTGGAGATCATGAAAATCGAGATCAATTCCAGAAAGGTAGGTATCTTTTTCTCTTTCTCACTGCCATTAATTTCAACTTGTGGAGTCGCAGCGCCATTCCCTGCTCCTACACATATTTCCATCCTACACCGATTGCTCCAGTCAATCTCGTTGTTTGCCTAACGTTCACACGCTAGTCGTCCGCTGATCACCGTTCGCCAATCACTGTTCGCCGATCACCGTTCGCCAGTCGTTCGCCTCACCGTTCACCAGTCATTTGCCGTTTGAGAAAAACTTCAACACATGTCAACCCAAATTGTGATGCCATTCCCTACTCCTACACCCATTTCCATCCTACACCGATTGCTCCAATCGATCTCGTCATTTGCCTAACGTTCACACGCTAGTTTTTCGCCGATCACCGTTCGCCAATCACTGTTCGCCGATCACTGTTTCGCCTCACCGTTCGCCAGTCGTTCGCCTCACCGTTCACCAGTCATTCGCCGTTTGAGAAAAACTTCAACACATGTCAACCCAAATTGTGATGCCTTCTCTTAATCATTTGAGTTGTGACCTTCATTCCATCTTTTGATCTCTTATTGAGAAGCACACTTCTTCTTTTTTTTCCTATTGGTAATTAAAAAAGAATTTGATTGCATCTGTTATTGATGAACCCTTTGTTTTAGAAGGGCAGAACATATGAACGCTTAGCATCCATCTCAATGAACACTTTTTTTGTCCTTGTAAAATTTTTAATTTGAAACTTTTTTAAAAGGAATTATTTTGCTAATCTCTAATGTGCTTTGTATTTGTTCTCCTTTGTGTTTACCTTATATTTCTCTTACATCCTATTTTCATTTTCCTGTTCTCCTTTATGTCAGAATTGTGCCAGGTGCTTTGATTCTCATCAACAAATGTTTGTTGGTTGAAGTTCAGGTCATATCATCCCTAGTTCATGCAATAACCCATGCTTAAAATCTTTTTGAGCAAGTCTTATTTTAGTACTTTTCAGGATCTGAAAAAATATGCTTTATTTTCTGAGATGTTGGTGTCAGAGAGCCTTGAAAAAGTTCTTCCTGGAGTGAAGAAAATTGAAGAAGGTAAAAGGATCTATTCTTTACATACAGCACATGCTAGTAAAATATATATACATATGTGTGTGTGGAGTACATATACATATGGACATATGTGCATATATGTATATTTATGGTGCATACATCCATTGTTTCATACTATTTATTTATTTATATAACATGTATACATAGACACACACACATACATATATGGGAAAAATGTATTCCTTTTTGTTACAACAGCTTCATTTTGCTATGATTGTATACTCCATACACTTTTCCTTTTCTTTCATATAATATACACATCCATCTTCATTATTCATAAAAAAAAACAGCTTCATTTTGCTGTTATGACTAGACCATTTTGCTATGTGGGTATTTGGCCAATCTAGACCATTCATTTTGATGGGGGACTGTTTTAAGAGTCACATATAAAATATCTTAATCTATATGAGCACTCAAATAATATGTGTTGGGTTTTACTACATGCATAATGGCTGTCTCCTATGGTCTGTGGAAATTTGTTTTGTCTAAAAGTTGATACGTGGCTTAGTGTCAATTTATGGTACAAATTGAGAAGTGGGGTTGTCTAAATAAGCTTCCACATGGTTGTTATCTGACTGAAAGATAACTGTATGAGGGTGTGTATTTGTGTGTGTGATCATAAAATTTTTATCTTGTTAGGTATCAAAAGAAGGTAGGCACCTACATGTGGGTTGTTACTATATATGAACAGCCCTTCGACATTGCTAGAATTAATGGTCTATGTGAAACAATAC
This sequence comes from Buxus sempervirens, assembly GCA_947561395.2. NCBI lineage: Eukaryota > Viridiplantae > Streptophyta > Magnoliopsida > Buxales > Buxaceae > Buxus > Buxus sempervirens. The sequence continues at coordinate 7,546,567 of OX387195.1, forward strand.
CAAAAAAAACAGGCACAAGAAATTCTGACTGGAAATGAAATGAAGACAAGAGATAGCTTAGATAAGAAAGATCACAGATGCAATTCTTCACAATCTCACTCTTTTCCTTTGTCATCTTGATCTGTTAGGATTTCACCTCTCATTAGAGAGTAAATTGAACCTTTATCTTGACTTTCTTCTTCAACACGTCTTATTTTAGTATATATTTGTCATTTTTGTGACTTTGGCTATCTTTTTAGTGTAGGCACCGTTATTGGTCGTAAGGTAGTCTACTTCTATTCTAGACAAAGGATTAGGTATTAGCATAACCATCGTGCTCTGCTCTTTGATTGTAGAACCATGATCTCCTCAAGAAAATATGAGTTACTTTCAGAGTGATTATATCATATAAAATAGAATCTTGATAGTGTTTTTCCAGTGAAAATGAAACCAAACAATGGGACTTTACTAATAATGTTGTACCATTGATGTAAACAACCTTATATGGTTTAGGGTGCGCTTCTCCACTTCCAGCTCAAACTTGTCCTCTAGGTGTGAGACATGGGAAAAATCACCGGGATGATTCCCCCTGTCATCACATGGGCTCAATGTAAAATGGGAGAGTCGCCACCATTCAGATTTTGGGTGTGAATGGACACCAAAAGATTCAAAAATAATTAAAAAGAGCTAAAAGGCAAATTATAGAGTAAAAATAACTCTACTTGAAAATCAAATCCAGATATGGGTAAGGGGATTAGATTATGAACGGGGGAAGGTGTTAGGCACCCCCATTCACCCACACAAGGTGGTTGCCAAGTGTTGTTCATGCTAAAAAATAGGAAAGCTTGCTAAAAATCATTAAAAACCTTGAAAAAGGACAAATGTATGATATCTTCACATGAAAATCCAAATGAATTCCAGATCCTCTTTTATGTCAATATCACTTCTGGAATATCACCAAAAGATGGAAATCAAAGCAAAAATTGCACAAAACCCAAGTTGAGTTAAATCCGGAAAATTCGGTAAAAGCAAGAACCATTTGTCTTGAAATTATTCAAATCCAATTTAAATTGAATCAAACCAAATTCATTTGAAAGATCATGATAAATAGAAGACTCATGCAAATTTGCAATTAAATCCGGTTAAAAACCTAAGGGTTATCCTCCTTTAAAAGTGCTGTTGAAGATAGTTAAAAGTGACAAGTGGGCAAGTTTGGAGAATTATTTAGAAAAATCGGCTCCATATAAATCCATGAAATTTGGTGTGAATGAAGTCTGTATGGCCATCTTTTAAATGAAACTAGCCTCATACAAAGATTCATTCGGATGTGCCTTGGGTGATCTCCCGAACAGGCCCCGAGGATCACAGATTAACCCAGAAAAGTGCTGTTGAGCAGTTCTGAGTAAATCTGTTACCAACAACACAAATGGAGTCAAAAAATTATGAAACCAACTGGATTTAAAACTAGACTTCCATAGGAAAACTCAGAAACAAGAATCACTCGAATCGGACTTAAAACGAACACATGGCGCTCAGTCGAAGTGACAGGTTCCGTATTCAGACCTGAACTGACCTATCAACTTCGACAGAGAGGTGTCAAAAATCCGCTTAATAGAAAGTAATGAAATTTTACAGGTATAAACTAGACAGCCCCACCTTTCCCATGGCTCTGGAATCACTCCAAAATTCATCCGGACGATGAAGTTACGAGTGTCTGAAGTTGGGGTACAGTTGCTGTCAAGTTAAGTCTTTTTTAAGTAAAATCAATTTAAAACAGTGACCAAGTGTGTGGAATCCGTGCAAGATAAATCAAAATCATTTTGAAAAGATATTGAAGAACCTCTAGGAAGAAATGGGGCACAGGTTTGGCTCACCATCCTCTCCGATTGGAAAGGATATGCCAAAAACCCCAAAAGTGAGCAAAAATGCCCTAAAACCGAGAGGTTGGACCTAGAGGCCTTCAATACTCAACAAAGCTTGCTTGAAATCATATTGAAAACCAACAAGAAATATTCCAGAATTATTTGAGGCTATTTATTCCAGATTTATCACAATGAATGCAATGAATCCGAAATATGAGCCGAATCCGACAAAATAAGTGCTATGTGTGTATGTGTAAAAATCCATTCTTTAACAATGGGGTTCTAAAACAACCTAGGGTTCTGTTCCATTATCGTTTCCCTTAGTTCTTTCTCCCCGTTAAACACGGTTCTTCAAGATAATCTTGGGGTACTTTGAATATGAAACGGTTTTCATAGAATCAAAAGGCTTATTCAAATAGGTTCTAATACTAGGATCAATCCCCAGTCTCGTTTCCCCTAGATCCCGCCTTCACGTTTTAAGGCTAGGGGGAGTCTCGAGGTACTTTGAGTAGGGGAAGGGTTTTCACACACATAGAAGAGGCCTTATTCTATAGAAAGGTTGAAGAAGAGATCTAGATCTAGAATGTAAAAAAAGAAAAATAAAGAGAGGTTTGAGGCTTACCTGGGCTTCTGGAAGCAAGACTGCAGCGGTTCCCCTCTTCACTCGGAGCTCTTTGATCTCCAACTTCTTGGCAAAAGTTCTTAGCAAGAGTTAATGGCCATTTGCTTAAGGAGGAGTCTCTTATTTATAGGCAAAGGCTAGGGTTAGGGTTGGTGGGATGGTAGACACAAACTAATGTCTAGAACCCACAAACCTAAGGCTATTTCTGAGATTTCCATTCCTTTAATGAAGGATATGATGGTAAAAAGTGAAAACTCTCGGAAAACCCTAATTTTGAGCAAAAATAATGTATCCGACATATCAGGTCGGATACACGAGCGCCTATATGTATCCGGCATATGTCGCCGGATACATTAAGGTCTGCTTATATCCGACAACTTATGTCGGATATGAAGAGGTACTCAGGTCGGATACAAGGAAAAATGCACATTTCTCAAATTTTGTGCTGGTTTTAAAGGAAATAATGATTTTTGCCAATTATTCTTCATTTTTACTGTGCAATTTAGGGTGTCTACAACTGCCCCTCTTTGCGGGAGTTGCGAAGCAATGAGTTGCAAAGATTAGACAAGCCCAAATTGCACTCCCTTAACCATGATTTGTTTGGTTTAATTCAATTTTGTAAAATAATTTTTAGGTGAAGATTTGCCAAAAAGCCCTAACTTTAAGGGGGGGCATCTCTCCAAGATGTCTTAAATTCCATCGAGCTCTCGTGGCTTTGAAGTGGATTTTAAGCCCAAAATAAGATTTTTGAAAATTGATTTTTTATCAAACCAAGTTAAAAATTGAGTGAATATTTTCCTTTTGACCAGTACATTTCCCCAAGTTGTCCTAAATTCCACTGAGCTCTCGTGGTTGTGAAGTGGATTTTAAGCCAAAATAGGGTTTTTTGTGAAAATAGCAGATTTTGTAGCACACATTTTTTTCCTTCTCAAACCCAATGCAAAGAATTGAAAATTCCAATAATATATTCCTCTCCTTCAAGATTTATCAAAAATCGTGCAATTTTGGGGTGTCTACAACTCCCTTAGTTCTCTCTCCCCGTTAAACACGGTTCTTCAAGATAATCTTGGAGTACTTTGAATATGAAACGGTTTTCATAGAATCAAAAGGCTTATTCCCACAAGGTTCTAATACTAGGATCAATCCCCAGTCTCGTTTCCCCTAGATTCCGCCTTCACGTTTTACGGCTAAGGGGAGTCTCGAAGTACTTTGAGTAGGGGAAGGGTTTTCATACACATAGAAGAGGCCTTATTCAACAGAAAGGTAGAAGAAGAGATTTAGATCTAGAATGTAAATAAAGAAAATTAAAGAGAGGTTTGAGGCTTACCTGGGCTTCTGGAAGCAAGACTGCAGCGGTTCCCCTCTTCACTTGGAGCTATTTGATCTCCAACTTCTTGGCCAAAAGTTCTTGGCAAGAGTTAATGGCCATTTGCTTAAGGAGGAGCCTTCTATTTATAGGCAAAGGCTAGGGTTAAGGTTGGTGGGATGGTAGACACAAACTAATGTCTAGAGCCCACAAACCTTGACCCTAAGGCTATTTCTGAGATTTCCACTCCTTTAATGAAGGATATGATGGTAAAAAGTGAAAACTCTCAGAAAACCCTAATTTTGAGCAAAAATAATGTATCCGACATATCAGGTCGGATACACGAGCGCCTATATGTATCCGGCATATGTCGCCGGATACATTAAGGTCTGCTTATATCCGACAACTTATGTCGCATATGAAGAGGTATGCTTGTATCCGACCTGAGTTGTCTGATACAAGGAAAAATGCACATTTCTCAAATTTTGTGCTGGTTTCAAAGGAAATAATGATTTTTGCCAATTATTCTTCATTTTTACTGTGCAATTTGGGGTGTCTACACTAGGAGAAGCTAGTATATAATTTTCAATGGTCAAATAAGACATTGGATGAGCATAATGAAGATACAAAAACTTGTTGGAACATATTTGACACAATGTTGGTGCTATTGAAAAGTAGAAATGTGCATATATTCTAGGGGAATAGACACCATGAAAAATGATATAAGAATCTAGAAAGTTAAAGCCTCCAGCAGCTCTTAGTCAGAAACCTATTCAGCAAGCTAGATAAAAGATACCTCCTCCATGATAAATATTAAATCTAACTTTAGAACACTAAAAAAGCCTACGATAATATTTCAGATGCTGTTTAGGCTGATTCGTTAGGTGGGGAGTATGGATGGGTATTATTTAATCAGACATTTTAGCTTTGTATAGTCCGTGTAGAAGCAAAATATTTCAGATTCCTAGAAAGAAACTAAGGCTTGAGAGTTAAAAGAAGATATGTCTTTTTCATGTAACAATTCCACATTTGTCAAATAATCCAGATATCTCAGTTAACCTTTATTGTATTTTTACATTAATTTAGGCTTCCCCAAAAATCTTGTTAATACTTATTAATACTAGCGGGGTGCATGTGCTACTGCACGTAGAGGGAGGGAACAGTTTTGCAACTGTCTAGATTTTAAATGAATAGGCAAAGTTTTGACTATTTTGATCCTATATAATGATGCTTTTACAATGAACGGTAAGGGTCTTTTGGGAAGTCATGCATAGTTGTTCGCATGCTTCTCAAGGGGCCTATTCTCATTATATACAGTATAAATATATAGATTAAACCTTATATAGTTACAAATTGTACACGTGAGGCTACCCACGTGGCTAAATTGTGGTTTGGATTGGTCATGGCGTACTTCCACGTGGTATGTTTTGGTACATTCAAACAGCGATCACAACCCGTTATGAATTTGTGGCCTTCGTTTTTATGAATCTTCAACGTCAATGAACACTCAGTGGGACCCACTTTCATACAAAGATACCCTTTATATCATCTCGCGATGAAAAATCCTTTTTTAAAACCATACTATTATAGCGAGATGCCAGTCGGAGACATTGATGGGGGAAGTCTTCTGGTGTTGTGTCTTGGCGATTAGAAGCATGATTGGAAGCACGTCGTGAAGGTGGTTACTGACACACGTGGCATTAACAGAACTGGTATTAGAGTAAATTTGAAATTAATTGGTGGGTATTTTGGGTACAAAATGTTAGCTAAAAGACGGTGTGTTGGTTTTATATATAGTAATAGATTCTTTTTAATTAGATACGTTATAAATTTAATTCCAGACCTTTAATCATCACTAATTCAAGAATATTCAAGAAAGATTGAAAAACCATTTAAGATTGATTTAGAGATGATGCAAGAATCATCCATGAATGCTTTAAAATTTTTTTTTTTTTTTTTTATTATAAAAGATTCAAGATCCATCATTAATCAGCTAAGAATGTTTAAGAATAATTTTTATAATTTCAATATTGTCAATAATAACCTATTTCCTTCCAATATTTTCTAATAAAAATCAATTTTTAAAGTCAAATCATAACTCTAGATACCTTAAAATAACATTATATTTTAAGAATGATAGAACACCTAAGGATTTAAAGGTTTCCTTCACCGAATCTTGGTTATGGAGACAAATTCATAGAATTTTCGAGCACCAATTTCAATAATAAAGATAGTAAAGAAACACTAAAACCTCATCAAGAATCAGTCTTGGATCATCTTCTAGTCTAAAACATCCAAAAGAATCAAAGTAGAATCCACCTGCTTGTGAGCGCAAAATATTTTCTGCACTTCATCTTCATCAAGAATAAGTATTTTACACCTCCAAAAAGTAAAACCATAGGCTGCTCATGCACTTCTCCCTCTTTCTCCTCTAGCCATCTACTTCAAAACTGGATAAATCATGAAAATAAAATGTTAAGCTTATATATTATTGGGTTTAGGGTTTTCTAACTTGATTAGGTTTACTAAAACACTCCTAATCCTGCAAAGTCCCCTAAAACACTCCTAATCCTGCAAAGTCCCCATGTCCATCTCTATTTCCATTTTTCATTCATTTTTTCATTTGATAATTTTGACAACACCTACTTGCATAAATTCTTTAAATACTATTGGAATTAGGACTCATTAATAAAGTATTATTACCAAAAACCATTAATGTGCTGCATACTATCTATTTGGATCCAACCTAAATTAAATCTAATTGGGTTCTTAAGTGCAAGATGGTTAATCAATTATTCAATTGAATTAATTAGGAAAAGACTAAATTTACCATATATTAATTCTAGATGATCACTTAGATGGAAAAACTATGAGTTGTAAAAGCTCTACAGCCAAGAGCTAAAGATATGCATGCACTTAGAAGGAAGAACAAAGAAGACCTGAATCTGAACGGAAATAGGTAAAAGCATTGTGTCTCTTTTTCCACTCTATATATGGAAGAAAAGTTAGTGTCACCTTCCTCGTTCCATAAGAAAACATACCTGTTTGAAACTTGTGTAGAAGGAATTTAATTAACTAGAACAATCAGAATGTGAATATCACGGATCCGATCTTGATTAGGCGTGATCAGATTGATCATTCAATTAATTCCAGTTGCAGTACCAACCAACAGAAATTCTAGAATAACGAATTTGAAGCTTCTGAATGACACTAGAGCTCAATTTATATAGCAGGTATGATGCTATAAGGTTTCATGGGCGCACCACACTGTGGATTAGCCATGCATGTAGGCATGCACCAGCATGTAAAACCCTTTCTTTGATCTGGAATTTGGAAAGGGATGTACTCATGCTCCCGAAGCACTTTTAAAGAGGGTAGATGATCTTATTGGTTACAGCAAATACAGGAAAGAAGAAGGAAACAATGACTATATTGGTTACTGCAAACACAGAAAAAAGGAAGGAAAAATGAGTAGTCACATGTATGATTGTTCTTTTACTTAGAAGCGATTAAAAGAGAGGGAAGAAAGGGGAAAGTAATTTAAGAGAGAAAATCGGATGCATGATTGAACCATAACCACATCATTTTTTTAGTGAAAAGGGAAAAATAAACTAAAGAGCAAAGAGACAAAAAAGGGGAGGAGAGGGAAAAGTAAATTGGTCAACACCCTTTCTCCAACATACTTGTGGAATAACAAAATACTTTATTCTAACTAGTTGCATTCGGCAACATAAATTTTGTTTTCTGTCCCACTTTGTCAAAAAAACTCATATCCCAGTTTTCAATGCATGATTGCACTATTGACTTCTTTCTCTGACTGAATCACTCTCTAACTTGGCTTGCTACTTCTATTCTTTTTCTTTTGTCTTCAATAAAGTGGCCCCTTCAAAAGTTAGATGATCCTAGAGGGCTCTCTTCCTTTCTTTTATCAAAATTTTGTAAGTTCTGTTGCATCAATAATGCAGGACGGTTGCATCAGGTCGGCTGCCAGTAGTAATGTTGAAGATCTCAGCAGATTTGGTAGCTTATTTGTTGAAAATCTCAGCAGATTAGGTGGCTTATTTGTTTCCTTATCCTTTGGATTTCCATATTGTTTGGATATTATTTGTTTCCTTGTTTATAGGATCTGCACTTATTTAGGTTTCAAATTATGGTTATCTAAATTAGATAGGTATCCCTAGAATAAAGGATCAAAATTGTGCATCCTAGCCCTATAAATAAATGTACTTAGCTGAGGTAATGAATATAACAGTTTACCAATATTGTAGTGTTCTTTATTCTGTCTCTCCTCCCTGGTTTTATGGTATCGGAGCCAAGGGTTGTTTGAGCTGACGGAATGGCCAAAATGGCCATGACTGGTGCACGCAGAGATGAGGATTCAGGGGGTCTCTACAGGGACTTCTGAACCGATCTCTACAAGTGCACCCACTACACTCTCTAATCATTTACCCACAGCCACTCACTGAGAAATTCTTCTCTACAAATTACCACCAGTCAGTTGAATGTTAAGAACTTTCTCCAGTGGTCTCGATCTGCCCTTATGGTTATCCGTGGACGTGGGCGACTTGGCTATGTAACTGGAACTGCAATGAAGCCGGTTGAAAGTGATTCTGCTTATGCAACCTGGGATGCCTAGAATTCAATGGTGATGGCTTGGATTGTTAACTCTACGGAAGATGATATTAAAGAATCCTATTTGTATTACTCTACTGCCAAGGAACTTTGGGATGCTCTTAGAGTTGCCTTCTCAGATTTAGAGAACTCTGCCCAACTCTTTGAATTAAGGAATAAAGCTCGGGATTTACACCAAGGAGACCTAGATGTTACTCAATATTACAATGCTCTGCAGCTGCTATGGAGGAAAATTGATATGTTTGTTTAGATTGATTGGGAAACTCCTAGAGATGCCAAGAAATATAAGAAGCAGGTGGAGAAGGAGAGAGTTTATGATTTCTTGGCTGGGCTAACTCCAAAATTGGACAAAGTAAGAGGCTGATTACTGGGAATTTAACCACTGCCAGTAATCAATGAGATACTTGCTGAGGTTCGTCGAGAGGCCAGCCGGAATTGTGTCATGCTCGGAGACTCCAAGCAACCTTCCTCGGAAGATTCAGCTCTTGCCGTTCGTGGACAGGAGTCAGCTCGGGCACCCAGGAAAAATAACCTTTGGTGTGATCACTGCAAGCGCACCAATCACTCCAAAGATTGGTGCTGGCTGTTGCATGGTCGACCAACAAACAGGAAGCAATGGACCCGTGATGATGGACGGCAGACTCAGACCCACTGCGAGGAAAATAGGCCATGCAACACTTCTGGTTTTCAGAGCACCACTGAGCCTTCACCTTCCACTACCCAGTCCGAGAATGTTTTCCTTTCACTCACCAAAGCCCACTCGAGCAGCTATATAAACTTATTAACCTGGATTCCAATGTCACGTCGTCTTCCGGATCCTTGGCTCAAAGAGGTAATTTTATTTCAGCGTTGACTAGCAGGAGTAAAGTTGAATATTGGGTTATTGACTCTGGAGCCACTGACCATATGATGGGTTGTGAAAAATTGTTTTATTTGTACTCACCATGTTCAGGAGGTTTTAAAGTGAAAATAGCAGATGGATCCCTCTCACCGGTTGTTGGAATTGGAACTATTAGGCTTAGTCCATCCATAGAATTAAAATTTGTCCTGCATGTTCCAAATCTTTCTTGCAATCTTCTCTCTATTAGCAAATTAACTAGAGATTTGAATTGCAGTGTCAACTTTATTGAATCTATGTGTATTTTTCAGGACTTGAATTCGGGGAAGAGGATTGGCAATGCTAAAGAATGTGAGGGACTATACTACTTTATGGAGTAAGCCAACTTGAATAAACAAGCTCAAATTGCAAGTTGTGAGTCTATTCCTAGAGAACAACAAATAATGTTATGGCATCGTCATTTAGGTCATCCTAGTTTTTTATACCTTAAGTACTTATTTCCAATTTTTACTCCATGGTCCAAACTCTGTTTGATGCAAAAATAAAAATTTTTAGAACCGATAATGCACGTGAGTATTTCAATCAAATTCTAGGAAATTTTCTCACTGAAAAAGGCACCATACATCAAAGTTCTTGTGTCATTACTCCTCAACAAAATGGGATTGCTGAGAGAAAAAATGGCCACCTCCTTGAAACTGCTAGAGCCCTTATGTTTACCAGTAACGTTCCCAAACATTTTTGGGGGGATGCTGTTCTTATTGCATGCTATCTTATAAACAGGATGCCTACTTGTGTTCATGATTATGCAACCCCATTGAATATTCTGTCCAATGTATACCCTCAAACTCGCTCTATTCTCTCTATACCTTTAAAAGTGTTTGGGTGTACTGCTTTTACTCATATCTTCTATCATGAACGTACCAAGTTAGATCCTAAAGCTCAAAAGTGTGTTTTCTTAGGCTACTCTCCTACTCAAAAAGGCTACAAATGTTATTCCCTAGAAACTTACAAATATTATTCCTCTATGGATGTCACCTTTTTTGAGTCTCAACCTTATTTTTCCCACAATTCCCCTCAGGGGGAGAAACATGATGATGATGGGAATTTTTGGGATACAGCACAAGAGTCACCAACGTCATCCATATTCGAGCCTTCTCTTCCCATATCTGAATCCTCATCCATAGTTCTTCCTCCACTTCCCGATCCACAACATAGTGATTCCTCTTTACAGCCAGGTTTGATGACAGGGGGAGAAAAGCAACTTGCAACAACACCAGAGCTACGTGTTTATTCAAGAAGGAAAAATCCTGAAATAGTGGAACATCTCACGGTCCAACCGCAGAACCATGAATATGATATGAATTCAGGTAATCTCTCTAATGATTTGGATGTTCCTATAGCAGTTAGGAAGGGTGTTAGATCTTGTACGTAGCATCCTATCTCCAATTTCATTGGATACAATCACCTATCCAAATTAGTACAAGCTCTTGCTGCTAATCTTTCATCCATTGAGATACCAAAGTCAATTTAGGAAGCTTTGTCGATTCCGGAATGGAGAAAAGCAGTTGAAGAAGAAATGGAAGCCTTGAGCAAAAATAAGACATGGCAGGTTGTGGAGAAACCAAGGAAAAGACAACGGTAGGGGGCAAATGGGTTCTTACAGTTATGTACAAGTCAGATGGTTCGGTAGAGCGCTACAAAGCCAAGAAACATTTGCCCCAGTTGCAAAATTAAACACTGTGAGGGTTCTTTTGTCTCTAGCAGCAAATCTAGATTGGAAACTTCAACAACTGGATGTAAAAAATGCTTTCCTAAATGGTGACTTGGAAGAAGAAGTATATATGGAACTACCTTCTGGGTTTGATGAAGCTAAAATTCAAGGAAAAGTCTGCAAACTAAAAAGGACCTAAATGGGCTAAAGCAATCTACACGAGCTTGGTTTGGTAGATTTATGAAAGCTGTGTGCCAACAAGGATATAAACAATCTCAATCAGATCATACTATGTTCTACAGGTACTTAGGAGGAAAGGTTACTATTATAATAGTTTATGTGGATGATATTGTTCTGATAGGTGATAACTATGAAGAAATGGAGAGATTAAAGAAAGCTCTTGCAACTAAATTTGAGATAAAGGATCTAGGTCCTTTACAATACTTTCTTCGAATGGAGGTTGCTAGAAACAGGAGTGGTATCTCTGTCTCACAGAGAAAATATGTCTTGGATCTCTTAGGAGAAATAGGTATGTTAGGAAGTAAGCCGGCTGATGTTCCTATGAATCCTAATTACAAACTGGGGGATTGCCTAGGAAGTACTCCTGTTGATAAGGGGAGATATCAGCGTCTAGTAGGTAAACTCATTTATTTATCTCATACTAGACCTGATATTGCTTTTGCAGTTAGTGTTGTGAGCCAGTTTATGCATGCTTCTTTTAAAGAGCATATGGAAGCCTTTTTTCAGATTTTGAGATACTTAAAAGGGACTCCAGAGCTTGGTCTCTTCTTCAAAAAGAATTCTGAAAGGTCCATTGAAACTTTTACTGATGCAGATTGGGCAGGATCAGTAATGGATTGAAGATCTACAACCGGTTATTGTACCTTTGTTTGGGGTAATCTAGTTACTTGGAGGAGTAAGAAGCAAATGGTTGTGGCCAGGAGCAGTGCCGAAGCAGAATTCAGAGCCTTGGCACATGGGATTTGTGAGATAATGTGGCTAAAGTTGTTACTGGATGAACTCGGTATTAAGAAGGATGAACCCGTGAAAGTCTACTGTGATAACAAGGCAGCTATTGCAATTTCACATAATCCTGTTCATCATGACAGGACTAAACATGTGGAAGTAGATAGACACTTCATCAAAGAGAAGATTGAAGATGGGATGATATGTATCAAATGTATGCTGTATGTGCCTTCATCCAAACAGGAGATTTATTAACAAAGGGATTGTTCAAGCCTGTGTTTGAGAAAATAGTGGACAAGCTGGGATTATTTAATTTGTATAGTCCAGCTTGAGGGGGAGTGTTGAAGATCTCAGCAGATTTGGTAGCTTATTTGTTGAAAATCTCAGCAGATTTGGTGGCTTATTTGTTTCCTTATCCTTTGGATTTCCTTATTGTTTGGATATTATTTGTTTCCTTGTTTATAGGATCTGCACTTATTTAGATTTCAAACTATGGTTATCTAATTTAGATAAGTATCCCTAGAATAAAGGATCACAATTGTGTATCCTAGCCCTATAAATAAATGTACTCAGCTGAGGTAATGAATATTGCAGTTTACCAATATTGTAGTGTTCTTTATTCTGTCTCTCCTCCCTGGTTTTAAGTAAGATTTTGTCAAATCCTTAACTTTGTTAAATCTCTTAGGACTAGTAGAAAAAGGTTTCCTTACAAGACAAGTGATAGAACATTGCAAATGTCTCAACAGATCCAATAAACTTTTATATTAATAGTGGAGTTTTTTCTATCCAAAGTTTTTGCCATCTCATAAAAGATATTTCTGTTTTGTTTCCTTTTTTCAATCATTGAACTTGTAGCTTTTGCCTCTGACCATGGTTTACCTAGTATCAGGACTAGGTATTTGAACATAGTTTCAAAAATTTGATTAAATGGAACCATAAAACAATTTAGAAGTTTAAATGATACATGTTATGTAATAAAGAAATAGAAATACAAGTAAAAAGTAAGTTATGATATGACAGGGAGGAGTCATGTACATATGCACCATTAACTGCTACCCTATAAGAATTGTCATGCTCATCTGTTCTTATTTCCAGAGTTTTTTTCCATGTAAGGATCATTTCTTTCGTGTGTATGTTTACTTACTCGACTGAATACTGATACTGCCCCATGAGCTTTGACAATGTTATTGATGAATTCTATGATGAGTACTGTTTTATTTTACCAACTCTAGCTCCCCTGAATAGTCAGAATTTTTTCTACCACAGTGATAAGGAGCTATTGGTATGCAAAGTGGATTGGGTTGTACTTCTAATGAAGAAGGTGGGGGTTGGGGGACGGGATTATGTGTGTGTGTGTTGGGGAGTGGGGCAACCAAATTTCTCCTTTCCAACAATGTATGCTGACTCAATAGATTGTATAATTGGAACTTCCTGATCAGTTCCCAAAGTTGTGACATAGTTGGTGAATTCGCTGACCTTTGTACCTAATGATATTTTTACCAGTTTCGGTAATTCTATACTCGATGTAGTTGTATGATCTTCATGATGTCAGTATAAGTATGGCCGCAGATATGGATACAGGTAATGGTAGCTCCTAGTTGACAGACCCTATCCACATAAGGAGGGACCGTCATGCTTGTATTTGCCAACTACCATGCTCTTGAAATGCTTTTATAAAGCATCTCTTCATCCATGGCCATGTATATTGTGAGGTGCACTACCATTATCGGATGGAGGTGATATCTCACTGTCATCAAATTTTATCACATTTTCATCAGCGATGACTTTGCGTACCAGGTTGGTGGGACTGTGCTTATGATGAATATTTTCTTTGGCATTAGTCAGTGGTCCATGTTCATTGGCAGCACTATTACTAGAGGCATCTGCAACAGATGAATCACTTGCATCCAATGCAGGAGCCTTGGGTTTTGTCTAATGCTTGATAAAATAGTTGTTACTGTCTTGTGATCATCATTGTTGATTTATATTCATGAAGGGTAATCCTTTGAATCACTATCAATGTTATTGACGAGAAAATGATCATTAGCTCCTGCTTCCTCGTCATCTCATTGTATCACTATAAATAATCATATATTATTATTAAAATATAACAATTTACAACATTGTAAGAAGTAAATAATAAATCCAAAATTAAGGAAAAACGATAATCCAAAACATCTCCAATATGACCATTAGTTTTAAAATCTATAAAAGCTGAAAACACATTTCTTATCATATTAATACATTTTTCTATTATAATAGCAATATATAATACTATAGTAACTTAAAATAGTTCCAAAAGTAAAAAAGAAAAAAAATGTAATAATACAGATCTCCAATAAATTTATTTTGAAATTGAGTAGTTAATGTTTATATCAAATAAAAATAACTAATGTAAACTCTTAAAAAAATATATATAATAGCTCATTATTTCGATTTTTTTTTTAAACCTACGTAGTTGCAAGTTACTGATAATAATTGAAAACATTAATTAAAATGAAAAATAAACAGATTTTACCTAAAATTTGATATCCCCAAAAACTTAAATTTTTGACAAAATCCTCCAGAAGTTAGGTGTGGGCATCTCGAAGGAAGTAAAAAAGCTTTGGATGGCCTAAAATTGCCTTTTTTGTTTGTTCCTTTCGTCATGAAGGCTAATGTGCATGGTACCAGTTTGACTGATCACATTACTCGTATGAGTTATATATGTACTGATACATAGCCTTTTATAGTTTTCCTCAGAAGGTTGTCTCGGGTGGTACTAGCTGATACTTCAAAACATGAATCAAATAGATTCCTCCAGCTTACCTAGCTTCTTGTATTCCTTCCTTTTTCTTTTCAATTTTTTTTTTCTTTCAATAAAGTGGTTCTTGAAAAATGGATGGTTGAATGGGCCTACGTCCCCTATCACATCAATCTGTTTATGGTCTTACTGACTTGTGCTCTTCCAGAGTTGGTGAGTTCGGGATCTGTCTAACTTAGGAAGAATCTTCCTCACTTTGTTGAATTAATTGAAGGTATCTTCCACTTTAGGAAGATAAATTAGTTCATACTTCTTAAAGGGTTGTCTGTCTTTATGCAAGTTTTAAGTTTAGTACTCCTGATTGATATTCTGTAAACCTGATTAAAATTATTATTGCTTACCACAACACAAACCAGGGGAATATATATCCCAGATAGCATGCAATTTTTTTTTGGGTAATCCAGTATCAGCATCTGGCAGTGTTTCCTGGTGATCCATGCACATCAGACATGATCCAAGCAGAGAAATTTACTGATTTTGTAATAGAACTGAACATTGTAGGAGACCAATGATAATTTCCAAATTCATGACATATATGGCATCTAAACATATGACAACTCTGCCAGCTTGACCAATAGCTGGAAGAGAAGTTCACTCCCAAAGCATTTATCCCAAAGATATGAAAATAAGCACCAGTCAAAACACTTAGTTACTTGCAGAATGTTAAGTTGTTAGCATATAGTTTTTATGTAAGGAATATTCTACACCTGCACAGTGGTTACCAAGGCATATAATTTGGCATTCCAAGGTGTTGAGTTCATTTTATAACTGCCTGTTCCTTTTCTCCTTAGTCCTTCAGCTTTAAATGCTCCCACAGTCCTGTTTGTTGATCCACCCCCATCATCCATATAATCATATCCCAAGATTATTATTATTTTTAAACGAACTTTATTCTTATGCTTGATTCTTTCTTCCCTTCCACAAGTGCCAAAAGCGAGTCCTTGGATTTTTTCAATTCCAGAATCCCACCCAAAACCTACCCTAAGGTACTGTCTTTGTCTGGGATCTTTCACCTTCCGCTGTTAGCTCTTCGTAATAGTGTTTACATTTTCAATTGCATGCTAGCAAAATTTTGCCATTTCCCCCTTGTTGGCACAAAATTTTGTGGGTAATGAAATTATTGTGAAAAATTCCCTCGTGTTGGTGAAATTTTGACAGCATGCCAATGAAATTTAGACAGCAGTGAGGGAATTTTGCAGCATGCCTCCTGAAGTCACCATTTCAAGGACACTTAGTGAAATTTTGCCTTATTTAGCTGAAGTTTCCTTGATTTTTATTCTTCTCCATTTCTTGAGCTAAAAAGGGTTACATAGGCTATTTTCCTGGCCTAGAAAACACTCATTTATGAGTGGTTTGTGAATATAGAGCACTTGTATACTAATTTCTTAAAGATTTGAAGCATTTTAGAAGATCGGGTTTGAGGTATATATGGATGGCTAGTTTTCTGGAGTAAATTTAACGTGTATTCTTATTTATTTTTTGTGTCTCCTTGATTGAATGATATATTGCTATATTATTCAAGATGTATTCTATATGCATCTATTTTATCATATATTGATATAATTCCTTGTAGGTATTTTATTTTGACTTTTGTAAAATTCTAAACTATAGTTCAATCATTTAGGAAATGTTTATCTAAATTTTTTTTTCACTTGGTTTGTAGTCACATGTGTTTATATGTGTAATTGAATATGCATATTTCTTTTGATTTTTTGGGGTTTTTGGGTGTAACTTAGTCTTATTTAAACCATCTAGAAGTTTTTGGGTGTAATTTAGTCTTTTTTAACACAAGTTCCCCATAATTTCCACATGTCAGCGAAGTTTAGGTGAAATTTTCCTTTATGCTAGAGAAATTTTGGTGGCATTCATGCAAATGTTTGCCACTTCTGCTTGGCAAGGATTACCATTTCGGTGCCGCTAGGTGTGCTGTCTAGGGCACGAAAAAATTTTTAGAGGCATGCCAAGAAAAATTGTAAAACACACAAAATGAGGGCTTTTTTTTTTATAAATTTTGTGGAAGTTTTGCCAATTTAAGTGGATAAGAAAAAATTTTTTTTGTCAAAAAAGTTTGCAGTCCCCCACCTCATTTTGCCACCTTTTGCTTAGCAAGCTCCCCTGTTTCACTGGCGCGCCGCTAAAAATTGCAAAAAATGCAAATCGACGATTTTTCCTTGCGAAATGTGCCCTGGGGGGGGGGGGGGGGGGGTGGGGTGGGGTGTGTTCTAGCGAAATTTCGGCGTGCCGCCAAAACGGAAAACACTGCTGCTTGGTGATGTGTGAGGAAAAACCAAAATGTAAAACCTTGCTTCATCACCACAAGGTATGCCCACATGCTTTTTCTTGGCTTCTCGTCATAGGCACTTATTGTGAAACAATATTTATGTAGGTGCAGCTGACTGTTAATAATTTGGAAATGTGCCAAAGTGCATTGATCACTTAAGCAGGTACTTTAATGTGAATGTAGTTTATGCCAAGACTGCTATATGTATGCAATTTTTTTGAGGAGAAAGTTTGAAAAATCTTCTATTATGTTAGTTAATCCTCAAGATTGATATTTTATTTTGGACCAATGACTGAGGTCCATATTGTGTTGGGATTTATTTAGAGTTATTGCGAGGGGATTTGAAAGGCATAACTCGAAATTTACTTTAAATAGATGCAATAAATGAACTTTAGAAACTCTGAGCTTAAACACAGAATCCATGGAGTGGACCAGAAGAAGCCAATTGAGGAAGCCTTCGAGCGTTTTTTGCACCTTTTCTTGTTATGCTGCTGCAAAATTTTAAAATTATATAAGGCCTTACCTGAATCTTCTAATGGTATTTTATGTATTTTAAGAAGTAGAGAAGCCTAGAAAGAGGCACCTATAAAGAGATTGCAGCATGAGAAACATGGAGATAATTTTCCTGGTTACTATTCATTTTTATTTTATGGTAAATTTCCAGAAAATTACATTTCCCTTTCTACCGAGGAAGAATTGCAGTAAAGATATTTGTTTTTCTCAAATGCAACTTTGTGCTAAATTTATTCATTGTGGGGTTGTGTACAACAAAATAATGGCATCATATTGAAATAATGACTTCTCATAGTATTTCCCATTTGCAACATTGTAGTGCTAACTGCATTATATCCAGTTATCCGAGCAATAATGAAGGATGGGATGTGTCAGGTCTGAAGATCTACCAGAAGTTTTATACCAAAGAGAAGGAAAGGTCCAATGGTGTTCTTGCAATTCGTATTTCAATATTGGCCAATCAGCCTTACATTTCTTTGGCTAGCATGCTTTTTGTAAGGATGCTTTCTTGTTGCAATCTTTTGATTTATTATTCTACTGCATGAAGAAACTAAACATCCATCATTAGAAATGAAAACCTTACTTGATAATGTTGCTGTAATTTTGCACAATAATGGTATGACTATCTGAAGCCAAAACATGTGCAATATGCGAGGTTTGTCAATCCTGAAAAATGTTATTACTTTGATTCCACGGGTGTTTTGAATACATTACACACAAATATGTACATGTCAGTGTGTGTATTCCCTTCCCTTCTTGGTTGGTTATCAGATTGAATGGATCAAATTTTTGGAAAGTAAAACTGGAATTAGTGAGCTGCTTGAATTAAGGTTCAATCGTAAAATATTTTGCTGCCATACAATGATGTGACAGCAGTCTTGCTGAAATATGTTCAAGAAGGTGCTTGGGTACCACTTTTCTGATACTAAATTAGGTCCAAAATTTAATTTTGAGTTAAATATTTTCTTAAAGGGTGTTGGAAGTCTATAAATCCTTTTATATTAAGGATGATGAGCTGGCATGTCGGACTTTGAAGGCTACATGAGGAGAAAGTTTTTTGGGATCGTATGAGCTGAGATGAACCCAACTGCTGAAGTAGAAGAGAGAACATGCCTTTTGTGAGTATCTTCTGAAAGTTGCAATTAGCTCCAAAACAGTCAGACCATTTTGACATGGCTAAATGTAACTGCTCTAGGGATATCTGTGAGTTAAAACCTCAGTAGAATGACTAGGAAGGCACAAGGTAGAGAGTATAATAGTGAAAGATAAAAAAAAGTGAATGGAAAAATATTATAGACTTAAGCATGTTGTATAAAAAGTTAAATCAAACCTATACTCCTTTGAGTTAGAGTCCTTAGACTTGTTGCAATGGAACAAAGTCTAACTTTTGTTTATTGACAATGGTTACAGTAAATAATAATTGTTCTATTAAGTTAAACTTTCAAGCTGAATATCATTTATTACCATTTCTAACTCAAATGTTTTACATTTTATACAGGGACTAAGTTATGAGGGCATTCAAAGCCTTCTGGGTTTGATGCATACCACAGGAACGATTCCGGAAGCACTTCCCCCTCCAAGATCAGCACTTCTAGCATCATTTATGATGCCTCATAATCCAAATGTGAGATAAAGAACTTTGAGATTTGTCAACAAGTACATTATTGCATTGTTCAGATGAAAAGGAGGGAATTTGGGGGGGGGGGGGGGGGGGGGGGGGGGTGGGTGGGGTGGTCAGGAAACAGAGGAACTGGGAATTGTTTATTTGTAATGATCTAAACAAATATTCATTTTGGGACAGACTATACTTTTCATGATTCGGGATGGATAAAATTGCCCTCCTTGGTTTCAGAAAACAAGGCATATGCTGAGTGGTCAGAGTCAATCAAAAAATTTTTTTTTTGATGATTAATGGTATATGCTATATATTGATTAAAGTAAAAATCTACAAGTATGCTTCTGACCAACAATCCACACTACTATATAGACCCACTAACAATCCCACTAACTCCCTTGTGAACACCTAGCATAGTGACGGAACAAGCAATTCCGCCACCACCCAACTCCTCAAGTACATAATGAAGGGAAATGAGGTAACAATCCTATAACCGTCCTATAGAGAACCAGAGCGGCTTGACGCTAGTCCCCTAGACGCAGAATCCAATTGGCGCCACCCTCTCCATACACCCAAAATCTTTGATGATGCCAAGTCGTGGAGCTCATGAATAACCGAAGCCCATGATGTGACGGAAACCATAATGGTATCAAAAACCCGATCCACCGACCTGCACACATCCTGAAAGATCCTGGAATTCCACTCCAACCAGACATGCCATACTACTGCATGAAATAGAAGGCTATAAATTATGGTACCATCCCTTTCTAGACCACTAATCCTCCACTGAGCAAAACATGCTCCAAGCGACTCAGGAAGCACCCATGAAACCCCAATCATCCGAAAAAGTCGCATCCAAATATCAGCAACGAATGGACACTGTACAAATAGGTGATCAATGCTCTCTCCTGCCCTCATACACATAATGCACACCTGCGGTGATAATGATGCATATCATGCATTCAACCTGACAATAGTAAAGTTCCCAAGCTAGATACCCAAGTAGGGAGTTCCTTGCCATCCAATATTTTGTGTCCTTTAAGATGACAAGGAATAGGTATAGTGAAAACTTGTTTGAATTGACTGGTTATTTCTATGACAAACTCCCAACACACTGACAAGTGGTGCATCTTGGGTGGATTTGTGCCTATTTTACATCATAACTAAGAAGGGGAATATACCTCCTGATATATCCTTATCAACCTGGTTGATGAATCTGAAATTTCCTCTCATAGAATAGTAAGGTTAAATTGCATTAATGTTTATAATTTGGAGTTTATCAGTTCTTATTCCCTGTTTATGTAAAAACACATGTATCTTTTTTTTTCCACTTCAACTTATTCTAGCCCTGTTGTCTTGCATGACTTGAGGTTAAAGGCAGTAGCTTGACTGAAGGAGCGAG
Source organism: Buxus sempervirens (assembly GCA_947561395.2). Lineage (NCBI taxonomy): Eukaryota > Viridiplantae > Streptophyta > Magnoliopsida > Buxales > Buxaceae > Buxus > Buxus sempervirens. The sequence continues at coordinate 7,567,097 of OX387195.1, forward strand.
GGCCTTGTCTAAGCATGTGGAAAGGAGTTGCAACAGGTGGTGGGGAGATTTTCTTGGAAATGGTGAGCTCCTTTTAAAAAATTCCTCTCTATTTTAGTATAAATGTCATTTATTTGGATCTATTTTAGTATAAATGTCATTTATTCAGAGTTCTAAACTGACAAATATGAAGTTTACGATTGCTTTGGAATATTGTTAAAGATTTTCTTAGTCAGTTGTAGATAATGGCATGTAGGTATATCTATATTATTTATGTCTTTGTAAGAAATGATATGTCTATAATCCCATTCCTGAATTGTTGGACCATTCTTAATCTAATGTTGCTTTCCTAAGATCAGTGAAGTTAATGCCAAGGCTCTCCACTAAGTGAAGTGATGCCTAAATAACATACCTTTTGTAGACACACTCGATATCAGTATACAAATGCAAAGATATCTTGATTTTCAGTTAATATTCACACACACACACATGATATCAGTATACGAATACAAAGATATCTTGATTTTCTGTTAATATTCGTGTCATTATGATCAATAAGCTAATGATTAAAATAAATTAAGGAGTACTTTTTTAGTGTCCTAGGTTAGCTAGTGTTAATTCATAGTTAAAACCTTGATTATGCTTAAAAATTTAGTATTATTGATTTTCAATTTGTTAGCATAGCTAATGAGGATTACTCCTTATGTATCTAGGAATATGCTTTGCCACACTTGACACAAGATTCTAACCTCATTAACATTTGGTAATACCACAATTTTTTTTTTTGGACAAGTAAGCATTTGTAGTTAAATGAAGTGACGGAGAAGATTCACATTCACCCACGAGAGATGGGTTTAGAGTAATAATAAATTATAAACTTTAAACTACAAATTGAAAATATAAAATTTAAACTATGGATTGCATGAAAAGTGTACGTGTACACTTTTCATGCAATCTTTAGGTTAAAATTTTATAGCTTTCTTATGACTCCAGTTTGTAGTAATGGTAATAAAATGCATAATTCTCAAGAGATTGTGCACAAGAGCCCCCATTCCTTTCATAGGTCCAAGTGTCAGTTGGTCATGCACTAATGATGTCAGTCATCCCTAATCTCTTGAAGTCCTTTGTGGAGGTCACCCCGCGCAGCCATTGGAACGATGATGTTGTCTACTATGATCGACACTTTTGTGCTGGAATCCTCATCAATACATTTGTTCCTTGAATTCCATATATGCAACAATATTACAGCAAAAGTTGTGTAGTCTGTACATCTTCCTTTCTTTCTCAAAAAGGGAAATTGGCATCGGGATTGCTGCTTGCAAAAGTTATTTGGGATTACACAGCCAACTGCTATCATCCCCACAAAACTCATCCAAATGTGTAGCAACTCATAGTGAATAATAGTATGATCCATGGACTACCCAGCTTTTAGGCACATTGCATAATTGTTAGGTGATAAATGTGCAGCTTTTCATCTTCCGCTGCAAAACATGTCACATCCCCTTTAATTAATTAAAATTAATCAAGGATATAACAGTCACCACACTATCTCGATAGGTATTGGCTTTCCCACATCGAGACAGCTAGCCATCGGAGTATACTAATATATTATAGCGGAACATGGAGACAAGTTGTGCACTAAATACAAAGTAACATCCACTATCTTTCTTGCAATATTTACAATACAGGAAATTTAAGAGTCTATTTATACATCAATTTACAAGTCTTTCCTATTATTCTCTCTCTCTTCACAGCTATACTAGTGAGGGTCAACCAATCTTTAACTTGAAATATTAAAATGGGATCATGAGCTCATAGTCCAGTAAGAAAACCCCATTAATCATAATCACGTATAATTCAAACAACTATCACAAGCAAGACATTTCATCATGATTCACCAAGTCATAATAAGTAACAATAACTGCATGGCAAGGTACAGATATCATATCAATCAGATATGCAATGCATGTATGTTATGCTTCACATTCACATATTGTCTATGCTGACATGATGGAATAAGTGGGTTCTTCTCTCTATCCCTCGTGTATAGTCCATGTTCTTTTTGACTAGGTGGTGGTATATGATCTCACAGAGAAGCCAGTCCTAGTCTAGGATTGATTGTACAACCAAACTGGACTTGCCTAGTTGGAGGTGTGGGAGCACTCCTCAACCACTTCCTGTGTGGCCACTCACAGAATTTAGGGGTCTTCCAACCCCAAGGGTACTTCTTCTCTTCCCCTCCTATTTTTCAAAACAACACGGGAAACCACCCATTAGGAGTCACATCCTAACATCCCTAGACAGTGCTATGCACTCTATCAGGTCACCCAAAAAGCCCATCACGAAAATTGATGCAATATATGCATGCCACTAGGCACTTATCTTCTAAACAAATATCACATCATTCATAATGTAACAGATATTGATGTAGCATATCACAATTTGCATAGATCACCACATTAATTCAAGAGCAAGGTATAATTAGCTAATAACTAACCATGTACAATTGATTTCATGGAAATATATACAAAATAATAGTTTCGCGATTAATTGCTCGTGTCTCGCGATAATTGTGGGTCCATGATTAGGTTTTAGGATTAATCGCTAGTCTCATTTAACGTTCCAGAAACACTATTTAATGTTCAGGATTAATCGCCCTTCCATGATCAAGTATCAGGATTAATCTCCAATCTTGCAATTAACATTATAGAGGTTAAATTCTTGTTCAGGATTAATCGTCAAACCCCACAATTAATCGACCAAGGGTTCTATGATTAATCCATAAACCACAGTTTCTGGGTTCGTTTTTCAGTTTAAACCTTTACTATACCCATTCACTTGCATTTTAATCCTTCTCAAACAGTTACAGGCTGTTTCAGTAGCAAGTATATATTAACAAAACACATTCTCAAGCATGAATTTATGCTGTATGAATCATCAGAAGCTTTCTGAACATACATATATATCATCAGTTGAAAGCTCAACTATAATCAGATTTCTACATGAGTTTCAATGAATCAAGAGTTCACAAGCTTCAATAACACAACAGATTGCAGTTTAGCAATAATAATTTCAGAATAGCGAGTCACATACAGAATCATGCAAGTGAGGCAAACACACAACAAAGCAGAATTTCCTTACTTTTCTTCCTCTCCTCTTTCTTCTTCTTCTTCCCTTCGTCTTCTTCCCGCCTCCTCTTTCTCTTCTCCAAGAGCTCAAACGAACACATTAAACCCCCACGTGCCTGCTTGGTTCTTAAATAGGGATCTAAAAATGATACAGCATAGCGCCACACCACCTAATCATTCCTACACCACCAATTAAAACATCCTGATACACATACTAATTCAAACGGAAATAAAGTATCATGATAGGCTAATTAAAATTCACACAATTAAACTATAAAAAGACCAAACTAACCTCTTCATTATTGCTTAATTACAGATATAAAATCACAGGATATTACAAAACATCAATGGTATTAATCTTTTGAAAGAAAGGTGGTCCAAGAAAAAGCCTATTGAACTTTGGTGGCGCTAGGGCACGCCATAGGTTGGGAGCTGAAAATGCATTTAATTGGAATGTATGGTCATAGGAAAGATGTCTGAAGAAATATTTGGAAGTAAAGGCCCCATATGAATCAATAGACCACAACTGTGAGTCAGGAGTCTTGAAATAGATCTTAACAAAAGACAAGGTTCCAACTAACTCCAGGGGTGGAACTAGATAGCACATCTCTAACAAAAGGGTCTAGGTCAACTCTAAGACAGAGAAGATGAGGATAAGCGAAAGAAAGGTAGCATTCCTTGACCATATATTGACTAAAATCTAAAGGAGTGTCCAACTTTAAGCTGTCTTAAGGGGAGAGGATGGGAAATATTACCGTAATACCTTCCAAGGGCTGGTATTGAACATTTTAACGTTGATTTTAACATCTCTTCCATTCTTGTGACTCCAAATTTGCTAGCTATAACATTTGCCACAATGAATCCCTCTTTTCTTCAAATATCCATAGCAATTTTCCCAATAAAGCCATATTCGTGAGATGGATGCTACTCAGATTTTACCCCAATCCTCTTCTCCATGCAAACCACACTCCACCTAACCAAGTGATCTTTTTCATCCCCCCACCTTCCCATGAAAGGTCCCTAAATATTTTCTCAATTCGTCTGGCCACCTCTATTGGAGCTCTGAACAAGGACAAGTAATAAGCCTTCAGATTAGATAAGGCGGATTGTATCAGAGTAATACACTCTTCAAAAGGATAAATATGACCTTTTCCATGCTTCCACCCTCTTGTCTAACTTCTCTGTTATCATTTGCCTACATACTTGATTTCTAGGGTGATCTCCCAAAGGTAATCCCAGGAAACTAGTATCTAACTCGTTAACACCACAACCAAGGATTTGTATACATTTCCTCAATTCTTTTTCATCCACATTGATTCTTGACAGACTAGTTTTCCCCATGGTAACTTTCAATCCCGTTATCACCCCAATGCGTCTCAATAAATATCGGCTCCGAACACATAATCCTTCAAAGCCTTGAAACAGTGTATTATTGGCAAACTGCAAAGTGAGATTTAGACACATTTTCTTTACCCACAAGAAATCTATCGACTTTGCTGGTGACAATAGTCTACTTGGAATATCACTAACCAATGTAAACAAGAAGGAAGAAAGTAGATCTCCTTGCTTGAGACCAAGGATCGACTTTTTGGTGCCGAAACGGTTTGCCGGTGAGATGCTGGCAAAAAGGGCCGAAAAGGCTTTTTTAGCAAAATCGGCGGCACGCCGGCTGCGTGCCAGCGAAATGCCATTTTTTGCAGAAAAAAACATAAAATAAGTTAAAAAATATATAATAGACATGATTCTATACAATTTATATGCGAAAAATAGATAGAATAAGGAAGTATTTTATCTAATTTATTAATAAATACAAGCACATGAACATAAACAATTACAAGGCTATAACTACAAGCACATTAGACCAATTTTGTGAAATTCTGGTGAAATTGGCGGCATGCCGCCAGCGTGCCGGCGGCACTCCAGTGAAACGTTGGGGATACCATTTCGGAGTCATTTTTCGTGCTGCTAAGGGCACGAAAAGCGAAATTTCAGCGGCACCTCACGAGTTGCCGCCAAAATGTCAAACCTTGCTTGAGACCCCTTGAAATTTCAAAATGTCCTACTGCCTCCACATTTATTATGAAAGAAAAGGACATATTGCTCATACAAGCTCTAATCCACCTACACTGTTTCCATCCAAACCTATAATTTCCATCCATCACTCTTTCTAAGTACTCCCATTCCACCCTATCATAAGCCTTTTTCAAGATCTATTTTACATATCAATACAAACTTTCCTTTCCTCTTGCACTCCTTCACATATTTATTGGCAATCACTATTATCCTTGTTGTACCAGTCTTTTGATGCCTCCCATTAGCTATTTTGTGGAAAAACTTTGTAATGCCATCACTTGCCTTCAACCAGAATGCTCTAGACCTTGTCTCCAATTAATTTCCTCCAATTTTAGTACCTGCTCCAAGTCCCTTTTCATCTCTTTCCTCAAACTTTGTTTTATATTAAGATACGAGGTGTGCCTAGAAGCTTATGCCTCAAAGTCCTTTGAGGATTTGTATATTCATGTATTTGTTTATATATGTATTTACGCATGCATGCATGTATTTGTGTATTTATTTATGAATATATTTATGTGATTTATGCATATATATTTTTTCAGTAAAATAATTAAAAAATAATAAATGACTATAAGTTAAGCTATAAAATGTCAAAACTTGGATCTAAGAATAATGGTTCGGTGGCTTATGGTGCAGTGAATTGTAAACAAAAAGAACAAACAGAAACGACAAAGATGATAAATGAGGCCAAGGCAATAACGGAAACTACAAAGATGATAAATGAGGCCAAGGAAATAAGAACATCATAACCTATATTAGCTTATTGTATAATAACATATATAATAAGATAATACTGTTAGCTCCCTTGAATCAAATCAATAAGAATGAATGCCGCCCTTCTTCTTAGAACAAAAGTGATAGACTGTAAATCTGTTGAGGTTTTGCTACGTAGGTTTGAATGCTGCCTCCTTATCAAAGTTTATAATTGTTTACTCCTTTTCATATTATCATAATATATGACTAGTGTTGATTAGCATTTATAAATGTTATTGGGTCTCTTGTCCTCCTCTCCTCAAAATGATTTTTTTTTTTTTTGCTTCTAGTATTTATTCATTTACTTATTTGAAACCATAGTTCCAACTTGGTACCAAAGCGATCTAATTCCCCCCTCCCCCCTCAAAAAATTTTTTTTTGGTTAATTGTGTGTGAATAATACCGTGAAAATGGTACCATGTGAACATTTGTCTGAGAACAGTACCTTTACTATTAGTATAATGTAAACCTTACTTTGTGACTAGTAATCCATGAGTAGTTATATGGTAAAAACTTTAATAACTTGGAACTGTTCTCATGAATTAATGCTGGATCTTTTTCAGTGAGGAATTCATCTTGTTATTGGTACTGAAAGTCAAAAGATTGTTTAATAGGCCTTTTTGGTATTCAATGGGAATGAATGGTGTTAGTACTTTAACATTATTTCAAGTGGTAAGTTTAGTTTTTCTTGGTGATTGGTACTTTGACATCATTTCGAGTGGTAAGTTTAGTTTTTCTTGGTGATTGGTGTATAGTATTTGGCTTCCTAGTTCAAGGTTAGGGCGTGCCACCGAAAATTTGCCAAAATCCTTTTTTTGTGTCTGTTTTTTTTAATAAAATGCCTTATTTATTGAGGACCAATGTATGACGCAACCATATATTCATTTATATGTATAGAATACATAATTATATATGTAAAAAGTCACTAGAATCACTGGAATTATAAGGGATCATTAGTCATAGCTTCACAGGATCATACAATGATAGAATATGAAACATATAAGGCAAATAACATTCAAATTATGGCCAATGAGAAATTTCACACAATAATGATAGGTCCAAGAGCATACGATGGTGGTTATGATGCCGCCACAACTGAAAAGAGGGTTGGGGCTTGAACCTTGCTTTCTCACCAATAAAACAGCTGAAACACTTCCATCTCATCCGAAATATATAGCCCTTCTGGTATAATCTAACATGACCTTACATGTTTCATGATGCTAACTAGAGGATAATCAAGGCGTTGAGATAATAAGAATTAATTATCATACTATCTGACTCTGGAGGTGGTGGAGAAAGAGTATAACTAACATAACCATATGTGGGGCCTACTATACTTCGTGCAGCATAGAAACCATACGGATAAGGGTTCATTGGGAAGAACCTATACATATAAGACGTCTATATTTGGGATCCAGGACATCTGTATGAATCTTAGCTACTATTATCAAATGCTTTTGCTCGGCCAGGTTGCTGAGGATAATAGTATGGATAATCTCCTTGACATTACTGTGGATGATGTCCTTCATAAAAAGGTACCGGATGATCCAATATCTAAAGATCCAAAGCTCTATGCTATACAAGAATTGTCATCATGCAAATTAATATGTTGCCTCTTCTTTCCTTTCTCCCTCATCTGAAAAGTTTATGTGCCATTGTAGGCACCCAAATTTTGCTTAAAAGGAAAAGTGCTTAACACAACGAAACCCTAAAACAGGTTGAAGCTAAGAGCCAAAAATTTGTCTTTCGCTAGAAGGTGATTCGGCTAGTAATCTATATAACATTGAAAGGAGGGCTTTAATACGGTTCTAATGCAACTGAGTTTGCAGAAATTGGTGTCATGCTCCAAAAATTACACTTATATTATCCCCTATAATTACAATAATTAGTACATATACATTAAGTGTAATGGGGTAATAGGGATATTGGGACGTAATTGCAGTTTCGACACACCCCTTATTTGAAAACCAAAGCAGAAACCCAACTCTCTTGTACTCGATGTACAACACATCTGTGAAATAAAATTGAAATACCAAGTTCTTGCACCATTAAGAAAATTAAATTCAATTTGCATTAATAAATGAATATCAGAGTACGCTTTCAGGTAAACATTCCAATAATAATAATAATTCCACTAGAAAATGGAATACAAATAATCCTACTCTACTAGTTCATGATATCAAACATACTCCTAACTACTACTAATCTAGGTAGATTAAGCCGACGTCCAACCGCGCTGAATCATATCCACATCCTAAGCATCTTCTTGCTACTCATAAGCTACATCGTACACACCTAAAAACTATAGTAGGGAATGAGAAAATAGCCTAGTAGGTATCACCTCTACAAATCAATTTCCATGCAGAACTCAAACTATAGAAATATATATACCCTTAGAATATATATATATCAAAATAATAAAAAATATAAATACTAGATCAATAATTAAATAAAAATAACAACCAAATGCAAATTATATGAAGATCCCTAATATCTTTATATGTGGTCAAGTACATGATTTCCCAAGGACTTTATATGAAATAAATACTCCAAAAAACACGAGTCATGTTGACTCATTCATGTATGTAATGAATGCAGTGAAAGTGTGTGACTAACCTCTAGAGATATTCATCTTCGCATCATGAAGTACCTTAGAGTTGCGTATTATAAGAGTCATCCCCATCGGCCACCTTATAATTGCTTGTTTTGTGAAATTGTTCAAACATCTTCGACTTGACACACATTTAATCTTACAGACACCTCTTGGGGCAATCTGAAGTATTCTACATGTACATCGTAGTTCTACGGACTTTCAACCGATTGGCGCACTATGCTGGGCTACTATTTGCGAAATGGATACCTAATCCCAAGATGCCTACAATATCTTTTTGACGTTCGGCTTTAAACAATAACACAGTCTCAACCTATTAATGCCTCTCAAAGATTTATCCTTCAAGGTCTTACATCACTTGGTAATTCACAACTTATGCGCTAGGTATGGAACTCCGAGGAAAAGTCCTCACTACGACATTTAATGTTATCATATCATATGAACAATGAACAAGGAACAAGGACTATTCGTGACTATTGGTAGATGCTCACACCTCACCCGTTCCAAATACAGTGTCAAAAGCATGCCACCCATGCATGAAATACAAACAAATCCCTATCTAATGCGTAATGAAATACACACATAGTTTCACATATGGTCTTCATCAACAACCATGGCAAGAGCGCCAATAAACATATCAAATTCTAATTTAGCAAGTATTAATGATCGAGAACCAATCTAGAAGCTCATAATCATGAATTTAGATATGTATCAAGGCATATATATCATTAAAATTACACAAATCATCTAAAAAATACAAGATATTACAAATCTGGGTTGGTCTGCTTAACCTGATGCTCGAGCTCTCTATCGAGCGCCCTATGCAATCCATGTTTTAAACCTAGTGCTCGCTCCAACGTTCAAGCTCCATATTGTGTGTCCAACAGGTTCAAACTGAGAAATCCAGCGCTCGAGCCGAATATCGGGTGACCTAACAAAATCTCCCAACATTTGGGCGTTGGTTCAGGCATCCTCCTATCCTCCCAACTCGTCACTCTCGGGTTTTGTCTTTTTTAGAAAAACTCAAGCGGAGCGCCTGATGTGGCGCTTGAGCGGCTATCAAGCACCCACTCGTAAAACTTCCAGATATTTGTTTTTCAAGCTATCCAACTTAATTTTCTTCACATCCATTGATTCTAACGTGTTTTTAAGCACCCAATAATGATTTCCTACCTATCCAAACACACCAACTTCACTCGGCAACAATTTAGGTATCTCACCATTGAAATCTTAAAGTTCCTAGTTAGGTTTCACATCCAAATCTCGAGATTTTCAATCAAACATGCAAGCAATCATTCAAATCAACCTAGTAGCATGTTTCTAGACATGTTTGAAGCAAAATCCATATATAAAAACTAAGATTAAACAATAGAATCGAAATTTCACGCTTCCATGCAAATATTTCAAAAACGTCACTCAAGCATGCTATCAATCAATAAGACACAAAGGAAATCGTGATTTCTTCACATATTCATCATAAAATCACTCTTTCACAACATCTCATGCACCCAGAAATTAACAAATATATATTTAGGCATGATTTATTTAATTAGGGTTCTACAAACAACTCAAAATCTGTAGATCAACTGCTTCAAAGCTTCGTAGTATTTTTCTACTGATTCCTCTCTTGAATCTGATCACCAAAATCTCTCTTTCTTCCTCTAGAATCCTCACGTCCCAAAGTCTAGGGTTACTCCACAAAAATCACGATACGTCTAGATCAAATGAGAGAATAACAAAAGATCCTAATTTTGTTTTAAAACTTATATTTATACTAGGTTTCCACTATGTCTAATTACCATCCTACCCTAAATCCATAGAGAACTTGGGTTAGGTGCACTTCTTTTATTTTAATGAAGAGGCTAACCCACTTAACCTTATTTAATTATTCTAATTATAATTGCAAATTTACCATTTTAGCATTTTTAAAAATTTCAAGGTGTTACAATTGGAGTCTTGACAGAAAAGTTAGAGCCAAAATAGTTTCAAGAGAAATTTTGTAAAAATATATAGAAAATGTGCCAAGTGGTAAAAATGCGCGTGCGCATTTGCCACGTGGCAAATTGAAGTAAAACTAGAAAAACACAAGGAAAAAGGTGAAGGGATAGAAATAATAAAATGTTCCAAAATGTCTTCATTTAAATAACAGAAAAAATAAAAAATTCAAAATATCTTAAATAAAAAAAACTATAAAATCAGAAAAGCCAGAAAAATAGTGAAAAAATGTAAAAAAAATTCAGTAGATTGCCCCCAAGACTGAAAACTATCCCATCTAATCTTAATTTCATCGTTGGATGAATGTAATCTAATTCTTCTTTATTTTATGGCGTGGAACAAGTTTGCACACACTCATTGCTTTAATTCATGATCATGACTCATATGCTCACATGCAGACACCAAAAAATTCCTTTTCCATTCACTTATTTCCTTGCTTTATATCTTTATACTTGTGTGGTGTGGTCGTGCTCTCAAGACAAGGCTTGCCAGGCCGTCCCCTCCCTCCCTCTTATAACAGGGAAAGGCTGTCTTTCAACCAGAAGTTGGGACCTTTTGACCGCAAGCAAAAAACCCAGGGACTTCCATCACTAATCCCTCATTTGAAATCCCTCAAGTATCCAAAAATTTCACCCAAAATGCACTTTTGCGTGGTTTGGCCGTAAACCCAAGCATCGACTCATCGGGCCACCTCCCCTTCTCTCCCCACGGAAGAGGGGAGGATGCTTGCACAAACCAAAACAGAGACACTCATGGCCCCAATTCATGTTGGAGTTCAACTCCAAGAGAGGGAGCAAGGCCCCAAGCCTTTGCTCTCTCTCCTTGGTTTCCAAAAAACCAAAAGGAGAGCCAAATGAGGCTGTCCCCCTTCATCTGAACCACTGTGGGCCCACACAGGGGCCCACACAAACCCTAGGCCACCCCCAAGGAGCCCAGAAACCAGCCCCCCATTCGGAAAGCTCAAAAAATGGGCTTGCTGGGCTTATCTGACAACTCAGGTCGGATAAGCCCTTGCCTATGTGTATCCGAAAAGAAGGCAAGCTGCCTTCTATTCCTTCGTGTTTTGTAGTTTGACCGGAGTGTCTAAGGAGTAAGGACTTCTCGGGGTTGTAACCGAGCTGCAAACATTGATCTCTGGGTAGAATATGCAGACAAGCCTAAACCAAAATCTGGGTGACTGTTCACACCTCAAAATAATGAATAGTGGTGACTTTTAGACCCCAAAATTCCATGTGAGGCGCACCCGGTGGGATGTGTGCATATCTATTGTTACTACCAGCACCATAATCTCTGCTCTTGTGGTCTTGATCTTGTGTGGAATAATTAGAAACTACCTCTCCAGTAAAAGACACTATCCTGGAGCACTCGTGCCAATACCATCTTGAGTGCTATCATCTCTGCCATCATCATCATCGTCATAGTCGTCCATATGACCCTAACCCTGACTATAACTCATCCTCTTCCATGTCATCTCCCTCCTCCTCCTATGATGAATCAACATCACATCACTCTTCATGGGTGCTGAGGTTGGGGCTGGGGCTGATGCCGCTACTGCAAGTGAGGGAGGAACAACTCTCATTGCTTGTTCGAATGAGTTTGAACTATCCTTCTCTCCTCCATAACGGTATATACATTGATGCCCCACTCTATTGTAGCATGAGAAATAATGGGGCTAGGACTACCATCTGGCTAATCCATCTTAATACACATAACTCAGTCCACAAAAGTATCCTTCTCATAAACCATGTAACTGAATATTACATCAAGAGGATTCTTCACGATAGAACTGCGTTGCTCAATCTCTAGCTACTTCGATCTCAACCTCATATTCTAATGGAAGATTACTGATTTTTGAAATCTCTTATATGCCAATTGGTTCCTCTGCTTTGTGTATATGAAGACTAGTGTATTCCAATTACACTCATGTAGAATGATGTTGTTTGAGCTAGGACTCCACATGCTAGCTCCGTCAATCTAGGGGAGTCCATCCCATACATCGCCCACCATTCACGTGGAATTATAAATAAAATATTAATATCTGAAAATTTTGTATAGGATAGAATAAATTAATATTTACATATAAAAATCACTCACATAGCATCATCATCGTCCTTAATGCAATAGTAGTGGTCGACCTGAATTAGTGAAGCGCGTCTTTGAATAATATCAATTGGTAAATGCCAGATGACAATGTCTGAAAGGGGTTAGTATTGAGAACTGATATTAATTTGTGGATTTATTACAAAGAAATAGGTCTCTACCTCATTTCCAAATTGGGAAATTGCATCTGAATGGGAGTCCAACCTCATAAATACCTTGTGGGCCACAGTGCACAAGTCCGAACGAGAGGCAAGGCTATCCTTATAGTGGTACTTTGAGTTCAGACAATATGTTGCATTGATGACTACAAGAAAAGCATTAGTATGATTAAGCTAGAAAAATTATTTAACATACTAATAAAACATGACAATAAATTCAAACTTGCTAAATGCAGTGAATGCCGTAAGTTCCTGAACCATCTGTCATCAATAATTTTCTGCACCCATTTACATGATCCAGGTGATGTGGCCTTTATCTGGGATTCATCACTTTCATGCACTTATATATAGGTCCTATTGTGTGATATGTATCTGTCTCAACTACCCTCATTACATGGTATATGGGCTCCAATAATGCCATCAAGTCATGGACTCTGTTCTAAAATGTGCTAAAAAGCACAATATCCTCTACTCGCCTCCCAATATTGGTACGGCTATGAGAGCATCTCGTCTAGTCGGCACTAGTGAAAAGTGACCTCTATCGCTGCCCGTGCCTCAAAATCCTGGCTGAACTATGTCTCCACTATATATCTCTCTCATCCGTGCAAGTATATAACTATGATTATACACGAATGTGGGGAGTGCCCATGCATCCTATAGCACACTAACCACATTATGATATAATGTGACCAATATTCTAATTTTCAACTGAAATATCATAATATACTGTAAGTTTCAGACATATTCTGATTTCTTTAAATTATATGGACTCTTTTGGCAACATATCATGCAAACTTTCTTGAAGAATTGGAAACATGTTCAGGCATCTAATTGTCCTCTTGCAGTTTTAAAAGAAACACTGAAATGTCATGCAAAAACTAAAATCATTTGAGACAAAGTACAGGAAATGAAAAAGAATTCATGGGAAAGTCATTTTGTAGTTGATTTTGCTAGCTGAGTGATATGTCATTCTTGATTAATGAGTTGCTTTGTCACATATTCACTTTGGTATAAGGGCTGGGTTTATTAATGACATTGATTTAACAGTTTTTCGCATAAATAGTTTTTATTATATTGACAAAATTAGTACTGACTATTGGACATTTTTTGTTTTGCCTTTTCAGATTCTAATAAAAATCAGATTGCAGTGAAAGTCATCAATCACATAATTTCTCATTGCTGCTGGATAAACATCCATATTGTTCCACCATATGAAGGTGTGTTGGAGATAAGAGTTGATGAATGTTATGGTGCACGGTGGTCGAAAGATGGTACAAAGGTGCGTGTGTAAGCATACATATATTTGCTCCTCTTTTCTTTTTCTTCCTGATTTTAATTTAATTTAATTTATCTAAAGGAGGGAAGCAGGAGAGATGGTTTAAACTTTAGACTAAGAAGCTTTCTATCGTCCAAATTTTGCTTATCTTTTGGCAAATAATTTGAATTATACTATTAGAGGGAGGGATTCATCATTTATGAAAATATAGTTTCCATTTCAAGCGATAAAGATATTCTATTTGAAGTTTGAACTTCTAGTCGAATCTATTATGCAGTGAAGCTTTTTATTATGCTGGCAAAAGCTGAAACCTTCTTGGGACACCATAGGATGTTGAAGCAGCCTCAAGGCCTGGTCTGATTTATAAATCTCAGCCATGAGATAAAACTCACTTTGGACTGTCTGATTCATATACAGTTCAAATGTTCTCTAAGTCTGGTTTCAGAAATTGTAATATATATATATGTAGAAATGTTCTCTAATTTTGTTTTCCTGTTATTACGTTAAAGTAGAATTCGTGGTAATCTAGTTATATGTAATGGGAAGGCTAGGATTTGAAGTATTGTGTGGCTGAGAGTAAGTTCGTGATTATTAAGAGATCTATTCTGGGCTTTATCATGGGTCTTTACTAAATAATGACAAGTTTCTGAATCATGATCTTTTCTCACCAAGCATAGCCAGATGTTGGATTAAGTCTATATTTGCGGTAATTTCTTTTCGAATGATGGTAAGATGTATATAGAGCTGTAAATCTAACCCAGACTGTCCGAAGCCCGCGCAACCCAACCCGAATAAGAGCTCGAAATAAGCATTGAGTTTGGGTTTGGGTTGGGCTTTATTTCTAGCCCGAAGTTGAGTTTGGGTTGGGTTAAGGTTCATGCCATACAACCCGAAAAGACCAAAGTTTAGTTGAGATGTTCACACTCTCATACATATATTTAAGCGATTATTTATTATGTATATCCCCTATTGTTTTCTTTTCTTTTATATCGTATTTGTAGTTATATAATCAAACTATAAAACATCAAACTAGTAGCATGTGATAATAGATTTGTGAATTTATTCTCAAATAAATAATTTTATACAAATAAACACATATATGCTACAATAATGAGTCTTACCCCTCAATGAAAAATTATACAGACAATGAAAAGAAACACATCCAAATAATTCTATATGCACCATTATATTCCTCTTAAACATCAACATAACCACTGCCTAAATGAGTAGAGACCTTTCATTTTGCTGTTAGTTGTTGATCTCTCCAGTTTCTCCCATGACTAGAAAGCTGTAGTTGACTAGTTGTTTTTCATTATGTATAGTGCTTTTGCTCCTATTGACAGTGGGCATTATATGCTTCCCCTGCTTACTTTGTAATAGCATGAATTTCGTGCGTGATTTATACTCATTTTATTCTACCAAGAGAACAATGAAATATTCATTTTGAATTGAAATGCCAAGATTTCATAGTTCTTATGGATCTAACTCATTGAAATTCCCTCCAGTAAAATGGAAAAATTATAAATTTCAAAAGTAATATGAGGAATATTCACCAATATAGCCATTGCAAGACCCATCAAAGGCGTAGTTCCCCACCCAGGAACTACTTCACCACATTCTGAATTCAATGGTTTTGAAAATTTCCTTAGTGAAGTTCGTTTAAACCAAATCTAGAATTATCTTTAACAATCTTAATTGTTAATCTAATATGTTCTTGGAAGTATATAATAATGGAAATTGTTGGAAATGATGGCTCATATTCTGGGTCCAAGGGGAAGGGACTTGGGGCCCTTCTGGGTGGAGCGCAGTGGAGCCCACAGGGCGAGGTCCCTCCCCGTGCTGAGGAACGAGTTGGACGCGCGGTGAACAATGGGGTGGGGGGGTCACCCCCCGCAGTACGGTAAAGGGTATTTTTGGGATTTCAAAAAATTACCGAGTTTAGGGTTGTATATATATATTGATGTAACCCTAATTGACGTTTCATATATTGGAAATTTTGCCGTTCACAGTGGACGTAGGCATATCGCCGAACCACTTAAATCTGTGTTCTTCTTCTCTTTCTTTTTTACTATTTTGATTGCACGATTCTCAACAACTGGTATCAGAGCATCCAGGTTTTATGATGTTTGGGATTGGTTCGTCTGCAAAGTTTGAAGTCATGAGGTTCGATGGAACAGGAAATTTCGGATTATGGTAGAGAAGGGTGAAGGATCTGTTAGTGCAGCAGGGAATGGTAAAGGCGTTGATAGGGAAGAAGCCAGAGGAGATGTCGAACACGGATTGGGAAGAACTAGAGGCAAAGGCTGTATCCACGATTCGACTCTGTCTTGCGGATGAGGTGATGTATCATGTCATGGACAAGGATTCACTAGCAGCAGTTTGGTTGAAACTGGAGAGTCGATATATGTTGAAATCGTTAACGAACAAGTTGTATCTTAAACAGTGGCTTTACGGGCTTAAGATAGTGGAGGGTTCGGATTTGCAACAGCATATCAATACGTTCGATCAGATCATCAGTGATTTGCAACGTGTTGATGTGAAATTTGAAGACGAGGACAAGGCGTTAACGATGTTGAACTCCTTGCTTCATACGAGAACTTGGCTACAACTCTAACATGGGGGAAGGAGTCCGTGGATTTAGAAGATATCACAGGAGCCCTATTGGCCTACGATCAGAGAAAGAAGGCCCCCAGTGATGAGAGTTCTCATGGCGAAGGGTTAATGGTGAAAGGTAACCAAGAGCGTGGTAGGAGCAAAACAAGGAATGGAACAAACAACAAGAAGCCTCGATCTAAGTCTAGAAAGACTATAAAGTGCTATAAGTGTGGGAAGAAAGGTCACATCAAGAGGGAATGTCCAGATTGGGAGAAGTCCAAGGGTGATGAGAAGAAATCTGGTTCTTCACGGTCTGTGAACGTAGTAGAAGACGATTTAGAGTGCAGCGATGGTGATATGCTTTCTATCTCTTCTAGCCCAGATCATCACTTTACAGATTCGTGGGTTCTTGACTCGGCATGTTGTTATCACATGACACCAAATAAAGATTGGTTTCACACCTACAGGTTGGTTAATTCTGGTTTTGTTCTAATGGGCAATGATGTCTCTTGCAGGGTGGTTGGAATAGGGAATGTCAGGGTTAAGATGTTGAATGGTGTAGTAAGAACATTGTGTGATGTTAGACATATACCGGAGTTGAGGAAGAATCTGATTTCGTTGGGTACCTTAGACTCTGGTGGATTCAGCTATAAGTCTGAAGGTGGAGTGATGAAGGTAACGAAGGGTGCTACGGTTGTAATGAAGGGGTATAAACTATCTGGGAATATCTACTGGTTATTGGGAACAACTGTTCTAGGTGAAGTTGCTAGTGCAGAGACTGAATCTGACAATACAATTCTGTGGCATATGAGGTTGGGTCATATGGGTTTATGTGGCATGATGGAACTTCATAGAAGAAATCTACTGAAGGGTGCTAAATCATGCAGGCTTGATTTCTGCAGGTTCTGTGTTCTTGGGAAATAACATAAGTTGCAATTCAAGCCAGCCACACACAAGACAGAAGGAATTTTAGATTATGTTCATTCAGATGTTTGGGGACCAGTGAAGGAAGCATCACGGGCTGGATATGTTTACTTTGTGACCTTCATAGATGACTACTTCATAAAGGTTTGGATATACTTCTTGCGGCACAAATCAGAAACTTTTGAGAAGTTCAAGTTGTGGAAAGCTGAGATAGAAAACTAGACTGGAAGGAAGATTAAATGTCTCAGGACAGATAATGGAACCGAGTACAAGGATTTGAAGTTCATGGAGTTTTGTGAGCAGCATGGGATTAAGAGGCACTTTACAGTACGCAAGACACCACAACAGAATGGTGTGGCGGAAAGGATGAACAGGTTTATCACAGAAAAGGCACATTGTCTCAGGTTGAATGCTGGACTTCCAAAGAGCTTCTGGGCAGATGCAGTGAGTATGGCTTGTTTCTTGATTAACAGATCACCAAGGGCATCACTAGATGGGAGAATTGCAGAAGAGGTATGGACAGGTAACGAATTTGATTTTTTTAGCTTGAGAGTGTTTGGGTGTCCTGCTTATATGCATGTTTCTAGTGATGAGAGATCAAAGCTTGACCCAAAGTCAAAACAATGCATTCTTCTTGGGTATGAGAAGGGGGTTAAAGGGTACAAGCTTTGGGATCCTATTGCAAAGAAGGTGGTGATGAGCAGAGATGTTGTATTTGATGAGAAGTCCATGATGAAGAGTACCCAGGAAGATAGGAAGCAGGTGCCAGAAAATAGTAGCAGCAACCAGCAAGTGGTGCAGGTGGAACTAGAGAGTCTTGCCAAGAACAGTGATCAAACTTCTGGTTCCAGTTCAGGGGTTCAGGAGCACCACAACGTTGCCACAATCAGACCCAAACGCATCATTAAGCCACCAACCAGGTATGGTTTTGAAGATTTGGTTTCTTATGCATTAATTACTAGTAGTGGGGATCCTATTACTTTTCAAGAGGCTGTAGAAAGCCAAGAGAAAAGTAAATGGATGGAAGCTATGGTGGAGGAGATTGAGTCTCTACATAAGAACCAAACTTGGGAGTTGGTGGAGCTTCCAAAGGGGAAGTGGGTTATTGGATGCAAATGGGAGTTCAAAAGGAAAGAAGGAGTATCTGAAAAAGAAGGGGACAAGTTCAAGGCGAGATTAGTAGCAAAGGTGTATTTACAGAAAAAAGGGATAGATTATGATGAGATTTTCTCCCTAGTGGTTAGACACACTTCTATTAGATGTGTTTTGGGTCTTGTAGCACACTTTGACATGGAGTTAGAGCAGATGGATGTAAAGACCGCTTTCCTTCATGGTAATTTGGAGGAGCAGATTTACATGGAACAGCTAGAGGGGTTCTCTCAACCTGGGTAGGAGCACTTGGTTTGTAAACTGAAAAAGTCTCTTTATGGGTTGAAGCAGTCTCCAAGGCAGTGGTATAAGAGGTTTGACTCCTACATGATTCAGATTGGCTACATGAGATGTGAGTATGATTGTTGCGTTTATGTGAGATGTCTTGATGATGGTTCATTTATTTTTCTGTTACTTTATGTTGATGATATGCTGATTGCTGCTAAGAAAATGATTGAAGTCAACAAATTGAAGGTCTTGTTGAGGAGAGAGTTTGATATGAAAGATTTAGGTGCTGCCAAGAAGATTCTAGGGATGGAGATTCGCAGGGACAGGGACACCAGGAGGTTATGGCTATCTCAAAATAGCTATGTCAAAAAGGTGTTGGAAAATTTCAATATGAGTTATGCTAAACCAGTGAGCACACCATTGGCGAATCATTTCAAATTTTCTACCAGTCAGTGTTTAAAGACACAGGAAGAAATTGAAGATATGTCAAAGATACCATATGCTAGCGCAGTGGGGTGTTTGATGTACGCCATGGTTTGCACTAGACCAGACCTAGCACATGCAGTTAGTGGGGATCACATCTTTCTACGTTGTGAACAAGTTTCAGCTATCTGGTCTTATTTCCTGGGGCTGCTAGAAGTGAGCTGGGTTCAGCCTAAAACAATCTCTGATTTTTCTTATCAGTGGCGTTTCCCCTTTCTCAAGAGAAAGGGAAAGTTGATGTATCAGGCTGTTTTTTGTGCTACCATGTGGCTGGTTTGGAGAGCCCAGAATAGGTGCATCTTCGATGGAGGTACTGCTGTAATGCATAGGATTCAAGAAGACATCTCTATTTTGGCAGCTGATTGGTTAGTACCAAAAAGGAGTTCAGATCTGTCCCAACATTTGACATTTTGCGGGATTGGGCTACAGTTTCTTTTTTGGATTAGTCTACTTCAGTTTCAGTATCTTATTGTTTAGTTATTTCCTGGGGTGTGTTCCTACTAGCTGGTTTTTTTTTTGTTTTGTTTTATCTTTTCTTTCTGTTCTCCCATATCTCATGGGTCTTGTACTTTTTCTCTCCCTCTAAGTTTTAATGTATCTTTCATCATTCATATAAAAAAAAAAGGATTGAAAAGGTGATGATGGCTCAAAGATGAGAGAACGATCTTGTGGAAGAATTAGGGTTTCTATTTCTCTCGGAAGTCTCTTAAAAAACGAGGCTAAGGATGTATATATATAGGCCACAGAGTTTCTAATAGAGTGGAACTCAAATTAGAATCGAATTAGGAAAGAGAATTCTTGAAAATAGAAACTTCTCTCTTAACGCTCGAACCTTGATTTTAAACGCCTGAACGTTCTTAGTCAAAATACATGCAACGTGCGATCCTTGAATCTTAATGTTCGAACCTTGAAGCTTTAATTCATCCAACACAGTTCAACGTGAGAATGTATGCACGCATTGATCCAGACGTTAGAACAAAATCATAAAAACAGCTTCTCTGACACTTGCAGAATGCACGCGGACGTTGATCTATCTGTGCGTGTGTTGATCTGTAGAACTTTGACATGTGAACGTTACTTCTTGACGTGCGAACATTGAGACTAAAATCAGACTCTTTCTCAACTTTTAAAACAACTCTTTAACACAATCCTAGACTTATTTGACTTATACTTTGGCATGGAATAAGCCAACAAAACACTTGAGAATTGCTAGACCTAACAAAAATGAACTAACCTATTTATTGGGGAATGAGGTTAGAGTTTTCCTAATTTAATTAGGTTTATGAATACCCTAATTCTATTAATCTTCCATTGTCTATTTAAATCCTAATTTTCGTATATATTTTGTTTCATAATTTAAAAAAACGTGTAATTGCATTTTTCCTTAATTATTTGCTAAATTAGGATACCATAAATATGTGTTATTACTTAAATTACCTTTTCTCTTTTAATAGGCTGAAAATTTAACTATTTAATTTGAATTATACCCTACTTAATCCAAGCTAGGTTCTGATAACAATTTTTGTTATCCTTCTCTACCCTCCTAGCATAATCCACAATATCAGCATACTCCTTTATCACCTATATGATAATCCCCACTATAGCGGATGCCCTTATTTGCGCAGTAAAATTTTCCAGTATAGTGTCATTTGTAACTCCTGAGCAAGCATCCTCATAATGGCCAAGCATGTCACATGAGAAACAGAAAGTCCCCAATCTATCATACTGGAACTGAACCCATTCTCTTTTCGTTCGAAAACCCACTTTCAATGGTGATTCAGCATGGATTCCCATCTTCATCCGGACCACTGGTCTTGCCTGCCAGAAACTTACCTAGTCCCTTCCCCATCTTCTCCAAGTTTTCCAGAGATCAGAGATTCATAGGTAATCTGTGTACTTGGATCCAATACACCACGTGTCATAGGATTAGTGTCATCTGGAATCCCCAGAAAATTTTTGTTTTGAATGCATAACTTCGATGTTGAAGGCATGCCACCCTGGTGCACTCAACTTGTGTACGAAACAAGAAACTTTGTCGTTCCACTCTACACCATTGAAGAGTACATCAAAGCTCTCCCAGGTCCTACTGCGATTCTGCGATCACTGCCGGTGCACTTGTTAGTTAAAATTATAATTTTTTCTTCATTTCTTGAAATGGGTAGCTTCCATTTTCCTCTGGGATTCTTTTTTGGGTATGCTTTGGATTAGGAATTTTTGTCTGTTTATTTACTGAGAATTCTTGTACACTTTTACTAATCTCACTTGCAAATCACGGAACCCTTTTCTTATGAGTTTCTGTTCTGTATCTTTCTTCAACATTTTGCTGCTTGGTCTGGAATTATGTATTGCTACTAATAGAAGAGGAATTTAATTTTTCTAAGGCTCTTAGGTGGTTTTTTTTTTTTTTTTGTTTTGAGATTGGAGTAATCATTTTTTGTCTAAACGGAAGTATCATTTGATAATCCCTCTGGATGATGGTGTTATGAAACTTCATACCCATCTGTTGCATAGACTGATTCACTGCAACAGGTTTGGCCATTTCAAAATACTTATGTGGAAGAGAAATCATGGATTTATGGGATTGAATTTGCACAATACTTTGAGCGAGGTAACCAAAAGCACCATAATTCTTGGGCCTGTTTCATATTATGATTGTAACTCCCAGCAAAGGGGAAATGAAATATTCTTTCTGCTGCAGGAAAATCACTGTCGAGGATATGCCAAAGAAAAGGTCAATGTATCTTAGATTGCTTTATGACGTTGCTTATGACATTCTCTGCTATCATTCATTTTTTTTTTTTTGGTTTTATAACAGTAGTTAATGGCAGTAATAGCCATGACATAGTAATCATGGTAACAAACCCAATCTGTTATGTGCCGATTGCTACAAATTTTGAATAATTATGATATGAAGATTTTAACAATTTCAGTAATTCAATCATATTTTCAAGAATTAAAGTAGCCATAAATAAGAAGATAACAACCAAAAGACCAACAAGAAACATCAACATGTAAATTAATTTGCTTGATAGAAATCAAAAGAATAATTTGAATAATTAAACATGATCAGAATAGAAAGCATACAAAACTTCGAATTTACAACACAAACATATTTAGACTCTCAATATAGAGCACAAAATCAAATCTGTTTTGAGTGTATTATTCTATAATAAAAATTCTTATTGGAAAAAGGACTATAGATCAACCCATCTTAATTCACAATAATCCCTTGTATGATGAAACCTTCTTGCTTTGATCACATAAAACTCCCCTTTTCTTTTTTATTCCACGCATCTAGTACCTTAGGGTTTTCCTCCAAAGATCACCATAGTCCTAACTCTGACAATAGTGAATCAAAAGTCCTAATTTAGGTTTAGAATTAGTATTTATACTAGGATACTAATTAATTTAATTACTATTTTACCCCCAATTTGTAGAGATGATGGGTTATGCTAATCCTTTTTATTTTAATGGAATAGGCCAACCCAACCTTTCTCCCTTGTTTATTATTTATTTTATTATTAATTTATTTTTTTACTCTTTTTAAATTTTTTTAAAGGTTGTACATTCTTTCCCCCTTCAAAGAATTCCATCCTTGGAACTAAAGTAACATACCTCAATCGAAGAGATGAGGAAAATGCTTACAAACACTTTGCTTCAATTCCAATGTTGTTTCTGATTCTTCATGATTCTCTATAGAACCCTAACCGTTGGAATGGTCTTACTCCTTAGCACTTGTTCCCTACGATCCAAGATGCGTAAATGAACCTCAAACATAGCATGAATCTTCACGATGCTCAATGGGTTTTATAGTAGGCTTGGGCGAGATTAGAAGAGGTAAGAACAGTATTTGGGTGATTGTAGACAGGTTGATCAAGAGTGCTCATTTCTTGCCAATATGGAATGACACTTATTTGTATGTTTTGGCTAAGTTGTATATTCAAGAGATCATTAGACTACATGGTATTCCTTTGTTCATTGTGTTTGACAAAGATCCTAAATTTACATCTAAATTTTGGGATAGCCTACATAAACCTTTGCGTACTAAATTAGAATTTAGTACAACTTTTCACCCATAGTCATATGGCTAGACAGAAAGGGTAAATTAGGTATTGGAAGATATGGTAAGAGCATGTGTGTTGCACTTTGGAGGCAATTGGGAGGACCACTTGTCTTTGGTAGAATTTGCCTATAACAATAGCTTTCAAGCAAGCATATGCATGGCACCATATGAGGCATTATATGACAGGCCTTGTAGATCAACAATTTGTTGGAGGGAACCAGGTGAGAAAAGTATCATATGACCAAAAGTGATTGGGGAGACCACTAATAAGGCAAGGTTAATTAAAGAGAGAATTAAGGCAGCTCAAAGTAGGCAAAAAGGATGTGTAGATATGAGAAGAAGGAAGTTGGAATTTGAAGTAGGAGATCATGTGTTTTTGAAGGTATCGCTGGTACGTGGTGTGATCAGATTTGGAAAGAAGGGAAAGCTTTCTCCTAAACCTTTTCAGATAATGTCATGTGTTGGAGAGGTTGCATACAGGGTTGCATTACCACCACAGTTGTCTTTGGTGCATGATCTTTTTAATGTGTCTATGTTGAGGAAGTATGTGCTCGATCCATCCCATATAATCAATTGAGAATCCATTGAGCTTCGTGAAGATTCATCCTATGTTGAGGTTCCTTTATACATCTTGGATTGTAAAGAGCAAATGCTAAGGACTATGACCATTTCAATGGTTGAGATTTTATGGAGTAATCATGAAGAATCAGAAGCAATATGGGAATTAGAGCAAAGTGTTTGTGAGCATTTTCCCAATCTCTTCGATTGGGTTACGTTCTTTAATTCCGAGGACGGAATTATTTGAAGGCGGAGAGAATGTAACCACCTTTAAAAAATTTAAAAAGGGTAAAACAGTAAGTTAATAATAAAATAAATAATAAACAAGGGAGATATGTTGGGTTAGCCTATTTCCATTAAAATAAAAAGGGTTAGCCTAACCCATCATCTATACAAATTGGTGGGTAAAATAGTAATTAAACTAATTAGTATCTTGGTATAAATACTAATTCTAAACTTAAATTGGGACTTTTTAGTCACTATTGTTAGATTTGGTAGTGTGGTGATCTTTGGAAAAAAAAACTCTAAGGTGTTGGACGTGTGGAATAGAGAAGAAAAAGGAAGGTTTTGGTGATCAAAGTAAGAGGGTTTTATAATACAAGGGATTATTGTGAATTGAGGTAGGTTGATCTATAGTTCTTTTTCCAACGAGCATTTTTTATTATAAAATAATACATTCAAAACAGATTTTGATTTTGTGTTCTACATTGAGAGTCTAGATATTCATGTGTTGTAAATTTAAAGTTTGTATGCTTTCTGTTTTGATCATGTTTAATTGTTTAGATAATTCTTTGAATTCTATCAAGTAAATTGATTTACACGTTGATGTTTCTTTTTGGTCTTCTGGTTTTTATCTCATTGATTATGGCTACTTTAATTTTTGAAAGTATGATTGAATTACTTAAATTGTTAAATTTTTCAGATTATAATTATTCAAGATTTATAGCAATCGGCACATAGTAGATTGGGTCTGATGCCATGATCACTATGTCATGGCTATTATTGCCATTAACTACTGGTAAAAAAAAAAAAAGAAAGATAGCATTAAAGAGAGAAAGTTTTGGGTGATGGGATGGTTCGTATGTGTTAGAAAAAGAAATAAGGATGGGTCTGTTAATTTAGCTTAGAGAGTATTGAATTGACAGTCATGGAAGAAGAATAATCATGGTGTTGTGCAAAACAGTCATGATATAGAGAGGATGTTTGTGTTTTGGCATTTTCGCAAGAGAGAGAAATTGAAAAAGAAAACAAAGAAAGAGACGAGAAAGAGAAAGAGAGAATGAAAAGAGGAGGGGCTATCGATTCCTCTTTTGATGGAAGAGAGAGAGAAGTTGCAGGTCGTGTTGAACAGGGGTCCAAAAATGTAAATTCAAAAAAATTGTAATACTTTTTGATATTTTAAAGACTTAAAAGTTTAACAAATTTCTATAATTTCACTTTCTCCCCTACTCATTACCTTCTTCTCATTTGCACCCTTTTAAGTTATTCTAGTTACTCCTTTAACTATATGAATATTATTTTGGAATATGACTTTTAATACTAGTTATATCGAAATTAGTTGACACATCTTATTTTATTTATTTTAGGCTATAACTATTTTAAAGGTACAAATTATAAAGACTAATGTATTTATATGTTAAGGAAAGTCAATCTTATAAAAAATATATGAATGTATATGGAAGCAATTAAAATAAATACAAAATTAGTCGTGTGAGAAGAACATAGTAGTAATAAAACAATAAAATAAATAAAATAAATAAAATAAATAAAATAATGATAATAATAAAATATATATTTAAATTTCTAATAATTTAGGAAGAGTTCCTAGTTACTCTTATTGTTAAATAAATGGTCTCACATAATAAAATAAATTATTTACAGCAAAGGAATATGAATATAATAATGATAATTATTGCTTTTATAAAATATATTTTTTTAAAAGGTTGTTTGATTATTTTTAGACTTGTTTAAATTATTATAATTCATGGTTTATTGACTTGTGATGAATCTTTAAATTGTGATATTGTTTGGATTGAGAATTAGTTGAGTATGTGTATGTTTGTTGATGAAAGCCATTTGTGAACTTCATTATGCAATAGCTAGGAGTTGTTTGTATTTCTTGCATGAGTCTAGCATGCTATTGACATTGTTTTTGGAATGATTGAGGTGTGAGGGTCTACCAACAGTCCTTGTTCATATCCTTGCATGTCGTACTGAGGACGTTCCATGGAGTCCAATAACTAGTTTCTAGGTTGGGATGTAAAACCTTGAAGGAGAAATCTCTAAAAGGCATTATAGGTTGAGACCGTGTCATTGTTTAGAGCTAGACTTCATAAATATGTTTAGGGCATTTTGCGTGTGCTACTTGCGATTGAACGGCGTTTGGTGGTGTGCGATTGAACGGCGAACGGTCTGGTGTGCGACTGATCGGCGAATGGTGTGCAACTGTACGGCGATTGAACGGCGACTGAACAGTGTCTGGTGTGCGACTGAACGAATGACGTACGGTGTGCGTTTGAAAGAATGGCGAACGGCGTCTGCGTGAACATTAGGTGTGTGCAACTTGCGAACGATAGGCGTGTGATTGTCCACTGGTGAGCGAATATAGAATGTCATTGGTGAGAAATTTTTGGTGTAGTTACGAGTAGCGTATGATGGTGAACGATTGATGGACGACTGTGTTATCCAAAAAAAGGAGAGTCCACAACGAAGGTCGGTCTCAAGATAGTATGGGTAACTGTTGTAACGAAATGACAGAGCCATTCGGAAAATGGCGAATACAAGGGAAGAAGAAATGGGAGTGTGCGTCGTAGTGAGTAGGCATCTCAGCGGCAGATTCGAATGCAAAGGAAGATTATTACCGTCGAAGGATTCGTTAACATCTCAACTTAGGAGCTGAGATTAACGGAGAAATCTGGTGATCGAATGAGGTGGTTGATGCTGCAGGGAATAGAATGCAGATGGATTAGGGATGTACTGAACAGGGATTTGAGGGAGAGGAGGCACTACAAGGTGGTGGGAGTGTTGCGTGTAAGAGAAAGGAAGTTGTTGCTGGAAATGAAGAACAACAAATGGGGGTGTTATCTGCAGCTATCCGTTGTGGAGCGTGGAAGAACATGGAGTTTGATCTTTCCTTTAGACCCAGGGTCGGGTGGATGGTCTTACCTGGGTAAAGCTATCAAGGAGGTATTATTATGGAAAATAAGGGGAGATGGAGTTGAAAGAAGAATAGCAATGGAACCTATTCACACTGACGGTCGTAAAAGTAAGGTTGTGGAGTTAGTTAACAGTAATAGAGTCACAGGGTCGGTTCATAACTTGGGATGGATGCCGGTGGTGGGCGTGTGTCCGGCGGATACGAGGTGGAGTTTAGCGGTGCTTTGCTGTGAACATTTTTCTGTGTTGGCATGGTCAAAGGTCAAGGAGATTTTAAGCCGTGAATATAACATAGTGGGTGAGATGACTGAGATTTCATCTACGAAAGCAGTCCTATTTATTCAATCCCAAGAGGAGCTATGGAGGTTACTGCGATGGAAGGAAGCCATGGTTGGGCGACGCACAAAGGTCCTATTCTTTAGATTTCCTCTACAAGGTGGCGGTCAAGCTGGAACGTGCTCACCGGAGGGATTGTGGATCAAAATTGAGGGCATACCACTGTATCTCATTGCTTGGACCACCATTAATTTGCTAGCAAGCTTGTGTGGTGGTTTGGTGGAGATGTGTGTCTTTAAAGTGTCACAAAATGATCTGGGTGAAGTATTGATGAAGGTGGGGGAGGCTAGTTTGAGGAGAATTCCCAGATTGATCTGTATTTGGGATGGGTCTGAGTGCTTTGAGACATTAATCTCACCGGTGTCAGAATCTCGTCGGAAAGAAGGCAGGTGGTGGAACGAAGAGAGGAGTGGGGAAGAAGATGATGACATGGAAGGACAAGTGCCACGTTGCATAAGAGAGAGAGAATGGAGGCAGTCTTGGGTACAAGTCGTTAGTAATGGGCGGCTTAGCAATCTTTCCCAAGAAATAAGCATTAATGAAGAACAGGTAATGGAGTGGGGAGGTTTCAAAATAGCAGTTGGGGTAATGGGCCTTGTGCCTCAATTAATGGGTTGGGGTCTGGGGGGTGTTATCAGCCCACACAAATGGAAAGTAATAGTAGGAGGATTAGGGAGGGTGGGCCTTTTGGAGTGGTTTCTTCTGCAGGTGGGCCTTTTGGGCCCTTTGGGTACGAGAATAGTAAGAACGTTAGTTTTAGGAGAGGCTCTGATAAAGGAGGGGGAAATCAAGAGGATGGTAGGAGATCTAGAGGTGGTTGGCTAGGGACGGTGGCTGATGCTCATGGGGTCTCAGTTCGAAACCAAACAGCTGAAGAGGGTTCCTCGTTACATGGGAAAGAGAGGTCTGTCTCGCCGATCAGTGACACAGTTTCAAGAGGAGTTACAGTGGAGGTTGGCGACTATCCTACGAGGGTGCGTGAAGACCTACCCATGGAAGATGACTTCACTGATTCTGAGTTCTCAATCGAAGAAGATAATGAGGTGAATTTTTGGTCGAGATGTCCAGGAGAAGAGCTACAGGTGATGTTCAAGGACAATAATGCTGAGGATGTGGAATATGGTGGTGGTGGCGTTGTTCATGTGGATTACAGCCAGTTCGGAAGCAGATGGAACGAGTTTTCAGCCACAGCAGCTCGTGTTGGGGAGTCTACAGTTGAAGGATGTTTGGGATCTCCAGAGTTAAAGGTAAAGTCACTGGAAGAAGGTTCTTCAGGTGAAACAGAGCAGGAGACACAGCCATTACAAGACTCTGTTCGTGAAAAGGATCTTAGAGAAAATGGAGGTTGTGCTACGAGTGGAGCGGTAACCACCCAAAGTAAGGCTACGAATCAGAGATTGCAAGAGGATACTGACGTTGGGAGCGATGGTTTTCAGCCTCGGTTGATTTCGGAAAGGGTTGCTTCTGGTGGTGACAGCATCCAAGTAAGTACAAATCATGATGTTGTTAACTTGGGGGATGATCAAGATGGGACGTTCTCAGGTGCTAGCCCAAATTTGGTTCAAGCCTTTTCAATTCCCTGTGTCAGTCCTACTCTGGATGATCCAGGTATGTCGCTTGGTACTCAGCAACTATTAGTTTCTTCTTCTGCAGTGTTTTGTTCTTCTCAATGTAATTCTGTTGAAACTTTGTCCCCCTTTTCTCACGAATCTAACCAAGCCGTCGGTGAAGGTTGCATTGTCTCTAAAGAAAGACAACCCTATGATCCGGGGGGGGTGTACTGGTATTGGGGAAGAGAGTACAAGTAGGATTTTTGAAGGAGAATGGGAAGGTATGCAGGTGTTATTGTCTATTATTAATTTAGAATTGAAGGATAGTTCTGGGAATAGCATATCAGTCCAGGAGGCAGTCAGCAAGTTCAAGGGTCAAAGGGAGGGTTCATGGAATTGGTAAAAAAAGCAAGTCCAGGGAATTAAGAAACCTGAAATGGTCAGTGAAGTATAAAAAGTGAGTGTATTGGATTACATTGTGGAGTGCTAGTTAGTTTTTATTGGGATCTAGTTTTGTTTGTAAATGAAGATGATCAGTTGGAACATTAGAGGTTTAGGGGGTTCGGATAAGAAAAGGGCAGTTAGGGAGGGCAGTTAGGGAGGTTTGTGGTAAGGAAAAACCTTGGTTATGTGTACTACAAGAAACTAAGAAACAAGGCTTTTCAGAAAGGTTGGTCTCCTTCTTGTGGGGAGGAAGGTTTAGGGAATGGGCTTGTCTTCCTTCAAAAGGGGCTTCAAGTGGTTTGATTATAATGTGGGATCCGGATTTGATTAATGGAAATGTAGTTAAGGTTGCTGAATACTCACTATCTCTGATTTTCGTATCTTGTGAAGATAATTTCAGATGGGGATTTTCTGGAGTGTATAGACCAAACTCGTCGAAAAAAAAAGAAAGGAATTCCTGAAGGAAATTGACGATATTGAAGGATTAATGCCAGAACCTTGGTGCTTAATGGGAGATTTTAATATGTGCAGGTTTGAAAAGGAAAATAAAGGAGGAAGAAAACTTACTAGAAGTACGAAAATATTTTCAGAGTTCATTGAAGACAATGGTTTGGTTGATTACCCTCTAAGTGGAGGTAAGTTCGCATGGTCAAATAACCAAGATAGGGTGATATGTAGTAGAATTGACAGGGTGCTGGTGACACCAAAATGGGATGATCATTTCCCAAATGTGGAACAAAGTGTGCTACCTTGAATAGTGCTGACCACAACCCTGTAGTGGTTAATACTGATGCAATGTCCATTGGGGGACCTATACCTTTCAGATTTGCCAATATGTGGCTTGGGGGTTTATCTTTTAAAGAATCAATAAGTGGGTGGTGGGAAGAGTCAAAGGTTAAGGTGGATGGATGGGCTGGTTTTAGGTTTATGAGAACACTACAGAATTTGAAAAAGATTCTAAAACAGTGGAATAAGGAGGTGTTCGGAAAAGTTGAGAAGCGGAAGAAAGATATGAAAGATTCAATTGAATTCTTTGATCGATTGGAGGAGAATAGGGAGCTATTTTTGGAAGAAAGAATGATGAGGAAGGCATGTCTAGGAGGTTTAGAAAATGTATTGAGGGATGAATAAATTATTTGGAAACAAAAGTCAAGAATTCAGTGGCTCAAGGAAGGCCGATGGAAATACTAAGTTTTTTCATAAGATTGCTAACGCAAGGAGAAGAAGAAATGGTATCAGGAGGCTGATTGTCAATGGAACTATTGTGGAGGAGGAAAAAATGATTTTGGACGAAGTGGTAGATTTTTACTCTAATATGTACAGATCTGATGCCTTGGTCTTTGGTGGGCTAAAAGGTTTTGAAGGGCCAAGTATAGATCAGCATCAAAGGGAGTGGCTGGAGAGGGACTTTGACGAAGAGGAGATTAGGAGGGCAGTGATGGAACTAGGTAGGGACAAGGCACCAGGTTTGGATGGATTCTCGATAGCTTTTTTTCAAGATTGTTGGGATGTGATAAAAACAGATTTGGTGGAGGTTTTTAAAGAGTTTCACAAGTATGGTATAGTGAATAAGGTCACTAATGCCACTTTTGTGTGCCTTATCCCCAAAAATCTGGGTGCCTCAGAAATAAAGGATTTTAGGCCAATTAGTCTTATCTCTAGCTTGTATAAAATTATCTCAAAAGTGTTGTCAATGAGGTTGAAGGAAGTGATGGAGAGCATTATAAAAGGAAATCAAAGTGCTTTTGTAAAAGACCACCAAATTTTGGATTTTTCGTTGATTGCAAATGAATGTGTGATGGAGAGGAGAAAGAGGGGCCAACCGGGCTTGGTGTGTAAGGTGGACATGGAGAAAGCTTATGATAGAATTAAGTGGAATTTTTTGGAAGAGGTTCTAAAATGGAAAGGTTTTGGAGGCCAATGGTGTGAGTGGATTAAGGGATGTTTACATAATATTAATTTTTCTTTTATCTTGAATGGAAGGGTGGGGGGTCAAGTCGGGTCTTCTAGAGGGCTAGGTTTTAACATTGGGTGTGTGGAAACTGCAGTTGCATTCTAAGATCTCTTTTACTTCATTGTCCTTATTATTTATTAATTATTATTATTATAGGGATATTAAATGTCTAGATTTTGGGGTGTGATATATTCTACTAATTTAAGGTTTCCAAGTAATATTAAGTTTGTGAGATGAAACCTATTGGGCTTTGTACTCACTCATTATCATTTTGCAGGTGATATACTACTTATGAGGACCAAGAGTAGGAAATGGGATAGAGTGTAGACTTGTTACATATAGGCACTTGGGCTGTCGATTTGGATCTACTTAGGATAGGGTTTTGATGTTACTATCATTAGGCATTATTTAGAAATTATTGATTAATTGATAGGGTATTTTGATAGGTTGTTTTATTTGAATTAATTGTGCACTGTAATATTATTGTTATTAATATAGTTGTATTTTTAGTCTCATATGTGTAAGATCTTGGCATTTAATTAGAATTTTTATTTGGTTTTGAATAACATAGCTGGGTTTTAATTAATTTCGCTTTATTTATGGATAAGTTGACGAGTCATTTTTAAATTGAGGTGCCTTGGTTTTTGTTATTTGCAGATGATGTAGTATTGGTGGGTCGCACTAGAGAAAAAGTAAATATTAAACTAGAAATTGTGGATAGAAACCTTAGAATCAAAGGGTTTTAAAATAAGCCGTATGAAGACTGAATATATGAAATGCCCTTTTAATACAAATAACAATATAACTAATGAAACTTTTAGAATTAACAATTAGGATATCTTTTTTAAGTAGTAAGTTCAAATATGTTGGATCAATGATACAAAAAGATGTAGAAATTGATGAAGATATTGCACATAGAATTAGAGTTGGTTGGCTTAAGTGGAGGGATGCTTCTAGGGTTTTGTGTGAGAAGCGTGTTACACTTAAATTAAAGGGTAAATTTTATAAGACAACAATTAGACCAGCTATGTTGTATAGTGCAGAATGTTGGGTGGTAAAGAATCAACATTTTCAAAGGATGAATGCTACTGAGATGAGGATACTAAGATGGACATAAGCAAGACTAAGAAAGACAAAATAAGAATGAAGACAAATGAAAGTAGTTAGGCATAGCATGCATTAGGGGTAAATTAAAGGATAGTAGGTTGAGGTGGTTTGGTCATGTAAAGCGGAGACCTAGAGATGCATTGTTAGAGGTGTAAGAGTATGCATATTAAATGGCCTATGTAAGCAAGAGGAAAACCTAAAAAGACATGGATGGAATCGATAATTCATGATTTACAAAAAACATAAATTAACTGATGATATGATTTTTGATAGAGTGGGATGGAGAAACAAGATTCGTGTCATTGACCCCACTTTGGTGGGAACCAAGATTTTAAGTTTTGGTGCTGTTGGGCGTGCCGCCTAGGGCACTGAACGGCGGCGGTGTGCCGCCGAAACGCCGGAAAATTTTTAATGGGCAAAAAAAATAAAAAATTGTTTTTTTGGATTTCGGCGAAATTTCGACGGCACGCCGCTCCGTTTCGCCGCCACGCCGCCCGTTTTGCTAAAAAAAATTTTTAAATTTACATTTTTTTCTCTGTTTCGCCCGTTTCGCCTGTTTCGATCCATTTCGCTCGGCACGCCGCCAGTTTCGCTCGAAATTTCGGTCCGTTTCGCCAACGATGCAAATTGACGATTTCTCCCAGCGAAACGCATCGCTGGGGGCATAAAAACCAGAGCGGCGTGCCGCCGAAATTGTAAACCTTGGTGGGAACTGGCTTATGACGATAATGATGGTGTTTGAGGATTGCTGTCACATCGTAAGATTCCTACTTCCCCATAGTATTATTGTAATATCCTGTGATTTTATATATGTAATTAAGCAGTAATGAAGAGGGTAATTTGGTCTTTTTATAGTTTAATTGTGTATTTTAATTAGCCTATTGTGATGCTTTATTTCTGTTTGAATTAGTATGTGTATCGGAATGTCTTAATTGGTGTTGTAGGATGATTAGTTGGTGTGGCGCTATGCTGTATCATTTTTAAAATCACTATTTAAGAATATAGCAAGCATCTGAGGGTTTATTTCTAGTTATCTATCGCCTAAGTTGAGAGGAAGAAGAAGCAAGAGAGGAGAAGAGGAAGAGAAAGAAAGAAAGTGGAGAAGTGAGGTAAGGGAATTCCATTAATCGCGAATTTGTGTGTAATTTTAGTGTTTTCATTAGTCTATGTGGAATGAATGAATATCTGATATGAGCTGATATTGAGTTCTATCTGGCTGTGTTAAGTTGAACTTGATTTCCATTATGTTTGGTATCGCTTGGGAATCTAAATTCTGTAAAAATAAGTATGCTTATACACATGTGTCTTTTCATTCATAAATCTGATATGTGATTAGAGGTGTAAGTAGGGCAGGTTGGGTCGGGTCGGGTTATGAGATTTCGGGCTCAACCCAATCTAGGATTTACTAGCCCAAACTCGTCATTGACCCGCCCTAACGCAAACTCACTAAACCCAAACCCAATCCAAACATTATTGTTTGAGTTCGGGCTGGGTTCGGGTTGGCCCAAACAAAATGTAAGATTTTGGATTTTTTTACAATTTTTGTTATAATTATAAAATGTTGGAATATCATTCATTAAATCGTCTATCAACATGCTTTTATTTTTGTTTGTTATAAATGCAAATATTATAAATTCCTCTTGATTTGTCCCTTGAATTTGGGAAAAAAACACTTAATTAATTTATTTCTTTAAAAATTTTAAAATATAATACTAGCTCACTATATTTGTGGTTTTGCACAATCTTTCTTGTAGAGTTATGCTCTCAAATATCACATTCATTGTAACATATATGTATATGTATGTGAGTCTAAAATTATTTATTTGACAAAAATTCATAAACTCATTATCATATGTTAATAACTTATTTTTAATAGTTGATTGCATAAATACAATGACAATATAAAAGGAAAAGAAAACAATGATACATATATATACAAATAAATATTCACTTATATATATATATAGATATATATACATATTTGGTGGAGTTTTATACATATATCTATATGAGAGCGTGTACATAAAGTCA
This sequence comes from Buxus sempervirens, assembly GCA_947561395.2. Classification (NCBI taxonomy): domain Eukaryota; kingdom Viridiplantae; phylum Streptophyta; class Magnoliopsida; order Buxales; family Buxaceae; genus Buxus; species Buxus sempervirens. Next base: position 7,601,748 of record OX387195.1, read on the forward strand.
ACATTAACTTTGGGCTTTTCGGGTTCAAGCTAAACTAAACTTCGGGCTAGAAATGAAACCCAACTCAAACCCAAACCCAATGCTTACTTCGGGCTCTTATTCGGGTTGGGTTGGGCGGGCCTTGGGTGGTCCGGGCTAGATTTATAGCTCTAAATGTGATGCATAAATTCCTTGGAGTGAGTTTTGGTTGATGTAAAACTACGCCTAAGGTACCCTAGAATTAGTAGTAATGCTTTGGAATGGGATTATATAAATTTTGGTATTAATTATAGATTGAAAATTGAACTCACTGAGAGCAAGATAGTGCTTTGGAAGATGAATCTTGAAGGGCGAATGATCGTCCAACCTAATCGTGAAGGCACGATTAATCGCGAGGCATGGGCGATTAATCATGAGACCCTGTTTTTGTGTATAGTTGCTTTGAAGCTAATTGTGCATGATTCCTTTATTATCTTATTATCTTTTAGTTATTGATTCATGCTATGATTCATACAACTGATAATTGATATTATTTGCTTAATCATGTGTATTGAATTGATTATGAATGATATGAACTGTTTAGAAGATAACTGCCTAGTGGTCATCCATATATTGCATCACCTAATGTGATGGGCTTTTTGGGTGACCTGATAAAGTGCATGGCACTATCTAGGGATGTTAGGATGTGATTCCCAATGGGTGATAACCCACATTTCTCTGGAAAATAATGGAGGAAGAGAAAAAGTACCCCTGGGGTTGAAAGTCTCCTAAACCCTGTGAGTGGCCACACATGTAGTGGTTGAGGAGTACTCCCACAACCTCTAGCTGGCCATAGTTAGTCTAGTTGTATAATCAGTCCCAGACCATCGTTGACAAAGGATAAGGTAGGCTTCTATGTGAGGTCCTATACCACTGCCTAGTCGGAAGGAGCATGGACGGTACATGAGGGGTAGAGGGAAGACCCCACTTATTCTATCATGTCAGCATAGATAGTGCGTGAGTGTGAAACATGACATACATGCATTGCATTTTTTATTGTGACTTGTATCTTGTTATGAAATTAATGTTACTTATCATGAATTTGTGAAGCATGATGGAATGTCTCGTTTATGATACTTGCTTGAGTTATATGTGTGATTGTGGTAAGTGGGGTTTCTTTACTGGGCTGTGAGCTCATGATCCCATTTAACATTTCAGGTTAAAGGTTAGCTGAGAGCCTCACTAGTGAAGCTGAGAGAGTTAGAGTGAGATGAAAACTTATACATTTATATATATTGGTCTTTTAAATTTCTGTTTTGTAAATATTGTGAAAATAGTGGAAGTTACTTGTCTTTGGTTCACAACGTGTTCCCGTGTTCCACTATATTATATTTCTGTGTACTCCGATAGCCAGCAGTCTCATTGTGGGAAGGTTAGTACTTATTGAGATAGGTGACTATTATTTCCTTGGGTTAATTTAATTAATAAAAAGGGGATGTGACAATTATTTGATATTATTTATTATGAGATAGGGATATTATATGTTTAGAGTTAGGGCATGACATGAACCAATGATGGATTCTCATGCTGAAATTTTACACAGAACCTGAGGGTACTTGGGATAACTTCGATAAAAATTCCACATCCTTAATTCATTCAAGCTTATTAGTAATATCACTGGAAAAATAATAGTTGTTCACAGGTTAGAGCTCCCCAAGTTTGATTTTATTCCCTAACTCAGGTCTTAAACTCACTCGTTGAGAATGAAATAAACAGATCTATTCATTTCACTCAATAAGTCTTGGAAACAAACAATTTTGATTTTTGAATCTACAAATTCATGGTGTGCTATTGCTATCAGAATCTAGTTATACTAAATGACCACATCTATAACAAAAGATCACCAAGTGTAAGGACTAATAATCAAGGACAACAGAGCATCTTCAAATAAAACAATGATCTATTGTTGACCATTTGGCATTGCATACATCCAAATAAAACAATGATGGGGTCGGGAGTGCGAGGGGTTGGTGGTCTTAAGCTGAATGGCTTGTTCAGCTGGGATTATGGAAGTTTGTGTGGTGTCCATAGGGTCTTGTTATATATACAGGGGCTCGGTTAGGGCAATTTGGGGGACCATGTGGTCTTTATAGGGCAGTCTTTTCTTTTTGTTTACACTTGTATACCCCATTCTCCATACTCCATACTTTATACTTTTTCCTTTCCATATAATATATATACTCACTTCATTAATTATCAAAAAAAAAAAAAAAAGTCTCATGGAGAGGGCTATAAAGCATAGGCCCAAAATTTGATGCAAGGGGATCCGAGAAAGATGATGCTGAGTTGTCAGATTGTACGTTGATGGCGCTGGCTGAGATACCATGAATTGGCAAATCAACACAAAGGCAGGAAGTGATTGTGATATTTTCTTAATTAGGGCAGTTTTGAGTGCGTTTCAATCTTTTGGCCATAATTTTGGCTACGGGTATCGAAATTGCACATAAGACCCCAATTCAGAAAGCTCTTTTCGATGTGCATGCCGTGGACACCCACTTAAGTCGGTGTGCATCTTTTCCAACCTCAAATTTCGCTGTTGTCCCCTCCGAATCACTATTTTTAGTTATTTTTTGCTATTTCTGGTAATATTTCGTTTGTCAATTAGGAAGTGATTTTAAACTCGATTTGGGCTAGATTTTTCACAGATTGCTTCTTTTTTTTTTTTTGTATTTCATTTAGGCATGATTTTCGGGATTTTGCCGTTTTTAGTAACATTCGGATACAGACGAATTTTGGCTATTAAGTCCGGCTTGTGGACTGATTTTAGGTATTACTTGATTTAATAATATTTAGTTGAATCTAAGAGACGTATTATTTGTGTTTTGGGCGATTTTCTTGTGTTCTTCTTTGTGAATCATCTGTTGGAACTAGTCTGCAGAATAATTGCTATTCCGTTCGGCGTCAGTTGGTATTAGAGCTTTAACATCTTCCTGAGGTGAAATTTCATCAGTTTTAATGGCTGGTGGTTGTGGTCATTGTGGGTAGGTTCCAAATGAGGAAGCTCAGCACCGTGATCGTAGCGTTCAGGATGTGACGATTGAGGATTTACAGAGGCAAGTCGCAGAGTTAACTCGTATGCGGCGCACGATTTCGAGGATCATGAGGTCTTCGACCACGATTCCGATTCTACTTTCAAAAACCCATATCACAATGGTGCTTTATTCCAGGAGCACCATGGTCGGGAGGAGTGTCATGAAGACCTCGGTTTTCGGGTCGATCTGCCCAAGTTTTCTGGTATGTTACAGGCCGAGGGATTCATTGATTGGTTAAACAAAGTGGAGCATATTTTTATTACAAGGAAGTCCCCGATCATGTGAAAGTGAAACTGGTCGCCATCAAACTCAAGGGCAGAGCATCTGCGTGGTGGGAGCAGTTGCAACGCTCACGAGACAGGTAGGGCAAGGCCAAGATCACTGATTAGGAAAGGATGAAGAAAAAGATGAAGTGTCACTTCCCTTCGGCTACACTCAAACCTTCTTTCAGTCGATGATTACACGGAGGAGTTTTACTAGTTGGTTGCATGGAACGATTTATCTGAGATGGAGGAATAGATGGTGGCGCGGTATTTGGGGGGTTTGCGCCAGCCCTTGCAAGATGTCCTTAGCCTTCACTCATTGTGGACTGTTTCGGAGGCATACCAGCATGCACTTGCTGTTGAAAAACAGTAGAACAGGAGGCCAGTGATCAGGAAAGATCAAAGCAATCGGCCGGTTCGCTCTCAGGATTCCCGTCCTATTCAGCAGCCACCACAGGGTAATTCTAACTCTACTATTAGATGTTTTGTTGTGGTGAACAGGGGCATAAAGCTACTGATTGCAAGAAACCTGCTAATCAAAAGGGCAAAAATTTGTTGATTGAGGAAGACGTGGTAGACGAGACTGAGGAGATTGGCGAGCCCATGTATGACGATGATGAAGCTGGTGATGTGCTGTATGGAGATGGCCATGAAACTCTGGTCGTTCGCAAGAGTTTACTGATTCCCAAGGGCAATTCAAGGGACGATTGGTTGAGAACCAATATTTTCCATATGACCTGCATAGTTGCAGATAAAGTCTGCAAGATGATCATTGACAGCGGCAGTTGTGAGAATGTAGTGTCCGAGGAGGCTATCCAGAAATTGCAGTTGAAGACGGATCGTCATGCTAAGCCATAAAAGTTATTGTGGCTGAATAAAGGTAGTGAGGTAACAGTAAATAGGCGATGCCTTGTGTCTTTTTCAATTGGCAGAAAATATTTCGATAAGGCCTGGTGTGATGTTGTGTTTATGGATGCATTTCATGTATTTTTGGGTCGACCTTGGCAGTATGATTGCAGTGTCGTTCATGATGGATGGAAGAATACGTATTCCCTTAACATCAAAGGGAAAAAGATTGTGTTGGCACCTCGGCAGGAAGGACCCAATCATACCCCGGTAGCCAATAATACTAACCTACTTCTATGTCCAGGTTTTTAGATGAGATTGAGCATAGAGATGTGGGCTATGCTCTACTGCCTTACGGGAACAGTGCAGTAGCTATGGACTCTGATTTACCAGCAGAGGTGCAGCAATTGCTAGCAGAGTTTGTTGACCTGATGCCAGAGGATCTACCTCCTGGGCTACCGCCTATAAGAGATATTCAGCATCAAATTGACCTTGTTCGAGGGTCGAGTTTGCCTAATCGACCAGTGTACTGCCTCAGTCCCAAGGAGGTTGAAGAGTTGCAGCGACAAGTAGTGGAGTTATTAGAGAGGGGTTATATTCGTGAGAGTATGAGCCCATGTATAGTCCCTGCCCTGCTTGTGCTAAATAAATATGGTTCTTGGTGTATGTGTGTTGACAGCCGAGCAATCAATAGAATTACTGTGAAGTTCAGGTTTCCCATTCCCCGCTTGGATGATATGTTGGACCAGCTGTCTGGTTCTAAGGTCTTCTCAAAAATTGACCTTAAAAACGGAGATCAGAATAAGGCATGGAGATGAGTGGAAGACAGCGTTTAAGATACAACACAGGTTATATGAGTGGATGGTCATGCCTTTTGGGCTATCCAATGCACCAGCACATTCATGAGATTTATGCATCAGATCTTGTGACCTTTTATGGGGAAATTCGCTGTGGTTTACTTCGACGATATTCTCATTTATAGTTCGACGTAGGCCTCACACTTTGATCACCTCCATGCTGTTTTTGAGATGCTGAAAACGGAGTGCCTATTTGTCAATCAGAAGAAGTGTTCTTTTTTCACTACTTCTGTAACTTTTCTTGGTTTTGTTGTGTTTACTGATGGTGTTCATGCAGATCAATCAAAAATAGACGCAGTCTTGGAGTGGCCTAAACCAAAGACTTTACACGATGTTAGAAGTTTCTGTGGATTGGCATCCTTCTACCGACGGTTCTCAGAAATTTCAGCACTCTGATTGCTCCTATCACAAAGTGCCTCAAGGGACGTGATTTCAAGTGGTCTGAGGAGGCAGAGGCCAGTTTTCAACTGGTCAAGCAAAATATGACCGAAGCACCAGTTTTGGCACTCCCTGATTTTGACAAAGTGTTTGAGGTAAATTGTGATGCGTCTGGCATTGGCATTGTTGGTGTTCTAAGTCAGTCAGGGCGTCCGGTTGTTTCAAAGAAAAATTATTTCACCTATGACCTAGAGTTCTATGCCATAGTTCAGTCCCTGAAGCATTGGCGTCACTACCTAGTAGAGAGGGAGTTTATTCTCTTTACTTATCATAAGGCCTTGAAGTACATCAATGATCAACACAAGCTGATAAACAGCATGCCAAGTGGGTGGCGTACTTGCTGGAGTTCACCTTTACGTTGAGACACCAAGCAGGGAGCCTAAACCGTGTTGCAGATGCCCTGAGTCGTCGTACTTTACTTCTCACCACCATGAGTAATAGAGTTGCAGGCGTTGAGGCTTTCACAGATATGTATGCAGCTGATCCTTCCGAAATATTTCAGGAGGTAATTGATGATCACCGTCATGATTTTGTTTTACATAATGGTTATCTGTTTCGTGGATTACAGTTGTGCATTCCAGATTGTTCATTGATGCAGCAAATTATAAGTGAACTTTATAATAAGGGACACTTTGGCCGAGATAAGACATTGGCCCTTATCTCTTTTGACTTTTATTGGCCCAAGTTGACCAGTGATGTGGCTCATTATGTGGACCGTTGTTATGTGTGTCAACGGTCTAAGGGAGTTCTCACCAATGTGAGCCTATACATTCCCTTACCTGTTTCTGAAGCTCCTTGGTTCGATGTCAGCATGGATGTTGTGTTGGGCTTACCCTGTACCCAACGGGCCTCGGATTCTTTGTTGTGGTTGACAGGTTTTCCAAGATGGCTCATTTTGTAGCCTGCATGAAGACTATGGATGCTATCTGGATTGCCCATCTTTACTTTAGGGAGATTGTGCGTTTACATGGTGTTCCTTCATCCATCACTTCAGATCGTGCTACCAAGTTCATTAGTCATTTCTGGCAGAGCTTGTGGGGAAAACTGGGGACACAGTTGAATTTTAGCAGTGCCTACCACCCCCAGACGGATGGCCACACCGAGGTGGTGAATTGGAGTTTGGGCAACCTTTTGAGGTGTTTGACAGCAACTAAGCTGAAGCAGTGGGATTTGGTGTTACCTCAGGCAGAATTTGCCTATAGCAGATCGAAAAACAGAACTATAGGCTTAAGCCCATTTGAGATTGTCTATGGTTAGTACCCATCCGGGGTGCTGGACTTAGCCCCTATTCCACGTGTAGGACGTTTCAGTCCTAAAGCAGATGAGGTGGCAGAGTATCTTCGGGGTATCCATGAGTAGGTGAAACTGGCCATTCATGATAGCAATACCAAGTACAAGACTCGGGTTGACAGTCATCGTCATCAGGTACTTTTTGATGTTGGTGATTTTGTTTGGGCTTATTAACTCGTGATCGTTTTCCTGTTTGCAAGTATAATAAGCTTAAGAGTCGGAAGATTGGACCTTATGAGGTACTGCAGAAGATCAATGATAATACTTACAGGTTGCGCCTTCCCAGTCACTTAAAGACTTCTGATGTCTTTAATGTGAAGTACCTAAGTCCTTGTTTTGTGGATTTTGATGACACTACTCTGAACTCGAGGACGAGTTCTTTCCAACCTGGGGTGATTGATGCAAGGGGATCAGAAACAGATGATGGTGAGCTATTAGATTGTACATTGATGGCGCTGAGATACCATGAATTGACAGATCAGCGCAAAGGTAGGAAGTGATTGTGATTTTTTCCTAATTAGGGTAGTTTTGAGTGCGTTTCAGTCTTTTGGCCATAACTTTGACTACGATTATCGAAATCGCGCATAAGACCCCAATTCAGAAAGCTCTTTTTGGCGCACATGCTGTGGACACCCACCTAAGTCGGTGTGCATCTTTTCTGACCTCAAATTCCGTTGTTGTCCCCTCCGAATCACTATTTTTAGTTATTTTTTGTTATTTCTGGTAATATTTCGTTTGTCAATTAGGAAGTGATTTTAAACCCAATTTGGGCTAGATTTTTCGCAGATTGCTTATTTCTTTTCTGTATTTCATTTAGGCATGATTTTTGGGATTTTGCCATTTCTAGTAACATTCGGATATAGACGAATTTTGACTATAAAGTCTGGTTTGTAGACTGATTTTGGGTATTACTTGATTTAATAATATTCAGTTGAATCTTAGAGACGTATTCTCTGTGTTTTGGGCGATTTTCTTGTGTTCTTCCCTGTGAATAATATGTTGGAACTATCCTGCAGAATAATCGCTATTCTGTTCAGCGTCAAAATTGCACGATAGCTGTGTACATGCTAGTGAGAAAAATAGAAAATGGACCTAGCTTTCACTTAAAAGGTAATATTATAGTTTCAAAATAAGCAAAACTGGTTATTTCCTTTATGGAACTCTTGGTTCCCAAACTGTTCAAGGATTAATCAGCAGAAGTCTTAATCTTCTTTGTGGAGGCTAAGTTGTCACTGATCCTTATTTTTACTTGCTCAGGTGATGCCTTCCTTGCTGTATTATCTAGCAATGCTTTGGTAGCGGGTACATGTCATGGCAAGGATTTAGGGCTGTTTTTATGGAATCATTAGAAAATCCAGGAAACCTTTTCACTTATTGTACATTTCTATTTGGATATCAAGTCCTATATTGTAGCTCTCTAGATTGATCTATTATGTCCAGCTATTTTGCAACCACTACAATGTAATGCTCTTATCACTTCATGCTAATACTCAATTCCTTTCCTCCTTGGACATTAGGAAAACAAGTGTCAGGATATTAGAAAACTTGTTTTTCTATGGGGTTTGTTGTATGGTCAATTATGCCATGTAGAAACTATGTGCATGGGCTCTTCAGAAATATTTGTTATATCTTTCCAATAGCATCATTCAGTGGAATGGATGAACCTTACTTTGGATTAAAGGAAGAAAAGTCGGCCATCTCAAGCAAATGCAATCCTTTCTTAAATGTTCTCTGCATATTGACTATTTGCATCAGTTAGACTATGGATAATTTCAGATTCTGTTTGACCCAAGAAATAGGACCACAACTGCTACCACTGGCAATGTTTTGCTTTGATTATTTGTTAATCAAATCTACAAGAAGTTTATCCCAAATTACTACATCCAGAATTCGCTTCTAAAGAGTTTATATTTCTTGGAACAAATCTTACCACTTAAATCCATTATAGGCAAATCCTTTGCTTGTGACAATTAGCAATTGTACAAGTCAATGGTGTTGTCACAAAAAATATTATTACCATCTTGCTAGAAATAAGTACTTTAGTAGGAACCATCAGTTGGTGTGATGGTCAAGCCTTGGATGGCACAATCACTTTGCACAAAAATGTCAAAAGTTAGGTTTGTTTATAGTCTACCACTCTGGGGACCCTACTTAGGCAGGACCTATACAGGGTTATGGTCCTCTTTCTCAGGGAGTTACTACTGTTGAGGTTTCGTTATTGTCAATTCAATTGTATATATGTAAAAAATTAATCTTCATCTAGCCTGGGGCCCTTTAAGACTCATCCCTTATGTCTACATGAAATATTTATGCACATTTAGGCTTTTTGTTTTCTCTTGTTGTTTTATTCTCTCTCTATCACCTCTGCAACCCCCCCCCCCCCCCCCCCCCCCCCCCCCCCCCCCCAAGCTCTCTCTCTCTCTTTGATTTTTTTTTTCTTTTGTTTTTGTTTTTTGGTTCCTTTTTTTTTTCCCTGTTGATGGGTGTTGCACATTTAGGGGCAGCAATCTTCTACTCAGCTGCAGTATGCTGTAGAATCCCAATCATTATAAGTGGATAATCCCTCATCTCCTGCTACAAATAAGATTCTGAAAATCCTTCTTGCAGTCCTCCCCCACACCCCCTTTTCCTTTTTCACCTTTATATTCTGCTGTGAGACTTTGATTTCCTTGTTTTAGAGAAATCACTTGGTAATACTGCTTCCCAAAGTTTGGAACTATCAATTACCTGCTCTCGCGTCCAACCCTTCTCCTCCCACCGGAACAAGTAAACATCCTGATAAAGTTCTACAGTAGGTTCCTTCAATGATGAGTGTTTGTTGTGAGATTTATGCATTAGAGTTGAACTGATCATCTTCCTAGAGCCTCATTCTTCCGGAAGGTCTTGATTCCTAAGTCCCTAATATAGAAAAAATTAAAGAGAGCTTTAGTTATTTCAGTCTCACTGTTACTTGGTTTTCCTGATCATATTATGGTAATGGTTTAATACGAAGTGAGTCTTCATTTCCAGGCTATTTCTCTACTTTTTGATAGTTTGTATCATCACCATTTTGTTGGGTGTTCATTCTTTGGGAAGAGAGTAGAAACAAAAAGGAAGAAGTTTCCTTTGTTTTTATTTTCTTATAAAATTTTGGCATGGTAATCAATGCTGCATCATTTTATTGAATACTTTTCTCCATGAGATTGGATATGTCCATTTATAAAAGAATCATATATATCTATATATATATATATATATATATATATATTTCCTCTATTTATGTGATTATTGCAAATAAAATGAAAAATACTGAGTATAATTCTCATTTTGATGTTTCAGTTTATAGGGTTTCTGGAACCTTATATGGAAGATGGTCACTCAAAGGGGTGGAAGCATTAAATTTATCCATTGAGCTGTTGGCTTTCCTTGATTTGGGTATGGCTCCCCAAAGATTTATTGTTTATTTTTCCCTATCTTCTCACTTCTTCTATGATGAGAAAAGAATGTGTGTGTCCATATGTATGTTTGTGTGTGTGTGTGTATCAATCATCCTTTTCCCATTATTCATTTGCTTTCAATGATAAATTCTTTAATTGACGTTTCTGTCAGCAATTTATACCTGATGGTTATCTGGTGCCGTTACAGTACATTGTTCTTGGCTGCGAATGTTATTTATGGTTAGGTTGAATGAGTAATCAGTTTTAACTGGTTAGGTTGAATGAGAAATCAGTTTTAACTCCCATTTTCATTAAGTCATTGATGTCATATATGATTCGTATCAAAACTGAAACAGGAAAAGAATGAGAATTCATATATGATAGTTGCCCATATAGTGAAAGAATGAAGATAAACATGGAGTTCTAACAATTCTGATTTGATACTTTGGGTTTATAAATTTTTGAAACTTGAATCCTTTCATTGACGGAACAACTAATTCATCTATTTAAATTCCTTTCATGATACATTTGAGCCAACATGGATGCTTGTACGCACCTAGGGACCGTATGTATAACAGAGCCCCCTTGGTTTTCTGCTACTATATAATGAATTTGCTAGGAAAAAAATTGGCATCATTGATCTGACACCAGGCTGCTTTCTTTCCTTGTTCCCTTTTATTTATTTATTTTCTTAGTTTTTTAACTACTTCGATTTAATAATAAATATTCATTAATTTGACTGTATAATTCATGGGTTATTCTTCTGTTTTGTTCTTCGACATTTAATGCAAGTGTCTACTAGATTGACATTCTCAAGAATTACAGTTTTGAATCTTCTTTACAGTTTAAATCATCTCCCATGAAAATCTAAACCGAACTCTGTTGAATCTCCTCTCTGTTTAGCTGATACCAGATTTATGTTTTCCAGGATTAACAGTTCTCAATCATTAAGTGTTGAATACATTTACTCTGAACATCAGATTAAAGCTCTTGTTGGATCGTTGACTCAAATCACTAGCAGAACTGGACCAAGTTTCCCAAGGCTGCTCACTCAAACAGGAAAAGCTGAAATTCCTTAAAACTTTTAGAATGCATTTAGGAAGAAGTACGTAAACCAAATAAGTAACAGGAAAAGAAAATTTCGATGTTCCTGATTTCTCTACTTGGGTCATGAGACAATCAACTGCTTTGGTAGTGTCCAGCGTTATTTTGTCTGCAAACCAGATTAGTAGAATGATGGTGAGGTTATATATGCCACTCGTCTGTCTCTCCAATGAGGCTTTTCTCGAAGCTAACAAGCATTCCAATTGAACCGTAGTAGTGTTCTTGAAGTATCCAAATTACAGACATTACAATGTAGTGAGATGGTTAATTTGCTCCGATGATGGTCTAAGCTTGGACTAACCATGAATAAGCAAAAGCTTTAAATGTGAAAAAGTGCCAAACAAATAAGGTGTCATAGAGGACGTAAAATTGTTTTTCATTAGGAGTTGATCAGTAACCATGGAGACCTGGATGTCTATAGCCTCATACGCTTATATGTTCTTTTCTGGTCTCTTCTTTGACACTAAGTAATAAATTTAAAATCTAAGCAATTATATCTAAATGCTATGAAGCATCAATATACTTTTTGGCTCCATTAGCTTCAGGCGGTTAGAAAATATTTTCCAAGTAAAAGTTTTCCTTTTTTTTTTAAGTGTTTGGATGTAACTTTTCATATATAAATGCAAGTGATCCTGTTCATGATTGCTCCCATTTTTTTATGGTATGCAAGATTGCTCGCTTTTAAAAGTTGAACCCAAGTTATTGTGAACCCTGTACTCAAGTGCTACAAGATTGGGTAAGTTCATCTCCAACTTCTTGTGCTCTCCATAACCAAGCATTAGAAACCATTGAAAATTGCTTTATTCCTTGTGCATTTGCCAAAGCTTTGTGGTCAGTATCTCTTGGTATTTCAATAATTGTTCACTACCTAGCAGTACATTTCAAAGATTGGGTCCTTCTCACTTTGGCTCTATTTAATGGAGAAGACAATAGAATTTTTCAACTGTGGCCAACTGCGGCCATAACATTTTGTGTGATCCTATTTTTGCGACCACAAAAAGCTCAGATGTCGATTGAAAAAATGCACAAACGTGAGTACCAACTATTACACCTATGCAATCTTATTATTCATTGCAAGTCACATAATTAGGCCTAAATGTTCATGGTTTACCTTAAACCAAAGCCAAAATATTTGGCTATTTCATATTTTTGGAGGAGTTGAAGTTGGGGGTTTATAGACATAATATATTTCTCAGTCCTAATATTGCATGCAAGACGATATTGAACTATCGCCATACCATTTTACTTGAGCGTAATTACCGATAGCCAATAACTCGATTTCTCACGTTGTGCCTGTAGTATGGAGAAACGTTGCCAATTGATGCTCCAGAGAGACATGGATGGTGTCTCTCAAAAACCTCTTTCTTTCAGAACATCACATAATCAATGGAATGCCCGTTTTGAAGAACGCAACTGCTGTATACATTTGTAGATTCTCCCATTGATTATACCATCTAAATATATTTTTTTTCTTCATCTTTGTTTACATGAGGTTCTCTTGGTATGTGTTTTAGTGCACAAATTGCAATTGCAGCAGTCAGTCCCATTTTGTTTTTTTTTTATAAGATGATCTTTATCTTCATCCATCTTCAAATAAGATGTAATTAATGTCACGCATTGTTCACTAAAATATTATTGATGTTGAGAAAAAATGACCACACCTAACTCCAACAAAATAGGCGTCATGTTCATAGTCCTTCATTTATGAGCTTATGAACATTCCTACACACCCTGTATTTTTCAACCATCCTCTTAATGTACTTTAAACAAACAAGTAAACATCTAAATTAGACCATGCCAGTAGCAAGCAGCAACATGGTTTAACACTGGCCCCATTCATTACACCAAAAGATTAATTTGTGAGATCCCGATCCGACATCGAAAACATATGAAATCCCGATAAGGTATAAGAGTCGGGAGAAACAATTAATCTAACGAGGTGTATTTTGGGAACAAAACTATGCGGGCTTAGGCCCAAAGTGGACAATACCACACTATGTATTGTCCTCGCTGGGGGATTACTAGTATAATCAAATTAGAATTCAATAGTGAATAGCATAAGCAAAACATTACAAAGTAGATCTAGCATGGAAGAATATTACTATGCTGTATCAAGTAGCTTGAATAAACAAAAACAGCATTGAAGTTTAAAACTGGGCAGGTTTAAGCTTTTTTAAGCTCATCAGTATTCAGAGCAAATGTCACTGATAAATATGGAGGTAGGTCAATCTTTCCTGGTGTGCACAGAAAACCATCAGTAGACTTATAGAATGAATAAATAGGCAATTCAATGCAACTTGTTCAAGTCTTACCTGTATAAATATGCGGGTAGGTCCACTGATATTATAATCTAACAAGTCCAAAAAATTCCTCGTAGCATTCTTACATGAAATGATAAACTCGAGAGAATTCTCCTTTACACCTTTGATTGACAAGAGCTATGGCATCTTTAGTCTCTGGTAGCAAGGCAGTGGGTTCATTGGAAAACAAAGGTAAAAGGGAGGTTCCCTAGCTAATTAACGTCTCATGTACATGACACAAATCTCTGATATAATGGAGGTTCATTTGAAATGATTCTGATATAAAACATAAACAGAGCTTCCAGATTCAAATACGTAACTTTTGAACTATTCAAGATCTGGGTTGAGTTGAGTATTTAGGCACTGGAAACTTGTTACCAATGAGCCGAAACAAATATAAGAGCCATAGCTACTAGGCCCACCAATGGTTTCATTATCTAAGTGTAGCTAGCCATACCATAATTAACAAAAAAGGCATACTTCTGCCTATGACAAGACACAGAATTTGCTTCCACACAACTATTAAATCTGTGCTTGCACAGAGTCTACCACAGAGTTTCTTTCCACCATAAAGTTTTCTTACTCAACTATTAAATATGTGCTTGTGGTCTGTGCTAATCACCATCACTTACACTCAACTAATCTATGCTTCTGGTTTATGCTAATCACCATCACCCTCCATTACTATGTTGACTTATTCACTGTCATAAAGCATTCATCAATTCGGTAATCAACCTATCTTGTTCCTCCATACGAGTTGCTATCCAATGAGGAGCCCCATTGGGCTTTGTTACCAAAGAATATAATGAAACAACATATGGGGGATTCATGATGCTTTGTTATGAAATCATCCCTAGAATGCACACCACAAAATCTGTTCTATGGTCTTTCCGAAATGGAAGGCAACATGAAAATAATCTACAGAGATTGCCACGTTGTCTTCACCCATACTGGCTATGTAACCAACCCAAAACCAATTGGCATAAAATGGAGGGCCTTTGAGATTTTTTGGGGAAAATGGGACAAATCGACATGTACCACAAAAGTAATCAAAAGGTAAATCGTTGGCAGTGCACAAAAATCAAACGAATGGAGACCGTGTCAAGATGCAACTGTGAGTTTGCAACCATTTCTTAACCGATAGACAGAGATGTGATCTAATGAAATGAATATTTCACCAAACACATGGCATGCACAATGGATCAAAACGCAGTAGTCCACAACTGAAATGCAGATTCACAAATGGCTGGAGTTTAATACTTTTGTTTCAGAAAGGTACTATTACTCTGTTTTGTGTTCTCTCTGCTTGATCGAAATAGATTTGTTCAATTGTGTAGAATATAAATCAAACAAAGAATGAATTGATCAAAAATTTGGGTAGATCATACATTTTAAGCTTTGTTTGTTTTAATGAAAAATATTTTCAGAATATTTTTTTTCCGTTTTTCCGTTTTTAATGTGTTTGGATGTAAGGTAGATAATTTTCCGGAATTTTCTGTTAGAGAGGTCTAAATCGAAATAAATGTTAAAAAAACAGGGAAAAGGAGAAAATTTACTATTTATCTTGGGAATGAGATCCTCTACGTTTGAGCCCGTAAATGGACTCAACTGTATCCAATGGGTGTTTGTCAAGTAGGCAAAGACCACCCCCTCTCCTTTCTCTCTCTTTTTACGGGCTCAAACTATATCCAATGGGTGTTTGTCAAGTTGGCAAACACCACCCCCTCTCCTTTCTCTCTCTTGCATGGGAAAACAAAAAGTGATTTTCACTTTTCCAAGATGTGGTCAAACACTAATTGGATACGGTTGAGCCCATTTACGGGCTCAAATCTCATTCCTTATTTTGACTCATGAAATTTTTAATATATCGAAAATAATTTGGTAGTTTATCAAATTTACAAAAAGTGCCCCTAACTTTTCATAAAGCTTTGACGATGTGGGCAAAATGGGTTGATGCTTTTACTGTGATGATGACGAATCTGTTCCCTCCTTCCCTCACTCCCTCTCTCTCTAATGAATTAACAAATGAGTCCATTAATGGACCGCATCATTAAAATCACGCTCGAATCGTTCACCTGTGAAAAGCGAGAGAGAAAGAGAGATAGATCTAGAGAGAGAGAGATGGATCAGCTTAAGCCAAGACCAGCAAATTCTTCTCCACTTAACTCTTTATCGTTTCTGGATGGAGTTGCTATTGTTTATGGCGACTGCAATTCCATATACAACAAGAGCTCCTACACGTGGTCTCAGACACACCATAGATGCCTCCAGCTTGCCTATTCTCTCACGTCGTCTCTATCATCGCCCCAAATCTCCCCTCCATGTACGAGCTTCACTTCACCGTTTCCATGTGTGGAGCCGTCCTCAACACCAGCCTCGACGCCCGCACTGTCTCCAGACTCCCCGTCACAGTGAATCAAGGCTTGTCTTTGTCGATCACTCTCCCTCATCTCCGAAGCCATGTCCTTGGTCCTTTCAATACCAAGACGACTCGTCTCGTTCTCATGACAGACGAGGAAGGAGAAGAAAAAGATGCAATTGGACGGAGGAAAAATAGTAAGACGAAAGCATTGGGAACGTTTTCCCCGAAAGATGGAAAACAACTTCCGCTAAATTTTGGCGGAAGTTATTTTCCACCAATTTTTCAGCTTTCAGGAAAATAATTTCCGCAGTTTTAAATTTTCCGATGAAACAAACACCATTAAAATTACAAACACAAACACAACCTTGGGGTCTTCACTGAATGAGCAAACGCGAAAATAAAGAATGAAAGAAATTACCTCCAAACCACTGCAAAAAAGTAGTGAATAGGTCGAAAATGGAACAAATGCACCAAAAAAGTGTCCTCAAATGTCCGGAGAGTGACTCGATCGAATGAATGAAGCTTTCAATAATATGTTGTGGGGAACGGGGAAGAAGAAAAAGAGAAAGAAATACACAATGGCGGATTAAGGAATAAGAAATGAAAGGGGAACAGAGGCTCACGAGCTACCTTTACTCTGCAGTTCGTCGTGCGTGAGGAGGAAGACAACAGTCGGGGATAGTCGGGGTAGCTTTGGAAAATAACTCTTGCTGAAACGAAGTTATTTTCCCCATTTCTTAATCAGCATGGAAAATATTTTCCATTACATTTATCGCCCAGAAAAATTTAAAATTCTGGAAAAAAAAAAAAGTGAAACAAACAGAGAAAAACGTCCGGAAAATTTTAAAATTATGAAATAATTTTCTTTCCTCCATATTCCGATAAAACAAACAGAGCTTTAGGAATCTATTATAGCCAATCGCCACTCTAAACAACCGGCAAAATGAGTTCCAAAAATCCACACCCAAAAACGATTCTGCTTTCAGATTTAGTAGTGGATCAAAACGCAATTGATCATTTGGAATAGGAGTGAACATGCTATTTTATTGGCAGTATGATAAGATATTCATGTGTTTGCACATAGATACATGCACAAACTAATAAGCAATTACTAAACTCATATTTTACATGGCTCCAATGTTGTACTAGAGAAATTATAGAGGAGTCTTGTGTAGGGGTGTCAATTGGTTTGGTGTAAACCGAAATCCAATTGAATCAAACCGAAATCCAATTGGTTTGTTTTTATTCTTTGTTTGGTTCAGTTTCGATTTGAAAAAGTACAAACCGAATTAGTTTGATTTGATTTATGGTTTAGGTGGCGGAGAAACTAAACCAAACTAAAACCGAACTATATTATTATATAATTTTATATTACATATAATATATATACCAAAATTTCAAAATCCCTTAGTACACTTTTTTTGTCAAAACCTACTATTTCTCTTTGTGGGAATCTCTCTTGGGAAGGAGCTTATTTTATATTGATTTTACATATTGGGAGGAATCTCTCTTGGGAAGGAGCTTATTTCTATTGGGAGGAAATAAAGTTTTTTTTTCAATGTATGTGATTGAATCTCTTTGTTAATGTAAGATTATAGAAATTATCTAAACACACATTTGTATTCTAGTAAACAATATGGTTTAAACTTTTAAGAATTGTAATTTTGGTTTTTCGATTCGGTTTACGGTTTAATCATTTTATTTTTGTTTGGTTTTCGGTTTATTATTTGTAATTGAAATTTGGTTGGTTCAGTTTTCAGTTTTGATCAACATAATTCGGTTTGGTATTTAAACCAAACTAAACCAACCGAATTACGCCCCTAGTCGTATGTGACTCCTGATCTTTTGCAGGTGTATAAATGCTATTACATGACACCCCACGGTGTCCCACTTATAAATTACAAAAGCTTCTTAATTGAAACAAATGAACCATAAGCCATTTCCTTGGAAGCTCCAAGACTAGTCTTGCCAACCCAACTCATTTTTGATTGTCATATGCAGCAATGCTCTGGGGTTCACATTTAGTTCCAAAGAGGAAAACTAACAAAGCAGATGTTGAACCCAAAGATACAGCTCCACAAGCAACCCACCTAAGAGCCCTTGGAACTGTAATTCTTGGACCGACATTAATTAAGTACACGAACCAAATGAATGTCAATGATTCAATGTAAAAAAATAAATCAAAATACGCATTGAAATTAATAATTAAATAAACAAACAGTAGAGAGATATTTCTAAAACCCCATAAAATGTTATTGCTAGTGAAACAAAATTAAAGAAATCAATGAACTGAATTAGAGTTTCACCTTAAATTATATGAGAGACTAAACAATAATATAGCAAGAAACAGACAGTAAAGTTTATTATTGCAGCAGCAGAGGACAGAAACAATAATTATGATTAGTATGTAGAAAGCAAACAGAGATGAAATAAGTTCTGTTGAGAAAGGATTAAATCAGTTCAATAGAGATTGACAAGTAGGCAAACTATTAATCAAAGTTTAAGAATTCTAAACAAATAGAATAAACAAACAGAGTATACTTAACGATAGTAACAAAATCCTCTTCTAAAGATAATAAGGTGAGAATAACAACAATAAAAGATGGAATGTGATTAAACAATAAAACCAATGGATATCAATTGAAATTCAGCAACAGAATTCTATGCCAATATCAATAACGTAAACAACAATTTAATTGGAGAATGAACATCAATGAGAAAGAAATAAAGAAATAAAACTAACGATCAATAGATGGAATAATTCTCAAAAATAAACATGGATGAAACAGAAAACGTATAATAACAAACAAAATCTGAAATCTAAAGACAAGTCTCAACAAAATTGATAAAACTTATCGATACGTCTTTCACCAAGGCAAGGCTGAGAAGCCTTTGAACTTAAACCCTTTAACGCCCTCCTATTGGAACAATTCCTTAGTGCTTAGAGTTACAACCTTGAGTTCCAGCATTCAACGGTGGAGAGGACTGGTAGATCGCACAAAAGTACTAGCCACAAACACGAACCTTTGAGTGTCACTCAGATTTAACAAAGAAGACAAAGAAGAAGAAGATTGAAAGAACTGTTTGAAAGTGGAGAAAGAAACGTAGACACCAGATCTTTTGTTCTCTACGAAATCAGAAATCTGATATCTCTCAACAAAACCAAAACACTCAAATCAAAAGAAGAAATAGTAGAAAAAGAGAGAAGATATGAGCGGCAATAGAGATAAGCACAAGGGTTTTTGTCTCTTCGTTCCCAGATCTTTGATCTCAACGTTTTCAGCAAAACCCTAAAACCCTCTTCTTAAGAAGACGAACCCAACAAACTGAATCTGGTTTATTTGGTTCAGTTATAACAAATAAAAGTAACGTTAAATAACGTTTTAAAAAATATATATTTAAAATAAAGGCTTGATTTTGAGACTTAAATAAAATACAACATAAAATGCCAAATCAAAAAGCAAGCACACAATCAACTCAAAGCTTCAATTATTTGAAACCGTCATACAAATAGTTATAATAAGGGTAAATTACACTTACCTCCCTTGATGTATGCTATAATTACACTTACCTCCCTTGAGGTTTCTGAAATAACACTTTCCCCCTTACGATTTATGTATGGGTCAAAATAACACTCTTTCATTGAAGTTTCCATCAAAATAGTAGTGATAGTTAGTAAAATAATTTTAACTGGACAAGATTACCCCCATTTAAGTTAAATGATAATTATGCCTTAGACCATTAAAATTTTTGTTCTCATCTTTATGAAGGGGCAATCTTGTCCAGTTAAAATTATTTTACTAACTATCATTACTGTTTTGATAGAAACTTTAATGAAAGAGTGTTATTTTGACCCATACACAAATCTCAAGGGGGGAAAGTGTTATTTTAGAAACCTCAAGGGAGGTAAGTGTAATTATAGCATACCTCAAGGGAGGTAAGTAAGTGTAATTTACCTTTATAATAATTCACATAATAAGTCATCATTTGACAAGAAGTAAGCAATTTCTTACATGGTTTCTAGTGGGCCAAGCAAAGAAATAGAAAATAGAAAATCTATGGGCCCTAATTAACAAAACTCAATCACTCAATATCAAAGTTGACTATATCTGACAAAACTTCATATACACGATCAGATGTATTTTATAGAGGCCAGTCTAAAAATACGCTTTAGGAACATAGGCAGTAAAAGGCACAACTGACATTAACCAAATTAAACTGCATCATTAACGAATCATTGTTCAACACATTAATTCCATTTCCTGAGGTTAAAAAACCAAATCTTTAGGTTAAACACATGGAATCTGCAAAGTCTTCTCAATAATTGAGACTTCTACTACACAAGATTTTTTGCGAAAACTTAGAGTTAGAAAGTTCTTAAGTACTAAATAATAGACTCTAATTTTGATGAATGTTTCTCACTAATTTTACCATTTGAACCATCAAATTAGTAATATTGTTTCAAAGAACCACCTTTAGTTTACTGGATCACATTAAGATACCAAATTATTCTAAAAGAAGAATACATGGAAGAACATGACCAGATACAGACATGTGGGCATTTATTGCATCTTCCAAACAAAATAAATTGCAAATCAAACAAAAACAAAAACAACAAAAATAGAAGGGGTAATGAAGAATCTACAATGAAACATAATATCATTGTAAATCATTGATTACATAAAAATGAAAAAAAGACCATAGATAACATATAATTACTCACCGTAGTGAACTCTGCAAAGAATCCAGAAACCCAAAGATCCTCCAACCGTCAAAATGGTTGCTGTGTGCCTCATTAATCTTGAACATGGCTTTGCATCTAATCTCATCAAATCCCCATCCGATAACTCCAAAAAACACCTTAAGGCCATGGATTCTTCTTTATCTGATTCAAACTTTCAACCCCGAAACTATGCTCTGTATAGGTCTTTCAATCTATTCCAACTTCAAAAGCTAACTGTAGTAATGAGCCTTCAGGCTGCATTTCGATAGCTGGAGTAAGGCAAAAAGTCAATTGGGAATGTAATATGCCAAAAATTATTATTTTGGAAATTGAAAGTTAACTTTCCTAAAAATTGTTTAGATATACCAGGAAAATGAATGAAAACTGATAAAAAAAATCCCGATTGTGCTGCTTGGCTAATGAGAATAAATGAGAAATTTTTACGTTTACCCAATTTACCCTTATTGAACAAATCTAATAAAATGTGGAGTGATTTGACGATAACACTTGAAGAACTCTTTCTCCATATTATTGGTTCCTTAAACCCATCATCCTTCTCCGCCATTCTTTCTAAACCAACATGGTGCATTATATTAGACAAAATCAGTATAAACGTTTGGAACATCACAACCGACTCATTTCTTTTTGAAGCAAAGTGGTGCAGCATAGTAGATGGAATCCAACAAAGGGTGCGTTTGGTAACGCTTTTGCTTTTTTGCTTCTAAAAGCAAGAAAGCAAAAAAGTAATTTTATGCTTTTCGAAAGATCTTTTCTTGAAGCAAATGCGTTTGGTAAACTTTTGCTTTGCTTCTAAGAATCAAAAAAGCATGTTTGGTAATTGTAGTAATATAAAAATTGCTTTTTGCTTCCATAAAAGTATTGTACACAATTTATGTATTGTACTTAGAAATATACCCAAAAATATAAGTCCAATATTATAAAAGATTCATAAAATAGTCATTTAATTACATTCAAATAACTAAACAAGTATCTAATATCACCATTGTGCTAATCCATATGCACTAGCTAGTCTACGTGCAATTGAGTCTCTTAATTCTGACATCTCTCGTCGAGATCTAGCCGTCACATCAATCTCTATGGGTTGTTCTGAACTTGAACCTGCTAGCTCATCTTCGACCACCATTTCCTCATCTTCAAATTCTGTGAATAAATTATCTTCATGTGCTTGCATTCTATGACATTACGCAAAGATGAATGCCTTTGATTAAATAACTCTCTTGCTTTTGATGGTTGACGATTATTTCCTCTATACTCTTGAAGGTGATATCGCTCTCCAGGAAATGGTGTCAAATAACCTTGCATATTACAATAACCGGAGTCGACCACATAATACTTAACTAATAAATGAATAAAAATTCATCAGAAATCATTTAATTGTTTTTTTAACAATAAAAGCTAAATTAAATCATTTATTTGTTTCTTTTTAACAATAAAAACTAAATTTAATAACTTCACTTACCTTCTGGTGGATGAGGAAACGTATATTCAGGTTTAGTAACTGCATCAAGAAAAACCCGTGCATCATGTGCTGTTCCTTCCCACCCAGCTAAAACAAAAGTAAAGCGCATATCAAAAGAACAAACACATAAAACATTTTGGGTTATCGTCGCCTTCCGTCCCCTATAAGGTATTTGTCTATCAAATGGTACACTGGCACTAATATGAGTCCCATCAATTGCTCCAATACAATCCTATAAAAAAAATATAACTTTTATTTATAATTAATAAAAAAATTACAATAAAATAATGTTGCAAAAAGATAATCGAACTTACCTTAAACCATGGGTAATATTTGGGATTGCGTTGAATTTCGAGAGGAGTTTGTGTAAAAGAAGGCGGAACTATAATTTCTTTCCCAAACCGAACCATTGCCTTCAAAACCTTACCAAAAAAACGAGAAATAGTCTCTCCTGAATGTTGAAATCGATCTGCAATCTTTTGATTTGAAGAATTATGTGCTAATGTCAATAAAAATATTGCAACTTGCTCTTCCACAGATGTATACCGTGTATCACGAAGGACGCCTATCTCTTTCAGTGCAGTGCATAAATTAAGAAATACATGTGACTTCATCCTAAACATATCAAGACATCTTTCTGGATTCCCATACACCACATTATGAACATATTCAGACCCGGTTAACACATCATCTCTGTATGGTATCTTAGAAATGTATCTATCATGATATTCAACAACAGCTGCTGCTATTGCTACCATCTCATTTCTCAAAAATTCTTCATCATCTGAATCTCTATCTGTATCCATGTTCTAACAATAAATGTCGACCTAAATAACAAGACCAAAACAAATTTAAGATAGCAATAGAAGATTATAATAATTACTAATGACAAAGTAATTAATCGTAACACTATTGAACATCATAAAAAACATTCAACATAAAAAAGTTAGCAATAGAAGCTTTCATCACAAAAACAAAATATTAATCCCATAACAAAGTCTGATCATCACAAAAATAAAAATACCAATCCTAAAGTCTAGCCAACCACGCTTTCTTATGCTCATCAGACATTTCAATGAATGCCTCCCGCCATATCTTGTTTTCCATTTTCTCAATTGCTTTCAAATAAGTTTCTATCTCCAATCCCTCCATGCTTTCAAGAATTGAAATGCACTTAGCCATGGAGTATGGCTCAGCACTAGAAGGCGAACTTGATGATGACCTTTGAGCACGTGATTCCATTCGTTCACTGCTTTTATCGGCCATATAACGAATAGCATCAGACAGCTCCAATCCCATTGAACGATTCCTTGACCGATGTTGGCTACCTTGGGTTCGAGATCGAGATCGTGAGCGTTGTCTTTCATGACTTGAAGGGCAATGCTCATTATGGGTATCAAACTGACTTGGCAATGGGATAGTAGAGAAAGGTGTGCCAAGCTCTTCAGTTTGCAACTCCTGTCCATGATCAGAATCATCATTGCTATCCGATACATCTTGATTATTTGCACCGGCCATTTCCCCAGAAGCAGATGTGTCGCCATATATGATAACAAATTGATCATACATGGGACAACCTGCCTTTCGAAATCTTCTTGCTTTTGGATGAACCTATATTAAAAAAATAACCTATTAACAACATATTGTATAATTAATTATGAATATTCAAAAAACTATTAAATAACAATAAAATGTTTACCTTTAAATAAGATTCCCATACTGAATCAGGTGCTGTTACAGTTTGAGCATTTGGATCCCAACCAAAGCCTGTAGGTATTTCCCTTAGTTGTGTGAACTCTCTATATCTTTCTCTCAAGTTATTATATTTGTTCTGGAATTGTTTCATCCCGTATTTTTTCCCAGTCTTTCTATAAAATTCCTCTCTAATCTTTTTCCATCCACATTTCTTAAATGTTGTCATTAATCTATTTCCCTTCTTCACTTCATCCACCATCAATTCAATGAATATTGCCTCTTGATCCCTATTCCAATTTGCCACCGACTCTTCGGCATCTTCAAAAGATATATTTGTAGTAGGAATGGAAGACATCTAATTGACAACGTTCTAAGGATTAGAACAATAATTTATATAGGAAAGCAAGTGTAATAGAATAGATAGACATTAATATATGGGGAAACAAGGAGATTTCATAAAAATAAAAACAACAACACTTGATTGCAATTCTTGGAGTCAGCTACCTAACACTCATATATAACATCCAATTCTTGCAAGAAAGTATTGCATAAGCAGAGCATACTAGACAACCAGGGCAAGTTGCAAAAAATTCAAATTGCGAAAAAAAAACACAAGTAAATCAGTGACAGCAGTAAATCAGGAAACAAGTTGCGAAAAATTCAAGCAAAAAACTAGAGTGTGGCAGATGAAAAAATGATCTGACCAATCTAGGCCATTGACATTGACATACATGTCTTCTAGGTAATTTCCCTGAAGGTACTATTTTGGTCTACTGCAATAAACTAGAGTGTGGCAGATGAAAAAATGATCTGACCAATCTAGGCCGTTTATCTTGTGGAACCTTTAGGGGATGACACCTGAAAAGCCCCGGTCATAAGCATCTCGTTCAGAGCAATATTTGATAATTCAGAGGGAATTTTCCCCTCTCTCATCCTTCAGCTTCCCAAGGATGAGAGAGTTTTCTGTGTCAGGAAATGTTCTCAGGGGCATGTTTTCACGTTTCGTTTTTGGCAATGGATGCAATCTAGAAGTTCTTGACTTGTCTGAAAATTAGTTCCATGGAGAATTTCCCAAGGAGATTTCAAACTACACAAATTTGGTTTCCTTGAATCTATGGGGAAACAATTTCACGGGTCCAATTCCTTTGGAGATGGGATCAATTTCAACGCTTGAAGCTCTATACTTGGGAATGTTTCACGATTGGACCTCAGCTTCAACAATTTCACAGGTCCATTACCCCTTGAAATTTCAAAAATGCCCTCTTTGAAGTTCTTGATCCTTGCCTTCAATTAATTTTCTAGTAGAATCCCACCAGAATATGAAAACCTGCAACAACTCCAAGCACTGGATCTCTCTTTCAATCGGCTAACTGGATCGATACCTTCAACAATTGGAAAGTTAAGCTCTCTCTTGTGGTTGATGCTTGCAAGCAATTTACTCACAGGAGATATTCCACGGGAGATAGGAAACTGCAGCAACCTGTTATGGTTGAACCTTGCCAACAACCAGCTCACAGGGAAAATCCCCTCTGAATTATCAAATATTGGCAGTAAAAACAGAGCAAAAGAATTGGAGGAGACTAGACCGTCCGCTATCTCGTTCAGTTCCGGAATGAGAGAGAGGGAGGGAGGGAGGGGAACGTTTTGTTGTGAATCAGGGGAATGCTATCTCGTTCAGTTCACGCTTTCAACAAGGACAGGAAGTTGTGAAGCCTAGGACTCGAGAAAGGACGAGTGGACTTTGCTGAAATCCGATTCCAATGTCGGCTCCTCTAGGACGCCTAGTTTTCCTAATGAGAGTCTGTCGGAGCTTGAGAAGAAATATGCAGCGTTCGTCAAAAAAGATGTTTACGGGACGATGGGGAGAGGTGAGTTGCCATTGAAGGAGAAGTTTCTGCTTGGGCTTGCTCTCGTGACAATCGGAAAAGACATATGTAATCCCTCTTTGATATCGGAGAAGACATATCAGAGAGGGATTACAGCTTCACGCTAAGTTTTAGTTCGATGATATAATGGAGAAGACATATCGGAAAAGACATATGGAGAAGAAGAGGCTTACCGTCACCGGAGAAGACAACACCTCAAGTCACCGGAGAAGAATGTCAGACACAGAAGAAGAAGAAGAAGAGCCGCACGAATGAGAGAAACCGAGGAGTCCGTTAGAGAAAAATATGAAACGAGGAAAAAATATGAGAACGATGGTATCGAGGGGTTTTGAAAGCAATGAAGCAATTTTCTAAAAAAATTGAGAAGCAACGTTTTGTTGCTTCTGGTGAAAAGCAATAAAATTGCTTCTTTGCTTTTAGTAAATTGCTTCTCGTGTGCGTTACCAAATGGTACTTTTGCTTTTAAAAGCAATTTTTTGCTTTCAAAAGCAAAAAAGTACTTCCGAAAAATGTTAGGACATCTCATCAGACAAACTTCATATATTTACCAAGTATCTGTCAATATGAACACTCCTATATTCCACTAAGCATAAATGTTATGGGTGGAACCCACTAAATGATGGCTATGTTACCCACTCTTACCTCATCAAATACAGTCATAGAAATTAAAATGCTATTGAAAGACTATTATTTTGTTTAAATCCACATGATGTTCTCCGAAATATTAGTGAGGCCTACCATGAGCATGCGACGGGATTGTGGCACGCGAGTGTCGGGGTTTGGAGTCGCCACTACCAGGTGTGCAGGTAGACACCTGGATATATTTAGGTGTAGTTTGCTATCAGATATTTGAGTAAGAAACCTGGTTGTGAACCATGGAAGTCCGTAGACACAACGTTCACCCTGTCTTACGATGGCTTCCCTTAGTCATCAAATATAGACTTCTTGATTCAACTCGCTCACTTTAATCCTAATCTAGTATGCATCAATTTGGTCTGTGTAGGGTTGCTTAAGGTTTAGCCCTTTGTTGATTTATTCTCTAATTAATTCTGGTGATGTCAGTCTGCTTGGGTGGGAAGGCCCACCGGTCCATGTAAGGCCCAAGGTGGAGCCTAAGTCCAGAAAGAAAATTGCTTGGGCAACTTGGTTGTGCTGGTGTCCGCTTAAGTGGTCATTGGAACCACTTTTAACACAATTGAAAGATTTGGTTTGAGGAATGCAGAAGGATTAAATCTCCACCTGCTTGGGAACTGAGTTTCCCAAACTTGGTTTTTATGGCATAATCAACCTCTCTTGAGGAAGAGGTGACTTAGGCCCGATAAGCCATTGGTCACATCACACTATGCACAAAATCTAAAAAGCGAAAAGCAGAGAAATAGGCAAATGAGGTCCTTAGTGTGCATGGAAGTGTAGGTGACTGCTTGTGTACATGGAATCGTGATAGAAAAATGATATAAAGGCATGAACATATTCTTGTAATATCACAGAGCGTGAAACCAAGTAAAACAATCAACTAAGATAGTGGATGCTGAAGTAGATGTGTGCAGGAAAAGCTAAGAGAGAAGTGATTATCATATTCTTCCAATTTAAATATAAATTGAATAAAACCTAGTGTTTACACCCGCCGTAGCCCGGAAAATAAGGAAAAGCCACATGGCGTCTACATGGGCTAGTTTCGCCAGTAAAGACACATAAGCATACACATATGTCTAAGCAGGAAAACCGTATTCATACGTCTGAGGGATGACGTCATCATCAATACAGGACTAAAAACCGAGACCATTTGGATAAACAATAGAAACAAGGAAGTTATTTGTTGGGATCGTGGCAAGCGGCTATCTTACCCGAATGAAGTGGAAAAGGACCCCAAAGGGTTGGCCTAGTGGTCAAGGCTTGGGGCTTGGGGTATGCTCCCTCTAAGGTCTCAGGTTCAAAACCTCTAAGGTGTTATCAATTCTTTGGGGCTACCCCCCAGGGCCTTTGGCTCGGTAATTACCTGGTTTGTGTGGGATGGGGGGACTGCACAAGCCCTTGAGGATTAGTCGTGGTGCGCGCAAGCTGGCCCGGATACCCCAAGTTTCCAAAAAAAAAAAAAAAAACTTCCAGAACCGACATGAAGCTCATGCAAACATGGGACGGTAAGGAACCGTCAAAGTTTGACTATAAAAGGCATAGTTGCGAAGGGCTTAAGGACAACATCCACTCAACCGCAACCGGTTACTATGATTAAAATCCGATCATCCGTGATCACTATCCAATCTCCTACACTCATCTTGTAGCAAGAAGGGATAATTTAGGACTCATCTCACTGCTTCTTGTCGCAGTGACATTGTAGGCTACTATTTACTCTGATTGAAGTGAAGACCTTACCACCGGCAAGGAAGTTGAGGCCACCCCTGTCTCCTAATTTTATATTCCGATTACGGCTACAGGGTTACGAACAACCGGTATCGAAGCTGCCTTTGGTCAAGCCACGAGATTAGCAGAACGTCGGCTAAATAGTATTCTTGGGTGAATCCCCGATTCAGCTTTACTAACAGACGCCCCTATAACCCTACCTTATACTCCAATTACGGCTATAAGGCTAGGGGAGGCCAATACTGTTAGCATTGGTGGTTTTCATTTGTTTTATTTATTTTTGCGTCTTTGGCGACCGATATTTGAATATAGTATTTCAATTTTTCCATCTGTCATTTTCAAACACGAATAAGAACCAAAACGAAGACCAAACCCCTAGTTTTCATTTCTTTCGTCTGATCCGTTTTATTACAGGTGACTTGTAGTACGGCTAGACCGACTTTGGTTTAGATTCGGAATAGGTGCCCGGGGTCAGGATTTGACCCGAATCATTGTATCGACATATACTGGCATGGCCACATAAAGATACATCATCCCTACCACCACGTGCTGAGCCTGGACCAATTTGGGAGGAACATCCTTTTTTGGCACGCCCAGTGGGACCCTTTGTCTTTTAAAGGACAGTAATGGCAAGAAGGAGTACTCGGCATGTTGATAACATGATGTCGGAGGAACCCGTTGAACCACAGGTAAATCTTACCCCTATCCAAGAAATTATGGTTGAAGGACCATTAAACCCTCAGTCAGAACCTAATGAACGTCTTATTCAGGCCATATAGGGTCTCAGCCAACAAATGGTAGGGTTTGGCCAAGGACTTAATAAGCTGTCCACCAATAACGATAGAATTATAGCTATATTACATGAAGGATTCTCAACAATGGCTAGACCTGTATTGGTGGCTGATCGGGCTGAATCGGGTGCTTCTGGCCTTAACGCCTAGGGAAGACCAAATATCCAAGACCAACCATTACTTGTAAACCTGGGGGGCAATGGTCGTAATAGAGTAGCCGGTAATAATGTCGGAGGAATTGATATTCCCCTTGGTATTCCAGTTCCCCCTAATCTGCCTCCTCCAGAGGCACACCAGGGGGCAACGGGAAATGCGTGATAATCATAGGGAAGAGATTGGCCTAAGAAACATGGCTATAAACTGAAACTATATTCAGAATTTAGTTCAAGAAATAGTTGCAGATCCTTATCACCGACGGATGACTAGGCCTGTCTACCGAAAACCTTATCCAGCTTGGATGGATCATCAGTTTGAGTTTCCCAGGGGATATAAAATTCCTGAATTTACTTTATTCTCAGGTGAAGACCAACAGTCCACCATAGAGCACATTGGCTGATTTATGGTATAGTGTGGAGAGGCTTCCAACGATGATTTCCTCAAACTAAGATTGTTTGGGAACTCATGACCGGGCAAGCTTTCACCTGGTATATTACACTACCATCTAATTCTGTTGTAAATTGGGCGATAATGGAGGAAAAATTTCACTCCCAATCTTGCCGGATTGAACCCGAGGTCACCATGGTTGATCTTGCCCGTTTAATGCAGAAACCTGGGGAGTCAGCGGATAAGTATATTGCCCGATTCAAATATTTGAAGAATAAATGCAGAATTTTTTTACCAGAATCAGAATTTGCAAATTTGGCCTTGAATGGTCTTGACTTTGAACTCGAAGGAAGTTCAAAGGCAAACAATTTGAAGACTTGTTCGAGTTGTCTGTCAAAGCTACTAAGTATGAATGGCTTTTACAAGAAGATGGGGAGAAAAAGGCTTCATCTTATGGGTCATATTACAAGGATCCTAATTTTGAATTTGGGGTTGTTGAGGTTATTGGGAAGCAGCCTTTGACCTACCCAAGTCTTCTTTGGAAATCTAAGGATACCGAAGAGTCAAAGGCTATAAATACCTTTTGTAGAAATTACTTGTTTGATATAAATCGAACGGCGGAAATATTTGAATACCTTTTGAAAAATGGATTTTTCCGACTAACCAGGGATCATCCATTTGTCCCGGCCAATATAGCGGCTAAGGGCAAATTTTGTAAATGGCATGGATTGAAAACACATGAAACTAATGAATGTACTGTGTTGCGAAATGTGATACATGAGAACATCAATAAAGGACTTCTAAAGTTTTCAGAGTCAGAGGAAAAGAAGATGCAAATAGATACTCAGCCGTTTCCCAAAAACTTGCCGGTAAATATGGTTTCAATTGGGTTGCCAAAGCGAACCCCTGCTGTGAAGATCGACTTGAACGAGCCTCCTCCAGATGAACAAGAAGATCAACCACCATCGCATTTCCAACCAAATTTACGGCCAAAGGACCATTGGCAATTGTAACGCCCCGAATCCGGGTCATTTTTTTTTCTCATTTTGACTCGGATCAAGGCATTAACTTGTGGTACATTACAATCAGTTCAAATATAAGGAAATAAAGAACTAAGATTTATCAGAGTACTAGGAAGCTTAAATCATTTATTAGAAGCTGAGTCATCCGATTACATTAACTAATCAAATGAAAGGCAACTACAAATTTAACTAACTCTTAGTATCCTACAAAATCATCTACTACGATTCCACTAAAATAAATACAGCTATATAAAATCACCCTACTCTTTTCGTATGGAATTTCTAGACTTCAACCCACTATCTGTCTATCCCGTGGCGTCCTCTCCAAGATAACCTGAAAAGTAGGATATGAAGTAGGGGTGAGATACAACTATCTCAGTAGGTAACACTATGCATGTAGAAAACAATTTATATAGATAGGGAAATTAACAGTGGTTTCATGATCGGTAAAATAATCGAGTAATCACAGTCAGTGAGATAAACGAATAATCACGATAAAACAAACATTTAATCAGTGCCCGAATTAAAAGAAGTTAATCATGTGTGTTTCATTTCAATTTAAAGGACAATGTATTATATTTCACATTCCCATGGTTTCTGGTTTATTTTCTGTAGTGTCTTCTTAAGAGCAGTTCCACGTTTATTCATGATTCCATAATATTCCATTTTAACAGTTCACATAAATCATAGCAGTTCTGTTCAATTATGACATTTCAATATTTCCTTTTAAATAACAATCCATCAACCTGAGAATCAATCATCATATCAGTAATAAAAGCCAACCTTCAGGTAGTAGCCTATCTCTACCACATGACGTAAACACCTAGTATCCACACAAACTCCGCAGGAGAATGCACATCTCTAAGACTACAGGTACCCCCTGCAGGAGATAGCATAACTCTACCGCAGGATGTGAACACCTAGCATCTACCTCTACCGTAGGAGATAGCTTCCTCACCTTCCAGTGGTAACTCACACACCCATCCTCCATGTGGGATGCAATCACGCATAATCACATCTCCCCCACATGAGGTATCTCTCCTGTAGGATGCAATCCATCGGAAATACATCTGCCCCACAGGAGGTAATGAATCTCTCCCGCAGGAGGTAATGTCTCCGCCGCCAAGCGGGTTAGGGTCTCCGCCACCAAGCGGGTATCTCTGCCACCAAGCAGGTTAGGGTCTCCGCCACCAAGCGGGTATCTCTGCCACCAAGCAGGTTAGGGTCTCCGCCACCAAGCGGGTTAGGGTCTCCACCACCAAGTGGGTATCTCTGCCACCAAGCAGGTTAGGGTCTCCGCCACCAAGCGGGTATCTCCGCCACCAAGCGGGTATCTCTGCCACCAAGCAGGTTAGGGTCTCCGCCACCAAGCGGGTATCTCTGCCACCAAGCAGGTTATTTATAAAACTGGCCACCAAGCCATCACAGATAATTCTCAATTCCATTATTATTTATAACATATTAGGTTCATGTTCAAAGTCCAGTTCTAAACAGTTCCCCAGTTTATTAATCATAATATTTTGTTTAGTATATAAAAATATCTTCAGCATGATAACCCAATTTAGTGTTAGGTAGATATTTAATTAAGTAAGAAATTTGATGCATAACACGTATGCTAGGGTACGGTTCTAATCATGTATTAATTACATTAATACTCAATTGTTTAACAGTATAGGTGAGTGGTTTTTAAGGTAATATAATTTAATTAAGATTCGGTTACAATATAAAAATTATTCAAGTTTGGATATAGTGGGAGGAATTCACGTACATAGCATGATTTTAAATTGGTTTGTGTTTTTAAAGTTATTAAGGTTTAGTCATGGTCAAAAAGACAAATAGAAGTATTTAGGTTTTAGTTTAAGTCAAATAAAGTAAAAAGGGAGTTATTACAAATGAGTGTTATTGACTAAATTTTAATAAAAGTTATTAAGAATTAGGCTTGTCATGATTGCACCCATCGAATTCATTTTATTTTCAACTACCGCCTGACATCGCAATCAGCGGTCTTCAGCGGTCGTGCGTTTTCGGAAACGCGTTATTGTTTTAAATAACACGAGCGCCGAGCGACCGTCACTAAGCGATCAGGGGCGCTCAAAATTTTTTAACTAACGCCGAACATCGCCTAGGAGCGCTGAGTGCAGGCGAGCTCGGCGCTCTAACCAAAACGACGAACGGAGTTTCGAAAACTAATTTTTTTGTATTCAAATTGCTTCTAACATTCATATAAGCATACAATCAATCTATCTACATACTTATATAACCATAAATCATGCAATCGAATCGAATAAACTGCAGGAAAT
Organism: Buxus sempervirens; assembly: GCA_947561395.2. Classification (NCBI taxonomy): domain Eukaryota; kingdom Viridiplantae; phylum Streptophyta; class Magnoliopsida; order Buxales; family Buxaceae; genus Buxus; species Buxus sempervirens. The sequence goes on from OX387195.1 coordinate 7,634,472, forward strand.
CAAAACGAATGAGAAAACGGTGCTACCTACCTCCGTCCGCTCAAATCCTTTCTTCTTCCAACCAGAGACTTCCTCTCCTCTTCGCAGGCAAGAGACGTTCCAGGAATGGTGAGGAACCAGAGATATGCCCTCTTCCTCCTTCTTCTCGGTCTCCCTTTCTCTCTCTCGCTCTTCTTCTCTTCCGCCGCAGCCTCCAACTTCAACGCACAAGACATCCTACGAATACAACTAAAACTATTCAACCCTATTTTATTCTTCCCTGATCCCACGCATCTCCCTAGGATCAGGTTCCATACTCATCCACCCATTAGACTTAATAAGGACCGTTAATCCATACTTAACTCGATATCTCGCAATCCAACGGTCAGATCTGCGTCAAACTCCAGATCTCCCCTATCAGTGTGATCATCTATAATTATAATTAATATCCTTCAATAAAATTCTCATCTCCTCGACTTCAGGCTTCAAATCAAACATAATTACCAATATGCCATTATTCCAATTACTAAGCTTTAAATATCATTGTTAATAGACAATCTAAACCCCAATTTAAATCTATTAGTATTTCTCAAGTCTAATAACAAATTTTAATTAATGTATTTAATTATTTTACCGATAATTAATGTGAATTGACCGAAATACCCTTCTCTCAATATTTTCACATCTACCCATTCAATTTCTTCCGAAATTTCCAAGTTTATTCTCTTTGTCATTATTAGTCCGTTATACATCCCGAATGAATTATAAGTACCGCAAATCATTCCTTTATATTAAATCCCCAATTTATTTTGACAAATTCATTGACACTCCAAATATTCGTATTAAATTTTTATTTATTTATTTAGTGAAAATTCGGGGTTTTACAGCAATATCCGGCTATAGAAGATCGATCCTAGCGTAATGAGCAACGCGATGTAATTTGGGGAGAATGGTGGCACAAGCAAAAACCAGTTCGTGGTAATGACCAACCAACCAAAAGGAAATTGTAACACCCCGGATCCGTGTTGTTCAATAAAGGTATAACACGTCTCACGGAGTGTTAGGTAAGGATCTTAAAAATATATGATCGCTGGATAATCATCTAAACTAAACCATATTAGAATGCACAATCATATTTATATCTAAGAAATCAGTATTCAACTTAATTATCATCAAATAGTTCAACCTCGCACTACTTTATTATACTTCCAAAATTTAATTAATTCAAAAGTTCAATTCAAAAATAACCTACAGGTCTAAGGAATGTAATAGTAATCTTCCTCCCTCTATGTCTCAGTCGGATCTACCCCAATAGTCGCCTCACCTCGAGTATCTGAAAACAAAATAAAAAAAAAGAGTGAGATACGAATATCTCAGCAAGTAGCATATGCATGCAGAAAATAGTTAACAATAGTTCAAATTTATGCATCGATAAATAACCAGTACGATTAAAGCAAACAAGACAATTTCCAAGTTTAAATCCAAAAACCAACAATAGTTTCCAATCATATCTCAATTCAATACCGACAACACTTTGACTGGTCAATGTCATGACTATTGTTAAGTTGATAAATTAACATGCCAAGTAGACACTCCATACCTCCATGTACACAGTTCCGGCCTACTCAGGGTTTTGTCATCCAATGCCGACCTACTCCCCGGGTTTCGGCATTGACAACCAGGCCTACTCAGGGTTTCTGGCTGCTCTACACCGGTCGTGGCAACAAACAAGGCCATGCAATTACAACAACCAACAATACCATTACATTACTAAGCTTAAGCATGGATCCAGGACAAGCTAAACCAAAACAGAAAACCAACGTATAATCTCAACTCTGACATCACAATAAATCAATATGTTCAACATCATGTATAACACAATACAGCTCACCACCTGTCCCTCTGGACCAGAACAGTACCTCATGTACTTTCAGTATTTACTCAAATCTCGTAACACAAAACCAGATGTAATAAACCATTTACTCACACCAAGAGAATCTTTATAAATACATTTCAGAACTTTCAATCAAGTAAAACCAGGTTAAATCAATACTCAATCAAATACAAGCGTATAGCAAAAGAGAAATAAATCATGAACTCCTAGTGTTAGGAACAATAACATCACCTACCAATAGCCCTTAAAATTCACCTTGGAAACTCCTAAGGATTACCAGAAATTCCACTTAATAATATAAGAGTATTTGAAATAGGTAAAAGTATTTCTAAGATCCTAAGTAAGTCAATAGTTAAGTGATTGAACCCTCAAAATATCAACTCTAGCTTGATTTGGTCAAATTCACATTTCGGCAAAGTATTGGGGGTTGCGCTGACCTCTGACGCTTGGCGCGAGGTCGGCGAGAACTCAATCATACCATATACACGTCGTGCTAACTCAACAATAACTAGGCGAGAGATAGGTGCGAGCTTGGCGATAAGGAAGATCGGTCTCGTGCTTAACTAAACCGCTCGGCGCGAGATGGGCGATAACTGTTTTTAATGCTCATGCCGACTAAACTAGTTGGCGCTAGGTAGGCACCAACCCGGCGGATACCCCCTATGATTTTCAACTCTCTGTTAATGCAAAATCTCCATGACTGACTAAATTTTTTTTATCTATGTAACAATTTTCCTAACCTTCTACTATCCCCAGAAGACGTTTAAACAGGTTTCAAAATTATTCTAAACACTTTAATATTTATCTCTAGAAATCCTTCTAAAAACTCACGCTCGAAACTGTATTTTCCAGAAAACTTATGCAAGATGACTAAACTCACTGATCAAAGCCAAAACCCAGATTTAAAATGATGCTACTCACCTCTTGCATGCTTAAATCCCTACAACAGCAACTACTCGAACCACAGTCGATCACCATTCGCTTGTCGGTTCGAAATCGACACCCAGTTGCTCCTCTGTTCGCACGAGATTTTTCTTCTGAAAACCTTGATTCCCAACTCTCTAATCTGTAGGAAAACTCCCAGTATTCTTCTCTACTGAACCCTAGATCCACAGCCGGAATCGCCTTCAACACAAAGTATGCGAGTATTGCGAACCCTATGAATCTATTTTCCTTAAGTATTTATACTTACCATACTTACATTGCCGCTTGACAAGTTTTGAAAACCTATGATTCCTTACATGCTCTCCCACCGAAATTCCCTATATACACATAGGTTATTAAGTTTATTCTTCCAAATAAATAAGAAAAAAACATGTAGAAAATATCGGGGTTTTACAGAAATATAATCAAAGGCCGGTAGAAAGTTCGGCTTTAGCATTTACTCGGTTTTCATCTACAAGAGTCGTAGACACAAAGCGATCAAAGGTGGTCCTGAAGTTTTCTGAGGATGCTCTTCTTGCATTAAGCCTAAGACCTAAGTTACCTTTAAAAGAAGAAAAAGTACTGGAAATCCTTTGTAGTGAATGTAGGCGAAAGATTTCAACTAATACTTGCCACCCTCAGTTTAGCAGAGGAAAATCTTTATCAGCATGTTGGCAAGCACAAGCTTGGGGGCAAGCAAGCAACTCACCTTACCACCAATAATCCAGAATGCAGAGTGGTCATCGATCAGGATGGTGCCTACCTATCATACACATAGGATGAATTGGAAGGTAGATTATCTTCGTTACAAATAGGAGATGATGGTAAAAGGGAATAATCCTAGAATGGTAAAACCCCCTCTCATTAAGTCAGGCCAGTCGAAAAAACCTAACACATCCCAAATTTCCTTCTTATTTGCAGGAAGATGTCGCAGCCATGACCAGAACTCAAAAAAGGCGATGGCAGTGACAACAAGCCAAATTACGACAAGAGCAAAGTTCAAGGTCATCTCAGACATATAAATACTCATGATTTACAGCTAAGAGGTCCACCCCGAAACCACTAAAAATTAAGAAGAGTCCTCCTCCCAAGACACCAACTATCCCGAAGATAGTACTGGACCCTATTCCTAATAGGTTGTCACCAACAACCGAAAAATTTGTTTCCGAAGAGGATTTGGTTGATAACCTTGCAGGAGGGGATGAATAAAAACTGTTGATTGAGCAAAAGTTGGTAGAGTATAGTACAATGCCTACAACATCCATTGTAGATGTAGCAGAAGAAATAGTATCTGAGCATCTGAGCCCCATGAAGGCAAAGATTATGATTACCTCAAAACTCCACCGTCATTGGGTGATAGTGCTTCTATAGCAGAAATCTGTTTTGGTCAGAAGTCATCGATTCCTTTAGATTGTCATATGGTTATCACTTTGCCTATGACGTTTGAGGCAAATATTGAGTTGCCAAGGTTAGAAGAAATAAGTGATGAAGGAGACCCCACAGCCTTATACACGGTTGACCCAGATGATCCTAAGTCTAACAAAGATACCCAAAAGCCAGCGGATGGCAAGCAAGTCAGCCCAGTTGAGAAGGTAAGCTTTACTAAACCAACCATTGCTATGACTCGACATTTAAAACCTTTATTTATAAAGGTTCACATGAATGAGATTCCTGTGAATAGGGTCTTGATCGATAATGAAGCAGCGGTTAATTTCATACTGGTCCTCACTATGAAAAATTGAAAAAGACCTTCCAAGATTTAGTTCATTCAGATGTAACTGTTACTAACTTTGTAGGTGGAATTAAAGGAACTAGAGGAATCCTCTCGATTGAATTAATGGTCGGGACGCGGCAGTCTCTTACGGCGTTCTTCGTCATCGAATCATCCGCCGGTTATAATGTGTTGTTGGGAAGAGATTGGATGCATTCAAATGGATGTGTATCATCTTCTCTACATCAATCATTGTTCTTTTGGAAAGATGATGACATAGAGGAAATTAAAGCCGACAGCTGGCCTTTCGCCGTAGATTCCAATGCTGCACATGCTTCTCTTTATGGGGAAGGGATATGACCTACTTCCTTTGTGGGTTATGAGAAAAATGAACAGCCGATTACTTCAATTTTGGCAAAACAAGACATTAATCAACAATGGCTGGTGGGACAGAAACCAGCTGAAGTTGCTGAACTCAAGGAGTTACCCCATGATGGTTGAACAACAAAATGAAGCGACGGCAAGAGCCGTTATGAGAAAGATAGTGGCTTATATGCAAGAATTGAAATTATTAGAGCTACAAAAAGATCTAGAGCTACCGGAGAATGTTGAGATAATGGCAGGTTATGCCAAATTCATCAATGAACAAGATGATGGGACGGTAAAGAATCAGGACGAAATAACTTTCGTTGATCAACAAGCAACAACAGCTAAGCTGGAAGACGTGAAAGTTGAGACTTAAGACCCATTGGAAGAGATCAATTTAGGAACAGAAAAGGAGCAGAGGCCTTTATACATAAGTCAACTGCTGTCGCCAAATGCCAGAAAGAAAATAAAGCAATTGCTAATCGAGTATTCGGATTGCTTTGCTTGGAATTATCAGGAGATGCTGGGATTGGATCGAAAAATTGTAAAGCCTGTAACGCCCTTGTTCCGGGTCCAATTCCCAAAACCCGAGGTGTTATGGTAAGCAACAAAAGCAACTAAAATATGGAATAATTTAAAACTTTTTCTAACTTTATAATCAGAGTAAATGCGGAAACTTGAATTCAAATTCTCTTTATTAATCAACAATGATGATATACAAGGATTTCAATTACATGAGCAATCCTACATCTATATAGACTACCCAGCTACAACTAGCCCACAACTTGACGTCCTAACCAAGAGTACCTGAAAAATGGGAGAAACCAGAGTGAGAATAAATCTCAACAAGTAGCAAGGTGCATGCATGAAATCAGTCCATGTTTATATAAAATAAGTCATGGGGTGTACGATTAAACCAATGACAACATCAACAAGGATAATTCCAAAGTTTAAATCCAATCCCATTATTATCAAATCATATTTCAATAACAATACTGATAAAACATCAAATGGTCAATGTCATGTAGTTGCTTAGATTGGTTAATCAACATGCCAGAGCGACATCCACACCTCCATGTACACAGTTCCGGCCTACTCAGGGTTTCGACATCCAATGCCGGCCTACTCGGGGTATCTGGCTGCTCTACACCAGTCGTGGCAACACTCCGTGGCCATGCCATTACACCAATAAAGCATATACATCACATTACTAAGCTTAGAATCTTGATCCAGGACAAGCTAAACCAAAACAGAAAAACCATCGCATAAACTCAACACTGACATCACATTAAACCAAACCTTTCCATCATCATGTATAACACAATACAGCTCAACACAGGTCACTCTGGACCATAACAGCAACTCATGATATCTCAGTAAATATTCCAACCCAAAGCACATGTCCAACTGATAGTAAAATCCATTTACCCACACCAAGATAAATTTTACAAATACAGTTCAGCACCTTGAAATCAAGCAAACCCAAATTAAACAAATTTACAATCGGAAACCAATATAAGACATAAAAGAAAATTAAATCATTAACCCATAGTGTCAGGAACAACAAAATAATCTACCAACAATCCTTCAATTAACACTTCGGGAACTCATAAGATTACCAATAGTTTGATTTAATGCTCTCCCAAATGTTTTGAACAGATAAAAATATTTCTAATATCCTAATCTAGTCTTTAGCTAAGAGGTTGAAACCTCAAATTATAAAAATTGGGTTTGGATTGGTCAGCCGCACTCAATTTAACATTTTGGTGGGTGCGCTGACCTCAGGCACTCGGTGCTAGGTTAGCGCCAAGTCGGAGGAACCGAAAAACCACTCGCACGAAGTTAAATTCCCTTGGGGCTAGATTGGCGAACACAAAACAATCTTTGCGCTGAGCTGCCGCTGAGAGCATAGAAGTTGGCGGCAACTCAGCGGACACCCTTTACGACTCGCGACTCTCTGTTAATTTCAAAACTCTATGACTGACCAAAATTTAGACCTCTATAACAATTTTTCTATGCTTCTACCATCCCCAAAACACGTTTAATCATAACTCGAATTTAATCTAAACAACTTTATATCACGACTTTAAAACTCACCCAAAACTCCACGTTCGAACTATGTTCTTCCAAAACCATCCTTCACGACTAAACTTAGAGATCAAAACCAAAACACCGGAATAAAACGATACTAAACAAATCTTTGTGATTAAAATTTAACTAAGGTTTCTTTCTAAATCAAACCACCCATGAACAACACTTTTCTTGATTCTTAAAGAGATATTCAAATTACCAAATCAAAACTTTATAATCATCTAACTTTTCCAATGAAATCCAACATAAAAACCAATACCATCAATCATAAAAAAACACAAGAAAATATGCAGTTCCTTCAGTTTCAAATGTTTGCTACTTGCCTTTTTGATGAACCCAGATTTTTCAGAACTTCTTCTGTGCCCGTTTTTGGAGTTCGACCGCACCCCTCTAAACTTCTCAAATTTAGATCACCACCGTTCAGTTTGAAGTCCTTCATGAGTAGAACAAAATCCGAAAATTTCAGCTCATTACAACGAGGTTTAGAAGACCTTCTAAATAGAATTCCCACTCTTAATTGGAAACCTCCCTATCTTAACCTGTAAAACCCCGAATTTTCCTTAAATAATAAATTAAATTAGTAAATAATATTACTGAGAGTTATGATTGATGGAAATATTTTATTATTGTAGGGGGTGATCAATTTAGCGGAGATCCAGAATTAGATGTAGATCTGACAGTCCGATCATGAGATATTGAGGTATGCATTCTAATTGGGCAGAGTGTATAGGAGCGTTTGCATGGAAGATACATGGGATCAGGGAGTATATATATGTATTAAATAACCTAAACCATACACCTTGTATTGTCGCTCGTATTGAATAGCCGCAAGCGACGAACCACGTTTTGAACGACCGAGAAGGAGAAGAAGGGAGGAAGACCAGGATTTACCTTGCTCTGAGGGTTGCTTTGCAACTGTAGAGGGATTGGAGTGTTGCTGTTCAGAAGAGAAGAAGAGGAACGCACGAATAAGAGGTAGGTGACATCGTTTTGTTTTTAGAAATTGGATTTTCCTTCGTTTAATTGCAAACGCATGTTCCTATTATATGTATTGGTGTATTTAGTTAGATAAGCATGTTATAAATACATTAGAATGAGTTTAGACGAGAAAAATCATGATTTAAAACTGTTTCTGCTCGATTTTGTATGACCGCCGACCTCGACTATACTCGGCGATCATCGGTGCTAGTTATAAAAATTTAGGACGCCGGAGACCGTGAGACGATGGACCGTAGGCGCTCGAAATTGAACTACCGCTGACTAGGGACCGCCAGGGCGATCCTGAGCGATCCTAGGCGCTCTAAGCAGAAATTCCAGATTTTCATAATTTCGAACCTAATTCAATTCTAAACTATTTTTAGACAATTTTAATGATTAATTAAGGTATTTTAAGACCAAAATAAACTATCTAAATCCCTGTTTTACAGACAAATAAATTAGGGAGATATTTAGGACATTAGTTGCCAAGTTTCAAAGGTAATTGAGAAATGTGATTTTGGAAAAGCCTAACTACCCTTTGATTATCAAAACACCTCTAAATGGCATTATAAATCAGAATACATTATAAAGAGAATTCAGAATTCAGATGAACGAATATTGAAGTAAATGTACAGATATAACCATTATATGCCACTAGGCACCAACCCTTATAGAAATATGATACTTTAGGGAATTCTTGGAGTCTAGTGGGCATAGCTGGTTATGGATTCATAGTCGTGGTTAGATAGCTGAAGGATATGTCATTTGCGTTGAGTTCATTCTATATGCGACGCGCTTCCTTTGCAAGTTAGTTTGTCTGGGAAGGTCCTATGTTTGGAGGGACACCCCGGTGAGCCGCTGGTGATTTCCTGTACATGTGGATAAGCGACCATCTCCATGTATTGATTCTGGTGCTGCATGCTGGTGGTACATGCCAACTCTGATGGGTACGTGTGCAATAAGTCAGTGACTACGGCTCTTGTCTAAGCTGCGCTGCATGGGACTTGAGTATCATTAGTAGCATTGCTCCTAAGTCGCACGGTGGTATAGAAATTGGTTGAGAATCATCTCAAAAGGTTTATCTATCTTTGTGAGTCCTACAATGACACTGAAATCATAACACTTGGTATTATTATTGTATACATGCGGGAGGCATGTGATTGGGATATCGATCGGATGTGACTGTTTAGTACATCCTGGCAATGTGTGAATTATGTTACTAATTTGACTATTGGATTCTTATATTAAAACTTGCTGAAAGTCATTTCTAGAACTGTTTATCAAGCTGTTTTGTGTTCACAAATGATATAAACGATTATGCGAGCCTGATTAGTCGATGTTGCTTAATCGTGCATGAACTGTTACTTTACTTATATTAACTGTTTAATCATGCATGTGTTACCTACTGGGATATTCGTATCTCACCCTACTTTTATTCCATTTTTTTCAGCTGATACGCGAGAGGGGGTTCTCTTAGACTTCCAGGGAGAGATAGCTGAGTATTCACCGGAGGATTACTATTATCCAGATCTTGTCTGAGGTGGATTAATGCTATAGACTTAGTACAATTGATTGGACTATTATTATTCATTGGGTTGATGTATTGAGAGATGAGAGAGATAGTACCCAGTTATTTTACCAGACTTTGATATTATTGATTGATGGTCAAGCTTTATGTTCAGTTGAGGATTTTGAACTACACTTCCGCACATACTTGTTTCCGCAACTCTGATAGTATAATAAGAGAATGGATTTTAAATTCTTTGGTCTGGTATGTTATTGATGTTGTATTTGATATGGGCCAGTAACACCTCGGATTTGGTTGTTGAACTAAATTGGGGTTGTTACAGTAGCGATCCGGGTTCGGGTTGGGTGCCGGTTTGCACTGACCCGGGTTCGGGGCATTACATAACCCTCCTTCTAATTCCTCTTTTAAGTATTTCATACAAAAGAAGGATTTATTTTAATTTATTTTCGTGCTAATTTAATTTCCTATTTTAAAATATTACTAAAACACCCTAAAGCTACTCTTATCCTCAAATTTAAGGTTCCTTATCAACCATAATCACCAATATACCCTTTTTCCTACTTTTAAGCCATAATTTGCTATTTAAATTCAAACCTAACCCAAATTAAGTCTAGTTAAATATTTCAAGTCTAATAATTATTTAATTACTCAATATATTAATTTGGCTAATTGGAAAATGACTAAAATACCCTTTCCTTGTAATTCCATACTTAACCTTTGGATCTTTTTCTAAAAATTCTCCTATTTATTCCTCACATCCATCTTAGCCATATAATGCACTTGGATTAATACCTAAATTCTCCAACATTCATATTTAAGTCACTTTCCTAATTTATCTAAGTCAACCTTGCACTTTCCTATTTAAATGAAGCCACTATTTAAATTCCTAATTACTCAAAATTATTGTTTATTTATTTAGTTACTAATATATCTTTGGATCATAATATTATTCCTCCAATACCTAAATTAAATCTTAACTTCTCAATATTTAGGCTTATTTAATTTACTTTATTTAGGAAAATCCAGGGTTTTACAATCAGCTCCCTATCAAACCTGAATATAAGCCATTCAAACAACCTCCTAGGAGGATGTTTGATGATGTAATTAGTAAAGTTAAAGTAGAAATAGAACGGCTTCTAGCAACCGGGTTTATTAGGCCTATTCGGTATACTGATTGGCTTTCGAATATTGTATTGGTAGTAAAGAAGAATTACCAGATTCGGGTTTGCATAGATTTTCGTAATTTAAATTCAGCAACCCCTAAGATGAATATCCTATGCCGATAGCTGATCTGTTAGTAGACAATGCTTCCAGGCATAAATTTTTGTCTTTTATGGATGGACATTTTGGCTATAATTTGATCTTTATTGCAGAGGAGGATGTAGGAAAACGACATTTAGGTGTCTAGGGGCTTTAGGAACTTATTGTTGGGTGGTCATGCCTTTTGGATTAAAGAATGCCGGGGCAACATATCAAAGGGCAATGAATTTTATCTTTAATGAAATGATTGGCCAAATATTGGAGGTAAATATCGATGACGTGGTCATAAAATCTCAGATCAGGGTTGATCATTTGCGGCATGTAAGACAAGTCTTTGAATGGTTAAGAAAGTATAACCTAAGGATGAACCCGCTGAAATGCGCTTTTAGTGTTACAGCCAGGAACTTTCTAGGTTTTCTTGTCCATCAAAGGGGAATAGAAGTTAACAAGAATAAAGCAAAGATGGTCATAGAGGCCAAACTACCGACCAACAAAAAACAACTACAACGGTTTCTCGGTCAGGAAAAACCAAAGTCTTTTCTCCTTTGTTAAAGCTTAGGGATACCGAAGAATTGATCTGGAACGTTGAACACCAGGCTGCTTTTGAAGAAATTAAACGATACCTGGTCAAACCACCTGTGTTGGTATCACCATCTAAAGAATGGCCATTAAAATTATACATAGCAGCAACAGACAATTCAATTGGAGTTTTATTAGCACAAGACAATGACCAAGGATTTGAGCAGGCCATATATTATCTTAGCCGTTTCTTAAGTCATGTGGAGGAAAGATACGCCAGTTTAGAAAAGTTATGCCTCACCTTGTATTACCCAGCCACTAAACTCAGTCATTACCTTTTTGCGGTAAAGAAAGTATATGTCATTGTAACTACAGACGTTGTCAAGTACATGCTTATGCGTCCAGCAGTAAGTGGCCAACTCGGTAAGCGGACATTGGCTTTGATTGAATTTGACCTCAAGTATGTACTGCAGAAAGCTATCAAAGGACAAGCCTTGACCGATCACTCATCCAGTATCCAAGAGAATGAACCAGATATTCCAGTTTTTCACGCTGGTTTATTTTATTCTGAGTTTCAACAATGGACTTTAAAGTTTGATGGCTCAAGAACATAATTTTCTTCCGCGGTCAGAGTAATCATAATTTTACCAACCGGAGAATGGCATGAGTATGCATTTCAACTTGAAGAACAATCAACAAATAATCAAGCAGAATTTGAGGCTTTGATTATCGGATTGGAAATTTTATGGGAAATGGGTGTTCGCGCCATTAATGTTGTGGGAGATTCTCAGTTAATTCTGAAGCAAATGGAAGGACTTTGCAATTGCAACAGTGATACGTTAGTGTCATTGCTTGAAAAGGCAAGATTTTTGGCCGAAAAATTCAATCGAGTGGAGTTCAAGTATAGGCCAAGAAGTGAATATTATGAAGCTAACAACTTGCTTAGATTGCATTAGGCTTTAAAATTTTTAGCCCATCTCGGAGGATGATAGTGCAGTCTTTGCCTACCGCTGGAAAAATGCAATTTTTAATAGATTCTCATGCATGTTTTAATCAAACAGTACAGTTCAATTGGAGGAAAGATATTTGGGAATATCTCCGGGATCCCACCATCAAGGTGAGTAGGGTAGTTAAAAGAAGGGCTGCCGCTTACTTTATTTTTGGCGATGAGTTATCCAGAAAAGGTTTTGATGACATACCACTTAGGTGTCTAAGTCACTCAGAAGCAATGTTGGCTATGGCTGAAATACATGAAGGAATATGCGGTGCACACCAAGCCGGAATCAAGATGCGATGGATATTACGCTGGCATGGTTATTTTTGGCCAACCATTTTGAAAGATTGTCAGGCTTTGCAGCCGGTTGTCAAGAGTGTCAAAAACATGGACCTGTTCAAAGGGTACCGTCAGTCGAGTTGCAACTTACAGTCAAGCCATGGCCTTTCCGGGGCTAGGCAATGGACTTGATAGGAAAGATTTATCCGCCCTCTTCCGGATTGCATAATTTTATTATAGTTGCTACCGATTATTTCACTAAATGGGTTGAAGTTAAACCTTTGAAAAAGGTGGAACAATTGGAGGTAATTGAGTTTATCAAGAAACAAATTATTCATAGATTTGGTATCTCGGAAACAATCACAACTGATTTTAGCATTATCTTTGTCAAAGAAGCAGTGGCTGAGTTTGCCAAATAGAATGGCATAAAAATGATCCAGTCAACTCCTTATTATGCTTAGGCAAATGGTCAAGCCGAGGCAACCAATAAGGTGTTAAAAAATATTTTGAGGAAGATGATAGAAGACAAGTCAAGAAATTGGCATATGCTTTTATCAGAAGCCTTATGGGCATACTGAACCTCCTATAAGACTTCTATTGGGACATCTCAATTTGCTTTAACCTTCGGTCATGAAGTAGTTATACCATTTGAAGTCACGGTAAAATCATTGAGGGTGGCTATTCAGAATAATTTTACACCCAAGGAATATTCAGAAGCCATGTTGGCTGAACTTGAAGACTTGGAAGAAGTTAGGAAAATGACTCTAAATAGGCAATTGGCACTCAAACAAAGACTTGATAGATCCTATAACCGTCGAGTCAAACATAAGTCATTTGCTCAGGATGACTTAGTTTGGAAAACACTTTTTCTGATTGGCAAAAAGGATTTTCCATATGGAAAATGGTCACCTATATGGGAGGGATTGTAAGCACCCAAATTTTGGTCAAACCAAAAATGTGCTAAAAAACAGCAAAACAGCTCAAAACCCTAGCCGAAAAGTCAAACCCTAAGGTGGCAAAAGTTGACTTTTTTATCAGGTTCAAATCTGCCACCATACTTCTTCCCTATGATCAGGAAATTCCGACACGATCCTAACGCAACTGGGTTTGCTCAGATTGAGGTCCGGATGAAGAAGATATGAGCTGGTCAAACTTGAGGGGGAGCAGAAATTGACTTTCTGCTAAACCCCAGAATAGTTACCCAAACTTGTCTCAGTGGAAAGGTCATTCTGACATGATTCCAACGCAACTGAGTTTTCTCGAATCGGAGTCTCGGATAATAAGTTATGAGCAAAACAAGAAATCCTAAAAACTGATCACGTAGCAAAAACAGCAGAAAAAGGTGTCTGGGGGCAAATCTGTAAATATTAGGACTTTCAAAAATATCTGATGGCATATATGTAATTATCTGGGGACGAATCTGTGAATATCAAGTTGATGTGAAAATAGCTCAGGGACTAATCTGCAATTACCAAGAAAATCACCTCCACATGCTTAATTTCCCACCACATCTTTCTCTCCCTCTCTCTCCTCCATAACTCATCCCCCACATGCTTAATTCCCCACCACATCTTTTCCCTCTCTCTCTCTCTCCTTCATAAATTCTTGTTCCCCATGTGCATCCCCTATGCATCATGCATTTATACACCTCTCTCTCTCTCTCTCTCTCTCTCTCTCTCTCTCTCTCTCTCTCTCTCCCTCTCCCTCTCCCTCATGAGCATCCATGCATGCATCATACAAAAACCTCTCTCTCTCTCCCTCATGAGCATCCATGCATGCATCATGCCTACATCTCTCTTACACTCTCTCTCTCTCTCTCATGATTAATGTCCCCTATGCATGCATCCCCCCATGAACATCTCATCATCATGCATCTCTATCTCTCTCTCTCTCTCTCTCTCCCCCCATGCATGCATGCATATCACATACACTTGTAGACACCCAAAATTGCACGCTTTTTGATAAATCATGAAGGAAAGAAATATTTTATTGGAATTTTCAATTTTTAGCATTGGGTTTGAGATCCTTAACCCATTTGAATCCAAAACCATAAAGGAAAAGGCCCGAATTCAATCTTTTGTGCAAAGTCAAATTTTTTCCGGTTGAATTTTGTTGACTTTTGACCCCAGAAAATGAAATATTTTTTAAATCAAGATTTCAAGATAATTTTTCCCGGTAATCAGGTTTTTAGCCATGTTATTGCATAAAAGAATTTTTTGAGATTTTAAATCTTGACGAATACCTTAGTTTTAACATGTTGAATCTTTTTACCGGACCTGAAAAACCGGAATTTAGCCTGGAACTGGAAAGTTGACTTTTTATTCACTTGGAATTTGGGTCTGGAACTATTTTTAATGGATTCAAATGGGGGGGGGGGGGTGTTTGCTTATTTACATGTAATATCTTAAGTAAATGGAGATTAAAAAGTACGAGGACATTTACTCCAATGATATTACATGTAAATAAGTATTGCATGTGTTAAAATTCAGAAAAAAGCTTCTTTCCTTGTATTCGATAGATAATGTCAGATACAAAACATTTTTATTGTATCCGACAGATAATGTCGGATACAAAAGATCTTTATTGTATCCGATAGATAATGTCGGATACAAAGAGTTTTGTTTATATTTGACCTGAGTTGTCGGATACAAGTGTTTTGCTCAAAAAATGAGAAAATTTCGATAGTTTTCACTTTTTTACTATTTTACCTTTGTTTAGGAAGTGGAAATCTCAAAAATAGCCTTAGGGTTTAGGTTGGGGGATTCTAGACACATCCTTGTGTCTACCATTAGGGTTCCCCTAACCCTAGCCTTTGCCTATAAATAGGAGGCTTCTCCTCAAGCAAATGGCCAAGAATTTTTGAGAAGAGTTGGAGATTGAAGAGCTCTAAGTGAAGAAGGGAAACCTCTGCCCCATTGCTTCTAGCACCCCCAGGTAAGCCTAAAACCCCTTTTCCTTTATATTCTTAAATTCTAGAAATAGATCTTTCTTCTTCCTTTTTGTAGAATAATGGCCTATTGATTGTGTATGCAACCACTTTCCCTACTCAAAGTACCTTGAGACTCCCTCTAGCCATAAAACGTGGAGAGGGATTTAGGGGAAACGAGACTGGGAATTGATCCTTGGTTATAGAACCCTCTTGAATGGCCTTTTGATTCTATGAAAACCGTTTCATTCTCAAAGTACCCCAAGACTATCTCGAAGAACCATAAAACGGGGAGAGAGAACTAAGAGAAACGAGAATGGAACGGAACCCTAGGTTTTTTAGAACCCCATTTGATTGATATGAATGCTATATGTTGTTATGTATGTGATTGAAGAGTTAATTTGTACACATGCACATATTGCACTCGTTTTGTCGAAATCAGCTTGTATTTGGGATCTATTGCATTCATTGTGATAGATCTGAAATAAATAACCCCAAGCATTTCTGGGATATTTTTTATTGATTTCAAACAAGTTTATCTCAAGTATTGAAGACCTCACGGTCTAACCTCCCGGTTGTGAGCATTTGGCTCCATTTTAGGGTTTTTGGCATATTCTCTCCAATCGGAGAAAATGGTGAGCCAAACTTGTGCCTTATTTCCTCCTAGAGGGTTTTCAATACTTTTTAAATGATTTTGATTTATATTGCACGGATTACACAAACTTGATCACCGTTTTGGGATGATTTTACTTAAAAAAGGCAAAACTGGACAGCATCTGTACCCTAACTTCGAATACTCATAACTTCATCGTCCGGATGAATTTTGGAGTGATTCTAAAGACATATGAAAGATGAGGCTGTCTAGATCTTGCCTGTAAAATTTCATTAATTGTTACGGAGTGGATTTTTGACACCATTCAGTCGAAGTTGATAGGTCAGTTCAGGCCAGATTGCTGAACCTGTCACTTTGACTGAGCGCCATGTGTTCGTTTTAAGTCCGATTTTGAGTGATTTTTGTTTCTGTGTCTTCTTTTATGAGTCTACTTTCAAATCCAATTGGTTTCATAATTTTTTGATTTCATTTGTGTCTTGGGTAACAGATTTACTTAGAACTACTCAATAGCATATTTCTGGGCTAATCTGTGATCCTCGGGGCCTGTTTGGGAGGTCACCCAAGGCACATCCGGATGAAGTTTGGTTTGGGGCTAGTTTCATTTGAAATATGGCCCTACAGACTTCATTCATGCAAAAATTCACGGATTTACATGGAGCCAATTTTCCTAAATGAATTTCCAAAGTTGCCCACTTGTTACTTTTACTGATTTCCAACAGCAGATTTCAAAGGAGAATAACTCTTAGGGTTTTAACTGGATTTAATTGAAATTTTGTATGAGTCTTCTATTTATCATAATCTTTCAAATGGATTTGGTTTGATTCAATTTGAACTTGAGTTGAATGATTTATGGTCAAATGGCTCCCTCTTTTACCGAATTTTCCGGATTTGTCTCAACTGGGTTTTGTTTAAGTTTTGCTTTGATTTCTAATTAATAGTGATGTCCCAGAAGTGATACTGACATAAAAGAGGATCTGATATTCATTGGATTTCTCATGTGGAAGTATCATACATTTCTTTAATCCTTTTTCATGGTTTTTTATTATTTTAGCAAGCTTTCTTACTTTTGAGCATGAACAATACTTGGCAACCACCTTGTGTGGTTGAGTGAGGGTGCCTAATACCTTCCCCCGTTCATAATCTAATCCCCTTACCCATCTCTGGATTTTATTTTCAAGTAGAGTTATTTTTACTCTAGATTTGCCTTTTTGTTTATTTTGATGATTTTGGTGTCCATTCACACCTAAAATTGAATGGTGGCGACTCTCCCATTTTGTTGAGCCCGTGTGATGATGAAGGGAATCATCTAGGTGATTTTCCATTTCTCACAACACCCCATAATAAAAGCCTCCCAAGTCCCATACATATGGGGAGGAGACACTTTTGGCTCTCCCATTTTTCTTCTCCAACCTCTCTCCCACAAGTTCATCCCATCTCCAACACTCTCCAAGCCTTCAAAAATACCTTCAAGACAATCCCACCCCTCTCTTCTTCCCTCCTTATTCATCCCTACCACTTGGAAACTAGAAGGAGTCCAAAAGAGTTGTTGTTGGTGCTTGGGAAGGAGAGGCTCCAGCTTTGTCTTTGCTGCAAAGAGGTGCCTAAACACCACAAGAAGGGCTTAAAACCCAAAGGTAAGGTTCCTCGCCATGTTTCATTGTACATATATGAAGATGAAAGCTTTTTAAAGTGTTTTGTTTCTCCTTAGCATAAATCTGTCCTCATGCTTAGTTTTCACATTTTGTTCCCTTTGCCTCCATAATATGGAAGTCTCCAAGGTAAGAGGAACCACGTGCATGGTTCCATGGGAGAATGAGAGGGTCTCTACGTACTTCTAAGTCTCTTAGGTCATTATTTTTGTGCCATTTTTTGTTCAAAGGAGGAGCATGTTCCTTCCCATTCTTTTTGGTCTAATGTATCCTTAAATAACCCCCCATTTCCCTTCTTATGTTCTTTCTTTTCTCTCACTTTTTCCACTTCCTTGAATGCTTTTCTATTTTTGTGTGGCTGTGTTCCCTTCTTTTTTCTCACATGCTTAAAGTATGTGAAAAGTGCTTGCATGCATGCATATAAACCCCCCACTGTTATGCCCCCTTTTCCCTTTACTTGGTTGCTATAACATCTTTGATGTGCTACTGTTTAGATGTTATTAACATGCTCCTCATCCCCCCCAAACCCCCTGTTTATGATATGCTCTACACCCCCTTTTGTGTCTTATGTGTGGTCCGTAAAATGTCATGCATAGATCTTGTATATGTCCATTGGTGTATGCATTTGTATCCATGTTCACCTGCTGTTTTAAGAGTTTTTTTATGCTTTTACACCACCTGTGCAGCATGCTTTCTCACTCATATAAACCCCCAATATCAGCACCCTAACTTGATGCGTGATGAGGGATGATTTCCCTTTACTTTTCCTACCATTTCTGGCCCCCTTTAGCATGATTAAACCCTTCATTGGTTGCTGTTCCCCATACCGGCAGCATGTTACTTTCATGTATGCTTGCATGATAATCCCATTTGCTTGCTTATCTTGAATGAAAGCACTCACTTGCCATCGCTAGGTGCATGTTAGGTCCTTTCAATTGCATCATTATCTTTTCTTTTGTATGAGCATAGGTACACATATTCTTGAGTCACAGCATGAAACATGTTCCAAGTATCTATTTTTATTTGATTTTTATTAACTCTTGTGCTTGCTGTTTGTGGAGCCATAGAGACCAAAACAGGGACATCTTGGTCCCTGTTTTGTTGATGTGCATGATCCAAAAGGGAGAAGGCAACCCCCCATGCCTTCTCCCCCTTCCCTTTGTTGTGAAACCCCCCAAAAAAGAAATCGAAGTGGGGAGATCCCCCATTCCATAAACCAATGTGGGCCTTCCAACGGGGCCCACCAAGCCCAATAAACCCTCTTGAATGTAAATAAGCAATTTAATTAAACTGGGTGGGCCACGCCACTCAAGGCCCACCAAAGCCCAACATGATCCATGCTTGCTAGTTTAGGGTTTGGTTTGGCCGTGACCATGGGCTTGGGCCTATCGGGCCTAGCTCCCTTCAAGGGAAGCCCACTAACCAAAAGAGGGGATCCACTAGCCCCAACCCTAATGCCTTGGGCTTTCAAGCCCAAACCTAGGACATGTGCCCCAAGCCCATGCCTAGCCCAATTGGGGAATAACTTAAATCAAGATAACAAAACACTTGGCAACCACTATGTGGCCCACCCAATGGGCTCACAAAACCATTCGGGCCCACCAAGCATAAGACTTAAACTCTTTGGATCAAATCTTAAATAAAATCAATCAAATCAACCAAAGCCAAAAGGGGTTATCCAACGTAACCCCAAACGGGACTTGGGCATTCACTAAAGCCCAAATTGGCATCTTGTGGGCCTTCCAACGGGGCCCACACACCAGACCTAGATCACTTGAAATAAAAGATAAAAATCAAAATAAAGGGACCCGCACCACTCAGGTGGTCCCGACTAGACTCAACTAAATATTGCATATCGGAGTAGGATCGAGTGAGATAGACCAAAGTTGACTCAAACCAAGAAACCCATGGGACCTGTCATTTGATGGGGCGGACCGGGGTGTCTACGGACTTCCCCGGACCGTAACTGAGGCCCTACCACAGAATCTCAAGCCCCAGACCACCTACTAGACAAACCTAGGCACCCAGGTATCTGCTTGCACCCCATCAGGCAGTGGCGACTCCAACCTTCCCGAACTACCCTTTAGGAGGCGTGCCTACCCGTGTGACCATGCGCACAGGGACCATTACGAATTAGTAAGGTATTGCCTGGGGGGGGGGGGGGGGGGGGGGGGGGGGGAGGATACCATGTTCAATCACTAGATGGCCAAGAGGAAAAAGGTCATCAACGACCAATTTTTAAAGCGGTATTATCCTACTCTATGGGAAAGCCACGAAAATAATAACCAACAAGAAGGAAGTTCAAAATAGAACTAATTCCCGATAGCTCGGCATTAATGTTGCCAAAAAAATGGCAATATAAGAATCTTTAGGATGATACGCCTCCAGTTGTACGGTGTAGATTGAACTGAGTAAAAGATCTTCCTCGAAAATTGTGAGGTCACATTGGTCTTTCTCTTAGAGCATCGTCTATAAATACCAAAGCTAATTGATAGAATTGGCTATCTTCTTCTTACAAAGGAGGCAACAAACAAAGGATGAGAAGAAGAAGGCGATGAATACAGAATCAGCTACTAGCTACAACCGTTGTGATGATGTTCGAAGATAGAAAAGTTGAAGCAACCATGGGTGTTCACTGGGATTGGGCAGATTGGGAAATTTTCATTTCCTCTTCGGAGACCGGCATATGCGCCAGGTTTCCTTTCTTCCCCTTCGTTGAATCCATCCCTGTGAAGTGATAATATTGGGAAACTTAGTTTGTTTCCCAAAACCTTCTAGTCCCGGCAAGATTTAACTGGCCTTGGTTGTATGAAAGAGCCGGAAGGTTCGGCTTTGGTTGTATGAAAGACCAGTGATATAATAAAGTTTATTTAGTCTCAGTTTTCTTAATTTCTTGAATTTTTCTGAGTATGTTATCAAAGAGTGAATGGCAAACAGTTTATACTAGCATCCATAAAACGAAATATGCAAAGTGCCATTTGATAAAAATAAAGCCGACCAACCGGCTAATGCAAAGAGAAATTTAAAAAATGCCACCCACATGGCATAAATCAAGTTGCATATTGATTATACGGTATGGTGTTACAAAACGTTTCCATGCAAAGTTAATACTTACCTCTCAAA
Source organism: Buxus sempervirens (assembly GCA_947561395.2). Classification (NCBI taxonomy): domain Eukaryota; kingdom Viridiplantae; phylum Streptophyta; class Magnoliopsida; order Buxales; family Buxaceae; genus Buxus; species Buxus sempervirens. Next base: position 7,655,306 of record OX387195.1, read on the forward strand.
TAATGCCTTGAATTTGGCATAGTCACGCCCAGCCCGTTCCCAGAAGCACATCGCCTTTACCCGATGTGTTTCCATCTCATCTTCATCCACCATCTGATGCCGCAACAGGGAACAGTTGGACTTGATCAACCTCCATTGATCTCGAATAGACTCAATGGTGGTATCTTCCATAATCTTCATTCGAGCCAATTCATCTGAGATGGGTAGAGAGGGGCCAGACATTGCCAAAGAAGCTTTCTTGATAATAATCTCCCGTAGAGTTCCCTTCAAGCTGGTGATTTGCTGTCAGTATCGGAAACCATTATAAACTTCCCTCCGTAACTCAAACCTTCTTGCCGCTATAGAGTGGAGAGTGCTGATAGCTTCTCTCAACCTCAGAATGGCACTGTAAAACTCAAATATAGAAAATAAGTTTTGTAATTCTGAGGGATCTCTATTCGGCCTTTCTCCGATAGCGTGTCCTAACAGCATTCGTATTTCATTCACCTCACTATTGGAAAGATGTTTAGGTCGATGGAGAATAAGAGAACGAAGCTGGTCTCGACCATCAAAATCGGAAAGAAATCTCGGTCGAATACCATCTCCAATCTAGGACAACCTAAGCCAACTGTCCACTTCCTTGAGCCATTCCCGAGCAAATCCAAAACAGGTTTTAGGAATATCAGAAAATTCGATTGCTATGAAGGAATGGGATTCGGTCAGTAACACCAGGTCATCAGAAGGGATGGCAGAATGAATAGTAGAGGGACCGGCCTCGTCAAGTTTATTGCAAAAAATTGGAGGAATAGAAACTTCATGCTCTAACAATGAAGTACCTAAAGGAGAACTAACTGGGGCAGTGGCAGGAATGTTAGTCCTGGAAGGAGGATGGACTAGAGAAGCTACAAAACTGAATGGGCTTGGAGGGGCCAAGGGAGTAGAGGGACCACTACCCGTAGAAGGAACAAAAGAATCTTGCTGAGGATGGGATAGGTCTTCATTTCCTTCTTCGCCTGGTGAATCATCAGCAATCTCAATATGCTCCCGGGATGTTGAACCCGAAGTCTTAGGCTTGAACGAGTAATGTAAGTTTGACTTCCCGAGGATTCTCCAACCTCCATGGTCTTTTTCTTTTTCTTCAACAGCTCCCCGGAGGATGATTTAGTCTTAGTCGTAGCCGGTTTCTTCTTCATTTTCCCCTTCAAATTCGGCCCCCTCTTTGACTGGCTGCCACTCAGATCACCTGAAATCAATATTAAGGTAAGAATAATCCAAAGGAGACAAATTAGTTGGGAATTTGTAAATATCATTACCAGAACATGGGAAAAACCGAGACTCAATGATTGAGGGAATTCTCTCTATGCTACTAGCATCATAAAATGAGGGGTGGAAAACCTTGACATAATAATCTCGATTGTGTGGGATCAAACTAGCATAAAATTGATCCCGCCACAATCGAAAGGAAGCCTCTGCATCTGCAACTCTGGTTTCAGCAAGTACGGGGAACCTTGCAGCAAGGCTCTAGAACCGGGCAGTAACAGAAACAGAATACATATTGGTGATATTGGGCTTGGACTCCCCAGAAGGACCATTGATTGAAGAAAAATTAACCATTGGAATTCCTTGGCCATAACCCAGTTGCTAATTGACAAAGTTCGGTAGATAGACTTCAACTCCTGCTCGTTGAGAAACAGGAGGAGCATGAGGGTTGTATAAGCCAAAAGGGATTTCTCAGGCAAGCAGGAGACTAGCAATGGTGTGACGAAGGTTATCAGGGGATGCATGAATAAACACATAAAATGGAGTACCATCATCCTCATCTAAGGAAAAGTGATAAAATGGAGGACGAGGATGACTTGTCATTTTGATAAGGAAATAATCAAAGATAGTCCTGAAAGAAAGTTGTCGGGGCATTGTCGAAACCCAGGAACGCTTGGCATACTGGAGCTCGGGAAGAGGAGAGTTCCGAGGCTCACAGAAAACACCAGGAAAATATTCGTAAAACCAAAACTGCAGAAACCAGAATGGACCACAGGTAGGTACTAACTGTTTGGCGGAAAGATTGTATAAACCCTGGTAGAGGTGACCAAGGAAAAAGGAAGCCAAAGCAAGACGGTGACCTTGGGCGAGAGCTACTGCAATGCCAAAAAATTCCTTGACCATCTGGCTGGAAGTGCCACAGATCATGGAGTAGCAAATAAACATCAAAAGAAAAGAGCAATGCTCCTGCATGGTGGGAGGAGTAGCAGTGCCCTTAATCCGTTTGGTGTTGAAAAAAGTGCTGAAGCGGAACTTGCATAGCTATTATAAAAAACCGCGGGGTCAACATGAAACAGGCGATGGTCTATTTTGTCGTCAAGAATAGGGAGACCAGTAATGGCACAGACGTCAAGAAGGGTGGGAGTCATGGGACCAAGCAGAAGGAGAAAGTATTGGAACCACAACATCAGAAAAGAGTCGCCACCCCAAGAACAATGAGATTGATAGGGATGTAAAGGAAAGAGAAAGGATGGCTAGAGAAGGGAAGAAAAAATTGAAATCATTACCGTATCGGAAAGGGTTTAAGCTAATCAATACAACAGTTATCTATCCAAGGAAATTGATATGACGGCTCAAGACTGCACCGTTGATATGTTTTAGATCGACATCTAATAGACAAGAAGAAAAACCAATTCGAAAGAAGTAAGTTGAAGTAATAACTTTTGCTATAAAAATAGGCTAACAATACTGGATGTTGCAGTTATCTCGGTGGACGTCAAAAGTTATAAAGTCTACAAAATTGATAAATTTATTCAAATGAAATATTTACAAAATCCGAATACAATCGGTCAAAAGACTCCTAAATGGATCTCCTTGTATCCGATAACCTGGTTTGACGCAATGCCAGGCCGCGATAAGACCTTGCCTCAGCCTTTAAGTCATGAGCTGCCTCATTACATTAGCACGCTTTTTCTGCCACGGTCGCCACATCAACGAGATTGCTGTAGATTACTTCTTCACACTGACGTAGCAGGTCCACCTTTTCATTCCTTCACATCTCAATCTGACAGTCAATATCTATAATATGGTTATAGAACACTGCCAACCTGTAGACACCCCAAAATTGCATGATTTTTGATAAATATTGAAGGAGAGAAAGATTTATAGGAATTTTCAATTCTTAGCATTGGATTTGAGATCCATAACCCATTTGAATCCAAAACCACAAAGGAAAAGGCCGAATTCAATCTTTTGTGTAAAGTCAAACTTTTTTGGGTTGAATTTTGTTGACTTTTGACCCCAGAAAATGAAATATTTTTTAAAGCAAGATTTCAAGATAATTTTTCCCGGTAATCAAGTTTTTAGCAATGTTATTGCATAAATGAATTTTTTGAGATTTTAAATCTTGACGAATACCTTGGTATTAACATGTTGAATCTTTTTACCGGACTTGAAAAACCGGAATTTAGCCTGGAACTGGAAAGTTGACTTTTTATTCACTAGGAATTTGGGTCTGGAACTATTTTTAATGGATTCAAATTGGGGGGGGGGGGGGGTGTTTGCTTATTTACATGTAATATCTTAAGTAAATGGAGATTAAAAAATACGAGGACATTTACTTAAACGATGTTACATGTAAATAAGTATTGCGTGTGCAAAAACATGTCAAAAAAGTATAAAATTTGGTCAAACATGAAATGCCCGTATTTTATTTACGGGCTGGTCGTGCCCGTAATTAATATACGGGCATGCCACGCCCGTATTAACACTACGGACAAGACATGCCCGTAATGTATATACGGGCACGGGGGTTTTTGTGCGAATTTAGTATTTTTCGATTTTTGAGCCTTATCTGCATCCAAATATCTCTCTGGGAGTTTCGAATTATCTTATTTCTCCATTCGAATTCTCTTACTTATCCTATTTGGCACTGGATTGGCATTATCCATATTTTCAATTCAATCTGGAGGATTTTGGTATATCCCTTTGGACCAACCATGCCCCTGGGTTTGCCTATAAATAGGGGGTAGATTCTCAAGCAAAAGGCCATTAATTTGAAGTCTGAAGTGCCCCAAGTGAAGAGAGGAATCCCTGCTGCTCTGTTTGCTCAATCCAAGTAAGTCCCTTTTCCCTTTTATTTTCTGTCTTCAATTTTATAAATAATCTGATCTTCTCCATTGTTGTAGAATAAGGCCTTCTTATACTTGTATTCCCAAACCTGCGTCCAAGTACCTCAAGAATCCTCTATAGCCATAAAACGTGAAGAGAGAACTAGGGGAAAGGGGAACAGGTGGATCCCTAGAATAGAACCCCATAATCTGTTCTTTTCTTTTCTTTTAGAATAAGGCCTTTGATTGTGTTTGTATACCCAAACCTATCTCTAATTACCTCAAGAATCCTCTCTAGCAATAAAACGGGAAGAGAGAGCTAGGGGAAAAGAGAATAGGTGGATCCGTAGGGTAGACCCCCATGTGCTCTAATCTGTGAGATGTGGCTGTTTTACTATCATGCTAATGTTTTAATGATTTTGTGATTGAATCTGAATGAATCATATGAATCCATGATGTTTATAGCATGAGATCACCATTTTTTTTTCTAAAATTTTGATTTTTCACATCTTTGCACCTACGACACTGTTTTCGTGATTTTTGTTATTTTAGGCTAAGATCCTGGATCTATCATGATCTATATGATAGATCTGGATTCAGAAGCCTGAAAGGAATTTCTACGGTTTCATGAGGTGGTTTTTGAGTCCTTTTTCATTTTTGAGAGAAGACCCTATGGTCTAAGTTCTCCCCTTTTGATGTTCTTCATCAACGTGGGTATTTTTGGTTTTGATTTCTTGATCTAATGTGAAATATGGGCTATATCTATGTCCTGGACTGTTCAAGTTCAATTCTGCAATATTTTATAAAAATTCTATTTCCAGAATTTAACTTGAAGCCAGATTTTTGAAGTTTTCACTTTAGATTTTCTTTGTTTATTTTGATTTCAGTCAATCATGAAGTCCAAATAAATGGCTCTTGTTTTCATAAGGAGTATCCAGAATTAATTGGATCATTCACATGGGAAAAAGCCATACAGTCTTTTATTTTTCTTTTACTTTTGTTTTGATTATCATGCCGTTTTTTTCTTTGAAAAACATGAACAATACCTGGAAACCACCTTGTGTGGATGAATAGCGGTGCCTAACACCTTCCCCTGTTCATAACCTAATCCCCTTACCCATCTCTGGTTGTTTTTTTAATAGGATTATTTTTACCCTAAATTTGCCTTTTTGTGTTTAGTTGAAATTTTGGTGTCCATTCACACCTAAACAGAATGGTGGTGACTCTTTGTTTTTAACCAATCCCGCATGATGATTAGGAAGTCATTAAATTGATTTTCCATTCTCACACAACCGTTGAATCTTGTCGGCATACTGTTGTTCGCAAGTATCCCGTTCAGTCTTCAGATCTTTTATGAACTAATACTGAGCAGACAGAAATTTAATTCTATTGGTTATCTCCTCTATTTTGGCTGAGCAACGGTCAAAGAACACTTTTAAAGTGTAAAAGCAGGAAGCTTGTGAAAGCACCGTCTTTACCGAGGAAGACACGAAAGAATTATTCTGGAGCTCCATTGCCAATTCTGTGACATGATCAAGAGCAGCATCGGAAACTCCAACAATTCCTAGACTCAACAGATTGATAATTTCGGATCGGATAGAATCAAAAGTAGGAAAGGATGCCGGAGCAGCAGCGGAAATGGATGGAAAGTCGGACCTGATAGTGTTCAACAGGTTATCCAGATACCTGAATGAATCACCGTTAGGTGAAGGAAAGGAAGAAGATGGCACATCGCTTGATACAGACACCAGAGGGAGGAGTGAGCTAGCATCTTCATCAGTCAATGCCCTCACTTGTTTTGTGCCCCCTTGGATTCCAGCCATGGAATATTACGGTAAAATATCTGTTTCAGCAGGAGTGATAAAAGTGGCTGCTTTATCAGCCAGTGAAGCAGGCCGAGAATCTTCTACTCCTAATGCCAATTCAGCCTCTGCAGATTCAAATCTCGAAGGTACAATAGGAGAAGAGGCTTCTTCTAGAGATTCACCGAAGGAAGGAATTATCTGAATATCATCTGAAAATTGTGCTGAGCTATCACCAGTAGAGCTACTAGGTGCATCCTTAACCGGTTCAGATGATTTTGAGGGAATGACAGGACCAGTCTTGCTTGATGGAGGAAAAGAAACTGCAGGAGCAGTGCTAAGAGGAAGAATATCCAAGATGATCAGAGCAAATCTCACTACAGTAGGCCCCACAACTTCGGTAGAAGGAGCAGACAAATTCAAAGAACCTTCTCCTTGAGAAGAAGTAAAGTTTAGAAGATAGATAGTAAAAAGAAGGGAAAAAGATTGAAGATTCACCTCTTCTAATCTGGGATGCTTTGAAGAAGGAGGATTGGGGGGTTCGTGACAGAGTGTGGCCAATAGTACATCATCCCCGGTGTCTCCTACTTTATCCTTATCTCTAGATAATGAAGCAATAGCGTGAACTATCAATAATGGAGCCATGGAAGTAGAGGCCTTCGATTTCTCTGCATACAGAAAATAACATTAAGCGATGAAACTAAAGATAAGGAAAAGTATAGAAGAAAACATACTTTTCTTGGTTGGTGTAGGAAGAGGTCTTAGTAGATCCAACCGTCAGAGATATTCATCCTCAGAACGATTTCAAATTTCCTTCCAAGTGGAACTCTACCATGCCGAGAAATCGGATCGAGAAGTGGAATGGGAGGGAAGGAAAGGCAGACAAAATGTAGCAACCACTTCGAGATACCGGGCTTAATTACAATAGCGTCCAAAGCAGAGATAACATCGCGATCAATGGAAGTTTTGACCAGAAATAGATGGTCAAGATCAAGATTGGGTATCCCCTGAGTACAATGAAATTGTCTACTGACACAGTTCAGCAGATAAACATCAGATCCTGGCTTCTTATTTCCCGTAATCACCACTGCATAATTTAAATTCCAGGCCAATAGGAAGCTGGCCTAGATTTGATGTTGTTCGTCAGTGATAGGATTAGCCATGGAAAGAAAGCTGGGCGATGCTGAGGAAACTGTGAAAGAACAATTAGGGTGATGATGGAAACTAAAGAAGTAATGAAAACACTCCGGGACAGAGTGATCAATGATGGAACTCGCCAAACATGAATAATTGGCAAACTCAGAAGGCGATGGAGGATGAGTAGGGACAAAAAACTAATTCGAGAAGTAATGGTAAAGCCAGAATTGAAGAAACCACATGGGACCTCCAGAATTATTGAAATTGTTCTGGACAAGCTCCTACAAAGATCGGTGCAAGACAGAAAGAAAATAAGGAGCAAGGGCAATCTTGACATCAACCATAACAAGCTTGGCCAATGGGGCATATTCCTTGGTAACTCCTTCGGACTTGGGACTAAAGGCAAAATTGCAGAAGAAATAGAGAAGAAAATAAAAATTGTCCTTATCCTTGTCAGAAGAAAATCTTTCACAATCTATAAGATAAGTACAGAAAGAAGTACGGAAGTCGTCAAAGAGCAAGAAACTAAAAAGGCCATTATTAGACATACCGTATCTAACTTCCCATCCAATTGGGGGGAGACCGATGATGAAACAGACATCCATAACAGTAGGAGTCATCGGTCCACAAGGAAATTGAAAGTATTGTTTTGGGTATTCCAAAATGAACAACTCGCATATAGTAGGTTCGAATGAATAGGGATTTCATGACAGGAGAAATGAATCATGTCGTAAATACCAACTGCTCGCCAGGTATTTGCACAACGTCCTTCAAGACGATTAATCCATGCCACCCATGCCGAGTGAACAGTAGGCCAACTCCTGGTAGGGACAAGCCTTTTAAGTGGTTTGTTATTGTTGAAAGGTAGATGACCCTTTGATTTGGCATTAGAAACATCGGAAGGGGCATCCCGGGCATCATAGAAAGGGCCAACGATGATCTGGCCACTAAACGTCTCGACTAAAGAGTTGTAAGAAAGAATATTGCCCGCCATGGAGAATAGAAGAGGAAAGACGAACAAGAGAAAGAGAATGGAATGTGCAGAATGGAAAATGAGTTCCCGGAGTTGATTTTAAATAGGCATTCCGGAAATCGAAACCGAAAAGATCGCAAGGATCCCGATCGTGGATTGGTAAAACCAAGCGGTAAAAATTAAAAAAGTGACCGCTTACCAACAATTAAATAATCTGAAAAGTAGATATTTACTCATCACACTGATAGATGATGGCATAATAAGTAAATAGGGGCAATGTTTATACCCGCCATAGCTAGCAAATAAGGAAAAGCCACGTGGCATCTACATGGGCTAGTTTTGCCAGCAAAGACACATAAGCATACACATATGTCTAAGCAGGAAAACCATATTCATACGTCTGAGGGATGACGTCATCATCAGTACAGGACTAACAACAGAGACCATCTAGATAAACAACGAGAACAAGGAAGTTATTTGTTGGGATCGTGGCAAGCGGTTATCTTACCCAAATGAAGTGGAAAAGGTTGATAACATCCAGAATCGACATGAAGGTGGTGCAAACATGGGACAGTAAGCAACCGTCAAAGTTTGGCTATAAAAGGCACAGTTGCAAAGGGCTCAAGGACAACATCCACTCAACTGCAACCGGTTACTATGATTATAATCCGATCATCCGTGATCATTATCTAGTCTCCTACACTCATCTTGTAGCAAGAAAGGATAATTTAGGACTCCTCTCACTACTTCCTGTCACAGTGACATTCCAGGCTACTATTTACTTAGATTGAAGTGAAGACCCTACCACTGGCAAGGAAGTTGAGGCCACCCCTCCACCCTTGTCTCCTAATTCTGTACTCCGATTACGACTATAGGGTTACGAACAGCCGGTACCGAAGCTATCTTTGATCAGGCCAAGTGATTAGTGGAACGTCAGCTAAATAGTATTCCTGGGTGAATCCCTGAATCAGCTTTACTAACAGATGCTTCCTATATCCCTACCTTATACTCCGATTATGGCTATAAGGCTAGGGGAGGCCGTACTGTTAGCATTGGTGGTTTTCATTTGTTTTATTTCTTTTTGAGTTATTTGGAGACTTGTTGTAATCAAGGTTTGCGTCTTTGGCGACCGATATCTAAATATAGTATTTCATTATTGCCATCAGTCATTTTAAAACACGAATAAGAACCCAAACGAAGACCAAACCCCTAGTTTTCATTACTTTCGTTTGATCAGTTTTATTACAGGTGACTTGCAGTATAGCTAGACCGACCTCGGTTTAGACTCGGAACAGGTGCCCGGGGTTGGGATCCGACCCAAATCATTGTATCGACAGATACTAGCACGCATGCACAAAGATACATCATCCCTACCGCCATATGTCAAGCCCGGACCAATTTGGAAGGAACACCTAGTCTATGAGGTGAAAAGAGGAACGCATGCTACCATTAGAGATTGCTTCAGTTATATACTACGGAGGAAAAGATCCCCAACCTACAAAAAATGTCTCTGTCTTTCACACATTCAAACCCAAACTATAGGGAGTTGCCGTCTTTACTTTTTCCTTTTCTTTTGCTTCATTCTTACACCTTAATTTAATCCAAGGAATGCAAAGGTGTAACGCCCTGGATCTGAGTTGCATAGAAAACCCATAACTCATCTCTAGAGGTTAATATGTAACACAGGATCGCAATATCAGAGTGAAGGAAAACATCAATATAAAGGTATAACTATATAACAAAGTGCTAAAGTATAACAAAAACCCAACTTAAATAAACTCACATGTTTAAGTAACTACCCGCAATTATTGAGCTCTCCAAGAGTATCTGAAAACAAAATGAAAACGACGGAATGAGATATGAATATCTCAGCGAGTAGCATATGTATGCATAAATAGTTAACAACAGTTATAAATATGCAGTGATAAATAGCCAGCACGATTTAAAGCAACCAAGACAATTTCCAAGTTGAAATCCAAAACCATTAATAGTTTCCAATCAATTCAATAACAATACCGACTACACATTGAATGGTCAATGTCATCACTATTGTTTAAATTGGTTAATTAACATGCCAAGGAGACATCCACACCTCCATGTACACAGTTCCGGCCTACTCAGGGTTTCGGAACTCTGAAATGACGGCTTACACCGGTCGTGGCAACACACAAGGCCATACAATTACACCAACAAACAATACCATCACATTACTAAGCTTAAGCATGGATCCAAGGGAAGCTAAACCAAAACCAAAATAACAATTTCATAAAACTCAGCATTTGCAAAACGATAAACCAACGCTGATCACCATCATGCATAATCCAATATAACTCATCACAGGTCACTCCAAACCAGAACAATACTCATGACATCTCAGTAATATTTCAACCCAAATACATTGGTAGTAAAACCATTTTTCTCACACCAAGAAAACTCTATAAAATACAATTCAACACTTTAAATTCAAGTAAACCCAGTTTAAACAATTTCACAATCGAAAAACAAATGAAGAACATAAAGAAAACTACTTCATTAGCTCATATTGTCACGAACAGTAAATAACCTACCAACAGTCCTTAAATTTTAACTTCGGAAGACTCTTAAAACTCATCAATAATCAACCCAATACTCTCCAAAGGTTTTGAACAGATTAGATTGGTTCCAACCTCCTAATATAGTCAGTGGGTAAAATATTTAAACCTTACAATACCAAAATATGCTCAAAAATTGGAAAATCGCACATTCATGAGTGTGCGCTGACCTCGACCCTTGGCACCAGCTGTGAGACATGGAAAAAATCACCGAGATGATTCCCCCTCCATCAACACATGGGCTCAACGAAAATATGGGAGAGTCACCACCATTCAATTTTGGGGTGTGAATGGACACCAAAAGATTCAAAATAAGCAAAAAGAGCTAGAAGGCAAATACTAGAGTAAAAATAACTCTACTTGAAAATCAAATCCAGAGATGGATAAGGGGATTAGATTATGAATGGGGGAAGGTGTTAGGCACCCCCATTCACCCACACAAGGTGGTTACCAAGTGTTGTTCATGATAAAAAAATGAGAAAGCTTGCCAAAATAATCAAAAACCTTGAGAAAGGATTGAACAAATGGGTGATACCTTCACGCGAGAAATCCAAATGAATTCCAGATCCTCTTTTATATCAATATCACTTCTGGAATATCACCAATAGATGGAAATCAAAGCAAAAATTGCACAAAACCAAGTTGAATTAAATCCGGAAAATTCGGTAAAAGATAGAGCCATTTGTCTTGAAATCATTCAAATCTAGTTTAAATTGAATCCAACCAAATCCATTTGAAAGATTATGATAAATAGAAGACTCATGCAAATTTTCAATCAATTCCGATTAAAATCCTAGGAGTTATTCTCCTTTGAAATCTGCTGTTGGAGATAGTTAAAAGTGATAAGTGAGCAAATTTGGAAATTCATTTAGAAAAATTGGCTCCATATATATCCATGAAATTTGGTGTAAATGAAGTATGTATGGCCATATTTCAGATGAAACTAGCCTCATACAAAAATTCATCCGGATGTGCCTTGGGTGGTCTCCCGAACAGGCCCCGAAGATCACAGATTTACCCAGAAAAGTGCTGTTGAGCAGTTCTGAGTGAATCTGTTACCAACGACACAAATGGAGTCAAACAATTATGAAACCAACTGGATTTGAAATTAGACTTCCAAAGGAAAACACAAAAACAAAAATCACTCGAATCGGACTTAAAACAAACACATAGCGCTCAGTCGAAGTGACAGGTTTCGCAATCTGGCCTGAACTGACCTATCAACTTCGACTGAGTGGTGTCAAAAATCCACTTGATAAAAATTAATGAACTTTTGATGGCATAAACTAGACAGCCTCACCTTTCCCATGGCTCTGGAATCACTCCCAAATTCATCGGGACGATGAAGTTACGAGTGTCCGCAGTTGGGGTACAGCTGCTGTCCCGTTTTGCCACTTTTAAGTAAAACCAATTCAAAACAGTGATTGGGTGTGTGTAATCCGTGCAATACAAATCAAAATCACTTGAAAAAGTATTGAAGAACCTCTAGGAAGAAATAGGGCACAAGTTTGGCTCACCATCCTCTCCGATTGGAGAGAATATGCCAAAAACCCCAAAATTGAGCGAAAATGCCCGAAACCGAGAGGTTAGACCTAGAGGTCTTCAATACTTGCTTGAAATCATGTTGAAAACCATTAAGAAATATCCCAGAATTGTTTGGGGCTATTTATTCCAGATCTATCACAATGAATGCAATAAATCCGAAATATAAGCCGATTCTGACAAAAGCAAGTGCTATGTGTGTATGTGTAAAAATCCACTCTTCAATAGCATAACAACATATAGCATGCATTCATATCAATCAAATGGGGATCTAAAACAACCTAGGGTTCCATTCCATTCTCGTTTCCCTTAGTTCTCTCTCCCCATTTAACGGTTCTTCGAGATAATCTTGGGGTACTTTGAATATGAAATAGTTTTCATAGAATCAAAAGGCTTATTCAACAAGGTTCTAGCACTAAGGATCAATCCTCAGTCTCGTTTCCCCTAGATCCCGCCTTCACGTTTTACGGCTAGGGGGAGTCTTGAGGTACTTTGAGTAGAGGAAGGGTTTACATACACATAGAGTAGGCCTTATTTTACAGAAGGGTAGAAGAAAAGAACTAACTCTAGAATGTAAAGACAGAAAAATAAAGAGGGGTTTAGGCTCACCTGGGTTCTGGAAGCAGTGCGGTAGCGGTTCCCTTCTTCACTCGGAGCTCTTCAATCTCCAACTTATTGGCCCTTTGCTTAAGGAGGAGCCTCCTATTTATAGGCAAAGGCTAGGGTTATGGTTGGCATGATGGTAGACACAAAATAATGTCTAGAGCCCACCAACCTTAACCCTAAGGCTATTTCCGAGATTTCCACTCCTTTAATGAAGGATATGATGGTAAAAAGTGAAAACTCTCGGAAAATCCTAATTTTGGGCAAAAATCTTGTATCCGACATATCAGGTCAGATACACGAGCATATATATGTATCCGACATATGTTGTCGGATACATTAATGTCCACTTATATCCGACAACTTTTGTCGGATATGAGAGGATATACTTGTATCCGACCTGAGTTGTCGGATACAAGAAAAAATGCTTATTTCTCAAATTTTGTGTTGGTTTCAAAGGAAAGAATGATTTTTGACAATTGTTCATCATTTTACTGTGCAATTTGGGGTGTCTACAACTGCCCCTCTTTGCGGGAGTTGCAAAGCAATGAGCTGTAAAGATTAGACAAGCCCAAATTGCACTCCTTTAATCATGATTTGCTTGGTTCAATTCAATTTTGCAAAATAATTTTTGGGTGAAGATTTGCCAAAAAGCCATAACTTTAAGGGGTGGCGTTTCTTCAAGACGTCTTAAATTCCACTGAGCTCTCGTGGCTATGAAGTGGATTTTAAGCCCAAAATAAGCCTTTTTTGAAAACTGATTTTTTTGTCAAACCAAGTTAAAAATTGAATGAATATTTTCCTTTTGGCTAACACATTTCCCCAAGTTGTGCAGACTTTGTAGCACATTTTTTTCTTTTCTTTTTTTTTTCTTTTTTTTTTTTCTTTTTTTCTTCTTTTTTCTCTTTTTCTTTTCTTTTTCTCCTTTTTTCTCTTTTTTGTTTTCTTTTTCTCTTTTTTTCTCTTTTTTTTTGTTTTTTCTTTGTATCCGATATATCAGATCGGATACATTAAACTCTTTTTGTATCCGACGTGATATGTCAGATACAAACAGTATCCTTTGTATCCGACATTTCTCGTCGGATAAAAATAAAGCTTTTTGTATCGACCTGATATTTCGAATACATTAAAACATACTATAAAAGCAATTGGCCTCTGGATTTGAGTTATTTTAACGAGTTTTTAAGTTTAAAAAGCCCCTTTTTCGCCTTTTTCCTCCTCCCATTGATTCTTAGCACGCTCCCATCATCTCCAATGGCTTCCGGATCATCTTCTGCCCCACCATTGTCTGTCCACGCAGCCTCCCTTGCAAAACATCCTTTTAGAGCAAAACCCCCTAATCTTACTAAGTACAACCCTGTAGATTCCTTCTACACTAGGTGGGTCAACTCTATGACCCTTGATGAAGAGATTAGGTGGGATTCTATTCATCTAGGCCACACTTTGCTCATCCCTTCCATCCCGTTCAAGTGGGAAATTATTGATGCCATGATTGGGCATTGGGTTCCTGAGTTGAACCTTTTTCGTTTTGGATGCAATGAGATGACTCCAACCATTGAGGAGGTTGAAGCCATCCTGGGCCTAAGGTTTGCAGAGAAGGTAGTGACCCCATCCCCTTGGCCTAGCTATAAGAAAGAGGCTTCTACTTTTTTGGGCATAGGGAAGAAGGACTTAGGGGACTCTGACACCCTTTTGACTTTATCCAAGTCTTTTCTGACTAAGAAGCTCTTGAGGGGGGAGAATAAGGAAGCTAGGTTCAATGCCCTGACCCTGATAGTAGTCAACCAACTGCTTTTTCCGCGGGATGACGATGAGGTCGACTTGGCCCTCATCCCAATTATATGCCAGGTTAGGGAGCGGGAGAGATTGGCCCCTATGATTTTGGCAGGGATGTACCAGGCTTTGACTAATTGTTATTACAAGAAGAAGAAGCGCTTCCTATCATATGCCCCTATCCTGCAGGTAAAATTCCTCTCTCTCTCTTTTTTCACAATACATTGAAATATCTCTCTTCTTCTGCAGCTCTGGTTACTTGACCACTTGAGTCAAATTGAGGAGATCAATCGACACTTCTTTCCAAGCTTGAAGGTCCAATCTTGATGAGCAACCGGGGGTGCCCCGATATCCCAAGACGCAGACAGGGTTGGTTTGCCTTTTTGGCTACTCTTCAGGACGATCAAGTGAGGTGGCCTGACACTTATCAACCCAATGCAGAGATAGTGATTAGTTTCAGAGACAGGAACTTTTTGGTTCTAGCTGGCTTGAGTCGTGCTGTGCTTTATCTCCCCTTGCGGGTTCTTAGACAGTTCAGAGCGACCCAGGGGATTATAATCCCAAGTGGATACGAGGATCATCTTGGGCCACTTTCACCAACCACCAGGAAGCTGAATGCTTGGTTGACGAGGGAGTGGTCTTATGTTCGTTTCATGCGGAGTCCAGTCTTCTCAGAGTCCCATGTGAAGGACTACCTCTTCTGGATCAAGGAGCAGATTCAGAGTTAGGCCCCAGTACCCGAGGATCCTCCTGCAGTTTTGGCTCCCACTTATGAGGACCTCCTGGAGACTGAGAGAGCCTCTCATAAGCGACTTCAGCAAATATGGGTACGAGAGGCTCGGGAGCTTAGGATACGAGGCCTTGATTTGGAGAGGCAACTTGCAGAGCAGGTGTCCCGCCGTCTTGCTATGGAAAAGCAACTTGAGGAGCAGAGGCAGGCTCGCTGCTTTGAAGACCGAGTGCTACGGTAGAAGCACCAGGATGCTTTAGCCAACCTTAGAGGCATGAGGATTAGACAGACTCTTTCAGATGAGGTCATTTCCTTCTTGAGTGATCCCGCTACAGAGGGGGCTTCTGAGAGGGTTATTGCAGCTCAGGCAGCTCGGATTCGGGAGCTTGAGGAGCGGCTAGGGGACAGATCGCCTAGCCTTCTTTCCTGCACATTTGGTTTTTTCTTTTTTTTCTCATACCTTTGTATCAAAGCAAACTCCAATAGTGGAAAAACAAAGGATTTTATTCAAAAATAAGTTTTTATATTATTGGCCTCAGAATGCTTAGATGCTTATAAAAACAAAGGTTTTATGAAAAGTATTTGATTTCTCATCACTAGCCAAAGTATAGTTTTTCTTTTTATTATTTATTTTATTTTTTTTTTAAATTTGGTCCATATACTTAATCACCCATAAGTAAAGGAATTAAAACCAGGTTAAATAATGAAGAGGGTAATCCAAACAATAAGGAGGGATTAAATTTGTTTATCTTAGGACCTTTAGAGTCATCCCCAAATGACTTTTCCTCCATGTTTGACCCCGTTATTCCCAATCTGCTCGGTCTCAGTACTTGTGTTGATTTCTCTTCAGGCTTGGATCACATGATCAGCTCCTCCTTTGATTTTTATTTTTTTTTTCATTTTTTTTCTTTTTGCCAATGTTGCCCCTAGCGCCAGTTACTGTTTTCACTAGGGCCAGCTTTTGCATTCCGTTATCACCAATCTTACTCTGAAATTTGAATGAACAAACTAAGATCACCGAGGGCTTAAAACTAGGATGAAACAAAGGCTAGGCTCGGTTTATGAAAGAAAAGGTATTAAAGGTTCAAAATTTTTCAAAAGTGGAAATAGGTCGACCGGACTTACAGTCATGATGAATTTTGCTCCATTTCCCCAAAATGTATCCTCTTCATCTCTTTTCACACTTGGCTTTCATTTGCCATTTTTCTTTGCTTTTTTTTCTCTTTTTCCTTTTTCTTTATTTTTGCCCCAATTGGCCTTGCCCCAATTTGTTTTGCCCCAATATAAGACTGTAAGTCCGGCTTAGGTTTATCAAAGAAACGAACCAGCTTAACTTGGCTTAACTAGGGATTAAAATTTTGAGGGAAATAAAGAAAGATGGCCTCGGATCATTTCCTAGTAATATTCAATCAAGGAAAATACCTTTTTACTGCATCAGAGTTAATTAGCTCAGGAAATTCTGTCCCATCCATTTCTGTCAAGATGAGTGCACCCCCTGACAAGACCTTCTTGACGACATAAGGCCCTTCCCAATTTGGCTTGAACTTAACACGAGGGTCTTCAAAAAATAGTAAGATTTTCTTTAGCACTAAGTTTCCTTCTTGGAAAGTTCTGGGCTTCACCTTCTTATTATAGGCCCGGGCCATCCTCCTCTGGTACAATTGGCCATGACAAAGCGCCTTCAAACGCTTCTCTTCTATCAGGTTGAGTTGATCACTTCTTGACTGTATCCATTCAGCTTCTTCCAATTCAGCCTCCATGAGCACTCTGAGTGATGGGATTTCTACTTCCACTGGCAAAACTGCTTCCATCCCATAGACCAGGGAATACGGGGTTGCCCCAATTGAAGTCCGGATTGAGGTTCTGTAGGCATGTAGAGCAAGTGGTAGCATTTCATGCCAATCTTTGTAACTCACTACCATCTTCTGAATGATTTTCTTTATGTTTTTGTTTGCTGCTTCTACTGCCCCATTCATCTTTGGCCTGTATGGAGCTGACTTGTGATGGGTGATCTGAAATTGCTCACACATCTTCTTTATGTCCTTGTTCTTAATATTTGAAGCGTTGGCTGATATTATGGCACTTGGCAGTCCATAGCGACAAATAATGTTGTACTTCAAAAATTTAATAACATGGTTGCTCGTGATATTAGCATATGAGGCCGCTTCTACCCACTTAGTGAAATAATCAATTTCTACCAGGATAAATCTATGCCCATTCGATGCCTTAGGGGAAATCATGTCGATGACATCTATGCCCCACATGGAAAAAAGGCCATGGGGATGTCATGTTGTGCAATTCACTTGGGGGTGCATGTTTGTTATCTGCATATATCTGACATTGATGACACCTCCTGACATCTATACAGCAATCGTGCTCCATTGTCGACCAATAATATCCCAATCTCAGGATCTTCTTTGCAAGAATGTGTTCGTTCATATGGGGTCCACAGACTCCTCCATGTACAGTCTCAATTAACCTTTCTGACTCAGCCTTGGCAACACATCTGAGTAGAATGTCGTTATGTGATCTCTTGTACAAATGTCCACCACTTAGTAGAAATTGACCAGCTAATCTCTGTATTATCCTTTTCTCAGTAGAGGTGGCATTTTCTGGCAAACTCCGATCATTCAAGAAATTTTTGATGTCTTGAAACCATGGTGCTTCCTCTTCTGGTGCTCTCTATAGAACAAGACAATAAGCCGAGTCATCTCTGACCTCAATCTCTAGTGGTTTGATGTCTACCCCTTCTGGCATGCTGACCATGGAAGCCAACGTTGCTAAAGCATCTGCAAACTGATTTTTGGCCCTTGGCATATAGTTGAAGGAAATTCGAGTAAAATTTGTGCTTATTTCTTCCAAATACTGGTGATAGGGGATTAGTTTGTGATCCTTGGTTTTCCATTCACCAGTTGTTTGGAAGATGATAAGACTCAAATCTCCGTATACGTCAAGTTCCTCCACTTCATTATCTATGGCAGCTTGCAACCCAATTATACATGCTTCATACTCTGCGATATTATTGGTGCACTGGAATCTCAGCTTCACTGCAATAGAGATATGTGAACCATCTGGTTTGACCAAGACTACCCTTATTCCATTTCTATTCATGTTGGCGCCCCGTCGAAGAACATCTGCCAAGAACTTTCACTTTCCTCTTCTTCAGTAAACAGAATTGCTTCATCAAGAAAGTTGATCTTCAAAGGTTGGTATTCTGGCAAAGGATGTGCAGTCAGGTGATCAGCAATGGCTTGACCTTTTATCGCTTTCTGAGTGATGTACGTGAGGTCAAACTCGGAAAGTAGCAGCTGCCACTTTGCCGTTCTGCCAGTTAGTATTGGTTTCTCAAATAAATACTTCAGAGGGTCCATCCGGGATATCAATAATGTGGAGTGACTAAGGAAGTAATGCCTTAGCCTCTGAATTGCCCACACTAGAGCACAACAAGTCTTTTCCAATGGTGAGTACTTGGCTTCATATTCTGTGAATTTTTTACTCAGATAGTAAATTACCCTTTCTTTTCTACCAGTCTCATCATGCTGCCCCAAGACACATCCCATAGATGTTTCCAACACTGACAAGTACAGAATCAGTGGTCTTCCTAGAGTTGGTGGCACTAGCACAGGTGGGTTGTAAGTGTGAAAACTCACACTCCTTATATGGCAAATGTTTGACAAATTATATCTTCTAATAATCTTCAAGATGTGCAGAATCAAAATGTAAGTTCTGTGAATTTAGTAAAGAGGAAGGTGATGCTGCCACACAGCTACCACTTCGCTGGTAGCTCAAGGAAATGCAAGGTTTTCTAAATAAAGAATATTTCGTAAAGGCACTTGCGAGGAACAACGCTGCTACCACTCCGCTGGTAGCGCATAAGTGAAATAGCGCATTGAAAATAAATAGCGCGCACCTGTGTTGTAAGGCGACGTTGATACGCCGCTGACAGCGCATGAGTCATGCAGTGCTTTGAAAGTAAAGAACGCGCACCTGCGTCGTAAGACGATGCCGACATGCCGCTGGTAGCGCAGAGCAAGATTGAAGAATCTAAAAATCAGTTGTACACATGCCGCGTTCCCTCCCGCTAGCAGCGCGCCCTTAACTGGGTCAATTTGGATTTGAGCGGGACTTGAGTTCGCTTCCAGCCGTCTACCCCGATCACCACCAGCGCTCGATGCGATCTAAGTTTTTCTTCTTTAAATAGACGAGCTGTTTTTTTTTTTTTGGAAAGGACTTTTTCTTTTGATCAATTCGATTTGGATCTTGAGGTGTTCGAGATTCAATCAATTCATCTTTAGAGAGTCGGTGATTGAGTGAGGGGGAGATCTGAGAGAGATCTCCTGGAATTGAAGTTTGAGGATTCTTCTTCATTTCGGAACTTCACATGATCGTATGATCTCTTGGATTGGTGATCGAGCTTGATGGATGCATAGGTGGATTCCTATTGCATTGGATCATCTCAGTGGGCTCTGAGGTGATTGTTACGATCTGGATTGATCGTGAATTGCAGCTTGTGGATTCAAGTTGTGTTACAGTTCACGGATTCGAGCTGTGGATTGCTGTTGAGTGAGTTCAATTGTAAAGGTTAAGTGTGTTTTCCTTTGTAATTGCTTTTCATTTAATAGTGGAGATTCTAAAGGTTAGTCGCCTCATATAGACTCAAGGTTTTTGCTAGATCTGGATTCAGGTTTCCTCGTATAAATTCTGTGTGTATGTTTTCGTATTGTTAAGATCAAAATTGTTGTAGATCGAGGACCTGTAGAGTAGTCTCCTACTCTTTCAATTGGTATCAGAGCCTATTCACTTTGAATTGTTATACAAAGTGAGATCTAGATCTATAGCATGGACTTTGGAAAAGAAGGAGGATCTGCCTCTAGACCTCCATTATTCGAAGGTAACAATTATCCTTACTGGAAAGCAAGGATGAGAGCTTACCTGAAATCTATCGATGAGCGTGTCTGGCTCTCGGTATGTAATGGTTATCATCCACCAGAAATCACAACGGAAGGAGGTGTTGTGATGCCTAAACCTCATGATCAGTGGAGTAAAGCTGAATCTGATCTATGTGGATGAACAATAAGGCAATGAATGCCTTATTTTGTGCTGTAAGTGTTGAGGAATTTAGGAGAATTTCCTCATGTGAAGTAGGTAAGGAAGCTTGGGACATTCTTGAGGTCACTCATGAAGGAACCTCAGCTATCAAGCTGTCTAGACTTCAAAGACTTACAACATCTTTCGAAACTCTATACATGAAAGATGATGAGTCCTTTGGTGAATTTTATGCTAGACTTTCGGATATTGTTAATTCGAGCTTTAACCTTGGAGAAAAGATCTCTACATCTAAGGTTGTTAGAAAGATCTTGAGATCTTTGCCTGAAAAATTCAGACCAAAAGTTACTGCCATTCAAGAGGCAAAAGATGTGGATACCATGAGAATTGAAGATCTTGTAGGATCTTTACAGACTTATGAGCTAGATCTGAATATTCCTAAAAGGAGTAAAGGAATAGCTCTAAAATCTGTAAATAATGAAGAATCAGATGATTCTGAAGTAGATCTGGATGAATTAGTTCTCTTAACTAAAAAGTTCAAGAGAATGTTTAAAAAGAGACAATCTAATCCTTTATTATCCATGGACAGATCTAATAGAAGATCTGATAAGAAAATTTCTGATCTAAGAAAGGAGAAGAAATTTTCTCAGAACAATGAAGTTCAATGCTATAAATGTAGAGGATTTGGACATGTTGCTTCTGAATGTCCCTCAAAGGATAAAAAGAAAAAGACAAATTATCAGGTTACTTGGGATGACAGTAATACTGATAATTCTTCACAATCAGATGAGGATATTTCTGCTAATTTTACTGCTTTCAATTCCTTTTACTCATCTTCTTCTGGTAGTTCAATCTCTGACATTATAGGAGATAATAAAGAAAGTTTATCAGATGATGAAGAAGAATTACAAGAAGCCTACAATCAGCTATATAAGGAATTCAATAGAGCTCAGAAGAAAGTCAAGAAACTGAGTAAAAAATTGAAGGAGTCAGAAACAGAAAAAAATAAAGCTTTTGCAGAAATAGATTCAATAAACAAGAAGATACTTGAAAGACATGTCAAAGAAAATTTTCTGATAACTTCTTTGACTGAAAAAACTGAAAAATTAAAAGAAAAGGAAGTTCAGATTTCTGCACTTCAAGGTAAAGTTATTGAACTTGAGAAATTGTCAAATTCAATTAAATCTAATGCTTCAAATTTTTCTGCAGGAAATCATCAAATTGAAGAGATTTGGAAAAATCAAAGAAGAGCTGAAAATGAGCATGGAATTGGATTTACAAGAAACTCAGTTCAGAAAAATTCAGAAATGAGAGAGATTATCTTTGTTCCAGCAAATAGACAAAAAGGAAAAGAAAAAGTTGATGAGGAATCAACTTCAAAGGAAGTTACTGAAAGCTCAAATTCTGCTGAAAAGAGAATGATTGAAAAGCTTGATGTAAGTAATCAAAATAAGGAATTTTCACAGAAAATTTCTGCTGGAGAAGTAAGCTCAACAAGTAAATCTTCAAAATCTGAAAAATCTAAATCTGTACAGTTTAGAAATACTGTCAAATCTGGAAATTTTGATTCTTCTGAATATAGGTTCATACCTGTGTGCCATCATTGTAATAAAAGAGGTCATATAAGACCAAATTGTCATGTTTTGCATGGTTTTCCAAAGGGATATTTTGACAGTAAGAGGAAAGTAAATCAAAGTCAGTCCTTGGATTTACATAACAGATTTGATTCCTTGTTAAAATTGACTGAATCATTAAATAAGGAAGTTACAAATCTATCAAAGAAACTTCCTTCAAAATCTCAAGTTGTTGATGAAGGTACTTCTCAGAAAACACATGAAAAACAGATTTGGGTTAGAAAAGACTTCTTAGTTGCAAATGTGGTTCATATAGCTTTGAAAGTTCATGATGTCAACATGTGGTACTTGGATAGTGGTTGTTCAAGACATATGTGTGGACATAAGTCTATGTTTAGTACCTTTGAAGAATATTTTGGTGGAAGTGTAACATTTGGTGATGGAAGCACTTCTCAAGTCAAAAGTAAAGGAACAGTAACTGGTCCTAATGGAGTTTGTCTAAAGAATGTGTTATTTGTATTTGGTTTGAAGGCAAACTTAATTAGTATTAGCCAGTTATGTGATTCAAGATTGTTTGTCAACTTTACCAGAAAAGAATGTAAAATTTTGGATAATTCTGGTAGAATAGTTCTTATAGGTGTAAAAACAAGTGACAATTGTTATGGAATCATTGGAAACAATAAAAGCTCTTTAAAATCCTCTATATGCAATGAAATTGATTTGTGGCATAGAAGACTTGGTCACATTAACTATAGAGATTTGTCAAAAATCTAAGTCTGAATTGGTTAGAGGAATTCCCAAGTTTGGGAACAATAACAAGAAAGGAATGTGTAGTCCTTGCAATCAAGGAAAGCAAATCAAAGCCACACACAAGAAAACCAACATTGTAGGAACCTCTAGACCATTAGAACTGATTCATATGGACTTGATGGGACCTACAAAGACTGAAAGTCTTGGAAGAAAGAGGTATATCTTTGTTGCTGTAGATGACTACAGTAGATACACCTGGGTAAATTTTCTAAGAGAAAAATCTGAATGTTTTGATTCCTTTAAACAATTGTGCTGTCAAATTCAAGTTGAAAAGAACTTGCAAATATGGAGGATTGTTAGAATAAGATCTGATCATGGGACAGAATTTGAAAATCAGATGTTTTCCAAGTTTTGTGAAGAACAAGGAATTAAACATGAATTTTCTACTCCTAAGACCGCACAACAAAATGGAGTTGTGGAAAGGAAGAATAGAGTTTTGCAAGAAATGGCTAGAACCATGATGATAGCCAAGAAAGTGTCAACAAAATTCTGGGCTGAAGCAATAAATACTGCCTGTTATATAAGTAACAGAGTATATGTCAGATCTGGGTGGAAACAAACTCCTTATGAAATTTGGAAAGGAAAACAGCCAAACTAGAAATATTTTAGAGTTTTTGGAAGTAAATGTTATATCCTAAGGGACAGAGAAAATCTAGGAAAATTTGATTCTAGAAGTGATGAAGGAATTTTTCTAGGATATTCCTCTTCAAGTAGAGCATACAGAGTTTTTAACTTGCAAAAATCTGTTGTAATGTAGTCTATTAATGTGTTAATAGATGATGAAGGAATTGACTGTGAATTTTTGCAGGTTGTAGATGAAGATGATGAAATCAGAGATGCTTCCTCAAGCAATGAAGTTGTTCCTCTGACAAAAACTCTCAAAAACCACTCAACTGAGCAAATTGTTGGAAATATTTCAGATGGAGTAAGAACAAGACATCAATTACATAATGAGGTAAGATTTTCTTCTTATTTATCTCAATTTGAGCCAAAATCTTATAAAGATGCTTTGTTGGATGACTCTTGGTTAAATGCTATGCATGAAGAACTAAACCAATTTACTAGAAATAATGTATGGGAATTGGTTGAAAGACCCTCTAATCTGAATGTGATAGGAACCAAATGGATTTTTAAGAACAAATCTGACGAGAATGGGGTTGTAACCAGAAATAAAGCTAGGCTTGTTGCTCAGGGATACACCCAAGTAGAAGGAATAGATTTTGATGAAACCTTTGCTCCTGTAGCTAGGTTAGAGTCAATCAGATTGCTTTTGTCTATTGCATGCTATTTGAAGTTTAAACTGTTTCAAATGGATGTTAAGAGTGCATTCTTGAATGGATATCTGAATGAAGAGGTTTATGTAGAGCAACCTAAAGGATTTGAGGACTCAAATTATCCTAAACATGTTTATAAGCTTAACAAGGCCTTGTATGGACTCAAACAAGCTCCTAGAGCTTGGTATGAGAGACTCACCTCCTTCTTACTTGAATCTGGATTTATGAGAGGAAATATAGATAAAACTCTCTTTATTCAAAGAGAGTCCAAGCATATTTTGATTGCTCAAATCTATGTTGATGATATAGTGTTTGGATCTACTTCTGAAACTCATGCTCATTCCTTTGGAGACTTAATGAAGAGTGAATTTGATATGAGTATGATGGGTGAACTGAATTTTTTCTTAGGACTTCAGATTTATCAATCTAAACAAGGGATTTTTATCTCTCAAACAAAATATGCAAGAAATCTAGTCAAGAGATTCAGTTTAATTCATGCAAAACATGCTAGGACTCCTATGAGTACTAGCTTAAAGCTTGGAAAAGATGAATCTAGGAAGGATATAGACCCTACCTTGTACAGAGGGATGATTGGAAGTCTTCTGTACTTAACAGCAAGTAGACCTGATATAAGTTTTAGTGTTGGAGTTTGTGCAAGATATCAGGCTAATCCTAAAGAATCTCATCTAAATGCTGTGAAAAGGATAATAAAGTATGTAAATGGAACTGTTGATCTGGGAATTTGGTTCTCAAAAGAAACAAACCCATATCTTACTGGATACACTGATGCTGATTGGGCTGGGTGTATGGATGATAGAAAAAGCACCTCTGGTGGTTGCTTTTATATGGGTAATAACCTCATTGCTTGGTTAAGCAAAAAGCAAAACTCAGTTTCATTGAGTACAGCTGAAGCAGAGTACATTGCTGCAAGTAGCAGCTGTACTCAACTAATTTGGATGAAACAAATGCTATCTGATTATGGTTTAGATCAGGATCAAATGATTCTCTTTTGTGACAATCAAAGTGCCATAAATATTTCCAAAAATCCTGTTCAACACTCAAGGACTAAACATATAGACATCAGGCATCACTTTATAAGAGAGTTAATTGAAGACAAAACTGTTATGATTGAATATATATCTACTGAAAAACAGTTGGCTGATATTTTCACTAAACCTTTAGATCAGAATAGATTTGAAACTCTTAGGAAATCCCTAGGAGTATGCTCTCAAAACTGAAAATCAGGTTCTGTTTTGAGTTAATTTAGATGTAAAATGATTTACATGTTTGTTCAAAATGAACTTATGTGTTCTTGATACTAAAATCTTAATTCAGGAAGCTTGAGTCTATGCATATTGATAGAAATGTCTTGTAATCAACTATCAATTTTGTCTTAAGTGTATTGAAGTTTATTGTGTGTTGAAGATTGGGATCTATAGGCTATCAACTTTATGAAAAGAAAAGTTTTGGAAATGGCTGCCATAGAGATTAGAGTGAAAGCCACTGTAATTCTCAAAAAGAAAAAGAGAAAGAAGGTATATTCTTGGAATGAACTGTAAACTCAGGTTTTTTAAGGGTCAATGCCTTCTACAAAAAGAAAAGAAAAAGAGATCAGAAAAGGCTACCTATCTCTGATGTGCAAAAGCCACCAAAATGAAGTTTGGGGTATGTCTATACTTTCCAAGTATGATTACACTAAAATAGCCTTCCATATGTATAAAGTGTAAAAGTCAAAAATGTATTTCACACACTACACAAGCATTGATTCATTGATATGCATGTGTGCTCAATATCTTGAAGAAAATTTATAGTATGAGAAACCATGAAGGAACTTTTTGCCATAGATATGAAATGTATCACATCTGAATTAACCTTGATAGGTTCTTCAAAATCAGTTTTGTGATGATTACCTCTTGGATTGAATAAAAGTTGATTATCTGGATGATTTTTAGTTCAGTTAAAATCTTAGCTTTGTGTTTAGATATATGAATTTTTCATGAAGAATAGTTCAAACTCATTTTATAAATTTTTGCCTTGTGATTGTATTTTTTCTTGATTGTGCATGTGCACCTTCTACATCGCTAGAAGCGTGCTGGTAGCACTCTCCTTTCTTTCGTGCTTTGGCACCTGCCATGTTAAGCGTCGCTGGATTCACACTGGCAGCAAAATCTATTTGCCTATAAAAAAAAGGGAAATCTGTTTCACTTTTTACCTCTGTCTTTTTGTCTTTGTCTGCGATTCACCTCGCTCCTCGCGTCGTGGTGCTTCGTTGCCTTCGTTCTTCCCTTCCTTCACCTTGTCAACTGTTCAGGTAAAAAATTTTTTTTACTGTCTTCGTCTTGCTTCTTCTTTTTCTTCTTCCAGTTGCAGTGTTCTTCTCTCGTTCTTTTAAGTTAGGATTTGATAGATTGTTCTGCCATTATGGCTTTGTCGTGCGTTGCTTGTTTCTGTTTGTTTGTTCTCTCTCTTCTATTTTTTTACTCCTGTATCTTCATCATGCCTCCCAAGAAAAAGCCTAGGACTGATTCTCCTTCCACCTCTTCTCCACCAGTGAGAATCTCTCCGGTTATCTCTTCTCCACCGTGAGACCCCCATCCCCATCACCTTCATCTGAACCATTCATTGGAAATGGTTTGTCTGATTATAATAATTTCTTCAAGCACAGGCCACTCCTCTTGGAAAGGGCCATTAAGCTTGACTCCTTCTCTGACACTCCGCTCTTCTCCTTGTTTTCGGACAATGGATGGAAGAAATTTTCTCTGATAAATGGTTTTGCTTATCAAGACCTGGTTCGAGAGTTCTATTCGAACCTCCACCATCTTCATCTTGCAAATCAAGGCTTCGTCAAAGCCTATGTCCGGGGCATCTCTTTCGACTTCTAGAACGAACTTATCTCCTCTCTTCTGGAACTGCCCATTGTTGAATCTCCTTCCTTTGACTTTCTAGCCTCTCACTCTGATCCTCTCATGGAGTCAATAATTTCTTCTCTTATTGTTCAGGGTGCTCCCACCTCCATAAAAAATAAGCCAAACTATCTTCCTCATGGCTCTCTTCAAGATCTTCTCAGGATCTTGAATCTGTTCATTTGTGCTTCTCTTGTTCCCTCAGATCATCATTCTGAGATTTCTCACTCTCGAGCAAGACTCCTTCATGCTCTATGGAACAGAGAGAGCGTCTGTCTCCCTTCCATCATCTTCAATCAGATCATCTAGTCTAGGAATTTGAAATCCAAGACTTCTGCTTTTCCCTTTGGGATTTTCATCACTTACTTGTGCATTCATCAAGGGATCCTACATGATCCTGTTGAATTGATCCTTCACCCCAAACCTCCCATTGATGCCTCCACCCTTACCAGAAGCAAAAGAGCGAATCCCTTTCGGTTGGCTTCTTCGGAGCCTTCTTCTTCTCAATCCTCCTTGTCCAGTTCTGATGCTATGGCAATCATGGACAAGTTGAATTCCATGCAAGCCTCCCAGGAGGCTTTCAATTCTGAAGTAAAGGCTCACATGCTCATGATGAGCATGTTCAAATCCGAGACCCAAGAGAAGCTGGATAAGCCTGAAAAGGATGTAGATTTTGCATGTGGAGAGGTGCAAAGGGATGTTGCTGCGCAGCAACACATGCAAAATGAAGCTGATCATTTTCTGGGTAGCATTCGAAGAACCTAGTTGGAGATGGATCACAAGTTGTGTTGGCTGCACTCCCGGTCCCAAGATGCGTACAGGCATTATTTAAGAACTTGGGAACCAAAACCACCTCCCAGAAAGGGGGAGTCTTCTGGTTGATGATGCTGCTGGTTGATGATCACAAGTTTTGTTTGTTTTGTTGTTTTTGTGTTTTCTGGAAGTTGGTTTAAGGGGGAGATTTTTTGGTTGAATGTATATATATCTTCTGAACAATGTATATTTTTTTTGGAAATGAATGAAATTCTGAGTTCTCCCTTATCATTGTGTTTTGAATTTTTAAATGGAAATCAATATTATCTGAATTTGATATTAAGCACTGTTTTAAGTTTGTTGTCAGGCATTTGCCAAGGGGGAGATTGTAAGTGTGAAAACTCATACTCCTTATATGGCAAATGTTTGACAAATTATATCTTCTAATAATCTTCAAGATGTGTAGAATCAAAATGTAAGTTCTATGAATTTAGTAAAGAGGAAGGTGATGCTGCCACACAGCTACCACTTTGCTGGTAGCTCAAGGAAATGTAAGGTTTTCTAAATAAAAAATATTTCGTAAAGGCACTTGCAAGGAACAACGCCGCTACCACTCCGCTGGCAGCGCATAAGTGAAATAGCGCATTGAAAATAAAGAGCGCGCACCTGCGTCGTAAGGCGCCGCTGACATGCCGCTGGTAGCGCAGAGCAAGATTGAAGAATCTAAAAAACAGTTGTGCACATGCTGCGTTCCCTCCCGCTAGCAGCGCGCCCTTAACTGGGTCAATTTGGATTTAAGCGGGACTTGAGTTTGCTTCCAGCCGTCTACCCCGATCGCAAGGCAACGCCACCAGCGCTCGATACGATCTGAGTTTTTCTTCTTTAAATAGACGAGCTGTTTTTTTTTTTGAAAAGGACTTTTTCTTTTGATCAATTCGATTTGGATCTTGAGGTGTTCGAGATTCAATCAATTCATCTTTAGAGAGTCGGTGATCGAGTGAGGGGGAGATCTGAGAGAGATCTCCTGGAATTGAAGTTTGAGGATTCTTCTTCATTTCGGAACTTCACATGATCGTATGATCTCTTGGATTGGTGATCGAGCTTGATGGATGCATAGGTGGATTCCTATTGCATTGGATCATCTCAGTGGGCTCTGAGGTGATTGTTACGATCTGGATTGATCGTGAATTGCAGTTTGTGGATTCAAGTTGTGTTACAGTTCGTGGATTCGAGCTGTGGATTGCTGTTAAGTGAGTTCAATTGTAAAGGTTAAGTGTGTTTTGTAATTGCTTTTCATTTAATAGTGGAGATTCTAAAGGTTAGTAGCCTCATATAGACTCGAGGTTTTTCCTGGATTTGGATTCAGGTTTCCTCGTATAAATTCTGTGTGTATGTTTCCGTATTGTTAAGATCAAAATTGTTGTAGATCGAGGACCTGTAGAGTAGTCTCCTACTCTTTCATGGGTTCAGCAAATACTTCTTTATTGTATCAAAGGCCTGCTGGCAATCCTCATTCCAGACCGTCGGGTTATCTTTCCTTAGAAGCTTGAAAATAGGTTCACAAATAGCTGTGAGCTATGCTATGAACCGGCTTATATATTGAATTCTTCCAAGAAAGCCCCTAACCTCCTTCTCTGTTCTGGGTGATGGCATTTCAATTATGGCCTTGGCTTTAGCCGAGTCAATTTCAATTCCTCTTCGGCTCACAATAAATCCCAGTAACTTTCCTGATGTGGCCCTAAAGACGCATTTAGCCGGGTTAAGCCGTAGACTATACTTCTTGAGTCGATCAAACACTTTCTTCAGATTGATCAAGTGGTCCTCTTCTTTGCATGATTTGGCAATCATATCGTCCACGTAGACCTCCATCTCCTTATGGTTCATGTCATGGAATAGTGCTATCATGGCCCGCTGGTAGGTTGCCCCGGCGTTCTTAAGCCCAAATGACATGACTGTATAGTGGAAGGTGCCCCAAGGTGTGATGAACGCTGTTTTCTCTTGATCTTCCTTGGCCATTTTGATCTGATTGTATCCCAAGAAACCATCCATAAACAAAAATAGGTTATGCACCGCCGTGTTGTCCACCAAGATGTCTATGTGTGGAAGCGGAAAATCATCCTTTAGGCTTGCCTTGTTCAGATCCCTGTGGTCCACACACATTCTGACTTTCCCGTCCTTCTTTGGTACTGGCACTATGTTTGCGAGCCACTCGGGGTATGTGGAGACTGCCAGAAATCCTGCTTGGAATTGCTTGACCGCTTCATCTTTGACCTTCAAGGTCCATTCAGGTTTCAATCTTCTCAGCTTCTGTTTAATTGGCTTAACCCCTGGCAAAATTGGCAACTTGTGCACCACCATGTCAGTGTCCAACCCCGGCACGTCCCGATATGACCAAGCGAACACATCCTTATAATCTGCCAAGAACCGTGGCATTTCACCATGCTGCACATCAGATAGACATGCCCCGATTTTCACTATTTTGGGTTATCTTCGGTCCCAAGATTTATTGAAATGGTCTCCTCAATATTAGGTTGGACCCCCTTTTCATGACATTCCAATTGATATTCAATTTCTTTTGGAACGTCTTCTTCTTCGACCTCGGTCTCTTCTTCGATCCTCATAAGGTCAAAGTCGAGCTCAAGGTCGAAGTCATATTCAACCTGGTCTAATTCGGTTTGCTTATATGGTTCATAAGTGGTTTGGACCTTTTTGAAAACATTAAATTTTCTAGAAAAAATAGAAAAATCTTTTTGGGTTTTTTGTGAGCCTTCTAAACATAATTCCCCTGAAGACGAAGGCTCATTAGGACCTTCAGGGAAATGGCATTCCACTATTGGAGTTTTTTTTGGAAGCCGCGTCAGTTTGCCAAACAAACGCTACTTCAAAGGTAAGGGGAGTTTCCTCCCAATTATTTAATACAAGTTTTTCAAGAGTAGGGGAAATTGTGCAAGCCTGCTCCTCAAGCCCAGAATCCGATGCCATCATTACCGGGTGGGTACTGCCCTTTTCTGCTATGGGGCCCAGTCCAGATATGACCTTTTCTGGAATCTTTACTGTTGCCCAGTCAATGAACGGCAGGTCCATGTCTGCTTCTGTCTTATCGCCCTCAGTCATGGCGAAGAAAGCCCCAACATCTTGGGAGAAGTCCGCCTGCTGCTCTAGCTGTGGCCCAGGCTTGCCCACTATTTCTAGTATAGGAGATGGGTTGTAGGGTTGCAGGGTTGGAACAGAAGGCCTTATGTAAGGATTGACATTTCGGTATGGAGGCTTGGATTGGTCCATGGGGGGAGACAGTTGGATGATACAAGAGGGTTTTGGAAAATTTTCCCTTAAATGAGGGATTTTTCCTCTGCTTCTTTTCTCTTCGTCTTCGTGCTTCATCCTCCTCCAACCTCGGGGTTTAAATCCCAACCCTACTTTAGGAACCAGCTTTTTCGCCTTGATTGGCTCCAACATTCCTTGTAAATTTATTCCTAGGCCTTTCCCCGGGTGAAAGTGGTATTTTTCCATCACTTTCCTTACCATTTCCTCTACAGTTGTCCCTTTCCTTTCTTTTTTCTCACACCCCCCAGATATAAAATTGACCGTCTCAAATTGAAATGAGTGGAACGCAATCTTGTCGACAGTTAAATCCACATTTATCAAGGGTACATCAGGCAACACAATGGGAGGCACCAAGTTCTCAGCTAGGACTGTTATCACCTTTTGCCCTCTTATGTATTTCACCCTTTGGTGGAGCGTGGATAGTATTGCCCCACGGCCTCCCTGGGAGCAAATTGAAGGCTGCTGGAATATCCATCACTTCAAATGTGATGTTGAAAATATTCGGTCCAATTGTGACCGGCAGTTCAATCTCCCCTAGGGAGTGTGTCTTAGAGCTATCAAAAGCCATCACTATCCTCCCATTCTGTTTGATCTTCGACTGATCCAGACCAAGCTTGGCAAAAGTGATTAGTGGGCAGACATTTAATGTCGACCCATTGTCAATTAGAACCCATGTGATCATGCTGCTCTTACAAAGCACTGTGATGTGCAAAGGGTCGACATGGTAGCATCCACTTGGGCTTATCTCACCTTCGGAGAAACTTATCACGTTGTGTGATAAGATTTGACCAACCATTTTGCCTAGTTGGTCTGGATCGATAGTCTGGGATACATGTGCACTCTGTAGCACCCTTAGTAATGCGTCCCTGTTCTTTTCAGAATTCAGCAAAAGACCCAGTATTGAAATCTGGGCTGGGACTTTGTTTAGCTGATCCACAAGATTGAATTCACTTTTCTTAATTATTTTTATAAGGTCTGATGCCTCATTTTTTGCACCCTGGGGGGTGTCTTCTCCCACTTTTGTTTTTCCTTTCATTTTTCATTTTTCTTTTGTTTCTTTTTCGTTCTATACTCCTTCCACACATTTCCCCGACCTCGTCATGAGGTTCACCTCCTCCTGGTTTTAGTTCCTGACCACTGGAACCGTAGCCGCGACCCCCTTGCTGTAATTCCATGGTACAGCTGCCTCAGAGTAGGCTAGTTTAGGGACATTAACCACCAACGGCTGGAGTTTGGACCGGGATGTATGGGCCGGTTTAGGGACGTTGTAGGATTTAGGAATGTTTACAACCAAGGGTTGGAGCTTGGATTTTGTGGGAACAGAAGAAGTGATGGAAGCAGTAGTGGGGTCAAGGTTGACGACCAATGGAGCCTTTGATGGCTTGGCTGGAGAACAGGTGGGTGGACTGCAATTGAAGACCAAAGGAGGCCTTGCAATGTTTATCTGGGCCATAAGAGAGGAGACCCGGTTCAGAGAGGAGCTAATGTCCTCAGCAGCATGATCATTTTTCTGGGAGACCACATTGACCTCCTCTTCTTCTTTCTCTTGGAAAAAATGGACCTTGACCGAGGTCCCCATAGGAGCTAGAAGTTGAGATGGGTCAAAGGCCCTTCTCATGGTGAATATGGCAGTAATAGAGTTGGACGGGCCTGCCCCATTGTGGTAAGGCAGAAGGTTCTGCCAGATATCCTTTCCTGATGGGGCAGGCGCAGCAGTATTAAAAACCAGGGCCTTCTGATCCAACAGATCCTGGACCGCATGCTTCAACATCCAACAAGTGTCAGTAGAGTGCCCCGGTGCACCCATGTGATAGTCACAAGTGACTGCTGGATCAAAATTCCTCCCTTTTGAGGAATTTGGGTTGGGCTCCTTCAGGGTCACATACTCCCCTTTCAGCAGGATCGGTAATAGTTGGGAGAAAGACACGGGAAGGGGAGTAAAAACTCTGCTCCTCCTTGCTGCCATCCAAGCATCCTTCTCTTCCTTAGTAAAAGCCCTCCTTTGATTTGCAAGCACGGAGGGGGAGAAATTGACATTAAGTGGGGTCTGGTATGATTGCTGGGCCTGTTGGGGTGCAGAGATGTTCACATGCAGCGGTTTCTTGGAGGGAGGAGCCTGTACCAGGTTTACCTCTCCTTCTTTTCTAGCCCTGTTCTTCTTAAACCCAGTCCCCTTCTTCTGTGCTAGGGAACTGGAGGAATCAGATTGCCCGGTCAAAATAGAGTAGTCAATCAGTTTTCTTGACCTGACCCTTTCCTCGATCCGGTCTGCCACCTGCACCAGGGCTGCAAAATTGGTGGTAATCTGACCCACCAGATGATTATAGAGGGTTGGCCCAGTGTGCTTACAAAGGTTGAGATCATCTCAGGCTCCAACATCGGCGGCATGACCTGGAAGGCAGCCTCTCTCCATCTCTTGGCATATTGCCTTACAGACTCCTCTTTTCCTTTGCTCATTCTCATTATGTCGTACCGGTTTGGCACGATCTTCGAGTTAAATTTGAACTAGTCTGGAAAAGCGTCGGCCAGGTCCTTCCATCTTCTGATCCTGCCATGGTCTACGGTGGCAAACCACCTTAGAGCTGACCTTGTCAAACTCCTCTGGAAGAGTTGGATTAGAATGCCGTCATCCCCGCCAAATTGGCACAAAGCCCCGCAGTATAGTTTCAAATGGCTCATTAGGCAACCCGTGCCATCATATTTGTTGAAGTCTGGGCACTTGGACTTGGCCGGTAGGCAAGCATCCAGGTATATTCATAAGTCATTGAAGGTGGTACCTCCGTAGCTGTTTCCCCCCTTCACTTCTTTAAGTTCTTCCTGAATCCTCTCTATCTTGTGCAGGAGTTTCCTTTCCATCTCCTCCCTAGCTTTCTCCTTTTCCATCTCTTTCTCAAATTCCACAGTGTTTTTCCTGATCAGAATAGGCTCAGGGACAGGTTCAGAAATGGGCTTAGGCATGGGTTGAGCTGGAGGCGGAACGTAGGCTTGAGGTGGCGGTGCTTGATGGGAATTTGATGCTTGATTTTGGGCCTAGGCCTATTAGGCATGAGCCGCCAGGAGGTCTCCCAGCATTTTGGCCAATCCGGCCACTTGCTCTTGCAGCTGAGCAAAGTCCTGAGCAGGTACGATGGCTTGAGCTTGATTCTCTTCAGTGTTTATGGTGCAGGCTTTCGATCTGGTTACGGGAGCAATGATTGTAAGTAAGTGTACCTGGGTAGGAAAAACAAAGCAACATGTTAGCTCCCATTTAATTTGAGTCACACTCCTGTAAATGTAGATATTTGAGTCAGGTGAACACAAGTCCGGGTTTATTTGTTTTTTTTTCTATATTTTTCCCTTTTTTTTTGGGAATATTCTGGGGCTTCCAAATGTCCCATAATTTTTTGAGTTGATTGGTTTTCATGACCAAACAAAGGTTTTTTGGAATATTCTGGGGCTTCCAAATGTCCCAGAAGGTTTTTGATTTGATTGATTCTCGTGACCAAACAAAGGTTTTTTTGGAATATTCTGGGGCTTCCAAATGTCCCACTTTTGGGAAAAATTTCATCCCAAGCATATGGACACCATGGCTTTTAATTTACATGATATTAAAGAAACATGGTTTTACCTTGCCACCTTGTGTTACCTTCAATATGGTATTCATATTATACCTTGGCCTGTGAAACATGCAAACGGCCTTCCCACATTTACACCCAATTCCCCAAACTCAATTGTGTACTTTAGTTGAAAACGTGTTTCTCCACCTTCAAGTGTATGGTTTTTGGGTTTTGGCTTAATTGGCAACTTAAAATTCAAGTCTAGTGATGCCCGGAATCGAATCACAAATCCCATTGTCATCACATCATTAACTCAAATTCTAAGGTAAATTTTTTCACTTTCGCTTTCTGAAGTAAAGACCTTGGTGCTGTACAAAGTGTTTAAAGTGCTCAAGTGCATTTAAAATTGGGGTGCATTCATAACATCCCAGCCCCTTGCCACTCTTTTCGTAGCCATGCATACAATTTCAAGCCAAGGTAATTTGACATTATAATGAAAGCAAAAC
The DNA here is from genome assembly GCA_947561395.2 of Buxus sempervirens. NCBI lineage: Eukaryota > Viridiplantae > Streptophyta > Magnoliopsida > Buxales > Buxaceae > Buxus > Buxus sempervirens. Next base: position 7,690,250 of record OX387195.1, read on the forward strand.
ACAAGCAAGCAAGATAGCCCAAGCAATCTAAATATGCACACAATTATTACATACCCAAAAGTAGCATACAAACATGGTATCATATTGCACAAACAACCATTAGATCATGAAAAGCATGCTTGTAAAACTCAAAACATCCCATAAATTTCCAGATTTCATGCTCTTTTTTCATGCTCAAGGTGCATCATTTATGCCCCAAATTGAAGCCTAAAAAAATACAGCAACTAGACCTTTTGTACAAAGAGCATTTAACCGGAGAAAATATGCTTGAAAACCCCTCCAAACATTTGCTGAATTCTGGGTTTCACGGTTCTCATTTTCAAGTTCAAAGTTCATCATTTATGCCCCAAATTAAAGCCTAAAAATCCAGCAACTAACAATATGGTACACGAAGTATTTAAATTAGGGGAGACATGCTTGAAAACCCTCTAACTACCCGCTGAATTTCAGAATTTCTGCCTATTGTTTTTCATGCTCAAATCATATCATCCCATACCCCTAATCAAAGGCATGCCATAAAAAAAACATTTAAGCACAAGAAAGCATTCTTCATGGGAATCATGTTTGAATACCCCAAAATTTACACTAAATTTCCAGATTTCAGAATTTTTTTATGTTCAACTCATGGCATTGAAACCCCAAAATAACACATGCTATCACATAATATAGCAAAGTCATATTACAAGATGGGCTTTCCCTTAAACACATTTCTAGACAAAATCAAGCAATATACTCATGTTTTTATCCATGTGAATTTTCTAATCATACAAATTAGATTTGAGATTCAATATGCACAAAGTAGGAAAAATAGCAAGCATTCAAAAGAAAAAAAGCATGAACAAAACACCAAACATAGCTTAAATCCACAAGTCCCTAGCAGAGTCGCCAGTTGTGAGACATGGAAAAAATCACCAAGATGATTCCCTCTCCGTCAACACACGGGCTCAACGAAAATATGGGAAAGTCGCCACCATTCAATTTTCGGGTGTGAATGGACACCAAAAGATTAAAAATAAGCAAAAAGAGCTAGAAGGCAAATACTAGAGTAAAAATAACTCTACTTGAAAATCAAATCCAAAGATGGGTAAGGGGATTAGATTATGAGCGGGAGAAGGTGTTATGCACCCCCATTCACCCACACAAGGTGGTTGCCAAGTGTTGTTCATGCTAAAAAATGAGAAAGCTTGCTAAAATAATCAAAAACCTTGAAAAGGATTGAACAAATGGGTGATACCTTCACGCGAGAAATCCAAATGAATTCCAGATCCTCTTTTATGTCAATATCACTTCTGGAATATCACCAATAGATGGAAATCAAAACAAAAATTGCACAAAACCAAGTTGAGTCAAATCCGGAAAATTCGATAAAAGATAGAGCCATTTGTCTTGAAATCATTCAAATCTAGTTTAAATTGAATCCAACCAAATCCATTTGAAAGATTATGATAAATAGAAGACTCATGCAAATTTTCAATCAATTCCGGTTAAAATCCTAGGAGTTATTTGTAACGCCCCGAATCCGGGTTACGTAATGGAACCGTAACTCGTACCCGAGGGTTAGATAACAAAACCGCAGGATCTATATCAGAGTGTAAGAAACATGACATTTCATTTATTATCATCAAACACAATATCAGAGTTCGCTAAAATATCCCAATCTCCAAAACACAATGAATTGAAAGTATTACAATTCCAAAGTTACTCATTATCTCAAATGAAAAATAGCAACTACAATATCTCAAAAGTCACTCAACAAAGAAATCCTCGCCCCTAAACTCGGGGTAATCCGTGTCTGGCTCAACCCCAGGTATATCGTCCTCACCAGGATCTGAAAACAAAACAAATCAAAACGGAATGAGATACGAATATTTCAGCAAGTAGCACATGCATGCACAAAACATTTATATCAGTTCTAAAACATGCTTCAATAGTAAAACATGCATTCGAAACAATAACCAATCTTTAAGAATAAACCGTGTAATCCAAATACATCATGTATACTGATAAGGAGCAATATCAACAGTCAATGCCTGACAGAGATTCATAAGTAAAACATAAACAAGTCCATGGTGGACTCATGAAATAAGATTGCCCTTAACTAGGTAATGCCGAAGTTCACTATGCCACCTCCCGGCTTAGGTGCGAAGCCGAGTACACGATCATCGTCTTATTGCGGGAGAACCCATCCAGTACAGTGATGAGTTGGCACGTACTAATCCAGTCACAGTCCGAGTACACGATAAAATGAGGGATAGCCGCAGCCAGCCGAGTACACGATCAAGCCTCACCGAGTACACGGTGGAAACGCGTGCGTGAACAACTCATTACGACTAGCAAAGAAAACAATCTATTCCACTACCTAGCTCTTAACTTGACAAATGTGGATCCACACCGAGCTATGCCATCTAGACTCGAGCTAAAGCCAAAAACAGAAATCTCATTAATATCGAAGGTTTCCAAACCCAAAACATGCTATCTCGAGCACACATCCATCTCTGAGTACACAGAGGAACCAACCCCAAGTACATGGGCATCCCCGAGTACACGGAGGAAACGTAACCATCCAGCCATCTAGATTCACACGAACATCCTCCAAGTGTATAAAAGATCCCAAAAATCAGATCTGTCCATAACAATTTAGTTTAGAAAGTCCTTTCCTACATAGAGCTGAAAATGCTCTTTTATAGTCAAAATTTGGTAAAACTGTCAAAACACGGTTAAACCGGCAAATCTGCATATAGATATCAAAGTTTTGTAATAATATTAAATTTAGACTTGTCACCTTTGTTTTTATACTCAACAGAAACCTTTCCCCATATAATTTACACTAACTCACTTTTATTTAATCTAATATTCTCAACTCTTTCTTTAACTCTTTTACTTCATATACCTCTCTTCAATATTTTCATTTCAGCATTTATTATTGTACTCCTATCCTTTTTATCCTTTATAAAGTATCCTTAGAGGATCTTACTTAATATGTTTTACAAAAGAAACCATCTAGAGACTATACATAGGTTCAGATTTCTTTATAATCTCCAACTCCTTTCTCACTCCATTCTTCTGATTTCTCTACTTTATACTTAATTATAAACTCAGGTTCAGCACCTATATCTCACTCCAATTCCCTTTCTTCATCTCCCATTTATCTCGTAGATAATACCACCTTATAAGTGTAGAAAATCCCAAATTATAATTGCTGGAAAAATCTCAGAACTTATTAAAATACTCACTTTTAATTACTTAGATAGATTGCTGATTTTTACACTAGTACCTGCAGAATTTCTCAGACCAACCTCTCTTATTTTCCAGAAATCATTTAATTACTCTAGGTTAGATTTCCAAAGGTTTTTCCCCTTGCTTGAATTAAGGATTTGGGTTTGAATCACCCTAGACTTGAGCTGGGCTACAGGTCAGCAATGGTCAGCAATGGTCAGCAATCCTAGGCGCTCTCTAATTTTTCCAGGTTCAGGTACAGCTATGGAGATTTGATTAGGACTGACCTATTATTTGGTACTCCTACTATTTCTAGTAATATTCGAACTCCCTAAACATGTCTTTATCATACAATTGGATTTAATTGAGTCACAATAACTCAGCCACTTACCCTAGTCACCATTATCCTTCTTTTAGCCCAGATCACATAACCAAACCTGATTCTGATTTTTTTCCCTTAAGGACCTTGATTTACCTATGATTAAAACCCACACTTAACTCCATAAGGTAACTCTAACCTAACATTAAACCAGCTCTCCTTAAGAACCAATTTACTGTTGGGCACTGACCTCTAGAAGAGGTAGGCGACCTGCAGCAATGCTCAGCGCCCAACCATTTTTCCAGATTTGAATACGGCTAAGGCTATGACCTCAAATTGGTCAGGTGCTTTGCATTTGACTTATGTTCTAGGATGAGTTTAACACCACATGCATGCCCTACATCATCAATGCAAACAAATTTTTGCCACTCAACCATACCACTTACAGTAGTCGATAATGCCAAATTCTAATTCACAAAACTCAGTTTCAGCAACATTAAGTCTTTGTTCTAATCATGAATCATAAGGTAAATTGTCCATCATTTCTCTTTAACATAACAGCATTCGACCACTAACTATAGATCCAAGCTAGAAACAAGCTTGTAGAACAATTATCATATATAATTGAATCTGGCAACTAAGTACAGCAAAAACAGGGGCTGTCGCATGCTCATTCTAACACAAAATTTTCCACATCAAAACCATTCAAATCCGAATAAAGTTGTGCTACTCACTCTCAGATGAAATTTCGAGTTGATGAAGACCACCAATCCACCGATTTAAGTTTCTGCAGTAGAGTTCCAATTCACGCCCACTCCTCCTCTGAAATCTATTACAATTTGTTCAGACTTTTCCAGATCTGGAACTTGATCTGATTCTTCACTAAAACTAGAACGAAAACTCAAGTTTAATGCTAACTTACCTCCAGCTTGATCTGAATTTGCAGAATTCAGATTACTCTTGAGGAATTGAAAATTCTGCTGCAACACACTTCTATACTAATCAACAGGGCATCACGATCAGATCTTTCCTCTCTGATCAACTCAGAAATTCGGTTCCAGCTCCTCCACCCTAGCTCCTGGATCTCCTTCTCTATGAGATCTCAAAGTTTGCTCGATCAAAAGCCCAACAAAACCAGCGAGTCTCTTTTCACTTGGTATTTATAGTTGCCGCTCAAACCAACTTAAATCATGATCTGCTGCATTGCCACACTACAAAATTTCCTATAACAGCAGCTCATTTAAATTAGCATCATTTATTTTTGCCACCTCATCCGATCAAAATCAACTAATTTAAATTTCTAAAAATTTCCTCATACCTTTATACTTAAATAACCCGACCAGCACAAGCCACCTTTCCGGGTTAAATCACTAACCTCGCTTCTCTGCAAAATTAATTATCTAACATTAATTTAATCACTAGAAAATTAAATTTTAAATTTTCCAGAAAATTAGGGATTTTACATTATTCTCCTTTGAAATCTGCTGTTGGAGATAGTTAAAAGTGATAAGTGGGCAAATTTGGAAATTTATTTAGAAAAATTGGCTCCACATAAATCCATGAAATTTGGTGTGAATGAAGTATGTATGGCCATATTTCAGATGAAACTAGCCTCATTCAAAAATTCATCCGGATGTGCCTTGGGTGGTCTCCCGAACAGGCCCCGAAGATCACAAATTTACCCAGAAAAGTGCTGTTGAGCAGTTCTGAGTGAATCTGTTACCAACGACACAAGTCAAAATCACTTGAAAAAGTGTTAAAAACCTCTAGGAAGAAATAAGGCACAAGTTTGGCTCACCATCCTCCCCGATTGGAGAGAATATGCCAAAAACCCCAAAATTGAGCGAAAATGCCTGAAACCGAGAGGTTAGACCTAGAGGTCTTCAATACTTGCTGGAAATCATGTTGAAAACCATTAAGAAATATCCCAGAATTGTTTGGGGCTATTTATTCCAGATCTATCACAATGAATGCAATAAATTCGAAATATAAGCCAATTCCGACAAAAGCAAGTGCTATGTGTGTATGTGTAAAAATCCACTCTTCAATAGCATAACAACATATAGCATGCATTCATATCAATCAAATGGGGTTCTAAAACAACCTAGGGTTCCGTTCCATTCTCGTTTCCCTTAGTTCTCTTTCCCCGTTTAACGATTCTTCGAGATAATCTTGGGATACTTTGAATATGAAACGGTTTTCATAGAATCAAAAGGCTTATTCAACAAGGTTCTAGCACTAAGGATCAATCCTCAGTCTCGTTTCCCCTAAATCCCGCTTTCACGTTTTACGGCTAGGGGGAGTCTTGAGGTACTTTGAGTAGAGGAAGGGTTTACATACACATAGATTAGGCCTTATTCTACAAAAGGGTAGAAGAAAAGAACTAACTCTAGAATGTAAAGACAGAAAAATAAAGAGGGGTTTAGGCTCACCTGGGTTCTGGAAGCAGTGCGGCAGCAGTTCCCTTCTTCACTCAGAGCTCTTCAATCTCCAACTTATTGGCCCTTTGCTTAAGGAGGAGCCTCCTATTTATAGGCAAAGGCTAAGGTTAGGGTTGGCATGATGGTAGACACAAAATAATGTCTAGAGCCCACCAACCTTAACCCTAAGGCTATTTCCGAGATTTCCACTCCTTTAATGAAGGATATGATGGTAAAAAGTGAAAACTCTCGGAAAACCCTAATTTTGGGCAAAAATCTTGTATCCGACATATTAGGTCAGATACACGAGCATATTGTAACGCCCCGGAACCGGGTTACATAGTAAAAACCGTAACTCGTTCCCCAAGGGTTACGTTTACACAGGATCGCTATATCAGAGTAAGGAAAACATGAAATGGCAATCACAAAATCAGAGTCAACTAAAAGTTTCCCCAACTCACCTGAACCAATCATAAACCCGTCTCTATCGTCCTCTCTGAGATTTGAAAACAAAACAAAACAAAAGGAATGAGATACGACTATCTCAGCAAGTAGCAATGCATGCTCAAACATATTTAATTTAATTTCTAAAACATGCATGATTAAAATATACTCAACGACTAACCACAAATAAATCGATTAATCCGACTAATCCGGCAAAACAATATCAAATCACATAATAAGATGGGACTTGTGAAATTTGACCGCTTTGTAAGGTTAAGTTCTAGCTCCAAACAGTTCCAGTCCGAGAACCTCTGCCAAATCTGATACCTCTGTAAACTGATTCCAATATATCATCTCTTGGTGGAAATCACAAGACCTCACCCTCCTCAAGGGTGGAAACGGATATCAATCCAGTCTGAGAACCACTGTCGTAACTGCTGCCAATAATAGACCTCACCCCCTCATGGGGTGGAAACGAAGCTGCTGCAGCACATCCCTCATGGAAGGCCTCTTTATATAGAAGAAAAGAGTAAAATAAATCCCTCTTAATTCGCAACACTTCCCTCATGGAAGGCCTCTCTACATAGAGGAAACGCATGAAGGAAGCTAGACTTTAGCCAAACAAATTAGACAGACTTCACTTACTAGCTAAATTATGGATCCATAACGTGCTATGCCCTAAACAGTTTTAATGATTAAACCAAACATTAAATCAAGGACTTCGATTCAAACAAAAATATTTCAACATGCAAACCATTATACAACTGAGTGCAAGCAACATATTCATGGCCACTCAGGGCCAACTTACTCCCTCATGGAGTGTCCCAAAATATTTCTCATGAAAATCTCAAGAATAAACCAAAGTGCCTTAACAATTTAAACACGAAATCCATTTTATCCAAAACTGTCCAGATTTGCTAAAAATTAACTCAAGTCAAATCAAAATAATGCTCAAGCAAATGGAGTCATTAACACTACCAAATTTAGCTCAACAATCCACTAGAATTCTCAACAATGGAAATCTCCATAATTTGACACAACCGGTAAAAGTATTTTATAAATTAACCAAAATTAGAAACCAGAAATCTTTCGAAGAAAACATAACCAATTTCTAATCAGGTCACAAATAGAGAACAGCAAATTTAATAATATTATAATCAGGTCAAGAACTCTCCGATTAGCAAAATTTCTTTTACATATTTCCAACATAGTCTCTCCTTCAAATTTATGGTCAAATTTACTTTTTGTAGGGTTCTATTAGTTCTAGAAACCTTGTTTAGAACTTAAACAAATCAATTTAAGCAACTAAGAGAATGGACATAATCTGAAATATTAAAAGGTATAAAGGTTTACTTAAATTCCAAATCTGCCACATATGCATTAGTACTATTCAATCCCCAAAACTGAATCAATTTTTGACCAAATCCTCTAAAATATTATTAGTTAGTTTCCTCACTCACCCTATTACATCACCTAATAACAGTTTCTACAAAACTACTATGGTTAGAAAATTATGTCCAAACAAACTAGACTTTCCAGAAAAATCTGTGCAGACAGGTGCACAAACAAATGTATTTTAAATTACCAAACAGTGAAATTATATTAAATATATATTTTTAAATGGATCTAGACCCAAAACCCTACAATTCTCATGAAGACCATCTTACCCAAATCCGTCGTTTGATACCTACAAAAATTCACTTTTGTGGAAAATTGGGTGCAGTCCCAAAACAGACATTTCCGCAACCTCTGAACTTAGAATTCAAAATTCACATGGACTGATCTAAAATTTTATATTCAAACTTTTTCTAGCTTAATTCTAATCCTCTAAATAGTGTTTTTGCATAGGTTTGGATTTAATTGAATTGCTCAAACAATTTATACGGAATATACACTCTATTTCAGCCCAAAACAGACATTTCAGCAACCTCTAAACATGGAACTTAAAATTCATATGGACTGATCTAATAATTCAAATTCAAACTATTTCTAGCATATTTCTAATCCTCTAAATAGTGTTCTTACACAGGTTTGAATTTAATTGAATTGATCAAACAATTTCTACAGAAATATACACTCCAGTTCTACCCAAAACAGACATTTTAGCAATCTCTAAACTTAAACTCTCTAAGATGTAAAAATACCTTAAAATCTAGTCTCTTATTAATCTGGGTATTTCCAGAATATAAAACAAGCCTAAATCCTTCTTAAAATATAATCTATTTATTTTCTATTGAATTTTAATCATAACTATATCAATTCTGTGTTTTCTGACCTAGTGAGAAACAAATCCCCATAACTCATTCATTTCTTAACAAAATAACATGAAATCTGGTTTGTTAGACTTCTAACTCAATACACTAAAATAACGTATAGCATTTTTGCAAAATTACTCTTGGTTAATTAATTATAAGTTTTCAAAATCACTTTTAATTCAAAATCTGTACAGACCAACAGCTGTAATAATTCGATTAACATTACTAAATCATAGGTTTTTGTAAGACCCTGAATTTTATGAGTTATTTATTTATTTATTTAGTTATTTATTCTGATGTATAAACTGTGTTTATCAGGTTATTTTGTGGTTTGAGGGCTTAGCCCATACTCGTATGTACAGGCGTTATATAGCCATTTTTCCGAAAAAAATCGTAGTATTATCATTGTTACTATTAAAGTATAGTTATGTGATTATTAACGTAAATGGATGCGGAACATGTAGTATCTCCGGTGGGCGAGCATGCATAGGATCAAGGAAGTGAGAGAGTATTCGAGCGGCGTATGTATCAAGTAAGTGTACTAAAAATGGAAAGTAGGGTTTGGGTTTATGAGAATACGCTTATCATAATTTCGGAAACATTTTCGTTAAGTCTGGACATCAGGAGAACTAGCGATTTCGGCTGGAGTGGCGACTAGGGTTTCTGTTCGTGAAGAACCAGAAATCGCAAGTGCTGAAAGAAGGAGTTCGGAGTTGAAGTTCAGTGGGTTAACTCTCGCTGCTCGAGAAGTTTGGTTTGGAGAGATTTTCCTTCGCGTGCGTGGCCGGAGTAGAGATCGGCCGAGGTTTTACCATTCGGGAATAAGCGCACTCAGGTGAGTAGCACTGATTTACAACTGGGGTTTTGTGTTTTATGTTTCTCTCGAGATTATTCTGATGCATGGGTTATATATAAAGTGATAGTATGAGTTTTCTGGTTTTTCTGGTTTTCGGGAAATTACATGAACAGAGTCTCCGGATTTAATTTTATATTTGAAAATGAAAGTGTTTAGATTAATTCCAAATATGGCTGGGAAGTCTTCTGGGAGTATTAGGAGTGTAGTAGAACAATTACAGAGGTTCACAAACCGGCTAGTCATGTAGATCTCGAAATAACAGAGAAATGAAAATCACAAGGGGTATCCGCTCACCTCGCGCTCACCGGCGCTCACCTCAGAGGTAGGCGCCCCGTTAAAAACGACCCACCGCCGAGCTCGCGCCCGGCTGCCGCTCAGCTCGCGCTCAGCGGAAAACTATGCGCCCATCTCGCGCGAATCTCGCGCCCACCTCACGCCCATCTCGCGCTCAGCTCACGCTCACCTAGCGTCGGGTGAGCGGCAGGTCGATTTTACCCTTTTTCTTCACCGCCGACCGGCGCTCACCTCGCGCCCACCTCAGTAAGTGAGCGGCAGACCTATTTTGCTTATTAAATTGGAGATTTGAATTAACTAAGGGTATTTGGGTTACCTGAGGATTAAACCACTTCACTATTCACTTGTTTAGGAACCCTGGAAATCTATTTTGCCTAGGAAACTATTAGAGGAAAATTGAGTGAATTTCTTAAAAGCTTTCAAGTTGAGTTTAGGTTATTCATGAATATTATGCCGGATACCAAACCACTAAGAGTCACTAATTATACTTCCTCTGTTTTATACACTGTTTTGATTGAGGAGTTATTCTATTCTGGTTTCACTGGTTTGGAAACTTTAAATCTATTGTAAAGATTTCCTTGGTATGAATGAATTGAGTTTTACTTTCATATGACTTGTGTTACGGAAATGAGAAAATACTGAATGTACTTGAGGTACTGCTTGGTCCAGAGGGACAGGTGACGAATTGTGATGAGTTTTACATGATATGAAATGAATGGTTTTTCTTTGATATTGGTATTGAGATTATACGATGTTTTACTGTTTTGGTCTAGCTTGTCCTGGATCCAGATGTTTAAGCTTAGTAATGTGATGTTATTGTTGGTTGTTGGAATTGCATGGCCTTGTGTGTTGCCACGACCGGTGTAGAGCAGCCAGAAACCCTGAGTAGGCCTGGTTGTCAATGCAGAAACCCGGGGAGTAGGCCTGCATTGGATGACGAAACCCTGAGTAGGCCGTCATTTCAGAGTATCCGAAACCCTGAGTAGGCCGGAACTGTGTACATGGAGGTGTGGAGTGTCTACTTGGCATGTTTAATTTATCAACTAAACGATACTCATGACATTGACCAATTGATGTGTTATTGTACTTAACTCAGATGTGATTTGTTTGATTTGAACTTGGGAAATTGATGTTGGTTGTTTAAACGTATTGTAGTGTTGTCGATGCATAGTTTTAAAATGTGATCAACTATTTCTGCATGCATGTGCTACTCGCTGAGATATTCGTATCTCACTCTGTTGTTGTTCTGTTTTTCAGATACTCGTGGTGAGGCGATTACTGGGGTAGATCCTGCTGAGGCATATAGGGAGGAAGACTACTATTACCTTCCTTAGACTTGTAGGTTATCTGTTCTGAATTTGAGAACTTTGAATTAATTGAGATGTATTAAAGTTAATTGGGGATGAACCATATGATTCCAGTTCAGTTAAATGTTACAATTTTGCATAAATGGAAATGTGCACTCTGTCAGGTTATAGATGTATGATTATCCAGCGATCATAAATTGATTAATGATCCTTGCCTAACCTCCGTGAGACGTGTTATATCTTTAATGAACAACACGGATCCGGGGCGTTACAGTTTTTACCCCAGAATATATTTTTCAGTGAAAATAGAGAAATAATGGAACAACTTTCATTCAGAAACCAAAACCTAAATATATCTCCAAATTAGTCTAAAAATTCCATCTTTCTGAAAATTTCTGCAGAATCTGGGTTTTAACAGATTCTATCAATTTCGTTCAATTCAAAACTAAATTTCAGGATGTCCACAAAACACACGAAAATCATGACATTTGAAAGGGCTACTTGCCTAATTTGTTGATGAGTCAATCTCCACAGAACAATTTGCTGATCTGAAATTTTCAGCAAACAGAAATCCCTTGACGAATTGAAAATCTGCAGAAATTTTTCAGAATTCCGATCCTTAATGTCTGATCTAAATCTTTGTTGTAAATTTGATAAAACCTAATCAAACCTAACTAAATCTAACACATAAATGTCCTTACCTGGTCTGAGATGAGAAAGGGACGAAATTCTGTTCATCAAGATCAGTCACACTCCCTTTATGAACTGATCTCTCCTCACTTGCCTCAATTCTTCAAATTTGATTTAACTCTCCACCCACCTGCTGCTGTTCCAGCTTTTCTCCAGCAACCAGAAGGACTCCAAACGTCCCCTTCTTCTCTCATTTTCCCTCTCCTCTCCTCCTTTCTCCCTTGGCTGGACACCCTTCCCCCTTTCTTCTTCTTCCTTCGTTTTCTTCTCCCTTGTTTCTTTCTTCTTTCTTTTTTTTTTCTTTTTTTTTTTTCCTTTCCTCCCCAGCTTAGGGTTCTGGACGTCCTCTCCTCTCCCTTGGTTCTTCCTTGCTTGCCAAGCTAAACAAAATGTCTCTTGGACTCCCTAAACCCCTTTCTAAGTTAAACTAACTCTTAAGCACTTAATCCCTTAACCTTCCTACTTACTTTAAGTGCTTTTATGATTTCATGAAACTTTTACTTCTCAACATATTTTGTAACTTATTCTCATACAACCCTAATCTTTCTAATTAATAAAGAAATTATTCTTGATTTATATATATGCTACTTGCATGAGCCATTGTATTCCTTATTTAAGTATAATTTGTCCTTAATATAATTTATATTATTTTAACATTATTTGCATGCCTCATATTTATATAATTGATCATTAAGATAGTAACCTACACCTATTAATAATTCTACATAGCTTTGCTTAGATTTAATTTCTTTTATCTCCCTATAATCCAAATACAAGTCATAAAACAATTTAAATCACATTTTAAGAACACCATTCCAAGTAAAGTACAAAAATAATGATTTATGATAATTTCAAATCATGCTTATATATATACATATTAAAGTTTATTAGATCATACCTTGAATTGGATATTTTAACTTCCCCATCTTCATGATCAAATGAAGCGCCGCTTTACCGAAAATCCTACACCTTCACTCTTTTAACCTTAGATCAAATGATTTGCCACCCAACTAAATACAAAACTCCTTACTTATATCTGATACAATTTAAATAATGCTTATTATTATTATTATTATTATTATTATTATTATTATTTTATATAAGTAGGATTTTCCACCTGGATTCACTCGAGAACACCGGTTTGACCGCTCAATCTCTTTTTTCTAAAATTTCAATCAATTAATTAAATTAATAAACCTTAAAATCCAATTTTTAATATTATTAAAAATTTGGGGTTTTACACATATATATGTATCCGACATATGTCGTCGGATACATTAATGTCCACTTATATCCGACAACTTTTGTCGGATATGAGAGGATATACTTGTATCAGACCTGAGTTGTCGGATACAAGAAAAAATGCCTATTTCTCAAATTTTGTTCTGGTTTCAAAGGAAAGAATGATTTTTGACAATTGTTCATCATTTTTACTGTGCAATTTCGGGTGTCTACACCAGCTCGGCGCCAACCCGACAAACACAAAACAAACCTTACGCTGAGCTGCCACTGAGAGCTAGAAGGTTGGCGACAGCTCGGTGGATACCCCCTTCGATTGACGAGTCTCTGTTAATGCAAAAACTCTATGACTGACCTAGTTTTAAGCCTCTGTGACAATTTTCCTAGGCTTCTACCATTCCCAAATGATGTTTAAACATGGTTCGAAATTAATCTACAAACATTGGTATTAGACCCCAAAAATTCGACCAAAAATCCATGTTCAAAACTGTATTTTCCCAAATTCATGCATTACGACTAACCTTGGAGATCACAACCAAAACACCGGATTAAAACGATGCTACTCACCTGTTGTTGAGGACTTTTCTTCTAGCTTCCAATCTTTTGATAACCTCCTCCGGAAAGAGATCTAACGGCCGAAAACCCCAAGTCCTAGACAACATCCAAAACCAATTCTTCTAAGCTCGGCCTTTGGTTTCTTTTTCCCCAACCTAAATTCTTACCCTTGTATTCTATTTATAGGCTTCACAGAACTCCACTTTAAACTAATTTATTTATTTCTCGCCCTGACTTAACTTTTGAAATCTCATATTTACCCTCCCCTAAGGTTAAGGATAATATTATTTATTTGGTTTTTTTTAATTCCTAATCACTATTAATATTTAATTTAGTACTCTCTAAAGAAAAATTAAATTTATTCTTTGCTACTTGATAGCCCGAAGTCTCCACTCACAATTTATTTAATTAATCCTACTAGTTAATCTTTTAAATAAAACGCACTAAAACTGGGGTTTTACAAAAGGTGTGATTTTCATTTCCACAAAGAACTCAGAATGAAGGTTAGAAGTAAGAAAGCAATAACATGATGCAAAGAATCTGATTTCTACAAGAGATGATTAAAGAAGGAAACTTTTGCGCTTCATGCAAAACACACACAAACAACATTCATAGGCTTTGCATTGGGAATTTCATCCCCGCAAAACTCCATAAATAGCATGCAGATTATTCACTTCAAATCATTGGGAAGGAATAGGAATAATGCCAATCAAAGAAGAGTATGCACTGATTCATCTCAACATGGAAAACCGGAAATTGAGGTACCATGAGCACGCCGAAGAGAGTAGACTTTGGGGTTATTGTTTTTTCGGGGATTTTGATTGATGAAAAAAAAACATTCAACCCACTCAAACAATTCTTGTTTCTCCCATGAAATTAGCATTTCATTGCACTTTGCAAATTGTTAGTTTTGAAACCAAAAGAAAAAAGACTAAAACAAAGCAAAGAGGCTTTGAATGCTCTTTTTTCATGGTAAAACACGAGAATGATTCGAATTTCTCAAACAATCCTATGGCATATCATTAACAATTTTTAAAGGATTAAAAACATGAAAAGCAACTCAATCACATTAACAAATCAAAGAATCCTCCATGGTTCATCCCCATTGCGGCTTGAAAAGCCCCCAAATAGGGGGCATCTGGTTTTTCAGACCAAACGTCCTTGCTAGAATTCTCAACACTGAAAAACAAACAATCCTCAGAATTTTTAGAGGGTGTTTGGTAACGTGTTTGAATACTATTTTTTAGTTTTTAAAAACAGAAAACCAAAAACTTATTTGGTTGAGAGAGTTTTCAAATCGTTTTCCAGAAAAACAGTTGAAAAACAACCCCGTTTTTCATTGGATGGCATTTTTGTAATATACCTTATCATTTTCTCTTTAATACCTCTGCCTCATCTCTCTCCTTCGCACAAAACTCCTCTACCTCACAAGACGATGAGAAGAGAAGAAGCAAAGATCAATGGCATTACTTCGCTCAATGTAAGATCCTCTCAAGGCTCTCATCTCCTTTCAAATTCATGCTGTTTCATTTCTGAAATCGTGGATTTTTTGAGTTTTGACTGTTCTTTGTTAGGTTGGGTTTGACTGAATTTATTCTATGGCTAGATTAGGCTGTGAACCCCAATCCTTCTATGTCAATTCTTTACTAACACACTTTCGTACCTATTCTTCTATCTCTTTCTCTCACTATGACTTCGAACTTATAATCAGGATGGAGTTTTTCCTGTTATTTTCGCCATCTCTACCAATCTGCAGTCTCTATCCGCAAAGAATGAATCTCACTATCTCTATCTCTCCCTTCTCTTCTATACGTGTTTCACATGCTCTGAAAATATGACATTCTCCTTGCAAATCGCCATTAAAGCCTCGAATCCATGGTAAGGAAAAGGCATTTCCATCTCTGTTATTTTTCTTTACTTTTTTCTACCGTTAACTTTTCCCTTTGTTTAAAATTTTTCTTTGGCCCTTTCCATCAATAATTTGACAGACCAAGAAGTCTTAAATATCTTTACTTATTAATTTTCTTAGAAAAAAAACTATGCCTAAGAAGTCTTAAATATAATTTTAATACATAGTGTAAGCACCTCATTTTTGCACTTCCCAGAAGTGCCGGAAGTGGAAACCCTAAAAGACAACTCGAAACTCTAAGGGGCAGAAATTGACTTTCTGATCAAATTCTTGATGACTGCCATGCCCTATCTCAATAGATGGGCAATTCCAACACAGTTCCAACGCAACTGAGTTTGCCGAAATCGGAGTCCAGATGAGGAAGTTATGGGCAGATCAAACCCCGGAGGAGCAAAAATTGACTTTCTGCTCAAACTTAGATTAACTGCCATCCCTATCCCATGAAATAGGAAATTCTGACGTGGTTCGACGTAATTGAGTTTGCCAGAATTAGGGTCTAGACAGAGAAGTTATGAGTAGAATAAAATTCTGGGAGCAGTTCCTGCTTTTTGCTCAAAACTTGAATTCGCTGCAATACTCCATCTCAGTGGATAGGAAATCTCGACACGATTCCAACGAAACTGAGTTTGTCAAAATCAGGGTCCGCATGAAAAAGGTATGAGCAGTTCAGCCCCAAGGGCAAAACTGTAAATAAATGTAGAAATCCTGTCCACGTGACAAGTGTGTAGGCCACATGGCAAATTAAAGGAGAAAAAGGACAGAGGAAAGAAAATATCTTGATTATAATAATAGTATTTCTAAAATATCTTGAATATAATAATAATATTTCAAAATATCTTGAATATAATATTATTTTCTCAAAAATATCTTGAATAAAATAATGTTTTTTACAAAATATCTTGATTTTATGAATTAAATTAAATAAAAAAATCTGGATTCTCTCATTAAGAGAGAATCCCATCAAATCAGTCAAATTAGGGGCAAATCTTGAAAAAATATGTTATTTACTTGTAGACACCCCAAATTGCACTGCCAAATGAGAAAATAATAAAAACATGTAATTAAAGCTTAAAACAGGTCAAAAAAGCCTAAAAATAGAATGAACAGGCTTTGCCCGTATTTCCTTCACGGGCTCATTACGCCCGCAAATTATCTACGGACAGGCGCGTCCGTAGTATCTATACGGTCCCCATTGGACCGTAGTGTATTTACGGGCATTAAAGACACGTGCGAGTTTTATTCTCCTCTCGATTTCCGAGCTTTATTTGAAGTCCAATATATCTTTAAACGAGCGGATTATGTCTTTTATTCGCTGAGGCCACCTTGGTTGGCTATGGATGGGCATTATCTCCAAATTTCTCTCTATCCTGAAGATCAGGCTATATCCTTCTGGACCAACCATACCCCTGGGTTTGCCTATAAATAGAGGCTCATTCCTCTAGCTAAGGGCCACGAAATTTTGAAGTCGAGGAATTCTAAGAAGCTCCAAGAGAAGAGAAAGGAATCCCCGCTGCTCTGCCTGCTCAATCCAGGTAAGTCCCCTATCCTTTTTTATTTTTCTGTCTTCAATTCTAGATGTAATAGGATCATCTCTATTGCTGTAGAATAAGGCCATATCTATTTTTGTATCCCTAAACTTGTCTCTAAGTACCTCAAGGGTCTCTTGTAAAACCCCGAATTTTCACCTAATAAATAAATAAATAATAAATAAAAGAAAATATGAGTTAAGTCCTGGTTAAAATAAAAAGTGAAGATTTAGAGGATAATTAATTCAAATGAGTCCTAAGCTGAAAATAAAGAAAGAATTTTAATGAAATTAGTCTAAAAGAATAAAAAGGGTATTTTGGTAATTTCCAGAAAAGGGTAATTAGTAAATAGATCATCAAATAATAATTAGAATTAGAAAATAGAAGAAAACAAATTATTTTGACAAGTTAGAAATTAAAAGAAATTAATAAAAGCCTAAAAGTGGGAAAAAGGGTAATTAGGAGATTTCACGTCTTAAATTGGAGAAAATAAGGTTTTAGGTGATAATAATGTCTAATTAAATATTTTGCACGAAAATAGTTTATTTTCATGAGTTTAGATAATAAGAAACTTAATTAGTATTATTTAAGTTGAAAATAGAAGGTGGAGAAAAAGTAGGAATTAAATTAGAAGGATTAGACATTAACTAGACCATGGTTGGGTTAGCCCAAATTAAACTAGCCAATTCGGGTTTGTTTAGGATTTCTAAAGCCTAGTATAAATAGAAGACTAAGGGTAGACAAGAGTGAATTTTCGTGGGTTTCTTATGGAGAGAAAAGAGGGAGAGAAAGGAAGGAGGTCTCTAATGGAGGTGTCTGACCAGCCACCATCAAAACGCGATCGGGGAAAATCCGTGCGGTGGATCGCCTTCAAATTTGGAGGTTTTGTTCATGACTGATGGAACTACAATGTGAACGGTGGAGATTTGAATTGGAAGAGTCTAGCTTGGTGCGGTTGGGAGCAACATTCTGGTCCAGAATTAGAAGGTGTAATGGAAGAAGGATTTAGCGTATAAGGCAAGTAGTAACCCTTGGAAAACGTGAGGAATTGCATGATTTGGTTTTCTGTGATTTCATATGGTTGAATGGATTAGTCGAAACAGTATTTACATGGAATCAAATTGTTTATATTTTAGGGTTTTGTGTTCTTGAAGAATTTGCTAAAGTAAGGAAGAAACTTGGTTTGATCATGAAATAAATTATAGGATGGTATTTAATTAATAAGAATTGATCTAGAAGGCTTTAGGAATGTTTTAGAATGTTATTAGATCAATTTAGACCAAGAAAACATAAAGCAAAAGCATAAGAATCCGAAATTGTAAAATCTGGAAAATTCTATTAAAAATTGCACGAGCGCCCAGGATCGCCCAGGATCGCCCAGCCCTGTAGAGGTAGGCGCTCTATGCAGAATTTGCAGATTTGGGGATTTTGTAATTTGAATAAATGTACAATGATTTTTCTGATTAGATGAGTATGTTAGCATCTTTATAAGGACCAAATTAAGCTATAAAAATTATAAAATTAATTTGGAAAGAATAAGCAATAAATTGAAGGTTATAATGAAAGGATTGTTTATAAAAGAGTCAAAGGGTATGAATATTGCTAGAAATAATACTACTGAAATTTATAGCTTATAAACATCTTTTAAACTTCATTCTAGGTCTGTAGGACATGCTGGAAAAATAAAATACAGAAAATTCAAATAAAAACTAGCTTAGGTGCTAAGGTAGGAAATTGGATTCTAATAAAGGGATTAAGAAGGAAAAGATCAAGCATGATTTGATTTACTTTTATTTGAGCTTTATATAAGAATATTGGCTACTGGAATTGCTTAAACTCAGATTTTATCGGATTTATGATACTTGAGTTTTATTTTGAATAGAATTGGAAGAATTGCATATGTTATTCTGAAAATGCCTATAATTGGATTTGTTATGATTGAATCATGGATTTCACATGGAATGGAATACTTTGGTATGGATTGGTATGTGGTATGATCTTGTTCTCTTTAATTTTACGGTTGGGTGATACGGCTTCTGTGGTAGAGTTGATACTATCTTTTACGGCAGAGATGGGTAATCCTCTGTGTAGAGATGTGTAATCCTTTACGGGTAAAAGTGTGTATGCCTCCTACATTAGCGTGTCCTCCCGTATGTGGTTTTATCGTGGTTTGTGTCAGTGGGCTTAGCTGTATATGGATCCATAGTTTTGGCTGGTTAGCTAAGTGGTATTTAGTTTGTGTTGATTTACTCCTATATTGCGAGCGCGCTTCCCTTTGCAAGTTAGTTTGCTCTGGGAGGGTCCTATGTCTGGAGGGACACCCCGGTGAGCCGCTGGTGATTCCCTGTACATGTGGATAAGCGACCACACTCCATGTATTGATTCTGGTGCTGCATGCTGGTGGTACGTCCAACTCTGCGGGGTTCGTGCGCAATAAGTCGGTGACTACGGCTCTTGCCTAAGCTGCGCTGCATGGGGCTTGAGTATCATCAAGTAGCACTGCCCCTAAGCCGCACGGTGGAACAGTATTTAGTAGAGTGTCATCTCAAATACTTATCATCTTTGTGAGTCCTGCAATGGCACGTGTTTTATCGCTTTTGTCGGTTTTACCCCGTTAACATCAAGTTATTGGTATTTATACATGATCATATGTTTCATCGCCTTATTTGGAATTGCCATGAATAACTTGGATTTCTCGTCTTATCGTTGATTAATCGAATACCTCATGACTATTTGCTTATATTGGACTGTTTCAAATTGCATGCACCTGCTACTTGCTGAGATGTAAATCTCACTCCGTTTTCCCCTATATTTTTCAGGTTGCTTGGAGAGATCGCGAAGATGGGGTTTTAATTTGATGGGTAGAATTATAATTGGTATTAATGTCACATGTTGATTAGATAAACTTAATTGTAAATTGAATTGAATATATTGATTAAAGAATTGTTTAGTTTATTTGGCCGCCATAACTCTGATGTAATTGATTTATAAATTTTAAAGTTATTGTGAATCTTGGTATGTATCTGACCCCAACTTCGTGGTAACATCTCGAGTTTGATTGTTGAATCGGACTTGGGTTGTTACAGTAGCGAACCGGGTTCGGGTTGGGTGCCGGTTTGCACTGACCCGGGTTCGGGGCGTTACATCTCTCTAGCCGTAAAACGTGAAGAGAGAACTAGGGGAAAGGGGAACAGGTGGATCCCTAGAATAGAACCCCATATCTGTTTTTTTCTTTTTCTTTTAGAATAAGGCCTGTGATTGTGTTTGTGTAACCAAACCTATCTCCAAGTACCTCAAGAGTCTCTCTAGCCGTAAAACGTGAAGAGAGAACTAGGGGAAAAGAGAACAGGTGGATCCGTAGGGTAGACCCCCATGTGCTCTAATTTGTGAGATGTGGCTGTTTTAAATATTTTGATCATGTTTTAATGCTTTTTATGATATATCTGAATGAATAACATGAATCTATGATGTTTATAGCATGAGATCCCCACTTTTTGCCAAAATTTGGATTTTTGCCACTTTTGCACCTACAGCACTGTTTTTGTGATTTTTGTGATTTTAGGCTAGGACCTTGGATTTATCATGATCAATATGATAGATCTGAATCCAGAAGCCTGAAAATAAATTCTAGGGTTTCATGAGATGAATTTTAAACTGTTTTTCATTATTGAAAGAAGACCCTACGGTCTAAGTTCTCCCCTTTTGGTGTTTTTCATCAACGTGGGTATTTTTGGTTTTGATTTTCAAATTTAATGTGAAATTTGGGCTTTATCTATATCTTGGACTGTTCAAGTTCAATTTTGAAATATTTTATAAAAATCATATTTTTCTAGATTTCTAGAATTTGACTTGAAGCCAGATTTTTGGATTTTTCACTTTAAATTGATTTTATTCGATTTTATCTCAAATTTGTTTTGATCATGAAACCCTAGGAATGGTATGATCATATTTGAAAGTTCTGGATCAATCAGACTATTCATATGAAAAAACCATATATTTTTGCCTTTTTGTGATTTTGTGTGATTTTTATAGCAAGCTTTTTCCTTTATTTTAACATGAACAAATACCTGGCAACCACCTTGTGTGGATGAATAGGGGTGCCTAACACCTTCCCCTGTTCATAACCTAATCCCCTTACCCATCTTTGGTTGTTTTTTTAGGAGGGATATTTTGCCCTAAAATTTGCCTTTTGTGCTTATTTGATATTTTGGTGTCCATTCACACCTAAATTGAATGGTGGCGACTCTTTGTTTAATATAATCCCGTGTGATGATTGAGGAAATCATGTAGATTGATTTTTTCCCATGTCTCACATTACTGGCGACTTGTGGATTTCAGCCTTTAGGTGTTTTTGTTCATGTTTTGTTTTTTGATTTGCTTGCTATTTTGTGTTCTTAAGCATGTTGAGTATGTTTTAAATCTGAATTATTGCTTAGGAATTCATGGGGGTAGAAACATGCTTAATTTTGATTTATATGATTGTTTCTACAAACATGCGTAGGGGAGGTCCGTTTTGCTGAACCATGCTTATTTCTTGCTATATTTTTAGGATAGCATGTTTTAATTTTGAGCATGATCTCCATGATGATTTTGGGTGTATAACATGATCATATGTTTGCATGATAGATGATTTTTTTTATGAGCATGTTTTGGGTGCTATAGGATTGCTTCATTTACTTGTTTATTTTAAATATGCTTTCCTATTATGCCTTGGTTTGTTTATGCATGGCTGCGAAAAGAGTGGCAAGGGTTTGGGACGTTGTGAATGCACCCTATTTTTACAATGCACTGTGCACCTTTTATTTTTTTACACGGCCTACCCTTAACCTATAGGAAGTTGAACCCGAATGTGTGTAGCTTGGCGCAACGAGGTCGATACTTCGGAAAGCGAAAGTGAAAACATTCACCTTAGAACTTTGAGCTAATGATGTGATGATAATGTGGATCTGGGATTCTGGTCATCACTAGGCTTGAGTGCTAAGTTGCCATTAAGCCAAAACCCAAAACCCCTACGCTTGAAGGTGGAGTTACACGTTTTTGGCTAAATTACACAATTACGGGGGAATACGGGTTTGTATGATTGTGGGAAGGCCGTGTGCATGGCTTACAAACCAGGGCATAATGCGGATGCCATATTGAAGGTAAACAAGGTAACAAGGTAATCCTATTGTTTTGCATTATTTTCATGTCATAGGGGTGTCATGGTACCCATGGGATTGGGATAAAATTGGTCCCAAAATATGCATATTTTCTAAAAGTTGGTGCAGCCCATAGGAAGAGTTTCTAACTCTGTTTAGAATCAATCCTACCCTATGTACACACAAGAGGCAACAAAAGGGTATCAAATTCTTGAGTATGATGTCAATTTGGAGGGTACATGTGCCCTCCTAAGCATGTGTTTTAACAAAAAGGCCAAAGTCCACTTTGGGACAGTTTAGAAGCTCTGCAATGGGTGAACCGTACGTTTGGATGAACAATGAAAGTGACCAAACCATGTAAAAACTGAGAAAAATATAACAGAGTTCCATAAAACCGCATTTAGTACACGGGCTGGGCTTGCCCGTATTAGTTATACGGGCTAGGCTCGCCCGTGTTTTCCATACGGTCACAGCTTGCTCGTAATTTGAATACGGGCAGGGCTGGACCGTACTGTGTATACGGTTTTCTCGGAATATTCAACTTTAATCAGTTTTTCCCACTAAAATCTTCATTTAACCTTTAAATAATGATAAAGGGAAACAAGTTTGAATAAAATGCTTCAAAAAAAAAACAAAAAAATATATATATATATAAAGAAAAAAAAAATAGAGAAAGGTTCCTTGGGCTTCTGAAAGCCTTTGAATTTCAGACTTTTTCAAAACTCTTGGGCCTCTGAAAGCCTTTGAATTTCAGATTTCTCAAAAAAATCCTGGGCCTCTGAAAGCCTTTGAATTTCAGACTTTTTCTCAAAAAAATCCTGGGCCTCTGAAAGCCTTTGAATTTCAGACTTTTTCTCAAAAAACCCCGGGCCTCTGAAAGCCTTTGAATTTCAGATTTTTCAAAAAAATCCTGGGCCTCTGAAAGCCTTTGAATTTCAGACTTTTTCTCAAAAAACCCCGGGCCTCTGAAAGCCTTTGAATTTCAGACTTTTTCTCAAAAAACTCCGGGCCTCTGAAAGCCTTTGAATTTCAGATCTTTTGGGCCTCTGAAAGCCTTTGAATTTCAGAACTTTTGGGCCTCTGAAAGCCTTTGAATTTCAGAACTTTTGGGCCTCTGAAAGCCTTTGAATTTCAGAACTTTTGGGCCTCTGAAAGCCTTTGAATTTCAGAACTTTTGGGCCTCTGAAAGCCTTTGAATTTCAGACCTTTTTCTTTTGGGCCTCTGAAAGCCTTTGAATTTCAGAACTTTTGGGCCTCTGAAAGCCTTTGAACTTCAGACCTTTTTCTTTTGGGCCTCTGAAAGCCTTTGAATTTCAGAACTTTTGGGGCCTCTGAAAGCCTTTGAATTTCAGACTTTTATCAAAAATCCTTGGGCCTCTGAAAGCCTCTGAATTTCAGACCTTTTCCAAAAATATCCCTGGGCTTCTGAAACCCTTTGAATTTCAGACCTTTTTTCAAAAACCCCCCGGGCCTCTGAAAGCCTTTGAATTTCAGATCTTTCTCTCTTTTGTGGGACCTGTTGGAAGCCCTAGAATATTCCAACAATTCAATTCAAAAAAAAAAAAAGTAAGTAAAAGAAAATAAAAAGAAATAAAATAAAAATAAAAAATAAAATAAAATAAAAAGAAAAAAGAAGCAAATAAAGAAAAATCCAAACTCGTGTTCACCCAGCTTGCACATAGGCATTCTTAGGCATGTGAATGAGATTAATTGAGCATTGATATCTTTTCCTTTATCTGGTATCCAGGTACTAATACACTTGCAATCATAGCTCCTGTAACCAGATCAAGAGCTCGAGCCATGAATCCCATTGAAGATGAAGTTGATGCTCCTCATCCAGATGTTGTTCTACTCCAAGAACAAGTGGCCGGACTAGCCCGAATGCTAGAGAACATACTGTCAGTACAGGCCCAACAAGTGCAGGCCCAACAAATGCAGGCCCAGAACCAGGCATCCACATCCAACCCTGCACCTCCACCCCAAGTCAACGTTCCACCTCCAGTGCAACCAACTCCTGAACCCGTCTATGAACCCACCCCTGAACCTATACTGACCAGGGATGAGACAGCTGAATCAAACAAGGCTAAGGAAAAGGAAAGGATAAGGGAAGAGGTTGAAAGAAAGTTCATGCATAAGCTAGAAATGATCCAAGATGAACTTAGGGAAGTCAAAGGGGTAAACAACTTTGGAGGCACCAATTTTGAAAACCTGTGCCTATACCCCAATGTTAACCTGCCGGCTAAGTTTAAGTGCCCAGACTTGGACAAGTATGATGGCACTGGTTGCCCCATGAGCCACCTAAAGTTGTATTGCGGTGCCCTATGCCAGTTCGGGCAGGATGAGGGTATCTTGATCCAACTTTTCCAAAGGAGCCTGACAGGAACCGCAATAAGATGGTTCGCCACTCTGGACCATGGGAAGATCAAAAGATGGAAGGACCTAGCCGATGCCTTCCTGGCTCAATACCGGTTCAATTCAGAGATCATGCCAGATAGGTACGACGTCATGAGAATGAGCAAAGGAAGGGAAGAGACTGTAAGGCAATATGCCAAGAGGTGGAGGGAGACGGCCTCCCAGGTCAGGCCACCCATGCTAGAACAGGAAATGATTTCTACTTTCATAAGCACTTTGGGTCAACCATTCTACAGCCACTTGGTGGGTCAGACCACCACTAATTTTGCAGCTTTGGTTCAGGTGGCTGACCGAATAGAAGATGGGATCAGGTCAGGTAAAATAATTGACCACTCTGCCATGGTAAGCCAGCAGGACCCCAACCTAAAGAAAGGAAGCGGGACAAAAAAGAATGGGAACAAGAAGGAGGGTGAGGTAAACATGGTACAGCCACCATCTGGCCCTAACAAGCCCATACAAATCAACGTACCCGCTCATTTTCCTACTCCATCTCCACCTACCCAGGCCCCTATGAGGGTTAATGTTCCAACAGCACCTTCAGACCAAAAAAGGGTTTTTACCAAAGAGGAAAAGGATGCCTATTTTGTAGCAAGGAGAAATAGGGTTTTCACCCCTATTCCAATGACTCCCTCTCAATTGCTGCCCACTTTATTGCAAGGAGGGTATATCACCTTAAGAGAACCTAATCCGAATGCATCTAAGGGGAGAAATTTTGACCCCTCCACCACTTGTGATTACCATATGGGTGCACCTGGGCACCCTACAGACAAGTGCTGGCCTTTGAAACATGCCATTCAGGATTTACTGGACCAGAATACCCTGTCTTTCAATACAGGGGCTCCCAATCCTCCAAGAACCGATATTGGACAAAACCCATTGCCCCAGCATCACGGGGCAGGCCCATCTAATGTCATAGGAGTCATCTCTTCTGACAAAATAACCTTTGACCCATCTCAATTAATTGCTCCCATAGGGACAACGGTCAAAGTATATTTTGACAGGAGAAGTGAAGGCAAAGAAATAAATATGATTTCAAAGGGGAATGATAGTGCTGCAAAGAACATTAGCTCATCTTTGGACCGGGTCTCATCCCTCATGGCCCAGATGAACATCACCAAGCCACCTTTGGTCATTAATTGCCATCCATCCACTTTTACTCCGCCCATTCAGTCTAAGCCACCATTGGTCATAAATTGTGACCCCCTTAGTGCATCAGTCACTTCTGCAAACCCCCAACCAAAACAACTTCCTCCATTGGTTGTTAATGTTCCTATTACTCAGACTTCCATCGCCAAGTCCAAACTTCCCCCATTGGTGGTGAATGTCCCTAAGCCTTCCTACATTGAATCGGCTGTACCATGGAACTACAGTGAAGCATTTACCACTACATGCCCTGCAGTTGAAGGCAAGGAAGAAGTAAACCTTATGATGAGGTCAGGAAAGTGTGTAGGTGTGGAAGAAAAACAGAAAGAAACAGAGAAGGATAAAGAAGAAGAAAAAAATAAAGGCAAGGCCAAAGTAGGGGAAGAGACCCCTCAGGTAACTAACAGTGAGGCTGCTGACCTCATGAAGGTAATAAAAAAGAGTGAGTTCAATGTCCTCGAGCAATTGAACAAAGTCCCTGCCCAGATCTCAATACTGGGCCTATTGTTAAATTCTGAAAAACATAGGGACTCCTTGTTAAGGATACTCCAGGGGGCCCATGTGCCTAAAAACATTGAACCAAACCAACTAGGCCGGATGGTTGGCCAAATTTTATCCCATAATGTCATAACCTTTTCTGAAACTGAAATTAGTCCAGCAGGATACCATCATGTGGATCCTTTGCACATTGCTGTGCTTAGTAAGGGTTGCATGATAGCCCGGGTTCTGATTGATAATGGGTCGGCTCTCAATGTCTGCCCATTGATAACCTTTGTTAAGCTCAATCTGGAGCGAAACAAAATAAAGCAAAATGGAAGAATTATAAGAGCATTTGACAGCTCTAAAACGCACTCCCTAGGGGAGGTTGAACTGCCGGTCACAATTGGACCGTATATTTTCAACATCACATTTGAGGTGATGGATATACCTGCGGCTTTCAACCTACTCCTAGGAAGGCCGTGGATTCATACGGCTAGGGCTATACCATCTACCCTCCACCAAAGAGTCAAGTACATTAGAGGGCAAAAGGTGATTACCGTCCTGGCCGAAAACTTGGTTCCCCCCATGTGGTCCCCTGATGTACCCTGTATTAACACGGAAATGACAGCAGATAAGATGGCATTTCACTCTTTTCAATTTGAAGCTGTGAATTATATACCTGGGGGGTATCAGCAAAAAGAAGGAAAATTGACCTGCGCTGAAAAAATGGTCAAAAATGTATTAGAAAAGTACCATTTTCACCCTGGAAAAGGTCTGGGGGTTAACCTACAAGGAAGGATAGAACCAGTTCAGGTTAAGAAGATGGTTCACAGAGCAGGATTGGGGTCCAAGCCAAGGAAATGGAGAAGACAGGGGCAGATAGAAGCTATGAAATTCCCGCACATCAGGGAAATTTTCCCTAAGCTGTCTCACATGATTCAGCTGTCTCCTCCTGAGGATCAGGCCAAACCCCCATACTACAATGTTAACCCATTCCAGAAACCTAAATCCTCAACCATACAACCATGTGTTCCACCTCCTCAAGCATGTGGTGGGCCTGGGCCACAGACAGAACAAAAGCAGGATTTTTCTGAGGACTTACGGGCATTCTTTGCCATGACAGAAGGCAACCAAGAAAAAGTAGCAGAGGAGCTACCTTTTATTGATTGGGCTGCAGTAGAAGTTCCATCTGGAACTAGCCCTACAGAAGAAGCAGGCGATGCAACTCACCCAGTACTGGTGATCTCTGACGCAGATCCTGAGCTTGAGGAGCAGGCTTGTATCCCTGCCCCAGAGTCTTTCATTCTGAATAATTGGGAGGAAACTCCCCTTACTTTTGAAGCCGCGTTTGTTTGGCAAACAGACATGGCTTCCAAAAAAAAACTCCATTAGTGGAATGCCCTTTTCCTGAAGGCTTTAATGAGCCTTCGTCTTCAGGGAAAGATTTTGTAGAAGGCTCTCAAATAACACAAAAAGATTTTTCAGTTTTTTTTAGAAAAGATAAAGTTTTCAAAAAGGTCCAAACCATTTATGAACCATATAAGCAAACGGAATTGGATCAGGATGAATATGACTTCGACCTTGAGCTCGACTTTGACCTAATGGGGGTTGAAGAAGAGACCGAGGACGAAGAAGACGACGTTCCCAAGGAAATCACATATCAATTAGAACGTCATGAAAAGGGGGTCCAACCCAATATCGAAGAGACCATATCAATCAACCTAGGGACCGAAGATGACCCAAAAATAGTGAAGATTGGGGTATGTCTATCTGAGGTACAGCGGGATGAAATGATACGATTTTTGGCTGATTATGAAGATGTGTTTGCATGGTCGTATCGGGATATGCCGGGGTTAGACACAGATATGGTGGTGCACAGGCTACCCATTCTACCAGACTCTAAGCCAGTTAAGCAGAAACTGAGAAGGTTAAAACCTGAATGGACATTGAAGGTTAAAGATGAATTGGTTAAGCAATTCCAAGCTGGATTCTTAGCAGTGTCCACATACCCCAAATGGCTTGCAAATATAGTGCCAGTACCAAAGAAGGATGGAAAGGTCAGAATGTGCGTAGATTATAGAGATTTGAATAAGGCAAGTCCAAAGGATGATTTTCCACTTCCACACATAGACATCTTGGTGGATAACACCGCTGTACATAGTCTATTCTCATTCATGGATGGGTTTTCTGGGTATAATCAGATTAAGATGGCTAAGGAAGACCAAGAGAAGACAGCCTTTATCACCCCTTGGGGTACCTTCCACTACACTGTCATGCCATTTGGACTTAAGAACGCTGGGACAACCTACCAGAGGGCCATGACAGCCTTATTCCATGATATGATCCATAAGGAGATGGAGGTTTATGTGGATGATATGATAGCCAAATCATGTGAGGAAGAAGACCACTTGATCAACTTGAAGAAGGTATTTGACCGGCTTAGGAAATACAGTCTAAGGCTTAACCCTGCTAAGTGTGTCTTTGGGGCTACATCAGGAAAATTATTGGGTTTTATAGTAAGCAGAAGGGGAATTGAGATTGACCCAGCTAAAGCTAAAGCCATCATTGAAATGCCATCACCTAGAACCGAGAGGGAAGTTCAGGGTTTTCTTGGGAGGATTCAGTACATAAGCCGGTTCATAGCACAGCTCACCGCTATCTGTGAACCAATTTTCAAACTTCTAAGAAAGAATAACCCGACAGTCTGGAATGATGAGTGCCAAGAAGCCTTTGACACAATAAAGGAATATTTATTGAACCCACCTGTGCTAGTACCACCCACTCCAGGAAGACCATTGATTTTATACTTGTCTGTTTTGGAGACATCAATGGGGTGTGTCTTAGGACAGCATGACGATACAGGCAGAAAGGAGAGGGCGATTTACTACCTGAGTAAGAAATTTACAGAATATGAAGCAAAGTACTCTCCATTAGAAAAGACTTGTTGTGCTTTAGTATGGGCAACTCAGAGACTAAGGCACTATTTCCTTAGTCATTCCACCTTATTGATATCCCGCATGGACCCTTTGAAGTATCTATTTGAGAAACCAGCTTTAACTGGCAGGACAGCAAAGTGGCAGTTGTTACTCTCTGAATTTGACCTCACCTATATCACACAAAAGGCCATTAAGGGTCAAGCCATTGCAGATCACTTGGCTGCACACCCTTTACCAGAATACCAACCCTTAAAGACCAACTTCCCTGATGAGGCAATCCTGTTTGCTGAAGAGGAAGAAGAGGAAAGCTCATGGCAAATGTTTTTTGATGGGGCCGCCAATATGAATGGAAATGGAATAGGGGCTGTATTGATCAAGCCAGATGGGGCACATATCCCAATCGCAGTGAAGTTAAGGTTCCAATGCACAAACAATATAGCAGAGTATGAAGCATGCATAATTGGGTTGCAAGCTGCCTTAGACCATGAGGTAGAGGAACTTGACGTATATGGGGATTCGAGTCTTATCATCTTCCAAACAACTGGTGAATGGAAAACTAAGGATCATAAATTGATCCCCTATCACCAGTATTTGGAAGAAATAAGCACCAAGTTTACTCGAATTTCCTTCAATTATATGCCAAGGGCCAAAAACCAGTTTGCAGATGCTCTGGCAACATTGGCTTCAATGGTCAATATGCCAGAAGGGGTTGATATTAGACCATTGGAAATTGAAGTCAGGGATGAACCAGCCTACTGCCTTGTTCTAGAAGAAACCCCAGAAGAAGAAATACCATGGTTTCAAGACATTAAGAATTTCTTAAATGATCGAACTTTACCAGAAAATGTCACCTCTACAGAGAAAAGAACAATACAGAGCCTGGCAGGACAGTTCTTACTAAGTGGTGGTCAGTTGTATAAAAGATCACACAATGATATACTACTTAGATGTGTTGCAAAAACTGAGTCAGAAAGGATAGTTGAAACCGTACATGGAGGAGTGTGTGGACCCCATATGAATGGGCATATGCTTGCCAAGAAGATTCTGCGATTGGGATATTACTGGTCAACTATGGAGCATGATTGCTATATGCACGTTAAAAGGTGTCATTTATGCCAAGTGTACGCAGATAACAAGAATGCACCCCCAAGTGAATTACACAGTATGACATCTCCGTGGCCTTTTTCTATGTGGGGTATAGATGTCATTGGAATGATCTCTCGAAAGGCATCAAATGGACACAGGTTTATACTTGTAGCAATCGATTATTTTACCAAGTGGGTAGAGGCAGCTTCATATGCAAACATTACGAGTAGCCATGTTCTTAAGTTTTTGAAGCACAACATCATTTGCCGCTATGGTTTGCCAAGTGCCATAGTAACAGACAATGCTTCAAACCTTAAGAACAAAGACATGAGGAAGATGTGTGAACAATTTCAGATTACCCACCACAAGTCAGCGCCTTACAGACCAAAGATGAATGGGGCAGTGGAAGCAGCGAATAAGAATATAAAGAAGATTATTCAAAAGATGGTGGTGAGTTTTAAAGATTGGCATGAAATGCTGCCACTTGCTCTACATGCTTACAGAACCTCAATCCGGACTTCTACAGGGGCAACCCCATACTCCTTAGTCTATGGAATGGAAGCAGTTTTACCAGTGGAAGTGGAAATACCTTCATTAAGAGTGCTAATGGAAGCAGAATTAGAAGAAGCTGAATGGATACAGTCTAGACATGATCAACTCAATTTAATTGAAGAAAAGCGTTTGAAGGCACTTAGTCATGGCCAATTATATCGGAAGAGGATGGCTAGGGCTTACAATAAAAAGGTGAAGCCCAGAACTTTCCAAGAAGGAAATTTGGTATTAAAAAA
This sequence comes from Buxus sempervirens, assembly GCA_947561395.2. NCBI lineage: Eukaryota > Viridiplantae > Streptophyta > Magnoliopsida > Buxales > Buxaceae > Buxus > Buxus sempervirens. Next base: position 7,721,263 of record OX387195.1, read on the forward strand.
TATTTTACCCTTTTTGGAGGATCCTCGGGGAAAGTTCAAACCAAATTGGGAAGGACCTTATGTGGTCAAGAAAGTCCTATCAGGGGGTGCTCTCATCTTAACAGAAATGGATGGGAAGGATTTTCCTGAGCCAATCAACTCTGATGCAGTAAAGAGATACTTTCCATGAATGAATATTACTAGGAAATGATCTGAGGCCATTGTTCTTTATATCCCAAAATTTGAATCCTTAGTCAAACCAATTTGAGCCTGTTCGTCTTTTTTTGTTAAACCCAAACTGGACTTACGGCCTTATACTGGGGCAAAGCCAATAAGGGCAAGGCCAATAGGGGCAAAAAGAAAAAAATTTGAAAAAAAAAAAAAGAAAAAAAATAGGGGCAAATAAATGCCAAATACAAGAGAAGGGGAATGGGATTGAATTCACCATGACTGTAAGTCCAGTTGACCCATTTTCACACTTAGAAAATTTTGAGCCTTTAATACCTTTTCTTTCATAAACCGAACCTAGCCTTTGTTTCGTCCTATTATTAAGACCTCGGTGATTTTAGTATATTCCTTCAACTTTCAGAGTAAGATTGGTGATGACGGAATGCAGAGGCCAACCCTAGTGAAAACCGTAATTGGCACTAGGGGCAAGAAGGGCAAAAAGAAAAAAAAGAAAAAAAAAAGAAAAGAATCAAGGGTTGAGTTGATCATGTGGTCTAAGTTTCAAATCAGCATGAGCACTGGAAACTGAGCAGATTAGCAAGGCCAATCATGAAGGAAAAATCATTAGGGGATGATTCTAATGGTCACGGGGTAGACAAATTTGGTCTCTTCCTATTGCTTGGACTACCCTTTTCATTATTCAGCCTGATTTTAATTCCTTTAATTATATGAGATTAAGTGTTTTGGATCAGCTTTCAAAAAAAAAAAAAAAAACTATACTTTGGCCAATGATGAGAAATCAAATACTTTTTCATAAAACTTTTGTTTTTATAAGCATCTGAGAATTCTGAGGCCAATAATATAAAACCTATTTTTGAATCAAATCTAATATCTTTCCACTAATGGAGTTTGCTTTTGTAAAAAAGTATGGAAAAAAAAAAAAAGAAAAAAAAATGATGAAAGAATCTAATCCCTACTCCCTAACTGCTCCTCAAGCTCCCTAATCCTAGCTGCCTGAGTTACAATGATTCCAGAAGCACCCTCTGCATCAGGATCACTCAAAAAGGAGATGACCTCATCTGAAAAAGAAAGCTTGATCTTCAACGCCCTAAGGTCAGCCAAGGAATCCTGATACTTCTTCCGCATCACACGGACTTCAAAGCGACGAGCCTGCCTTTGTTCTTCAAGTTTCTTCTCCATGGCAATGCGGCCAGACTTCTGCTCTTCAAGCTTCCTCTCCAGAACAAGGACTTTTATCCTAAGTTCTTGAGCCTCCCGTACCCATATTTGTTGAAGCCGCTTATGGGTTGCCCTTTCTAACTCCAGAATGTCCTCATAAGTAGGAGGAAGAACTGCAGGAGGATCCTCTGGTACTGGGGCATGACTCTGCACCTGTTCCTTGATCCAGAAGTGATAGTCCTTCACATGGGACTCAGAAAAGACTGGACCCCGCAGAAAGCAAACATAGGACCACTCTTTCATTAATTGAGCATTTAGCCCCATGGTGGCTGAAGTAAGTGGCCCTATAAAGCTCTCATAACCTGTGGGAATCATAATTCCTTGGGTCGCTCCAAATTGCCGAAGAACCCTCAAAGGAAGATAGAGAACAGCAGATTTCAAGCCTGCTAGGGCCAGAAAATTTTTATCCCTAAAGCTAATCACTGTCTCTGGAGTAGGCTGATAAGTGCCAGGCCATCTCACTTGATCATCCTGGAGAGTACCCAAGAAAGTGAACCAGCCTTGCTTGCCACCTTGGATGTTAGGACATCCCCTATTGCTCATCAAAACAGGAACTTTCAATCTTGGAAAGAAGCGGCGAGTTATTTCTTCAACCTGGCTAAGATGGTCAAGCAACCAAAGCTGCAGAAAAAGGGAGTATTTCAATTTATTTCCAAAAAGAAAAAAAAAGAAAAAGAAAAAAAAAAGAAGAAAAAGAGAGAGAAAAAGAAAAAAAAGAGAAGAAAGAAAAAGAGAAGAAGAAGAAAAAAAAAAGGAAAGGAAGAATAAAAAGAAAAAAAATAGAAGAAAAAAATATATGCATATTTTTTACCTGTAGGATAGGGGCGCAGGCAAGGAAACGTTTCTTCTTCCTGAAATAACAGTCAGTAAGGGCCTGATATATCTCTGCTAGGATCATAGGGGCCAACCTCTCGCGTTCCCTAACCTGACAGATAACTGAAATAAGAGCCAAGTCAACCTGGTCATCACCCCGTGGAAAAAGTAGCTGATTGACCACTACCAGGGTCAATGCATTAAACCTAGAGTCCTTGTCATTACTCCTCAGAAGTTTTTCAGTCAAAAAGGTCTTGGACAAGGTCAATAGTGCATCAGAATTTCCTAAGTCCTTCTTCCCTATACCCAAGAAAGTGGAAGCCTCTTTTTTATAACTAAGCTTTAGGGGTGGGTTCACAACTTTTTCAGAAAATCTAAGGCCAAGGATGGTTTCAATCTCTTCTATGGTAGGAGTCATCTCTTTATCATCAAAACGGAAGAGATTCAGCTCAGGTACCCAGTGGCCAATCAAAGCTTCAATGATTTCCCACTTAAAGGGAATTTTAGGGAGGTGTAGGATGTGCCCTAAGTGGATGGAATCCGAACGAATCTCCTCATCAAGGGTCATGGAATTAACCCACCTTTCATAAAAGGAATCCACAATATTGTACCTGGTAAGATTAGGAGGTTTTGATCTAACAGGTTGTCTTGCAGGAGGAGATTCAACGGCAAGAGAAAGCGGCGTAGGGGAAGCCATGGAAGCGCCAAAGAAGCCAAGGAAAGCGAGAAAAGACGTGCTCTGGGAGTTTTTCAATTAATAAAAGTGTCACAATGATGTTCCCTAGGAGTTTATATAGAAAAAATCGTAAGACAGTAAATTCTGTAATTATATTACGGGCAAGGCTCGCCCGTATAGGAATTACGGACACGCCTAACCGTGAAAACTTCACGGGCAAAGCACGCCCGTAATAACTTTACGGACACAGCCTGCTCGTAGAATAAGTACGGTTCCTTCGAAAAAATGCAAAAAAATGGGAATTTTTAATTTCCTTGGTTTTCCTAAGCTTCACCTGTCCCTGTTTAACATTCATCAGGTAATAAATACTGTAAATAAAGAAGAAAGAACACAAATGGAAATAAATCAAACTTCTTTTATATACATGAATGTTTACATCACTTTTGCCAAAAAATACAAAGGTACATGGAAGAATCCTAATCTAATGTCCATGCAGGTCCGCTCCTACGGCCACGGCCTCGTCCTCTGCCTCGACCACGGCCTGTAGATCGCCTGCGCTCAAAGACATGCCGCACAACATTGCGGGCCGTGCTACGCGTCATCCTGCTCAAAACAGACTGAATATCATGCCACATATATAAAGGCACAAGGCCAGCAGTGGGATGATCAGGAGGGACGTACCCTGAAGTATCTACATATCCCATAGAATCGGGATCAGACTCTGTACGGGAAGAATCCGCAGAAGGATCAACAGCAGCATGTGTCACCTCCGCATCCTCCATATCAGGACTAACAGGACCAGCAGGAGTAGATGTCCCAGGTACATCAACCTCCGGCTCCACAGGCTCAGTAGCAGTCATCTCCACCTCGGGCTCTACAGGATCAGCTGTAGCCTCCTCCATCACTGCAGTCTCCACGGTAGGCTCTACCACAGCGGCGTCCATAGCCGAATCCATATCTATATCAGCAGATGCAGCAGGAGCAGTCTCAGCTACTGGGGCAGACTCTGGCACGTCCTCAGCAGCAGGTACAATATCAGCCTCGACCTCGGGCTCTGCTGCAGGAACCTCCACTGGACTGGGAGACGTCACGAACTCCACCCGTGCCACAAAAAACACCTCATCCCGGAAATGCATAGGCACGGGTGAAGCAGGTGAAGAGGGGCCAGCTGTGTACTCCTGAAACTAAGAGAAAAATTCAGTCAGAACAAGATAGGCTAAAACAAAAGCAGGAATGGAAATAAAAGAAGAAATTAACCTGTGCATCAGATGGACCCGCCTGGTCCTGTGCATCAGATGGACCCTCCTGGCCCTGGGCTCTGGCTAGCTGCCCCCGGAGATCGGAAATAGTGATATAGAGGGCGTCCCGCTCAGTGATCGCTGCATCACGCTGGCGCTCTAAATCAGCATAGCGAGACCTGATCTCTGCCAACTGAGCCTCCTGAAATAGCAAAGAAAGAAGTCAGAAAAAAATGCTAATGAAATGGAAATAGAAGATCAGAGAAGGAAGAAGGCATACCGTGGTGTCGTAGGACCTAATCACGACCCCTCCTATCTCCGTGACTCCGCCACGGACAGGCATGGGTGACATGAGGCACCCAACAGAAGCTCGCCTGAACCAGGCATCATAGTCACCCTCCTCTAATAATGTATCTGCCTCAGTCCAATCTAAGAACTGGGCAGGATCAATAGGCATAGGAGGATAAGAAGGAGTAGTGTCTGGCGGGATGGCAGGAATCCGCGGCTCTCCCACATGCTGAAAGAAGAAGCGCTCGCCGCAATACCAGATGCTGCCCAGCTGACCAATAAAGAACTGGTATCTCTGTCGTCTCTGGTCAGGGACAAATGCATCATCTCTGGCTGCCTGCAGGGCCAACACCTCATGAATGTCCTCCATCCTGGGGACAAATAGCTGAAAAACAGAACAAGACATCAGATATGCGATCCAGGAAGAAAAGAAAAGAAGAATTAAAGGAATTAAAAGAAGATTACCTCAGACCGGTATAACCTATCTAAGTGGGCCCGGGCGGACCTGGGACGACTCTTTTCAGAGTCGTGCTCTACATGACACCATCTAAGTGCCATGGGATACGTCTCCTCAGGCATCGTAGAGGTAGGGCGGAAATAGGGAATATAAACCCTAGCAAAAAACTGCAAGAAAGAAGAAAATAGTCAGAAGAATAGAAAAGGAGAGATAAAAAGAAAGGGATAAAGAAAAAGAAGGGAAATAAGGTTCACCTGCAAGAAGGGCCAGAAGAACCTGCACCCAACTCCAGCCCCTCTGGAAGTAGAAAGGCCACTCACTGATCGGCGCAGGCCAGCTAGAATAGTACCAAATATGAGCGGGCCCCAGGCGTACCTCCTCGCCCGCTGCAGATCCCCCAGAAGACTCAAGAAGTGAGGACTAACTGAAGTCGTGTCCTCTGGGAAGAAGCAGGATCCCATCATATATAGAAAGAGGAATCGGAAGGCAAATGGGAAAACATGGTCACCGGCAGCAAGCTGGCCAAACTGCCTCCTCCTGAAAGTCTCTCTCAACCATGTCAGAGACAATCTAGCTCTCCCCCGATCCCAGGCCTCTGGAGGCAGCACAATATATCCAAGATAACCAGCGATCTCATCAGCCTCTGGCATCGTCATCTCAGGAATAACATCACCGATCATCCTAATCCCGGTGATGAGCGTAAAATCAGAAGGCCGGATCCCAATCTCAATATCTGGGAAGTGGAAGCTCAAGGTCTCTGGGAAAAACCTCTCCAATAATGCTGCAATGAGGGCTCGATCCAAGCGAACGTCCGGGATGGTGATAAACATGCCGAAACCGTACAATCCAAGCTCCCGACGATAGGCCGAACTGCAAGCTCTCAAAAATTTAGTAAAGCTAGCCCAGCTCCCTCTATAGTGGGACATCGGATACTCCAAAGGGATATCCGCCCTAATGCACGCTGAGGGATGAGTCCTCAAGCCATGCAGAAGATCGGTGTCCCTAATCTGGGCAGCCACCTCCTCAGGGATCTCAACCCTGGTCCTGGCCTCATCTCTGCCACGGCTCCCTCTGCGGCCTCCTCTATGGCCCTCATCATGGCCTCCATCTCTGCCTCCAGCTCTGCGTCTGCTACGGCTCCTATCTCTGCCAGAAGCCTCAACAGCCGGCTAAAAGAAAATAATGGAAGAATCAGGAAGATGTATTTTGGGAAAGGATAGGAAATTGCAGAAAGGTTAGAGTATACCTCTGGGGTCGCCTCACGCGAATCCCCAGAAGGGAAATCTGGGATATCAGAATCGGAATCCCTCTCGGCCCTCGAAGACGAGGTCACATCAGCAGGATCTCGCCTACCCCTCGAGGAGGAAGGCTCATCTGCAGGATCCCTGGAAGCTGACCTAAGGCGGGCCATCTACGGTTCAAATCAAGGAGTTGGTTAATTATTCTTGTTAAAATTTAATTGCTTAATTTTCATTCTAACCAAGATTAATTGATTTGCAGGAAAAAGAAAAATGGAGAATGAAAGAAAATATTTCAGAAGCTCCCAATCAAATCGGAAGATAGCTGAAGGAGTTCATTTTTCTATCTTATGATATTATATAAAATTTATAAGAAGCATAGGCCTCTTGTATATTCTCTTTACATGAAGAAAAGAAAAAGAAAAAATGTGTGCTAAAGATTAATATTAATTTATCTTTTGATATCTAATCATTTATTTTATTTGGTTTCAGGACAATCAAGGCATGCTTAAACTGGCACGAAGGAGCAAATTTTGGAAAACTAGTTGTTTCATGCCAAGATATAGCATTTGGGGTCACGAATTGATTCATGTCAGAACCTACAAGTGTTTACTCCAGAATAAGAAAAATTGCAGAAAGATAGTCATGTGTCAAACATAAATTGGGGAAAATATGATTCCAAATATCACTTTTAAGTAAAGAATTTCAGAGGGATATTAGTACCCCGATTTCAGACAGAAGGTTTGTCTCAATCGATAAGTGGGGAATCATGATCTTGTTGTTTATACAGAGGATATTATCAAACGGAATTAGCATGATAAAGGCCAAAGAGCAAAGAATCAAAAGTTAATCATTCATAGAAGCTACATGGGGTTTTGGCAGAAGTAAGCCATAGAGCTGTCACAAAGCAGCTAGTCATAAGTCATATGCTTGGTACAAAGCTTGCCAATGGTCAGATACAGAAATTCAGAGCTAACATTTTGTTGGTCAAGACAGAAAATAGCATGGGACAGTTTCCTACTTCAAGGTAATGAACAAGTTTCGGCCACACAAGTAGACACAATCAATTTTGGTTGAACATGAGAACCAACACAAACAGAAAAATCATGTGAGAAGTAACTCAAGTCAAGCAAAGGATCAAAGCAGAAACACAAATCAGAAAAAATTCTGGTCGAATGGACAAGAAGCATATGGTAAACATGAAAATAAGAAACAATGGAGAAAATTCGTATGGATGCTATTAATATATTGCTTGCAAAAGGGAGTGATGATTCGGACACTTACCGGTCTCGGTCGAAATTGAAGAAATCTGGCAAGAAAATGGGAAGTCCTTACTATAGGGAACGTCCACAGTCAGTTGATCAAGGCCACAGCAATGCTCAAATTAGGGGCAGCCGATAGTTGCTGAAGGAACTATGATCGTCTGAAATGTCCACAGTCGCCGGAATGAGCAGGTCGAGAGAGTTGCCGGAGAACAGTGAGAATCGCTGGAAAAATGAGAAGCTTGCCGGAGAAGAACAGTGTTCGTCGGGGATTGAAAGAAGGAGAAGGAAAACCGTAAGAGAAGATACGGGCAGCAGAGAATTAGGGCAAAATGCGAGCAGAGAAGGAAAAGTCGCGTTCGCAAGCTTAAGAAGGAGTTCAAAATCCGTAAAATCAGTACGGGCATCAGACGCCCGTGAAAGTACTACGGTCCCGGTCGCCCGTGAACCCTTTACGGGCAGGGTCTGTCCGTAAGCACAATACGGGCGAAGCCAAAATAGCATATTTTTATTATTTTCAACAATTTTCAAAAGATTAATGTAGATATTAGTTGTAAGTTGCAAGGATTGCCATCTTACCCACTTTTGTTTAAAAATTTTGTCTCAAATCTCACTTCATAGCCCACAAGTGCTCAGTGAGAAGAGAGAGGAAGATTTGGCCCTTAAGCTGAGGGATTTCTTAGCAAATCTTCCACAATCAATTCTTTTTTCAAAAATCATCCATCTAATCCTTGCAAAGTGCAATTGATTATACAAAAATCTCAGAAGGTGCAATTGGTGGGTCTTTTTGCTCTCTGCTTGTAATTGGTTCCAATTACCAGCAAAGAGGGGGCAGCTGTAGACACCCCAAATTTCACTGCCAAATGAGAAAATAATAAAAACATGTAATTAGAGCTTAAAACAGGTCAAAAAAGCCTAAAAATAGAATGAACAGGCTTTGCCCGTATTTCCTTCACGGGCTCATTACGCCCGCAAATTATCTACGGACAGGCGCGTCCGTAGTATCTATACGGTCCCCATTGGACCGTAGTGTATTTACGGGCATTAAAGACACGTGCAAGTTTTATTCTCCTCTCGATTTCCGAGCTTTATTTGAAGTCCAATATATCTTTAAACGAGCGGATTATGTCTTTTATTCGCTGAGGCCACCTTGGTTGGCTATGGATGGGCATTATCTCCAAATTTCTCTCTATCCTGAAGATCAGGCTATATCCTTCTGGACCAACCATACCCCTGGGTTTGCCTATAAATAGAGGCTCATTCCTCTAGCTAAGGGCCACGAAATTTTGAAGTCAAGGAATTCTAAGAAGCTCCAAGAGAAGAGAAAGGAATCCCCGCTGCTCTGCCTGCTCAATCCAGGTAAGTCCCCTATCCTTTTTTATTTTTCTGTCTTCAATTCTAGATGTAATAGGATCATCTCTATTGCTGTAGAATAAGGCCATATCTATTTTTGTATCCCTAAACTTGTCTCTAAGTACCTCAAGGGTCTCTCTAGCCGTAAAACGTGAAGAGAGAACTAGGGGAAAGGGAAACAGGTGGATCCCTAGAATAGAACCCCATATCTGTTTTCTTCTTTTTCTTTTAGAATAAGGCCTGTGATTGTGTTTGTGTAACCAAACCTATCTCCAAGTACCTCAAGAGTCTCTCTAGCCGTAAAACGTGAAGAGAGAACTAGGGGAAAAGAGAACAGGTGGATCCGTAGGGTAGACCCCCATGTGCTCTAATTTGTGAGATGTGGCTGTTTTAAATATTTTGATCATGTTTTAATGTTTTTTATGATATATCTGAATGAATAACATGAATCTATGATGTTTATAGCATGAGATCCCCACTTTTTGCCAAAATTTGGATTTTTGCCACTTTTGCACCTACAGCACTGTTTTTGTGATTTTTGTGATTTTAGGCTAGGACCTTGGATTTATCATGATCAATATGATAGATCTGAATCCAGAAGCCTGAAAATAAATTCTAGGGTTTCATGAGATGAATTTTAAACTGTTTTTCATTATTGAAAGAAGACCCTACGGTCTAAGTTCTCCCCTTTTGGTGTTTTTCATCAACGTGGGTATTTTTGGTTTTGATTTTCAGATTTAATGTGAAATTTGGGCTTTATCTATATCTTGGACTGTTCAAGTTCAATTTTGAAATATTTTATAAAAATCATATTTTTCTAGATTTCTAGAATTTGACTTGAAGCCAGATTTTTGGATTTTTCACTTTAAATTGATTTTATTCGATTTTATCTCAAATTTGTTTTGATCATGAAACCCTAGGAATGGTATGATCATATTTGAAAGTTCTGGATCAATCAGACTATTCATATGAAAAAACCATATATTTTTGCCTTTTTGTGATTTTGTGTGATTTTTATAGCAAGCTTTTTCCTTTATTTTAACATGAACAAATACCTGGCAACCACCTTGTGTGGATGAATAGGGGTGCCTAACACCTTCCCCTGTTCATAACCTAATCCCCTTACCCATCTCTGGTTGTTTTTTTAGGAGGGATATTTTGCCCTAAAATTTGCCTTTTGTGCTTATTTGATATTTTGGTGTCCATTCACACCTAAATTGAATGGTGGCGACTCTTTGTTTAATATAATCCCGTGTGATGATTGAGGAAATCATGTAGATTGATTTTTTCCCATGTCTCACATTACTAAAAATATATTTCAGATACAAATCAGATTCCCCAATCTTGTGTCAGGATTTTCTGACAATTTTTCTGCAAAAATTGATTACTTGATGAGATGTATTTGTATCCGAAATTTCGGATACAAATAAGATATATGTATCCGAAAAACATTTTCGGATACATATATTTAGTGATGTATCTGACCTGAGTTGTCGGATAGATTACGACTGTCTATAAATACCAACAACAGCTCATTTGGTTGGGTTGGTTGGTCTTGGCTCTTCTCCCCCTATACTCCCTGTACGAAACTCCTGCCTCTTGCCTCCCATCATCTTCCCAACCCATCAAACCCCTCCAAAATCCCCTCTTCTTCCTCACTCGAAACCAAAGGAGAAGCTTGGAGGTGCTGGTTGCTTGGAAAAGAGGTGCTCTTGCTATTGCGGAAGCTTCAAGGAGCTCCAATACACCCCAAACAGAACTTCTAACCCCAAGGTAAGTGTTCTTGTTGTGTTTTGTTATACATATGTGAAAATGGGAATGATTTGAGCATGTGATACTATCCTCCCATTTTCATATTGTTTTCTCTCCCCTTGAGCATGTTCTCCTCCTTTTTGTTTCTTTCACTTCTTTTACATTTCTACACCAAGAGCGGGATCCCATGGTAAGGGGAAATATCCGGGTTCGATATATGAGAGGAGGGATCGGTCCATGGTGTATAAAGTGTCATCTAGATGCGTTCCTCCGCTGTTTCTCTTTATTTTCATACTATTAAAGAGGGAGAGTGTGTTCTTCCCATCCATTCACATCTCATGTACCCCGTTAATCCCCCCAACTCCCTTCTTTTAAATTGTTTTAGGTTATAATCATGCTTCTTCTCCTTGTTCATACTTACCATGGAATGTGTTTGTGTAAGGTGTTAAGATTGCATGTGTAATGACCATGACCCCCACCCCCTCTCTCCTTTAGTTACTGTTTTACAGGGTTTTGTATGTTTCCTCTCTTTCTTTCATCATGAACACCATGCACAACACGTGCATGACACACTTAGGGAGTATGATAGGTTTCCCCCCTTTTTAGTTGATTCCATTTGTATATATGTCATGAGAGCACACCCACACACACTTTAAGTCACTGTTCCTAGCATGTTTTAGTGCCATCTTTACTCGCTTTTAATGCATAGATTGAATGCTTGGTGAAATAAAATGTGTGGTTTTGCCAGAAGACAAGGCATGGGCCATTCGGGCCACCCTCCTCCTTTGTCTCATAGAGGGAGGAGGGATGCTATTCATACCAAAACAGGGACATCAAAGGTCCCTGTTTGTCCTTGAAGTTTCAACTCAAGAAGAAGGGGGGAGGCCCCAAGCCTCACCCTCTTCTCTTTTACCTAGAAAAACCACCAAAATGGACAAATGAGGCCAACCCCTCATTCCCAAGCTACTCCCACACAAGGCTTGGATAGTCCTAGAAGCCCAAGAAATCAACTCCCCTTCAAAAAATGTAAAAAACTATCTTTCTGTGCTTGCCTGATAACTCAGTTCGGGCAAGCTTCTTTTTGTTTGTAATCGAAATTTTATTTCGGTTACACCCCAGAAAAATCCAAAAATTAGTTTTCTTCCCCCCTTGTCATTTTTAACCCATTTTCCAATAAACCATTCAATCCAATAGGGTTTCTGGGTCAACAGGAAACCCAACATGGGTCTTGGGCCCAGTTGGTCCAACCTGAGTAACCGTGGGCTTTCCAACGGGGCCCACCCAGTCCAACTTAACATGCTTTAATCCAAATCAAATAAATAACCTAATTAACTGGGCAACACCACTAGAGACCCAAAAAAGAGCCCAATTTGAAGCATGTTGGCTAGACTAGGTCTGGTTTGGCCGTGACCACGGGCTTGGGCCTATAGGGCCCTACGTCCTTTTTCAAGGAAAGCCCACTTACCCAAAGGGAGGGAGGATATCCAAAACCCTAACCCATAATGTCTTGGGCTTTCAGAGCCCAAGCCCAGGTTATGGGCCCCAAGCCCATTCCTATCCCACTGGGGATGAACTTAATCAAGACGGATAAATCCTAAGGCTACCCAGGTGTGGCCCACCCATTGGACCCACAAAACATCTAGGCCCACCAAGAATAAATCTTAACCTTACTCTCCACTTGAACCCTAAATAAAATCAGCCGAATTATTCAAACCCCAAGGGCTTTTAAGGTTAGATTGATGCCCAACGAGGGGACATGTGGGCTATGCTTAGCCTACACGGGCCTTCCAACGGGGCCCACCCAATCAGACAGAGATCACTTGAAATAAAAGAAGATAAAATCAATTAAAGGGGACCCACACCACTCAGGTGGTCCCCACAAAGACTTAGGCCTCGTTTGGCTTTCATTTTGGGAACTCATTCCGGGCCATGGAATGAGTTCCAAAGCCTAAAATTAATTTTGAGAGATAGAAGCTGTTTGGTTAAGTGTGCCAAAACTCATTCTCCTAAAATGAGAATGAGAAAAACCATGATTTTTGGAAACGGCTTAGACCCCGTTTTTAGAATTTAGGAATGAGTTTTGCCGTTTTTGCGGTGGCAAACTTGTAAATAACATAAAATTTTACCAGTGGCAAAAATTGTAAATATGCAAATCGACACTTCTTCTTCAACGCCGATTCGAACTTCTTTGACTTCAAGGGAGAGTAAACAAATCTCCGGTTTGTTACTCAAGGAGCTAAGCTTATTCCCTTCGTGATTTCCGTCGCCATTGGAGTGATCGTTTGGTTTTTCGTTTCGAAACCAGTCAAAGTCTTGCCACAAGCATGGCAATTGCTTGCGATCTTTTTATCGACGATCGCCGGCCTAGTGTTGAGTCCTCTCCCTGTCGGCACTTGGGCATTTCTTGGTCTCACGACCTTGATTGTAACCAAAACCCTAACTTTCTCCGTGGCGTTTTGTGCTTTAACGAACGAAGTGATTTGGTTGATCGTGATTTCGTTTTTCTTCACACGTGGATTCGTGAAGACGGGCCTTGGCGATCGGATTGCGACGTACTTTGTGAAATGGCTTGGGAAGAGCACGTTGGATTTGTCTTATGGATTGACCCTGAGTGAGGCCCTTATTGCTCCAGCGATGCCCAGTACGACCGCAAGAGCGGGGGGTGTGTTCTTGCCTATAATTAAGTCACTGTCGCTTTCTGCTGGTAGTAAGCCTGGCGATCCCTCGGCAAAGAAGCTCGGGTCGTATTTGATTCAGTCCCAGTTCCAGGTTCTCATTCTTAACATGGTTTATGAAAAGTTTTTCACTTATCTATCAAAGAGTTCCTTTCTAAGGATTCAATTGAGATATATGGTTTCCATTTTCTACAGCTTGGGATTATTTACCCATCATGCTGAAAAAATGCTAATTGAATGGGGGTTGAATAATTGATGGGACCCCATGTATGAACTTCTCTGGTTATTATTCCTACATGATATTTAGAAGTTGATCATTCGAATTTTTATTTTGTCCTAGAAAGTAAGAAAAGATGAAACGCATACCTTCCAAGAAAAAAGGGAAAAAAAATGAAACGCACCCTTCTTAGTAAAAAAATCTTCCTCCTAAGGGGACAATTGAATTGCTACATTAGGCACGAGAGAATAGTCAGTAGGGGGTTGTTTTATTTTAATGATTGTGGAGGGTTTTGTTATTTATTTATTTTATTTTAAGTTGTTACTTTTTTTTTGAGTTTTAACTAAGTAATCAATCAGCAATTGAATGTTCTTATCACATTTGCGATTTCTGTATCTTGTGCTGTTGATCATCTGATCTGGTGGTACCTTTATCCTTATTCATTGCTTTTTCTGTGATGCCTGACGGTCCGGTGGTAACTCAAGTTCTCTTTTCCTAACTGCTGCAGCTCAAAACCTGCTATGCCTCAAATTAGCTGAGGAACTTGGTGTTAAAATTGCAAATCCATGGGTATCTTGGTTCACTGCTGCTAGCTTACCGGCCCTTGTTTCTCTTTTAGTTACACCATTTGTAATGTATAAGCTCTTTCCCCCTGAAACAAAAGACACACCTGATGCTCCTGCTATGGCTACAAAGAAGCTGGAGCAGATGGGTCCTGTCACAAGGAATGAATGGATTATGGTCGGTACAATGCTACTTGCAGTTTCATTTTGGGTATTTGGGTAAGTGACTATATCTGTTTTACATTATAGTAACTCATGCACAGTATGCTGAAGCATCTTGAAATGGAAGCAAAAAGTTGACTAATTCCTTGTTAACTTGTGCCTGTGGATGTTTATATTTTTGGAGATTATTAAGCTCACTATAACTGGAGATGAGGTATGAGTTTGATTTTTGTGTTGGCCTTTGTTGCCAAGGTACTCCAAAGCTAACTGGAGATGAGGTATGAGTTTGATTTTGATTTTTGTATCAAAATGATTTGGTTGAGCAAAGGAGGGGCAAGATGAGTACGGAAAGGATGGGTTTAGATTTTACACAATACATTCTTTATCCACTCGTATCGTGCTAAGCTTCGGTTTATTTCTCTTGAGGCATTTCATTTATCTCATAAATTTATTCCTAACTGCTGATTTTCCAGATTTGTAGAACTAAAAAGAATGCAGAGATGGTGGTTAAAGATGAGAACAGGGAGAAATCACTGGAGCTCTTCCTGAAGATTGGGTAGGATGAAAAGATTGCAAAGAATACTGTTGCGAAGGTTGCTGCTAACTTAACGGTAGTCATTCACGAGGTACGAAATATTTGGATGAATTTGCATATTTGCATTTTATAATTCAAATGGGTATTTTTAGTTTCTTTTTGCATTTTTTCAACCAATTTCTTATAATTATTCATGGAAAAAGAAAAAAATTTCATGGAACTCATTTTATTACTTGTTAACCAAACAATTTTCTGGGTGAAAATTCATTCTGCTACGTGCTAACCAAACGCAATTAGAAAGACCTCAAAATTAATTCGCAAAATGAGTTTTAAGAACTAATTCTCGGAATGAGTTCCTAATCCAGAATGAAAGCCAAACGAGGCCTTAATAGGCAGAGTGCATATTAGATTAGGATTGAGTGAGTGAACCAAGAATTGACTCTAAACCAGGAAGACCCATGAGACCCGTCACCCGACAGGGCGGACTGGGGTGTCTACGGACTTCCCCGGACCGTAATTGAGACCTTACCTTGAATCACAAGCCGCAGACTGGCTAATAGACGAACCTAGGCACCCAGGTGTCTGCCTGCACCCAATCAGGTAGTGGCGACTCCCGAAATCCCAAATTTCCCAAAAGAGAGGCACGCACCCCCGTGCGCCTACAGTCAACAGTGTGATCCCATGGATCAGACTTGCGCACACATGCTTTTCAAAGCATATACCCAAACCTTTCTAAAAGCATTATGTATGAAAGTAACAAAATAGGAAAGACAGCTTGTCAAAGATCAACCATTGACCCCTGTTCTCAAGGGATAACATGAGAAAACTTCCCAGTGGTCATCAATCATAGCACTGCTCTCACCTAAGCACGCTTAACTTGAGGGTTCAAAGGAGATTTAGTCTCGTGTTATGCCTTAAAATGCCTCTAATTAAGTAAGGGGTCACAAGACTACTTATAGCATATCCCTATACCCTCCTCGAGCGATGTGGGATCCCAACCGTATGCACATACTTGTAACGCTCCAGATCCAGGTTTATTTAGAAACATAAACCCAAACCTTGAATGTTAGGAACAAGGCCCAGAATAACTAATCCAGACTTAAACAGATTTCCTTTTCATAATTCAGAGTGCGACATTAAAAGTAATTTTTTCCTAGAAGCGCGGAATGAAAATAAAAATATCCAATGCACAACCATCAAACTAAGTTTGAAGGGCCAACTAGAATAAAAATAATCCAAACATCCATCAAGGTCAACTAAAATGAAATAATCCGATACATTCCATCAAATACTAAGTCAATCAATAACAAGTTCCCTGAACCTACACAGGAATAAAATAATCCTCTTCCTGATAATCAGTATAATTCCCCAAAGTGTCTACCCCTGTAGCGTCCTCTCCCAGAATATCTGAAAACAAAACCGATAGAACAAATATGTGAGAAACAACATCTCAGTAAGTAGTCATGCAAATAAATTTAAACAGCTAGAAGATATGTAATGTTAAATCAGTCTAACCACAATAAATACAATACAATGATAATAAATAAGAACAATGCAACGACAAACAATTTAACCTCATGGGACTCATGAAAAAGAAAACCAGAGAGATCGTAGACATATGTCAATATGCTACCTAACCAATTTAGAGGTGGACCAACCGATCCCGGACAGGTTATTCGACACCCAACGGAAGTACTCAACCTATACCGAAGTGAGTTAGTATGTACAGCACAACCAATCCAGGAATGGGTAACGTAGCGACCGACCAATCCTGGAGCGATACCATCCTCAAGATGATGGAATGCCTATGACATAGAATTCAAACCACTCTAGAAGACATTTCACTTACTAGCTATTCTATGGATCCAAGTAATTACTAAGTCCACTCAACGGTGGAAAAACCAAACCAAGTGATGGACATACATCACAATACAACTGCATACACGAAGACACAATCGTGTCAATAACATGCCCGCAATAGCGGAATAAATAAATTATGCAATAGCCTAGTCACAATAGTGAATCAAAATCCCACATACGTGGAACCAAAACATATGTCCAAAATCAAGGTTTCAACAGGCAACTATGTCCCAGGTGTGTATCGAATCATTCGATGCACATAACACATTCAAATAACTCAAATACAGGTGTAGGAACTCTTGAAATCAAGTTTCGTATAAAAGGTAATAGTTTGGAACAATAGAACTCGGTTAAAAGCCATTTTGGAAGAACGTACCCAAAATCTTTATAAAAATTTATTTTAATTATCCGCTAGTGCAAAAAATCTCTAGACACTCTAATACTAGTGATACATTTGTTGAAATTGAATAAAAACATTTTTATAGTAAAAAACTAGACAGGTTGGAAAATACGAGAGAATCTGTCAAGGGCGCTCGAGCGGCATTGAAAATTGGATGAAATCAAGGTGGACACTCAAGCAGTCGCTCGAGCGGCGGTTCGGGCGTTCGCTTTCTGGGTTTTGATCACTTTCTGGTTTTGAAAAATAAAAAAACACAGGTGAGGCGCGAATCACCTCTCGGCGCCCGAGCGATGATTCGAGCGACTGTTAAAAACAATCTGGTTTCTACAATTTCCAAAAAGTTGCGTAATTCCTTAAAAGTTCGAAAACTCTTAATCTATAGCAACAAACCAAATCAAAAGCATTCAAAATCATCTTATAAATATGCTAGAACAGTTTAAGACAATTAAAACCACATAATCAATCCAAATGGGTAAGGAATGTCCATGAAGTACATGCTTGATCAGAAACTATAAAGTGCAGAAATTCACTAGATGCTGTTCTGAATTCAATTATAATCATGGGAAAATCATCGCCAAATCACCCTAAACCACTTCCATCAATCACAGACATTCAAAACATGCATTTACATACCATATCAACCACAAACAAATCCGCAAATATCCGTATAATCATGCTCATTGAATAATCATCGAAATTTCAGTTTGTGCAAGTTTGAAGGGACTATACCTCTTCTAGGATTTAATCCTTCTCTAATAGCACTGCAAATCACCCCACAATGATCCACTCGAACTCAGCAAACCCCTTTAACATACGATTACAATTTCAGACTTAGATCAACTCAGAACTAAACAGAAACAAGATCAACCATTGCTTACCTTATTCCTCATAGAAACAATCCTTCTCCTCCTTCTTTCGATCTGCTTCAAGAGGGTAAAATTTAGGTTTTGGATCATACGAACGGAAGAGAAGAAAAGAGCAAGTTGAATACGAGTGCTGTTCACTTGGAAGTGAACAGTCACATGCTAATTAGGTTTTGTTTAATAAATTTTTTACTCAAATGCCCCTACTAGCCCTTTAACCCTATTATAAATCCTTATTACTGTCTTACCCTTCACCTTCTTCAAACCAAACACAACTTCATAAACCAAGTATGGTCTGGGTCGACCTCACCTCCTCTAGGGGTTCGACCACCTTAAATCCTTCTTCTTTCTCTCTTTCCTTTTTATCAACATTTAATTAGATAAATCACAGCAACAACAAAGTAATTACATTAAATTTCTACTCAACCTAAATTTATAAGCTCACCTTAGATTAGCTTCCCAATTCCTCCGGGTCAACTTGAACTTCTCCGATTTGAACCAATTCCTCATCCCCTGCATTGTTAACAACCTTGATTAATTTAATTATTTGCCACAATTATTTTATTAATAAAATCTAGGATTTTACAATACCCATCTGGTAGCTCGCCATTGTGGTAGTTCACCCAGGTCTCTCACCCTGCCCACATCACAGCCGCCCACTCAGACAGCCAGGATGTCACATCTTAATCTCTCCTAGTGCTAGTTCTTCTAAGAGAGAGACACTTTATGATGATCTTATCGTGGTAGTCGTAGAAGAGACGAGATTATTTCTAAGAAGTTTAACGAAAATTAATTGCTAACAATTTGATTACTGAATTTATATTATTTCTAAAATGTTTAATAAAAGTTATTTTGTACTGAATAAACAAACCGTAAGGGCAAGGATTGGGTTATAAAATTTGAATTATTTTGAAAAAGTAATACTGAATTTTAATTATTTTGAAAAAGCAAGAATTGGGCTATTGAATTTAAATTATTTTGTAAAAGTAGTACTAAATTTGAATTATTTTGAAAAGAAGGGACAAAAAGCAGGTCAAGTGTTGCATAAATGTCAGTGATAAGGAGGGAAGAAAAGCTGGTCAGTGTCTCACAAGGAAGGAACAAAATAATTGTAAATCAGTGATAAGGAAGGATGAAAAGTAGGTCGGAAGTCTAAAATAGTACTGAATTTCAATTATTTTGAAAATAGGGAAGCAGGTCAAGCACAAAGTAAGAAACAGGTCAAATAGGACAAACTTTCTTTTATATTAGGTATAAAGAAGAGAGGGATGATAAGGTCAGTGATTGTGCAGGTCACCCTTCTTCTCTCTCTATTTTTATGTAACATCAATATTCTCTTATTTATTTTTTAATAATTTTTTTATTATTTTGTATTTCCTTTAGTTTGATTTTTTGTTAAGACATTTTAAATTTTTTATTATTTTTGCTGTGTCTAATTTATTTTATATTTTTTGGTCTTTGTTAAAAACACTTTAATTTTCCACGTGTCAGGTGCGCATGCGGGCTTTTTATGTTTGGCAAATTACTACAAATAATTACAAAATTGTCCTAAGGACTATTTTGGCTATAACTCTCCCATCTGGATTCTGATTCACGGCAATTAGTTGTGTTGGAATTATGTTGAAATTTTCTATAAAAATGGTGAGGGAATTATAATTAACTGCAAAATGCTAATTTCTAGTTTAGGGGTTTAAACCAATTCTTTTAGAATTTTTTGGCAATTTTAAAATGGTGAAAAAATTGGGAGGTTACACCCATAATAGATTCCCATTATCCTTAAAGTGGATCCGATACATTTGGTTTACTGAAATCAGAACAGATTAAGAACAAAAATAAACCCATTATAAAATAATTTATAATGGACTCAAAGCATCTTTAAACCTGTTCCAAGCTTTTCACTAACTCAACTCACAATGCACCTGAGTGATGAATAATTTGGGGAAAAAGTTTGAACGCAACATCAAATCACATAACACCCAAATTGGGCAAAAGAAGAAATTCCCATCCCTATACACTACAAACGGGAAGATTGAAACAAATTACGACTTTAAACATAAGTCCTGGAATCTTCCCAAGTGTTATGCAACACCTTTCCTCCATATTTTCTTTAAAATATGAACAACCATCTGTGAGACATGGGAAAAATCAATTCAATGACTTCCTGATCATCACACGGGATTAGTTAAAAATACAGAGTCGCCACCATTCTGTTTAGGTGTGAATGGACACCAAAATATCAAATAAGCACAAAAAGGCAAATTTAGGGTGAAAATAACCCTCTTAAAAAAAACAACCAGAGATAGGTAAGGGGATTAGGTTATGAACATGGGAAGGTGTAAGGCACCCCTATTCATCCACACAAGGTGGTTGCCAGGTATTGTTCATGTTTTTCAAAGGAAAAAGGGCTTGCTACAAAAATCATGAAAAATCACAAAAAAGACAAAAGTGTATGATTTTTTCATACGAATAGCCTGATTGATTCAGAACTTTCAAATATGATCATACCATTCCTAGGGTTTCATGATTAAAATAAAATTGAGATAAAATCAAATAAAACCAAAATAAAATGAAAACTTCAAAAATCTGGCTTTAAGTTAAATTTTGAAAATCTAGAAAAAATGATTTTTATAAAATATTGCAGAATTAAACTTGAACAGTCCAGGACATAGATATAGCCCAAATTTCACATTAAATCAAAAAATCAAAACCAAAAATACCCATGTTGATGAAGAACATCAAAAGGGGAGAACTTAGACCGTAGGGTCTTCTCTCAAAAGTGAAAAAGGACTCAAAAACCACATCATGAAACCCTAGACGTTATTTTCAGGCTTCTGAACCCAGATCTATCATATAGATCATGATAAATGATAAGTCATGAAAATACCACATTATAGCTCATTTAATTCATGACTTATCTGGTTTTATTTCATATTTAATTCCCAATTTTACTTAGAAATTGTCAAAGTCTTGCAACTTTGCATTTTATTTTCATTGTCTAAATTTTGCCTAATTTGTTGATGTAGAGATACTCTCGGTGATTATAGAAGTCACGGTTCAAACGGCGTAACAATCGGAGTCAAATTGTAGAAGATATGAGCATCGTTCGCTGAACGTTCGCTTGTCGTTCGAACGTTGGTGATCTACAGAGAAACCCGAGAGCAGCGTGAGCTGAACATTCGCCTGTCGTTCAAACGTTGGTGAAAAATAGAGAAATTATGAGCAACGTTCGCTGGCCGTTCGAACAAGAGAAAAGCAAACAACTTTTTGACTTGAGCGTTCAACCCGCGTTCGATGAACGTTCGAACGATCAAGTAGTAAAACCTGTTATGAAATTCCAAACTTTGCGGATTTGTTTCCTTTTTCTTGGGGATCTTCTTCTAGTTTTTAGGAGGACTTTAAGGGGTTTCTAATTAAGAAGATTAGGTTGTTTTTGGACTTCTAAGTCGTGGATATACAAGGAAAGGAAGTTCTCTCTTCCTTAGGAGTTTTGGAAGGAAAGTTCCTATTTTCTCTTCAAGGGATTTTTGGGCAAGCTTTGAGATTTCTATAAAGAAGGAGCTGGAACGTGAAGAGAAGAGGTTGATGCTGGGAACGTGAGGAGGAACCAAGGAACGTAGGAGAGATCAAAGCTTGGATCTCATTAGTTTATTTCTTCTCTTTTCTTCTCTTTTTAATATACTCTGTTTTGATGGTTATTCTTAGTTCAGTCATGAACTAATTTCTCTTTCTAAGGCTTTGATGTAATCTAAACATGATGTTTTAATTCTGAATAATATTGCTAAAGGATTTATGATTCATTCTTTGATTATTTTATTATTGTGCTTAACCCAATTGAGTATTTGATCACCATTCAATTGTATTTGGTAATTGTATTGAGACCGAGAGGAGATATACAATTTT
This sequence comes from Buxus sempervirens, assembly GCA_947561395.2. NCBI lineage: Eukaryota > Viridiplantae > Streptophyta > Magnoliopsida > Buxales > Buxaceae > Buxus > Buxus sempervirens. Next base: position 7,742,901 of record OX387195.1, read on the forward strand.
AGTTCCTGTGATAAAATATCATATTCTACATGTTGATAGAGATATTAGCATGGTTTATGTAGCTTTGTGTTTTTGTACATGAAAATCCACATATCTTAATGTGCCTTTTTGCCTTTAAATTCACATAGAGATATCGTGAGTTATCGTGGGGAGGTAAGTTCGTTGGTGCTCGAGAGAGACCATTTGATAGAATAGGGATTTTCGCTTTCAAAGTGGATTATAAAATTCAGTAGCATGTGTATTCAAGAGTTAATTCAGATTTGTTTATGATGAAATCAAATGCCTTAGTATTTTAAATCCCTTATTGAATCTTACTCTTATATTTTCTTAGTTAATAATTTTAAGTGCTAGATAAAAACCCATCTCACTATTTGATTTTCCAAATAGAATTTAGGATAGTAATTTCTGTATTTAGTAGCTATAATTCCCTGTGGGTTCGACACTCTATTTCATCACTTTATTACTTGTTACGAATTCGTGCACTTGCAAAAAAGTACATCAAGTTTTTGGTGCCATTGCCGGGGATTTATTTGTTTACTAATATTGATACTATCTATTCTCAGTTTTAATTTGGAATTTGTAATTTTTATTTCAGGTCTTGTGTATGCGACACTCTAGAAGTGCTAAAATCTTTCCTTGTGATCCCGAAATTGATTGTACCTGTAGGCGGTTGAACAAGGAGAAGAGGCAAGTTTTGAATAACTCTCTAGTTGAAATGGCAAATCAAATTGAAGAAGAGGAGAACAATAGGGCTTTGAGAGACTATGCCATGCCATTAGTCACCGGGGCTCACACAAGCATTAGAAGGCCAGCAATTCAAGCCAATAATTTTGAGATAAAGCCAGCCATCATTCAAATGATCCAATCAACCGTGCAATTCAGTGGCATGCCGAATGACGATCCCAATGCTCATATTGCAAATTTTCTGGAAATTTGTGATACCTTCAAGCACAATGGAGTTTCTGATGATGCAATAAGGTTGAGGCTCTTTCCTTTCTCTTTAAGAGATAAGGCAAAAGGTTGGTTAAATTCACTTCCACCAATGACCATCACTACGTGGGATGGTTTGGCTCAGAAATTTTTAGCAAAGTTCTTTCCTCCATCAAAAACTGCTAAGATGAGGAATGATATCACTACCTTTGCTCAATTCGACATGGAGACACTATATGAAGCATGGGAAAGATATAAGGATTGCTTAGAAGATGTCCTCACCATGGTTTACCCAATTGGTTGCAAGTCCAAACTTTCTATAATGGATTGAGTCCAAATACACGGACAATTGTGGATGCCGCAGCAGGTGGAGCATTGATGAGGAAGCCTTATGAAGAAGCATACAATTTACTTGAGGAAATGGCCTCAAATAACTACCAATGGCCATCAGATCGTTTGGGACCAAGAAAAATTCAGGGAGTTCATGAAATTGATGCTTTAAATTCTTTAGCTTCTCAAGTTGCTTTGTTGACAAAGAAAGTAGATAATATTAATGTGAATGTTGTTCAATCTACTCACTTTGTTTGTGAAATTTGTGCAGGGAATCATTCAAGTTTTGAATGTCAAGTTGGAAATTCTTTTGCCATGGGTGCATCCGACCAAGCCAATTATGTCTCCAACTTTCAACGCCCAAATAATCCCTATTCAAATACTTACAACCCCGGATGGAGAAATCATCCAAATTTTTCTTGGAGTGGTCCTCAAAATTTCAATAAACAACCTCTCGGGTTCCAACAGCAAGAAAAGAAGCCAAATATGGAGGAATTGCTTACCAAGTTCATGCAAGACACTTCAGGATTCATGCAAGAAGCAAGGACTACTTTCCGGAACCAAGATGCTAGCATCTGGAACCTTGAGCACCAGATGGGGCAGTTTTCAAAACAATTGGCAGAAAGATCTCAAGGGTCCCTCCCAAGTGATACTATTACCAATCCAAGAGAACATGCTAAAGCCATAACCCTAAGGAGTGGGAAAAATCTAGAAATTCAGCAAGAAGTGAGAAAAGAAGATGAAGAGGAGGAAAATGAGAAGCACAAAGAAAATAAAAAAACAGATTTGCTTTCTAAAACTCTCCCTCCTTATGTTCCCCCTATTCCTTTTCCACAAAGATTGAGAAAAAATAAGTTGGACAAGCAATTTTCTAAGTTTCTTGATATTTTTAAGAAATTGCATATTAACATCCCTTTTACAGATGCATTGGAGCAAATGCCTACTTATGCCAAGTTCATGAAGGAGATGTTGTCTAACAAGAGAAAATGGGAGGAGCATGAAACGGTGATGCTAACCGAGGAATGTATAGCAATCTTGCAAAATAAACTTCCACAAAAGCTAAAAGATCTAGGGAGTTTTACTATTCCTTGCAAAATTGGAAATTCTCATTTCAATAAAGCTTTATGTGATTTAGGAGCAAGTATAAATCTAATGCCTTATTCTGTTTTCCAAAAATTGGGGATTGGTGAAGCTAAGGCAACAACCGTATCTCTCCAACTGGCGGATCGATCAATCAAATACCTAAGAGGTATCATAGAAGATGTTCTTGTTAAAGTTGACAAGTTTATTTTTCCTGCAGATTTCATTGTATTGGACATGGAGGAGGACAGAGAAATTCCATTCATCCTAGGCCGACCATTCTTAGCTACAGGAAGAACTCTTATTGATGTCCAACAAGGGAAGCTTATACTTAGAGTGCAAGAGGAACAGATTGTGTTTGATGTGTTCGAAGCTATGAAGCATCCCTCCACAAGTGATTCATGTTTTCAGATTGATACCATCAGCAAGTTGGTATCAGATACCTTCAATAAAAATAATCCAAGGGAACCACTAGAAGCATGCATTACAAAATCAGGGAGTATTTCTTTTAAAGACATGAGCATTAGAGAGTGTGCACTCTATTTAGAGGCTTCACCACATTACACTCACAAGAAGAAGCCAAATTTTGAAGATCTTCATAAGAAAGAAGATCCCCCAAGAAATTTACTGACTTCTGATCCTCCCAAGCTTGAGCTTAAAACTCTACCTTCTCATTTAAAATATGTTTATTTAGGAGTTGAAAATTCTTTTCTAGTAATTGTCTCTTCCTCTTTGACAGGTCTTGAAGAAGAGAAACTACTTCGGGTGTTAAGAGCTCACAAATCAGCATTGGGTTGGTCAATAGCAGATATCAAAGGAATTAGTGCTTCAATTTGCATGCACAAAATCCTTATGGAGGAGAGCCACAAGACCACGGTACAACCACAAAGAAGGCTCAATCCAAACATGCAAGAAATGGTAAGGTTTGAGGTTCTCAAGTTGCTGGACGCAGGTATCATCTATCCAATTTCTGATAGTTCATGGGTGAGTCCAGTTCAAGTAGTGCCAAAGAAAGGAGGTATTACAGTTGTTAGGAATGAAACCAATGAACTAATTCCAACAAGAACAGTAACAGGTTGGAGGGTGTGCATAGATTATAGGAAACTCAATGATGCCACTCGAAAAGACCACTTTCCACTCCCTTTCATTGATCAAATGTTGGAAAGGCTTGCTGGTCATGCTTATTACTGTTTTCTTGATGGATACTCAGGATACAACCAAATCCAAATTGCACCAGAAGATCAAGAGAAGACTACTTTCACTTGCCCTTATGGAACATTTGCCTATAGGAGGATGCCTTTTGGTTTGTGCAATGCTCCAGCCACTTTTCAGCGATGCATGATGGCAATATTTTCTGACATGGTGGAAAAGTTTCTGGAAATTTTCATGGATGATTTCTCTGTTTTTGGTTTCTCTTTTGATGCTTGTTTGAATCATTTATCTATGGTATTGACAAGATGTGAAGAAACTAACCTTTTTTTAAATTGGGAAAAATGCCACTTCATGGTGCAGGAAGGAATAGTGCTTGGTCATAGGATCTCATCCAAAGGGATCGAAGTGGATAAGGCCAAGGTGGAGGTTATTGAAAAATTACCTCCACCCACAACAGTCAAGGGTGTACGAAGTTTTCTTGGGCATGCGGGGTTTTACCGTCGTTTTATTAAAGATTTTTCTAAGATCACTAAACCCCTTTGTAGCTTATTGGTCAAGGATACACCTTTTATTTTTTTCAAAATCTTGTTTGCATGCTTTCGAACTTTTAAAGGAAAAACTGATTTCAGCCCCAATAATTTGTGCACCAGATTGGGAGCTACCTTTTGAGTTGATGTGTGATGCTAGTGACTATGCTTTAGGAGCTGTTTTAGGACAGCGGAAAAATAAATTATTGCATGTCATTTACTATGCTAGTAGGACCTTGAATGATGCTCAACTAAATTATGCTACAACTGAAAAAGAATTATTGGCTGTAGTTTTTGCCTTTGATAAATTTAGATCTTATTTGATTGGCTCCAAGGTTATTGTATATACTGACCATTCAGCTCTCAAATATTTGCTAGCCAAAAAGGAAGCACAACCAAGGCTATTTCGGTGGATTCTACTTTTGCAAGAGTTCGACTTGGAAATCAAAGACAAGAAGGGAACCGAGAACCAAGTAGCTGATCATCTCTCTCGACTTGAGCTTGAAGATGAAAAAGCCACCACATCCATCCCAATCAATGAGGTATTTCCAGATGAACAACTTCTTGCCTTTTCATTGATAGAAGTTCCCTGGTATGCAGATTTTGTGAATTACTTGGTTAGCAATGTGGTAAATCCGGAGTTCTCATATCAACAAAAGAAGAAATTCTTTTCGGATGTAAAGCATTACTTTTGGGAAGATTCCTTCCTCTACATGCATTGCAAAGATCAAATCATTAGGAGATGTGTACCTGAAGAAGAGATGGAGAATATCTTAAAGCATTGTCATTCACTCGAAGTTGGAGGCCATTTTGGACCAAACAAAACTGTTGCAAAGGTGCTACAGTCAGGTTTTTATTGGCCCTCCCTCTTTAAAGATGCTTTTGCTTTTGTTTCATCATGTGATCAATGTCAAAGAAGTGGAAATATTTCCAGAAAAAATGAAATGCCTCTAAACAATAATCTTGTTGTTGAATTATTTGATGTTTGGGGCATTGATTTTATGGGACCTGTAAGCACCTTATTTTTGCACCCCTGGAAATGCTAAAAATGAAAACCCTAGCAGAAAGTCAAACCCCGAGGGGACAAAAATTTGACCTTTTGATCAAATGATAATTGGCCGCCTTGCCCTATCTCAGTGGATAGGGAATCCTGACACGAGTCCAACGCAACTGAGTTTGCTGGAATCGGAGTCCGGATGAAGGTTCTGTGGGCGGTCAAACTTAAGGAAAAGCCAAGAGTTGACTTTTCCTCGGAAGCCGTGCCAAGTGCTTAGCCCCATGTCATTAAATAGAGGGCTCCGATACGAGTTTAACACAATTGAGTTTGCCCGAATTGGAGTTCGGGTGAAGGAGATATGATATGTCGAAGTTTCCGAGCAGCAAAGCCGGAAACTGCACACGTGGCGCAAGAACTGCGCACGTGGCAGCCAGCGCAACAAAATATCTCAGGGACTAAATCTTAAATATAAAAAATTCGTACGGGCGATCCGTAGATATCAAAAAGTATCAAATCGGTCAAATCGGTCGAATCGGTCAAGTCGAAGGGCAAATCCGTAATTTCTCGATTTGTATCCGGTCCAATATACCGGATACACTAGCTACCCTTCATGACCGGACTTGAAGACCGGATACAGGAAGATTTTCGCGCGAGATCCGCACCGATCGCCTGACAAATTCGCGGCGGCATTTAATTTTCAAATGATTATGTTTTGTATCCGGACTTGAAGACCGGATACAAATGAGCCTCAGTGTATCCGGACTTAAAGACCGGATATGAATAAGCCTCAGTGTATCCGGCCTGAGTTGCCGGATACATTAGTGTGTCTATAAATAGCAAACCAGCAGCTCATATCCGGGGTTGGCCTCTTTTTTGGCTTGCTTCCACCTTTCTTCCCCCTCTGTTCCAGCTCCGAAACCTCCTCTTCTTACCCTTCTTTGGCTCCCCAAAACACTCCAAGCTCAACCTCAAGGCTCTCCCCTTCTCTCCTTCCTTCTTCTTCTTCATTTTTCACCCAAGCCAAGGGAGGACTGTTTGCTGGTGGTGCCAAAAGGAGGAGCTCCGGCGGTTTCCTCCACTCCAAGGAGGCTCAACACACCACACAAGGGTTGTTTAACCCCAAGGTATCATTCCTTACTGCCATTTACTCCACATATATGAAAATGAGGTGATTTCAAGAGAGTTTTAGAGGTTTTGTTTTCTTGCTTGAAGGCTGTCCCTTAGCATGATTTTTCGTGTGTCTTCCCCTCTCTTCCGTCATATAGAATACCTCCTATGGTAAGGGGAGTGGGCATGGCTTCAAGGGAGGAGGAGGGTCACCTAACTAGGATGTTAATGGTTCTTTAAAGTTCTCTTTCGGTTAATGGTTTACCTCATTTGAAGGGGGAGTTTGTTCCCTTCACTTGTCCATCCATTGTACCCCATTTTTAACCCCCACATTCCCTTCTTTAAATAGTTTTACTCGAATGATTTTTGCATGAGTGCTAAGCATGAAGGTAGTGATCTAATTCAAGAGCTTAGGCTAGGTTATCTAAGTCATGTTATTCATGTATGTTTCTTGGAAAGCATGTTCCCCACACCCCTCTTGCTATATCCCCTAGCTAGTGTGATAAACAGCATGATGTTACCCCCTCCCTGGCGCGTACACGCATGCATGCCTTCACACACCATTGGAACCATGCATCTCCCCTCCTTGCTTTGTTTTAAAAATCTCAAAAGAGATTGAAATGAGGTGATTCCTCATCTCCAGAACCACAGTGGGCCCACACAGGGGCCCACACCATCCCTGGAACATCCCAAGAGGCATAAAAACCCAACCCCACTGCCGAAACCCAAAAAACAGCTTCTGTGTGCTGATCCGGCAACTCAGGCCGGATCAACGTAAGCCCACATGTAGCCGGCAATAGATGCCGGATACACAGAGACCTGTGTGTAACCGGCATCTCAGGCCAGCTACACTACCAGAATTCATTTTTTGCCATTTTTGCTGATCTTGTGTATTTTTTGGCTTGTTTGATCAACTCCGGGCGAACCAGTAAGGTTTCCGGGTCACCCGGAAACCCAAGATGGGCCATGGACCGACCCGGTCCAAATTGATTTCCGGTGGGCCTTCCAACGGGGCCCACCAAGCCCGACCAATTCATTTTTGCCTAAATAAGATAAATAAGAGATTTGAGTGGGCCAGACCAATTGAGGCCCACCCAAGCCCTAATTGGGCCATGCATGCTTAAAGTAGGTTGTGATTTGGCCGAGACCACGGGCAGGGCTTGTCGGGCCCACTAAGCCCATTAAACCAAACAAGTGTAGAGTTTCAAAACCCTAACTCCAGAAGCCTTGGGCTTTCAAGCCCAAGCCCAGGTAAAGGGCCCCAAGCCCAATGCCTGGCCCACTTTTGAAAAGGCTAATCAAGATAAACTGAAATCACCTGGCAACCCACTGTGTGGCCCACCCACGGGCCTACAGAGCAACCCAGACTCAGCTTTTGCATGGAAATCAAACTTGGAATTTAAATAAAATCAATTCACTTGAACCGAAGCCCAAAGGGCCTCTCAGACCAGACTGAGCAAGGGACATGTGGGCTCAACCAAGCCCACCAAGGAATCCGCGGGCCTTCCAATGGGGCCCGCCCAATCAGGCTCACATCACTTTAATTAAAAAGATAAAATCAAGTAAAGGGACCCACACCACTTTGGCGGTCTCGCCAGACTAAAACCAAAATTGAATGCTGGATTAGGAATCGGGTGAGTGAGAGACCAATTGAGTTGACTCAAACCAAGAAAACTTATGGGACCCGTCACTTGACGGGGTGGACTGGGGTGTCTACGGACTTCCCCAGACCGCAACCGAGAACCTACTTAGAATCTCAAGCCACAGACCAAGCCTTAATAGATAAACTCAGGCACCCAGATGTCTACCTGCACCCCATCAGGCAGTGGCGACTCCAAACAAATCCCGAGGCACGCATCGCTTTGCGTGCTCCTCGTCGTGCGACCGAAATCGGGTGCGCACAGGACCTTTCCCTTCATCTTTCTCAAATCAATACATTTTAGTTGCTGTTGATTATGTTTCCAAATGGGTAGAGGCAGTGGCCCTCCCTACAAATGATTCTAAAGTTGTGTTGAATTTTTTGAGAAAACAGATTTTTACCAGGTTTGGCACTCCAAGAGCAATCATTAGTGATGGGGGAAAACACTTTTGCAATCAGCACTTTGAGGCACTCTTACGTAAATGTGGTGTTACACATAGAGTGGCCACTCCTTATCATCCGCAAACAAGTGGTCAAGTTGAGGTTTCCAACCGGGAACTGAAGCGCATATTGGAAAAGACAGTTAACTCATCCCGAAAGGATTGGTCAAAGAAGCTTGATGATGCATTGTGGGCATATCGGACTGCTTTCAAAACACCAATTGGAATGTCTCCATACCGACTTGTCTATGGAAAAGCTTGTCATCTCCCGGTGGAATTAGAACACAAAGCCTACTGGGCAATGAAAACTTTGAATTTTGATCTTGAGACTGCTGGAGAGAAGAGGCTTCTACAGCTAAATGAGATGGATGAATTTCGGCTTGATGCTTATGAGAATGCTCGAATTTACAAGGACAGAACAAAACTCTGGCATGATAAGCACATTCAACGGAAGCAGTTTCTAGTTGGCCAGAAAGTCTTACTCTACAACTCTAGGCTGAGATTTTTTCCGGGCAAGCTTCTTTCTCGTTGGTCTGGCCCTTTTACTGTGGTAAAAGTTTACCCCATGGAGCTGTAGAGATTCATCATGAAACAAAAGGCACCTTCAAGGTCAATGGTAAGAGATTAAAGCCTTATGTTGATGAGGTGTTCAAGAACTACAAGTCCTCCTATTTGCTCCACCCATCAACATAAAAGATGGTTTTCAGTCAAGCTAATGACTATAACCAAGCGCTTCTTGGGAGGCAACCCAAGTGTTGTTCATTTTAGTTTTTCTTTCATTTTTACTCATTTATTTTTTCTTTTTAATTTTTTCAAGTTCTTGAAGGTTATTCACAGTCATAAAAGTCCATCCTACCGTCCATCTCAACATCTGAAAATCTGGGGAGTATTTTGTCCTTTTCTCTTTATTTTCATTATACTCTTGGACATTGAGGGCAATGTTAGATTCAAGTTGGGGGGAGTTGTGTTGAAATCTCATGTTTATTAACCTCTGTTTTGGTGATCTCAAACCCAGAATTTTTTTATTTGATGTGCTGAATAGCCTGCTGGTAGGATAGTTTTCTGTGTGATGTAAATTTCTAGCTCATGCCTAGCAATCCAGATAGCTTGATATTCTTGGTTAAGTTTAAATAGTTGAACACATAATCACATGACTGGGAGATCTAAATTTTGGCCTTTATTACTTATCTTTGGATAGTGTGATTTCATTTGTCTCACTTTGAACTTAGCACGAGCACACTAATGCATTATGTGTGGGGTATGAGAATTGAAACCAGTCATAGAAGTTTTGATAACTTGAGTTCTGTTGATTGACTTATAGATGGACAACTTTGGCATGATAATTGTGGTATGAGAAAAGAAAATTTTTTCAGAGTAACAAGCAATGCTAAGAGATTTTGAGCTCCTTTTTACTGAGTAACCTGGCCTCTTGCCTCACTAAGTAATGAGTGTTCGCGTCAAAAGGTAAGGAGTCTTAAAGTGGTTGATAATGTGGCTAGTTTAGCTTCGTAGCCTTTTTGACTCGAGTTAATAAAACCTGTAGGGGTGTCTTAACACCTAATGCCCTTTGAGCCATCTGGTTCGGGAGTCATTGGTCCAACACTCGATAAATGGGTCAATTAGAAAGCTTAAGGAATCTAGACATTGCACAGTCCACATGTTGTGAAGAAAAAAAAAAAGAAATATAGGAAATGAAAGTCAAAATATCATGCTTTGGTTGTTTCATCAAATAAGGAGTCCTCTGAATTTAGGTTTGTTAGAACTTTTATAACGGAATTATTTTGAAGCCTCATAATGATGTGTTATATCACTGTACACTAAAGGCACTTGTGATGTTCCACTATCTAAGTATAAGTGATTAGGCTCATTGTTGATTTCTTAAGAGCGTGAGTATGGAGTTTCAATTTTTAAGTTATCCTTGAATATTAACAGTTGTTCTGGGTTTTGCTTTATTTTCTTTGATAGCATGTGTTTGAAATCAATTTCATGTTTGTGGGTATCATCCTGGTAAACCCTCACGAGACTATAACTCGTCCACTAGGGGCACCTAGGGGTTTAAAGGCTTGTTGCATATGCTAAATGCAATCGAGAGTGCCAACGAAAGTGGTATAGTTAGGACTTTCAGTTTTAATTGTTTTAGTTCAGTTTTGCTAGGGACCAGCAAAAGGTATGTTGGGGGGTGTGATAAGTCATGAAAATACCACATTATAGCTCATTTAATTCATGACTTATCTAGTTTTATTTCATATTTAATTCCCAATTTTACTTAGAAATTGTCAAAGTCTTTCAACTTTGAATTTTATTTTCATTGTCTAAATTTTGCCTAATTTGTTGATGTAGAGATACTCTCGGTGATTATAGAAGTCACGGTTCAAACGGCGTAACAATCGGAGTCAAATTGTAGAAGATATGAGCAACGTTCGCTGAACGTTCGCTTGTCGTTCGAACGTTGGTGATCTACAGAGAAACCCGAGAGCAACGTTCGCTTGTCGTTCGAACGTTGGTGATCTACAGAGAAACCCGAGAGCAGCGTGAGCTGAACGTTCGCCTGTCGTTCAAACGTTGGTGAAAAATAGAGAAATTATGAGCAGCGTTCGCTGGCCGTTCGAACAAGAGAAAAGCAAACAACTTTTTGACTTGAGCGTTCGACCCGCGTTCGATGAACGTTCGAACGATCAAGTAGTAAAACCTGTTATGAAATTCCAAACTTTGCGGATTTGTTTCCTTTTTCTTGGGGATCTTCTTCTAGTTTTTAGGAGGACTTTAAGGGGTTTCTAATTAAGAAGATTAGGTTGTTTTTGGACTTCTAAGTCGTGGATATACAAGGAAAGGAAGTTCTCTCTTCCTTAGGAGTTTTGGAAGGAAAGTTCCTATTTTCTCTTCAAGGGATTTTTGGGCAAGCTTTGAGATTTCTATAAAGAAGGAGCTGGAACGTGAAGAGAAGAGGTTGATGCTGGGAACGTGAGGAGGAACCAAGGAACGTGGGAGAGATCAAAGCTTGGATCTCATTAGTTTATTTCTTCTCTTTTCTTCTCTTTTTAATATACTCTGTTTTGATGGTTATTCTTAGTTCAGTCATGAACTAATTTCTCTTTCTAAGGCTTTGATGTAATCTAAACATGATGTTTTAATTCTGAATAATATTGCTAAAGGATTTATGATTCATTCTTTGAGTATTTTATTATTGTGCTTAACCCAATTGAGTATTTGATCACCATTCAATTGTATTTGGTAATTGTATTGAGACCGAGAGGAGATATACAATTTTAGTTCCTGTGATAAAATATCATATTCTACATGTTGATAGAGATATTAGCATGGTTTATGTAGCTTTGTGTTTTTGTACATGAAAATCCACAGATCTTAATGTGCCTTTTTGCCTTTAAATTCACATAGAGATATCGTGAGTTATCGTGAGGAGGTAAGTTCGTTGGTGCTCGAGAGAGACCATTTGATAGAATAGGGATTTTCGCTTTCAAAGTGGATTATAAAATTCAGTAGCATGTGTATTCAAGAGTTAATTCAGATTTGTTTATGATGAAATCAAATGCCTTAGTATTTTAAATCCCTTATTGAATCTTACTCTTATATTTTCTTAGTTAATAATTTTAAGTGCTAGATAAAAACCCATCTCACTATTTGATTTTCCAAATAGAATTTAGGATAGTAATTTCTGTATTTAGTAGCTATAATTCCCTGTGGGTTCGACACTCTATTTCATCACTTTATTACTTGTTACGAATTCGTGCACTTGCAAAAAAGTACATCAATAGATCCAGGATCTTAGCCTAATATCACAAAAATCATGAAAACAGTGTTGTAGGTGCAAAAGTGGTGAAAATCCAAATTTTATAAAAAAGTGGGGATCTCATGCTATAAACATCATGGATTCATATGATTCATTCAGATTTAACATAAAAATCATTAAAACATGATCAGGATATTCAAAGCAGCCAGATCTCACAGATTAAAGCACATGGGGGTCTACCCTACGGATCCACTTGTTCTCTTTTCCCCTAGCTCTCTCTTCACGTTTTACGGCTAGAGAAGATTCTTGAGGTACTTAGAGATAGGTTTGAGTATACAAACACAATCAAAGGCCTTATTCTATAAGAAAGGAGAAAAATAGATATGGGGTTCTATTCTAGCGATCCACCTGTTCCCCTTTCCCCTAGCTCTCTCTTCACGTTTTACAGCTAGAGAGACTCTTGAGGTACTTGGAGGTAGGTTTAGGAATACAAGATAAAAGGAGGCCTTATTCTACAGCAATGGAGAAGATCCTATTACTTCTAGAATTGAAGACAGAAAATAAAAGGGAAAAGGGACTTACCTGGATTGAGCAAGCAGAGCAGCAGGGATTCCTCTCTTCTCTTGGAGCTCCTTGGACTTCAAATTTTCGTGGCCCTTTGCTTAAGGATCTCACCTCTATTTATAGGCAAACCCAGGGGTAAGGCTGGTCCAGAAGGATATACTAGGATCTCCCCAGATTGGGTTAAAAATAAGGATAATGCCCATCCATGGCCAACACAGATATTTCGAACGAATAAAAGAGATAATTCGCTCATTTAAAGATATATTGGACTGAAGATAAGGCTTAGAAATCGAGCAAGGATCAAATTCGTACAAATCACCTACGCCCGTATTTACATTGCGGGCAAGTGGTGTCCGCAATTGCATTACGGGTGCTGCGTGCCCGTATACAAATTTCGGGCACGGTCAACCCGTATATACAATACGGGCAATGCTTAAATTATTGAATTTTATGCATTTTTGGCTTGTTTTAAATCCCTATTACATGTTTTCATTATTTTCTCATTTTGTAGTGCAATTTGGGGTGTCTACACCATCTTCCTCAAACTCAAAGGGGAACTCTTTCATATCCCATGTGGATGGAATCTAAAACTTGACAGAATGCAATCAACTTGTCTCTGATACCAATATGACCAGGGCTCGTGGCCCAGTGCACTAGGCATAGGCCCAGGCGCGCGCAATACCCTAGGTGCATGGCTTAGGCCCAGGTGCAGCCTGTGTAAAATTCTGAATTTTTATTGTTCTTAAAAATGGGATTTTAAAATTTTAAAAGTTATTTAAGTATTTTTTTTGTGCAATAAATGAAGTATAGAGGTGGTTTGGAAATTTTTGGACAAATTAAAGGTGGAGAAGTAATTTAATAAGGTAAGTTAGCTATTTTAATTTCTATTGGTTAGATAGGAAATGTTTGGTAAAGTGGAAAGTATTAGAATTTGAACCTATGATTTTGTGCATGTAGGTGTGACTGTATGGAGAAGCACATAAGGGATCATGAGATTTTTAAAGAATGGACTTGGCAGTAGCTATAAATAGCTACTGAATTCCGTTATTTTGGTTTTGGTTGTTAGATCTGGAAATTTCTAGAGATCTTGAGAGAAGGAACTGAGCTAGGGTTTTGGGAGGAAGTCTTGGAGCAAATTGATCAAGGCAAGGGAAGGAATAATAAAGTTTTGGTTGCTGAACTGATTTAAAAGAAAGAGAAGTGTCTACTGGTTTTGGTCAACTGTAATTCTATGAAGGATTTGAAGAATTCGTCCAATTTAGAGTAAAATCATGTGAGATATGATTATAGATCTGAACCACAACCATGTTAAATTGTTCTTTGTGTTGGTAGAAAACTTTTATCAATGTTTTAGAAGAAGTTTGTGGTGTTTTAGAATGATTTAATCAAGTTTTGGTAGCCTGGATTTCAAAAATTCAGAAAATTTCCAGAACTATTCCCCAATTGTGATTTTGGCTGAATGCCTAGAGTTGGGCTTGAGCACCCTTTACCAATAGACCCTTTTTCCTTCTATTAGGAAATGACTAAAATACCCATTTCTTTACCTAAATTGGTTTTCTTCCAAAAATACCCATATTTATTCCTTATTTTATCCTTGATTATACCATACACTTAAATTAATACCTTTCTTCTCTAAACCCCCATATTTAATTTACTCTCTCAATCTATCTAAATCAATTCTTCCATTCTAGTTAAAATTTACTATTGCAACTCAATTACTAACAATTACTAATTTTATTTAATTACTAATATATTTTCGATTATAATACTAATCCTCCAAATAATTAGATTAAGTCTTTACTCCTCGATATTTTCAGATTTAATTTATTCTCCAATATTTAGATTTATTTTATTATATTATTGTTTCTATTTTATTATTACTTCTTAATCATAATATTAATTAAAATTACTAATCTTTAAATTTCCCCCTTTTTCTTCTAAATTTATTTATATCTCTATTGCCTTCAACTTATTTATTAATTATTTAATTTACAAAAATCCAGGATTTTACACTAGTACCTTGCTGGTACAATTTGTGGGATTGTGTTACGACACCAGGCGTCTGTTCTGATCTAAGCCGTAATCAGCTCAATCGTATTGCAAGCCATGCATCTGTTATAATGATCAAGAGATGTAGACAAAGGTTGGGGTTTGCGCTTCAGTAAACATTCTTGAATATCAAATACGATAAATGGAAAGTGAATGAAAGGACAACTTTAGTCAAAGCCCCGACCGCTAAAATGCGATCAAGGTATATTCTTTTATTATATTGAGCCTTGTTTCAATGGACATCAGCCATTGGAAAACGATGGTCTTTTGATAGCGATTGAAGTCAAGCGCTCTGATCAACTAAAGGAAAAATACAAAAGAAAAGCAATACTATTAACAGTATCGAACTCCTTCCTCTATCACCGTGATATTGGTGGACAGAGAAAGGCTAAAGGGGGCATCTTAGTGTAGGTTAGGGGTTCGTGTTAGCTATACTACCTAGCCATAACATCAGTTACTCTCGTGGCTTGAACAATGCTTACCTAAGTACCGGCTTCTCTTCCTTTGCCGTGGTATCGATGGAGGCAAGAGATCATGGGTGGCCGCAACAAGCTTGCTAGTGGTAGGGTCTTTACTTAGTTTGGGGCGGGTCGTATCTTTACACATCACTAAATGGGAAATCCTAAACTATTTTCTTGCAGTTGCGAGGTGAGTGACATGAAAGAAGGCGGTCGATCACGGATGATCCAATAATAATCTTAACAAAAAATGTTGTGTAGAGCGGTCCTTGATTCCTTCATTGCTATCGATTTTATACCTCCACCATTCTGTTATTCCAACTCCCAACATAGCCACGATCATTGTGATGGTAGGGCTGTTGAGTCTTGTTCTACCAAATAACTTCTCTTCTGCACGATGCAAATGCTTTGTTCGATCTTTTCAGTCATGCATATATACATGTGTCATCTCATAGGATACAGGTCACGCGGCAGCACCTTACTTGCTGGTTTACGACGGGTGTAAACACTAATAATCCTTTTCCACGAGGTAGTTACAAAAAAGAAAGGAAACAACTAAAAAAAAATAGATAAACAGATTTTTTTTCTAGCAAAAAGTACAATAGAGAAAATCCCTTATATATAATAGGCAATAGATTATAGTGGTGGTAGATGGTATTAATTTAGGTGCAGGTGTGTGTAGGTGATACAGTGGTTGTTGGCAATGATAGATACGTGATAGTAGCGGAGGCAGTGCTAGGTGGCGTGTGATTCTACTTACTTTCTCTCCATATAAATTCTAATTATTTTTAGAAGATTATATGATAAATATAGCATGAAACAGATTAAGAGCTCGTACACGAAAATTCTCAAGGTCGCCTGCTTGTACCGAAATGTCTATTGAGTTATTGTTGCAAAAATATGAAAAGTAGCTACTTACCAGTTACCATTAGATGGATCAAATTAACTTAGATGCAAGGATTGGAATCGTTTAAAAATATGCCAGAGCAACTCTTCAAGAGGACTGTCTTTCAGTGCCAAATTACTCCCAAAAACAAAAATTTCCCGAATTGCAATCGTTTAAATATGGTTTCCTCTAAATCCAAACGTGATATTAAAATTCAGAGAAGATATTAAATCTCGCCAAAGCCATGATTGCGGTCTGACGCGAAAGAAAGAACGACCTTCTTCTTCTTTTTTTTCTTTTTTTTTTTTTACTTTTTCCTTTTTCCTAAAAGCTGCGTGGAATGCACTATGGGTTTAATTGGTCTGGGTTTGGACCGTTTGGTCTGAATTGACATCAACCCAGAACCAAATCAACGCTCATAACTGTGACAACAAAACCAAACAGTACCAAATTGAGAACCTATCACTCCAACCCGAAAACCAAACCAAACATATAAACATATATATAATTTACTTATTTTTTTAATTGATTGAGACATCAACCCAAAACTGAACCAAATTAGCTTGGTTTGCAAGTTTTAAAACCAAGACCAAACCAAAAAGGTCCAAAACTGGTTCTGGGTCAGTTTATTCTTAAATTTTAACCGACGACACAAGTACGAACTATATACGCGGGTCGGTAACGCGGACCATTCACCGAGGACGTTTAACCCCTAGAAATGATGTGATGGCCCGCATTTGGTAAAGTTCTGAACTGCCATTCCCAACCGGATTGATATCATCTACTGTTGAGTCCGCAGTGTATAAAGTTGTGAAAAGGGCTCAACAGTAGCTAATCGTTGCTGTCTCCCTCCTTTCTCTCTCATGCATCTATACTAAAATAAAGAGAATAGAAGACATTATATTTTGTGCCATCATCCCTTGGCTTTTTCTGTTTTTACGTACAGGTTAGTTATGTTATGTCAACATAACTAATCGAATTGAATCAAATGCGAGTGAGGTATTTTTCTAAATAAGGTCATATTCGTTTTCGACGCTACTAGTGCATGAAGTTCCCTAGTTGAGAAAATGTAAAGTTTTTTCGGTTTTTTCTACTATTGTTCGCCGAGGTGGCAAGCAACAATTGGCTACTATCAATCCTTCTTTTGATCCGTCTCACTTTCTCTAGTTGTTAGTTGGTGAGCACGTGAGGGGCAGTTGAGCTGAAAATATGCAAAATGCAGTTTGCCATATTTGTGAGGACGTGGGACGGCCATATATAGCCACTCCGGCGAAGTCCTTACTCTCAGGTCCCAAAATTCACTCCAGTCTCTCTCTCTATCTCTTGTTTTCGCCGTCACAGGAATATGGGATCGGAGACGGAAACCGTGTGCGTGACCGGGGCGGCTGGATTCATCGGGTCATGGCTTGTCATGAGACTTCTGGAACGTGGATACGTTGTCAAGGCCACAGTACGCGACATCCCCAGTTGAGATTTCCAATCATCTCCTTATTCTGTTTAATTCCGATGTTCTTTTTTGTTTCGAGGATGTGTGCAGCTGAGATCAATTGTTAATTTGTTATGGTGTCGTCTTGTCGATATATATTAATTATGAGCGTTACTGCAGCCGACATGAATGATCTGAAGCATCTGTTGGAGCTGCCGAAAGCTGATACGCATTTGACGTTATGGAAGGCCGACCTCACCATTGATGGGAGCTTTGATGAAGCTATTCAAGGGTGCACCGGTGTCTTTCATGTTGCCACCCCAATGGATTTTGAATCACTGGATCCTGAGGTAAGTGACCGAGAAAATCC
The DNA here is from genome assembly GCA_947561395.2 of Buxus sempervirens. Classification (NCBI taxonomy): domain Eukaryota; kingdom Viridiplantae; phylum Streptophyta; class Magnoliopsida; order Buxales; family Buxaceae; genus Buxus; species Buxus sempervirens. The sequence goes on from OX387195.1 coordinate 7,760,604, forward strand.
ACCTATAAAGAGAGAGCACGGTATTCAAGGTGGAATGCGTGCTTGAGTAATTTATAATAAGTTAATAACATCTATTAGAAAATCCATAAACTCCCTGTTGTGTTTTGTGATTTCTAGTAAAATAAAGCTGTTTATAAAAACTTATTGGAAAGAAGATATGTGTATATTTGTAATTAAATTTCTGGCTGTCATTGGGACTTTCTTCTTATATTAAGACTTATGCCACCCAGAAATTTTGGAGTTTGGAAAGGTAGTAGCCTAGGGGACTGCAGGCGAGTAGCAAATGGGCTCACTTAAAAACAACTCCAGCAAGAGTTCAAATCCTGTGCGGTTTTGTGAGACATGGGAAAAAAAATCAAATCCTCTTTTGACTTCCTCCAATCATCACACGGGATCAAATAGAACAAAGAGTCGCCACCATTTAATTTAGGTGTGAATGGACACCAAAATATTAAATAAGCACAAAAGGCAATTTTAGGGTAAAAATAACCCTCCTAAAAAAAACAACCAGAGATGGGTAAGGGGATTAAGTTATGAACAGGGGAAGGTGTTAGGCAGCCCTATTCATCTACGCAAGGTGGTTGCCAGGTATTTGTTCATGTTAAAATAAAGGAAAAAGCTTGCTATAAAAATCACAAAAATCACAAAAAAGGCAAAAATATATGGTTTTTTCATATGAATATTCTGATTGATCCAGAACTATCAAATATGATCATACCATTCTTAGGGTTTCATGATCAAAACAAAATTGAGATAAAATCAAATAAAATCAATTTAAAGTGAAAAATCCAAAAATCTAGCTTCAAGTCAAAATTCTAGAAATCTGGAAAAATATGATTTTTATAAAATATTTCAAAATTGAACTTGAATAGTCCAGGACATAGATAAAGCCCAAATTTCACATTAAATCAGAAAATAAAAACCAAAAATACCCACGTTGATGAAAAACATCAAAAGGGGAGAACTTAAACCGTAGGGTCTTCTCTCAAAAGTAGAAAAACAATTTAAAAACCATATCATGAAACCCTAGAATTTACTTTCAGGCTTCTAGATCCAGATCTATCATATTGATCATGATAAATCCAGGATCTTAGCCTAAAACTACAAAAATCATGAAAACAGTGCTGTAGGTGCAAATATGTGAAAAATCCAAATTTTAGCAAAAAGTGGGGATCTCATGCTATAAACATCATAGATTCATGTAATTCATTCAGATATATCATAAAAAGCATTAAAACATGATCAGGATATTCAAAGCAGTCACATCTCACAAATTGGAGCACATGGGGGTCTACCCTACGGATCCACCTGTTCCCTTTTCCCCTAGTTCTCTCTTCACGTTTTACGGCTAGAGAGACTCTTGAGGTACTTGGAGATAGGTTTGGTTACACAAACACAATCAAAGGCCTTATTCTAGAAAAAAGGGAAAAATAGATATGGGGTTCTATTCTAGGGATCCACCTGTTCCCCTTTCCCCTAGTTCTCTCTTCACGTTTTACGGCTAGAGAGACCCTTGAGGTACTTAGAGACAAGTTTAGGAAGACAAATATAACAGATGTGGCCTTATTCTACAGCAATAGAGATGATCCTATTACATCTAGAATTGAAGATAGAAAATAAAAAGGGATAGGGACTTAGCTGGATTGAGCAGGCAGGCAGCAGGAGTTCTTCTCTTCTCTTGGAGTTCCTTGGACTTCCTTGAACTTCAAATTTTCGTGGCCCTTAGCTTAAGAATCTCACCTCTATTTATAGGCAAGCACAGGGGCAAGGCTGGTCCAGAAGGATATATCCTGGTCCTCAGGATAGAGTGAAAATTGGAGATAATGCCCATCCATAGCCAACCAAGGTGGCTTCAGCGAATAAAATACGTAATTCGCTCATTTAAAGCTATATTGGATTAAAGATAAAGCTCGGAAATCGAGAGAAGGACAAAACTCGCACGTATCTTTAGTGACCGTAAATGCACTACGGTCCAATGGTGACCGTATAGTTTCTACGGGCGCACCTGACCGTAGAGCGATCTCGGGCGCGACCAGCCCGTGAATACTATACGGGCAAAGCCTGCCTAGTCAATTTTTATGCATTTTTGACCTGTTTTAAGCTTTAATTACATGTTTTTATTATTTTCTCATTTTGTAGTGCAATTTGGGGTGTCTACAGGTTTGGCTATGCCGATGTGGCATAACAAATCAATAAAGAAGCGTCATTACAACGGGGGATTGTTTTGTTCGTGAAGGGCAAAATTTGGGGGCCATTTGGTATGGCTTTTGGATTGTGGATTTTGGATAATAATTTGGATTTTGAAAATCAAGATTGTAAATGCTTATTTTTAGAGTCCAAAATCTTGTTTGGGTACTTAGGATTTTAGCACCTTGTTTTAGTGGGACCTACCACTATTAATAGCTCTTTATTACTTGTGTGCAAATGTGACCTACCACCATTAATACCACCAAACCTCCAACAATGACACTCAATAGATCTGTTCTTGCCCAGTAAAGTTGTGCAATTTACTGGAAGGGTCTTTGACCATTGAATTCTAGACGCAACGACATCGTAACTCATGCACTGAGGCACACGTCAAATAGGGGGTGCTTAATGCTATAAGCAAAAAGGCTTTCAAGCTTTGCCTTGGTCCTTTCTGTAGAAAATAATAATTTTTCTGTATCCTTTATTGATTACAAAGAGGTCTCTTTATACAAGTTATAATCCCAACAATTATGGGAACTCTAATATTGGATTCTCCTTGATTACTTGAGATCCAATATTAGAGAAAGAGCTATAATTAGAAGGTACTATATTAGAAACATAACAGTTAGTAACATTCCTATTTACTCAAGATCACGATCTTGTGAGTTAGCCGTTTCTAACACTCCCCTCAAGTTGGTGCATGGATGTCTTGCATGCTCAACTTGACAAGAGAGTCGGTAAACACCTTGCTAGTTACAACTTTAGTGATAACATCTACCAGTTGGTCTTTAGATTTCACAAATGGAAAAGTAATGATTCCAGCTTCGACTTTCTCTTTGATAAAATGTCTGTCAATCTCCACATGCTTAGTCCGAACATGTTGAACCGGGTTATGAGCAATGTCTATAGCTGACTTATTGTCACAGTATAGTTTCATTGCCACTCCTGGTTTGATGCCTAAGTCATCCAGTAAATTTCTTAACCAAAGCAACTCACATACCCCAAGTGCCATACCTCTATACTCAGCTTCAGCACTTGATCTCGATACTACTTGTTTCTTACTCCTCCAAGTTACAAGGTTTCCTCCTACAAAGGTGAAGTATCCTGAAGTAGATCTTCTGTCATCAGCTGATCCTACCCAATCGGCATCGGTATAACCTTCAACTAGATGACCATGATTTGAGAACAGTAAGCCTTTACCCGTAGCAGACTTTAAATACCTTAATATGCGTTCAACAGCATCCATGTGAGGTTTACATGGGTCATGCATGAACTGACTCACCACACTTACTGCATACGCAATATCCGGCCTAGTATGAGATAAATAGATTAATTTTCCAACAAGCCTCCGGTATCTCCCTTTATCAGTGTGAGATGCACTCCCACATTCAAAGAGTTTAAGATTCTACTCAATGGGAGTATTAACTGGCTTACATCCTAGCATTCCTGTCTTAGATAATAAATCAAGAATATATTTTCTTTGGGATAAGAAAATACCATGCTTTGATCGGGCCACCTCAATCCCCATGAAGTATTTAAGATGTCCAAGTTGCTTCATTTCAAACTCAGATGCTAAATATTGTTGTAGACTAGAAATCTCCTCGTGATAATCACCTGTTACTACCATATCATCAACATAGATAATTAGGGCAGTGGTTTTACCTCTTTTGTGCTTTAAAAACAAAGTGTGATCTGAGTTACTTTGTCTGTAGCCGAAATTGCTCATGGACATGGTGAACCTGCCAAACCATGCCCTTGGAGACTGCTTCAACCCATACAAGGCCTTTTTCAGTTTACACACCATTGCTGTATCTGAGTATCGTGGTATACCCGGAGGAGGATCCATATATACTTCTTCAATGAGGTCTCCATGCAAAAAAGCATTTTTTACATCAAATTGGAGAAGCGGCCAATCTCGATTAGCTGCTAATGACAAAAGTACTTTCACAGTATTAAGCTTGGCAAATGGTGCAAACGTTTCTTGATAATCTACACCATAAGACTGCGTATATCCTTTTGCAACTAGCCGAGCTTTGTATCTCTCAATCGTTCCATCTGCTTTGTGTTTGATCGTGAATACCCATCTGCACCCAACGGTCCTCTTTCCTTCTGGTAAGTGCACAAGTTCCCAAGTGGCGTTTCTTTCCAATGCTGCCATTTCCTCTACCATAGCCTTGGTCCATCTAGAATCAGCTATAGCTTCCTGAAATTTACTAGGAATAGAAACAGAGGATAATTGAAGTACATAAGATGCATATGACTTAGACAACTGGTGGGAGGAAACATGGTTACTTATGGGGTATTTAACTTTAGATTTAGGGTCAGGTTCATACTTGGTTGCTGGTTGACCACGATTAGATCGAGGTGGAAGATGATACCGAGATGGTTCAGATGCAGTTACAATATCCTGGATATTATGGTCAACAAGAATAGGATCAGGTAATACCTCTAAGGAGTCCTCCAGAGATGATTGATTCAATGGTTTTGTAGACGTAGGAGGCAGCGTACTATCTTGACTATTTGTGCACTCATATTGACTGTTTGGCCTCATTATCTCAAAAAACTTTATTTCATCCTGATTATGTACTTCAATGCTAGTCTCCCCCTGAAGTGAAGAATCTTGTATCTCTTTTGGATAGAAAAAATTTTCTTTCATGAAAAATTACATTCATAGAGACATAAAACTTTTTAGTAGAGGGATGATAACACTGATATACTTTATGAGTGGAGCCATACCCTACAAACACACACTTTAATGCATGTGGTTCCAGCTTGGTGCGTTGGTTTGAACACATCTGAATACACGGGGTGGCAAATGAACAATGGAGGGAAGCGTACAGTGGTCTGAAAGTACATCCAAAGGTCTTCTGAATCCAAGAACACTAGATGGGGTACGATTAATCAAGTAGACAGCATAACTCAAAGCTTCACCCGATAGATGTGATGGAACGTGTCCCCTAAGTAAGAGAGATCGAGTAACCTCCAAAAGATGCTTGTTCTTCTGTTCAGCAACCCCATTTTGTTGAGGAGATTGAGAGCAAGAGGTTTGATGAATAGTACCAACTGAATGTAGAAAAGTAGTTAATTCAGTCTTGAAATATTCACCCCCATTATCCAAATGAAGAATTTTGAAAGATATGCCAAACTGTGTGAGTACCATTTGATGGAAAAAAGGATATACAATACATACATCGCTTTTGTTTTTCAGCAAATAAACCCAGTTCATCTGGGTATAATCATCAACAAAAGTAATGAACCACTTTAGTCTATGGTATTTGGAGAGAGGGGCAGGACCCCATACATCCGAGTGAACTAAGGCAAAATGTGCATCAGTTTTTTTATCATGTGAAGGAAAAACAGAACGATTGCTTTTGGCCATGATACAAGTTACACAAACAAAGTCTGAAATATTAGAACCAATAAATAATGATGGAAATAATCTCCTAAGGTAACCAAATTAAGGATGGCCCAATCGTGTATACCATAACCAAATATCCTCCTTTCTTTGAGACACACTGTCTCCCATAACATGAGCTAGAGCCCCATCATCTAATCGTTGCAAACCGTCTTCCAGATAGTACAAGCCTCCACATTGTTTACCACTGCCAATCTTCTCCTTGGTATGGGTGTTTTGAAAAGTACAGTAAGTAGGAAAAAAAGTGGCAATACAATCATGAGACTTGGTTAATTGATTAACAGAAATAAGGCTACAATTTCGTGATGGGACCAATAAAACATTAGTTAGAGATAAAGATGGTGACAGGGGTACAGTGCCAACCCCAACAACTGGGGAAGACACACCATTGGCATTAGTAATGGCTGATTTGGGACAACTAGGGGATAAATGACTAAACTGAGATTTATCATAAGTCATATGGTCTGTAGCACCTGTGTCAATTATCCAAGCACTATTTCCAGTCAAAGAAGAAAGACTAATAGCAGAATTAAGGATACCTGACTGGGCAACGAAACCAGAAGTAGTAACGACGTGGCTCTTAGGGACTAAATCCTCTGCCATGGGATCATAAGACCTGGGAGTTGCCGTCTTACCCTTTGGATGCCAAGCCGGATAACCATGGAGCTTAAAGCATGTATCTATCACATGATTATCTCCATTACAATGAGTACACTTACGAACACTTTTCTTTGGATCCAAACGAGTACCAGATTTCCAAATAGCCATAACAACTCCTTCATTAGATGTCGCACCAAGCATAGCATCTTGGCGATTTGCCTCGGCACAAATGATAGCATCAGCAACCTGTAGATTTGGAAGTGGTGTAGTCGCAAGAATATGACCACGAAGCCCATCCAAGTGGGAATCGAGACCAACCAAAAAAAGGTACAGACGTTGAGAGTTAACCAGTATGGTATACCTCTCAATATCCCAGGTACATTCCATAGTGCAAGGTTCAATAGAATCAAACTCCTACCATAATTTTTGTAGTTTTCCAAAGTAAGAAATAATAGAACATCCAGTTTGACGGATTGAAATTACCTCACAATATAATTGATATGCCTTTGATGCATCTTGGCTGATAGAGTAAGTTTGTTTGGCAACGTCCCAGATCTCCTTGGCAATAGACAGGCGTAGGAAAAGTGACCTAATGTCTTTCGTCATGGCGTCAAGGAGCCAAGATTTGAACATACATGTGACGCCCCGGACCCAGACATGTTCATTAAAGGTATATACCGATTCCTTGACATCAGGTAAGGTCCCAAAAACGCTTCCTAAATTAATAGAAAAACTGCTGTATAACGGCTGAAATAGTAAGGTCGTGTGAAGACTTTAACACCTGATAAATCACAATTACATATAGCATTACTATGGGTGCAAGTGAAGTCAAAAGCTAAACCTATATACATAATTGCAACAAGAAAGATCTATAGATAAGGTTCCACTAAGTTTTATACACACAGTCTCTTTCTCTCTATACACAATTTATACAAGATCCAAAAATAGACAACTACCAAAAATGCTATCCGGCCCTAGCCAAGATATAATAATCCTCAGGGCGATAATCATCATCAGGTTCACTATTTCTTCCTACCCCAGTTTGCGCTCGCCCTGTAGATCTATTTGAAAACAAAACCGGTTAAACAAAACACGTGAGATTAACATCCCAGTAAGTAGCACAATGCATGATAAGAACGGTTTATGCAAATCTTTAATCAATTCCGTAGCATGCTTATTTACTATACGATCAATCTCTAGCAAAATCATACTAAGAAGCATATCGATCTCGTATAAACAATACTTTGAACTTAGTGCATTCATAAATCATAAGCAGATAGTTCAATTTAATCCAAACCACAATCTCAGTAAAAATCTCATGCCCAATTCGCCCCCTCACGACTTACAGGGAAAGATCTAGCTAGGATCGCTCTTCCCAAGTGGATCACTCAAGCATGAGACATGCATGAGCTGAAAAGTACAACCCAGTCGAACTAGTTAGTGGGTTAGTGATCTCTCTTAGACCATCAAGTTAGTGATCTCTATTAGACCATCGAGTTGACTTTACAGGTTGCTGTGGCACATTCTGAGGTGGATGCAAGTTCACTACCCCAGCCCCTCATGAGCTAGGGTGAACGGCCGTCCACAACCCCCAAAACCGTGTATCACATACTGGACAAGAGTATTAAGTTCCACACAAGTCATTTCAACACACATCTGGCTTAGACATGGATCCAACTCTACAACCAAGCCCACCAAACCATAAAACAAACCACGGTTAAACAATCTCACAATTTTGAGCTTCTGGGGTGAATTTTAGTTCACTACCCACAATGCCTCAAAACATGTGATGAACTTGAGTTCACTACCCACAGGTATAATATATCATTGTTATTTAAATACCATAGGCCAATTGCCTTTTATATACCAATTTACTTAAGTATGCCTTATGTTACACAATTTAACAATGAAACAAACTTTGAATTATCCAAATACATGAGAAACCACTTCCAAATATCTTAATGTAGGTGTTATTATATCTAAGGATTCACTAAAGATCTCTTTTATATATGGAAAATATATAATTCATGGTATAATTTAGGGTTTCCCTAATTATTGATTTTTCTTTCAAAATGTGACTAAAATGTAATTATTTATTTGGGGTTCAAACTTATTTATTGAATTTAACTAAAATTTTAACTAAAACTTAATTCTTTAAGTTCTGTATACTAATTTATCAATACAGTATAAGTTTATACTAAAACTTAATTACTTTCTAAAATAATACATCAATTTCAATTTCTTTATGATCTTTGCACCAGAATTTAATTATTTTCAAAACTCATCTTCTTCGACACGAACAACTCTGCAGATCATCTCTCTCTCTTCCGTAACCTTACCCGTCTCTCTCTCACTTCTTCATTGTTTTCTTTCTCTCTATTTCTCTCATTTCTCTCCTACTATTTCTCTCCTTCTCTTCTCTCCTATAAATAGTTCTCTAATTCATGTTAATGGGTCTCTCTTCTCCATGAGAGAGAGCCCAACAGCAGCACCTATTCTTATCTTTCCTTCACGTTGTTCCCTTCCTTTATGCCATTCTTATTTCATACTCCCCTCAGCAACCAAAACCAAAGCATCACCACTCATCAAATCACCACAACAAAACCAAACAATCACAAACAGAGGTTCGATTAAACAGAAATCAAAATATAGAAACTAAATTCGTCTAAACTGCTACTTACCCGAATTCTGTTATGTAGCAGCCTTCCTTCTTCCCTATTCCTTTCTTCTTCCTCTTCTTCTTCTTCTTCCTCCCTTCTTTTCCGCTCTTCTTCTTCTATTGTGGTTTCTCTCTCGACTCACAGAACCCTAACTCTATAGAGGATTCTCGATGAATCCCACTTATAAGAGTATCTCTCAAACCGACCCAATTCACTTAAACCCACTTAAACCAAGCCAAACCAACTTCAAACTAACCCAAACCAGACCAAACCCTTAACCCGATAGTTTCTTTTAAATTTGATTGAATTAACCTAATTAAATCATTTGATTACCAATTACTCTTAATTCACAATTGCTTAAAATTTCAGAATATTACAATACAACTCTCATCCTCCCATGTTTCATATTCCTCAGAATTTTTATCTTCTAGTGCCTTCTTAGTACCAGAAATAAAGCCCCAACATTTCCTGCCCCTGATCTTATTCTCAGCATTTAGAGACCACTCGATGTAGTTAGTGCCATCGAGTCATTCTCGAGTAATTAATGAGGACATATCTTGTAGGTGGAATGGAGGCAAGACAACGGAGCTTTCATAGGAATCGATTCCATGTAGAAAAGAATAATTTTTCTGTATCCTTTATTGATTACAAAGAGGTCTCTTTATACAAGTTATAATCCCAACAATTATGGGAACTCTAATATTGGATTATCCTTGATTACATGAGATCCAATATTAGAGAAAGAACTATAATTAGAAGGTACTATATTAGAAACATAACAGTTAGTAACATTCCTATTTACTCAAGATCACGATCTTGTGAGTTAGCCTTTCTAACACTTTCAATCGATAAGTCCTCAATTTCTACATTTTCTTTCCTTTTCATTTGCTTCGGGTGATAACCTATTCGAGTTTGAGTTTTTGTTTTTCTGAAATTAAAAATCTGAATCCTTTTGCTACTGTTTTCTTGTCGTCATTTGCTCTTATTCTCATTCAACAATTTGCAATTTTGTAGTTGTTTATCATTCAAAACCCGTTTGATTAGATTTCTATTTCTATCGTGTTTTACATTTCTATTTCTATTCAAAATCCATTTCTTTACATCTCAATCATGTCTTAGCATTTCTATTTCATAGTTTACATATCAGTTCATAGATTTGTTTACTTTTACAAATCTAGTGATAAGGTTTAGATTAATTTAATATCTGGTTTGTAAAGTTTTATTTCTAACTTTACTTCACTGTTATTCCAGATCTGAAAATAAGCTTCTGTTTAGCCTCTGTTTTATTTCTCAATTCTGCGTGCTCGATCTATTCTGTTTATTAATTTGTTAGTTCCTGTTATCTACTGATTTGTTAAAAACTGTTAGGGACGTCCCCAGTACCCTGAATTTTACAACACCATTCACCGTCAATACGTAATAGTCAGTTTGGGGGTCAATAATAGAAACATTAATCTTTTTGCTTTGGCTTGTCTTAGAATGAAGTAATAAAGCCAACAGTGGAGGGAGTGTTGAGCATCATGAGATCATGTGTCAAGGCTAAAACAGTTAGGAGGCTTGTGTTCACCTCATCTGCAGGAACCGTCAATGTTCAAAAGCAGCAGCAACCTGAGTACAACGAAACCTGCTGGAGCGATCTCGATTTCGTTCGTGCCACAAAGATGACTGGTTGGGTACGTAAGTACTCAAAAGCAGCAGGAGCAACCTGATCGAGTACAAAATTAACTTTTTATTGATAGCGCGTTTTTCTGTTGTGTCCAGATGTATTTTGTATCGAAAACGTTGGCCGAAAAGGCCGCTTGGAAATTTGCAGAGGTGGTGAACATAGATTTCATCAGCATCATACCCACCCTCGTGGTTGGACCCTTTCTCATGTCATCAATGCCACCTAGCCTTGTAACCGCGCTTTCCCCACTCACCAGTATGCTTTCTCTCTCATCTTGTATAATCCAATGTGGATGCCATATTGGCAATTTTTTTCCTTTTTCCTTAACTCTTTCCTTGCATACACTATAGAACACCAATTCTACTAAAAGCTTAATCTGACAATAGGGGATGAAATTTATATATTTAATTATATTCTTAACACTCCCCTCACTTGTGGAATATTTTTCTAACGGGTGGAGTGGAGCTTTGAACCCGGCCAGGACCTCGGCTTTAACCTAAGGCTCTCATACCATACGGAACACCAATCCTGCCAAAAAGCTTAAGCTAATAATAGGGGTGAACTTTATATATTTAATTATCTAACAGCTACACGTTCTTGTTTTGTAGGAAATGAAGCTCACTACTCGATTATAAAGCAATGTCAGTACGTGCACTTGGATGATCTTTGCAACGCTCAAATCTTCTTGTACGAGAATCCAAAAGCCAAAGGAAGATACATTTGCTCATCTTATGATGCCACCGTCCTTGAAATTTCCGAAATGCTTAGGGAAAAATACCCAGAATATAACGTTGCTAACGAGTAAGATCCTCCCACCTTTTATCTGGCATTAGATTTGATTGGAGCAATGTAATGCACCGAGAACTGAGATGATTGATTGTTTGATAATAAGTTCCAAATGCCGTTAATTGCACCAGGTTCAAGGACATGGATGAAAGCCTGAAAAAGGTTGTATTTTCCTCTAAGAAACTTATTGACATGGGGTTCGAGTTCAAGTACGGCTTGGAGGAAATGTTTGACGGTGCTATCCAATGCTGCAGAGAGAAGGGCCTGCTCCCTCCTCTTGTCAAATAACATGTCAATGGCAAGCAACATGAAGAAAAAGAAGCAAAGGGCGGATCTTAGGATAACATTTTCCTAAGTCAAATCATATTTTAGTTTTATATATACTAACAGGATGCATGTGTAGTATTGCACATGTGTAAGAAGGAATAAAAGGAGAGTGTGGGAGGGAAATTAGAAAAACTGATTGAAAGTTTTAAAAAAGTTGAGATAGTTTTGACCATTATACCCTTATATTAATAAATCTTCTCAATAGGTGTGTAAGGGCTATTTTGGAAAGCTACACATTTTGTTTGGCATGCTTTCCAAGGGGCCTATTTCCATTATATGGTATACATAAATATTATAAATATGTATTGTTTGTTGTCATTTCTTCTTTGATCCATTAGTTTAAGGTTCAATAACAGGTCCAAAAGACTAAACCTAGTCCTTGTTTTCTACGATTGAGCTATTCCTTCGCCACTTAGGCGGATCACTTCCTGTGGTGGCTTTATCTGCAGCCCTTAAATGAAGCCTCCACAGGATACAAACACATATCCTGTGGCTGAAAACTGTGAGTTGCGTGTTTACATCCATAGGACACATGTTTGCAGATAGAGCCACCACAGGATGTGAATTGCCACTTAGGAAGTGCAGCCAACATGTTATTGCAAAGTGTGTTTCAAATTAAACTTAAATTTTATGTTTAATTAATAAAAATGTAACTGTGTTCTGCTGGGTTAATGTATATCGACTTGAAATCTGCTGGAGTCGTAGGCTGGAAGATCTGCTGGTCCAACGGCAATGTATGTGTCCACATAGGCATGTGAAGCTGACATGAACACATGCATTGCCATTGGACCAGTAAATCTTCCAACGATAGGGTCTAGGTGATATGGTCTCGTGTATATCTATCTATACTATATATAAAGAGAACACAGATTTGAGAAACATATCAAAAAATATATATGCCTTTTTTTTTCTAATGTTATTTTATCTATTTTATTTAGGTGGATAACTCTGGCATATAATGATATATGGGTTTCTTTGGCACCCTGACCCCCATTGTTATCAACGTCACCCGAACATACAAAGCGTTAGATGGACTTGGAGAAGAAAAAAGGCAAAGAATACACAAAAGCATTTAAGTGAATAATAACCTGACGCTATGCGTATGTGCGTCGAGTATAGTATTGTCCATGACTCTAACTTCTCTAAAAGCATTTAAGTGTATACCAATCATGTGACTCTACGTGTGGCCATTTTATGTCTATTCATCTTGTGCAATAAGTTATAAAATTGAGCTTTCTCATGAGCTTTTGCTAGGATGTCTAGCACCTACTGTGCCGTTATCATTGCCGTTAAGATGGACGTGGGAAAATTATAAAAAGGACCGCCTTTTTTCATGTATTTCCAAAAACATGCTTTGAAAAGTTAATATTAAAAAAATGCAACTTTTCATGTATAACTGTGTTTCAGTCCAAAATCACTGTAGGTCGATTAATCGCAAATTTTGTGATTAATCGACAAAATATTTAATTACACCAATCGAACAATAAACATTGAGATTTGTTGATTAATCGAGTGGTATTTTCAATTAATCAAATAGCCATGATGAACTAATGTGTATCTGTGGATTATTAAACTTGTATCTTTCGAAGATTTAACTTGTATCTTACAATGATCATGCTTGTTTCCATAATGGTCAACCTAATTTTGTATGTATCCCATGAAAATCATGCTTGTATCCGTCGATGATTTGTCTGATATCCTTGAAGATCTATCATGTATCCTTTGATGATTTGAAATTTCGATTAACCGGAATCTTAAATCGTTGTTTTGTGATTAATTGAAAAGTATTCGATTAATCGAAATTCATGGACATGATCAACGCACGATTAAAGCCCAATTCAACGTTCGTACATTCATTCGATTTCCATTAATCGTACTTTCGTAAGATTAATCAAAGGGCAATTTTTGAACTTTGAAAATTGTTATAGTGATTTCGATTAATCGTAAATTATGCGATTAATCGAGCTACAGTTATTTCAGACTGAAATGAAATTACACAGAAAAGTTGCACGTTTTTTAACATTTGACTTAAATACTTGGGAAAAGGCAATCCTTTCAACAATTTTCCCAATAGTTTCTAGCATTTACACCCTTTCATTTGAGATGTGACAATTTTTTACTAACCCGGATATAATGTAGAGCATCAAAAACATAGTAACATGATGCAGAATCTATAAATGCAACACTATATATAATATGAACAAGTAAGTTTGCGGGACATTTTTATGCAGAAAGAGTGGTATTAAAAGCACAAACTAATGATTAAATCAAGGTAATACTGCCAAATTCTAAAGCATTCCAAATTGTAGAGAACTAAAGAGGCCTGGTGCAAGAAACATATGTGCTTAATAATTAATACGACAGGTTATTCGGCCACGACCATTTAACGGTTGGTTTCTAAAGGAAAGTCACAGCCTCAAGCTTACCACAATGTAAGAAGCATACAGAGGCCTAAAACATGAAACATCCAAACTAATGAAATTGATTCCCATGCATAAGTTTTTCAAAGACGCACTGCATTTATAAATTGTTCTCAAACATGTAATTCCTGCTAGTGTTATCTTTGCCCACAAGCTTAGGAAAAAAAAAGAAAAAGAAATTCCTTGATCAATAGCTTTCGAGACGAACAGCCACTACAAAAAAAAAGTGGTATAACGACACTAATATAAGGGCACTTATAAAAAAGTGCCCTTATAAGTGCCAAAATACGGCATTTCATATACAGACGCCGTTATAAAACAATTTATTACGACATTTTCTAAAAATGCCATTATAAAATTATTTATTACTGCATTTCCTAGAAAAATGCCGCTAAAAAATGATTTATTACGGCATTTTCCTAGTGAATGCTATTATAAAATAATTTATTACGGCATTCTTTAATTGCATGCCCCTATAAAACAATTTGTTACGGCACTTATCTATCAAATGCCGCTATACAATAATTTATAAAATATTGTATTACGACACTTTCTTATGAAATGCCGCTATAAATATAAAATAATTATTAAAAATAAAGTAATTTTTTTGGGTAAATTAATTTAATTGATGTATTATGAAAATAATTCAGATTTAGTCATGAAATTATTTGAAAGAAGACTAGTTCTTAATTATTTAAAGAAAACATAATTAATTACCAATTAGAAAGAATTGGATGATTGAATATGAATTAGTTTTAAAAAAAAAACCCTAAAACCGATTTTTCCGTTTTTTGCTGTCAATTTGCACTCAACGAATAAAACAGAACATGATCTGCGGACTAGGGCGTTCTCCCGTTCTCTACAACAAAATAGTCGATTACTCTTTCTCGCGTTTTCTACAACAAAAATAGTACATGGATATGCCTGATGAAGCCTTAGGGTTTTGATTTCTGAAACAGATTCATTTGCGTCGGAGTTATGTTTCTAGATCTCTTTCATAAGTTTCATCTTGTTTGAAGATTTGACAGATCTATTTTCGAGTTTGCACATTTGATTTGTGGAATCGTTATGTAGTATTTAATATTGTGGATCTAATTTCTAGATCTATTGTTCTTTCCTTGTATGTTTGTTGGCAATAACCAGCAAAGTGACGAGAAAACAAATTTGATTCAAAACAGTCTCCAGCTGTGACCTGATTGCATTCTCAGGCGATCTTCCTTCTTTTCGGGCGACTCAACTATCTGAACGATAACGTTTCCGGTAATCAACTCTTCATTCAACTATTCCTTCAAGTTCTTACGCTCCATAGCTCTTTAATACTCAAATTTGATACTTGTTTGTTCGGATTCCAGTAGTTATCGTAATTTTTGCCGATGGTTTTTATGGCCCTGAAGAACCTTTTTTTTCCGAATAAGTTTTGGAAATTTGTTTCTTTAATTGTGTGATTTAGTTCCATGTGTGCTGTTCGTCTCATTGCGTTACGGTGGAATCCGATATCTTGGTTCTTATGACATTTCTAAGACCCACAACTTATATGATCAACAAACTTTCAAAGTGGAGTAAGCAGAGAACATATCACTTAACAGTACGTGAACCAACTCTACCAATAGCACCCGCGACAAATACAAGATCTTTGTCTTTTGATGCAGATGCCATTTATTTGGTGGTAAACATGCCTGTCACACTAACTAAATGTTGGCAGTAATTGGGCTAGATGCAAGTCAGATACACAGAAACAATTTATAAGGTCACACAAATTTGACTAATTGTAATTTTGCCCACCCTTGTGGTTGGACCTTCTCTGTTTATTATGAAAAAAACAAATGAAGTTCCTGACTCAATGGATTGTAACTGACACAAACCTTTGCCAGAAATTGAAAAATTAATGTGTCACCTCTAAATAACCCATGAACATCAACTCATACACAATTTTCTGGGAGCCAAAACAATTTTATTCCATTTTTGTCCCTTCGCTGCGAGGGGGTTAAATTGAGAATGACATAGATGCCCAACACTACTCCACATGGTTACCACCAAGCCATGAAAGCTGGCATTTGGTCACTAATGCATGGCCAAATAGATTAAGATGTGATTTTTTGGAAACATATCTAGTTTTATTAGACATGATAATCTGACTAGATATTGAGCTCCAAATTCTTCTGCTAGTTGTCAGGAAAAAGATTTTAAGTGGCAATGTATTTCTGTATTCTCATTAACAGGGCAGCTAAGATATTCATTAAGGATGTTTAGGTCTTAAGAAGGTGACTCACTTTCTTATTTTGTGTTTCCTGTTGTTTTTGCTTTCTTTGGCAAAATTATTAAGAAGGCTGGGAGAGTGGTTTTTGGATAGGCATAAATGAAGTACAAATTTCTAGTCTCCAACTTGTGGACAACACCATTACTATTGTGCTGGGTTAACTGATAAAGGTTATATTCTTATTTCATAATTGCTGGTTCAAAGGTAAAAGAAGCAATTTATGAAAGGAATGTCTAATTGCAGCTAGTCTTCAACTTATTTAGAAAGAACATAGCAGAAGGCAAATTGAGTAAAAGAAATTTCCACAACATGTAAGTGAGAGAATTAAAGGTGCTATATCACTTTCGGTGTCAAGTTGCCATGATTTCAATGGCTGATCAGGTTTACCGGTGTTTCCATCTAGTCCATGTAGTTAAAGTGAATGTTGATAGACTGTTTTTGGTTCACCCAGGACAGGACCCACATATTTCAGTGGGCTTATTATAGACCACAAGAGGAAGGTTATCTTCATGGTGAATGAGACTAGTAATAGGGGCTGAAATCATTGTACTATGGACTTTGTTGTGGCAAGCCGGCTGGCTTGTTAGTTTCTCCTATCATTACTGGATTGCATTACAAGTCATAAGTGGCAATTTTGGTTACTCTGGGCAGCTTGTTGAATACCCCTAGTGCCTTAACTGAACATCACTTTTATATTGTCAGTTCAATAGTTTTTTTACATTGGCCTGTTTGCAGTATCATGGTCATTTAGTGACAGATAATAGTGCTGATTAAGATTCATGCCCTTCACCGTAGAACGACTTATTAGTGACATTAGTTTGAACTGAGGATTTGTACTTGTGAGTTCACTAATGTTTTTTGCCCCGAGGTTCAGTCCCGAATCAGAGTCTAATGATGGTTGGTTTTGGTTCTCCTAGATCATGTTTTTTGTGGTGCATCTTTTAACTGGGGTGATGGGACTTTGTTTTAATGGATATAATTACCAGTTTGTTGAAAGAAAAATGTAGTGTAGATTTTCATTGTTTTAATTGTATGAAAGAATGTTATCTCTATTTGGATAATAGTTTTCATGCATAAATAAACTTGATCAATCATTTTCAGAATTTTATTTTCCTTCATTTTGATGTCTTCCTATTCTTGGACATCTTATTAATTGCCACATCCTTATTTCTTTCTTGTGCATGCATAAATGAACTTGATCAATCATTTTCAGAATTTTATTTTCCTTCATTTTGATGTATTCCTATTCTTGGACATCTTATTAATTGCCACATCCCTAATTCTTTCTTGTGAACACCTTAAGTAAATAAAATTTCCTTTCTACAAGGACTTGCAAGTTTTCGTGACCATGGCTGCAGCAATCAGGAACAGGTATTTCCTTTCTACAAGGACTTGCATGTTTGCTTTTTTTTTTTCGGTTTTTGACCAGAATGATGGATTTGGTAAATGGTGTATATCTGTATAAATAATCTCGGTTTGACTTGAAAGTCTGGCTTCTCTGTTTGTTGGAAAGGGGTATCGAGAAAGAACACAGATAATTGAGGCTAGATTCCTCACACCAATAAGAACAAGACTAAGGTAAAAACTTCTTAAAGGTGTGTTGGTGAATGTTATTGAGTGAGGTTTTGATTCTTTTCAGACTTTACCATCCATTTTTTCCAATTTCATTTCTTGGTTTATCAGAGTCAATTTAAATTTCTTGGCTCTTTGCAACTTATTTGATATTTCGTTGGGGCAGATTGTTGATCTTCTTTGACTTGTAAGAGGTGTTTATTTATGAAATTCTCCAATCTTCTTTTATCATTCATATTATGATTTGATAGATTCCTTTTTCCAGTTTAACCCCTTTCTGATTACTTTGGATCTTCTTTTCAATTATTATCTGTTTTGCCTAACAAAACCAAGTACTGTACTTGAGAGTGGGTTTGGATCTGTCCTACAGATAAGACCTACTTTCCTGCCAAAACCTGGCACCGAAAGGTAACATAGAGTTGTATACTTCAAGTAAAAAGCGAGATGATGCTTTAGATTTTAGAATAAATAGTGAGAGATGATCGCTTTATAACTAGTCAATCTTCTGCAACCATTTGTTTTCCCTAAAATAGTTTTTTGAGAGTTGAATCAGCAGGAAAACATTGTTTGGGTTCGGCCTTTTGAATCAAGGAGCTAAATCCAGAAAAGAAACTTGAGAATCTAGAATCAGCAAAGGATGTTCAGATGTTGACATTAGCAAATGATACTGAATTGAAGTTAGCACGGGATGTTGAGAACTTGAAGTCATACTTAAATGAATTGGAATTAAAATTGCACAAGGTGTGTTTTTGAAAATCTTTGAGCTCCATGCTTAATATAATGATAGCAGTTGGTGTGGATTTACTTATTTTCCCTTCAAAATGCTTGACAAAATTTCATTGTAATGATCTTTGAGCTGTTTCTTGCAATTATATCAAGAGAGGGGTCATTGATTGCCGCCCCTGGTCCAATGGCTGCCATAATAGTTTATATTGCCATGTCTGGTATGACATGATATGGATACGGGTGTGAGAAACAAGAGCAAACTTCAAATCAGTGCCTACATTTTTTTTTGGGGGGGGGGGGGGGTGTGGGAAATTAATTTTTTTTAAATTAATATACTTTTAGCGGCACTTGGTGGTTGCAGCTAAAGCCTTCAAGTGTTGATAAACTTTATTATGACACTTTAAAAAAAATGCCGTAATAACTCACATTTTTACTGCATTTTTAAATGCTGTAAAAAGTCAATTTATAGCGGCATATTCCAAAGTGTCGTTATAAGTTGTCACTATAACATAATGCAACACCACTTGAAACGGCACTTTATCAAAATGCCGTTATAACATATAACGGCATTTTTTCATATTATAAGGGCACTTTTGAAGTGCTGTAATAAAAAGACTTTTTGTAGTGAGTTAAAAAACAGGCCTATCTCCTATATGACTTTAGTAACACTCAGGCTCATTAGTATTCTTTAGGATTTACGCTCAGCTAAAGCTCACAAGTTTTTTTTCTGAGATTAGACTAAGCTCAAAAACGCTCAGCTCAAGCTATTCAAGGAAAATGAGCTTGTTGTCAAGCTCTGACTTAGCTTATGATCCTAATTATTGAGCACAAGAAGGCTCACACAAGCAAAGCCCACACTTTAGCCAAGCTTGAACAATCTATTAACAGCCACATCAAACACCCACGTTGATTGGACACTCAGAGTAAGACAACAATCTAGGAGTTGATGTATACAGCACCTCGTCTAAAAGAGATAACGTATTATAGAACACCGTTCTTGCTAAAAGCTTAAGCTAATAGTAATCGGGTGAATTTTATATATTTAATATATTCCTTAACACTCCCCCTCACGTGTGGGCCGGACTCAAACCCTTTTTTTTAGGGGACCCATTTTAGGGAGGCCTTACACGTAAAATATTTTTTTTCTCAATGGGTGGAGTGAAGGTTTGAACCTAGGACCTGGCGTTTGCTTAAGGCTCTGATACCATATAGAACACCGTTCCTGCTAAAAGCTTAAGCTGATAGTAATCGGGTGAACTTTATATATTTAATATATTCCTTAACACGTATCAACACAAGGACTTGTTCATTATATAATTTTATATGGCTATTGTTACATGCCTAACCATTACTCAAAAGCCCCAAGGCATAATGGAGGCTTTGCTAGTTAAGCACTTAACATTTAGGACCGTAACAATCCACCATGCTTCTGCAACCAACGTCCATGGCGGCCCACTCTACCGACACTAACCCGGTGGTAGCCCTTTCCTTCTTAGCGGTTTTACTCATCTATCAGTGTTCAATGACTTAGCAATATACCCATACATAATATCAAGGTATTTTAATCCAGCCTATAGGTCGCCCCTGCATGTTATCCTACATTTGGACGGGTTTGGACTGCCTGTCCTACCTGTTTTATATTCTACTTTCTCTTTCTTAATAGAACTTTGTGTTATCAATAATAAAATAGGAAAAACAAAGTAAATTATACATCTAAAGATATATGGTACTCCATACGTGGATTACATAACATGCATGCCTCCGGAATTTATCATGGTCAATTTTGCAGAAAGAATGAAAATCATTTTCAATTTCTGTTCAGAAACTCACATAGAATACTTGGTCGCTTCAATGGCAGCTTCAGCCAGTAGAAAGTCATTCACTGCAACCTTTTTGTTCTCGTTTTTTTTGTCTCGACATCATACATTACAAAGGCGATGAAGTCCTTCAAATCAGATTACGTTGAGGTGCATATGGTCAAACCATCAGACAATTAAACTAGTCTATACATTATTCCTATGTTCTAAAAAGGAAATGCATTCCTCAGGTGATCAATAAAATCAATTGGATTAACACGGTGAAACAAGAACTCCTATGAATTGTCACACCAACTAAACATGGTGGAACTATCCATGTGAAAATGTCTAACTTTTGACAAGCAAGTAACAAAAACTGCATGTAGATGCAGACAGCCCTCAAAGAAGCAGCAGATCTCAGCAAGGCGATTTGGGGAAGCTCCTTGATCTAGCAATAGCAAAAAATGTTTCAAGATAATCAACACCATATTTTTGTACATACCCCTTGACGACCAATCTTGCCGGGAATTTTTAGATCCATTTCACAACAATGGCATCATTTCCTTGCGGCAATCTGACAAGCTCCGAAGTAATGTTTCTTTCAACGGAAGTTAACTCCACTTTCATTGCATTTTCCCACTCTTCTTGTGAGACCATGGCCCTCGGGTTGTTGGACCATCGAACCATTTTGGTTTGGAGTCGCCACTATTCATTGGGTCACGAGTGTGGATAGTCACCATAAATTATCTAAATAAGACAAAATTGGTCTAACTAAAAAGCGGGTCAGGAGGTTCAATTAAGTGATTGGGAAGGTCCCAACCACTTCTGGTTTAGTGAACCGGTTACCCTTTTCAAATTTTACCCTTAAGAAATTTTAATTTTACAAAATCTCAAATTTTAAAAAAAATTTGATTTTAAATTAAATTGAACATAAAAAAAATGTGGGATTATTGGACTTGACCCGTTGGATGGTACTCCATGGATCATTGATATGATCCTTTGGAAAGTATTCATCAAAAATCAAATTTACACAAAAACTTAAACTAAAATTTTCAAACCAAAACTTTAAGAAATTATTTAAAATACCCAGAAATAGAGTAAAAATAAAATAAAAGCCTTTGATATGGGTTTAAGTCACTTGACTCCTATTATGAATTTTAATGGAAGTCTTGGCTATGTTAAACCATAATTAAATAATTTATCTCAAAAATCAGACATGGGCACATGTGAGCATCGATCACACGTTGGGTTTTATTTTAAGATACACATGAAGATAGGATCGTGGTTGGCAATTTATGAAGTCAAGTCAAAGTAGCAACCTGATAATACATAATTTGAAAAAAAAGAAAAAAGACAATCACTTTTTGGGTAGGAGACAATAAACATTAATGAAGTCCCTCAATCAATGATCACCACGTAATATGTGAGTACTGATAGATCGATAAATAAGAAAAATATCAAAATATTGTTTTTTGGTTCCAAATTTCAATAACTTAATAATAATATTTTTTTAAAACTTTTCTAATGATTTGATAGAAATCATTAGAAAAACAAATTTATTTTGTTTAGTCAATGCTGACCGGTGCATTGAACTTAAAAAAAAAATTTTTGACTTTCAAGTTGAA
Source organism: Buxus sempervirens (assembly GCA_947561395.2). Taxonomy (NCBI): domain Eukaryota; kingdom Viridiplantae; phylum Streptophyta; class Magnoliopsida; order Buxales; family Buxaceae; genus Buxus; species Buxus sempervirens. The sequence continues at coordinate 7,782,641 of OX387195.1, forward strand.
TGCACAAATCACAAGGCACAATACGACTTGAAGGCATCAGGATATATTACAAGAGAGTCTAATCTCACATTTTAGTATGTTATTTCTGGAGTCTTTGTAATTATTACTTATCATTGATATTGCTCCCAGATATTTTGCTTGGTTAAACTGTTAATTAAGCCTAAAATTCCGGAATTAGCGTTAGTTTAATATTTACAAATGGTTAATTTCATAAAAGGTTGAGTTTATGGTGAGTTACGTTTGTCCACCCTATGGAGCGCGGTCAACACATACTTATATCTTCTTCCCCTGACTTGCTTGTTGATCTCTTGACCTGAAGCACTAATCCTGTTGTTAAACCATACAGACTATATATAGCAATCATATCTCATGAAAAATAACTAGTTTGGTTGGGACAAGATGTTGTCCTTATGTGTTCTTCTCCCCCTGTCAAAGCTTGTTAATATCTTACTAACTGATGAGAAGAAGATTAGTTTTGCTATTAGTGAAATCAAATCTTATGAAAGATTAATGGTTGACGAACATTGATTGAAAATTTTACCTTTAGGAATACAAATATATTTGAATGTTCTTGTTCTCTTATATCTTGCATGCTTTGGCAACTGGTTCATTATTGTGCTTGTAGGGGTAATGCTTTTATTCATCATCATTTGAGTACTCGTCCATGAAGCTGAAGCTTGGATGTCCGGGAACCTCAAGTCTTCTTTCCTTCTTTCTTCCTTCTTTCTTTCTTTCTTGTTTCTTTCTTTTTCTTTGAACTTTGTCAATATTAAGTTGTTGTAGAAACGATCATTTGACAAAAGAAAGAAAGAAAGAAAGAAAGAAAGGGAAGAAGAATTGAGATTGCCGAATGGTAACTAGGACCTTCTTATGTGGGATTCTGTATTGGTAAAAGAAGAAATGTTCTGAGATGTTATAAGAACGTTAGGGTTATAAGAACTTTTGAGATAAATGTTCTGAGATGTTATGAATTTATATGAAATCATATAAAGACACGTGTCATTATCTGACTACTGCTTAAGGGTTTAAAATACGTGAATGCTGAAGCAATTTATAAACATCGGTTGGGAAGGGTTTCTCCTTTCCGACCGATGTGGGACTAAATAGAAACCTATTACAATTCAAGCAAGCTTCTAGATAGACCGTGTATATTATAAAAACTCAATCTTCACAAGTAGATGTACCATCTAACATCAGCAGATTGACCGAATCGAATGCAAATGCACATCAGAACTTTAAGTATGGAATGCAAACTTCACACAAGAAAAACTTGGATGATAATTGACCAAAGCAGGAGTAAAACCAAGCGAACTTGATAAACAGGGCTGTCTAATTAGGTGAAGATTAGATCTATATGCTCATGAACAAATCTTTTTAGACGTTAGGGGGTGGCCAAATCTTCCCAAAGAACTCCTCCACACGCTTGCTTTGGTTGACATAACCATTCTAGTCCCGCAGCCAGAAGTTCTTCCGCTGCAGCCCATGGCTGATGCAAACTAAGCTCAACTGATCCCACTTCACAAGCTGTAGATAATAAGAAATTTAGTCAAGATGGAATGCACCAAAATACAATATGGCATTATAACAGGGCTCATTCAAGTGGTGTTGAAGATGACATTCAATGGTGGATCTGTATCTACATTGATTGTATATTTACTATAATCTTAACGTACATCTACTCTCCATAGACAATATTGAAGATAATGAAAAGAGAACCAAACCTCGTCTTCGCTGAAACTGTAAGCAGCAGCAGGATCTAGCGATAGCCTCCTCACAAAAGAGTATTTCTTATCAGGCGAGGTCATAGATTCTTTGAGTGACAGCAATATCTTCAAAGGAACAATAATCACTACAAAAAAAAAGTGATATAACGACACTAAAATAAGGGCACTTATATAAAAGTGTCGTTATAAGTGCCTTAATACGGCATTTTGTATGCAAATGCCGTTATAAAACAATTTATTACGGCATTTTTCTAAAAGTGCCATTATAAAACAATTTATTGCGGCATTTTCCTACTAAATGCCATTATAAAATAATTTATTACGGCATTTTTTAATTGAATGCCCCTATAAAACAATTTGTTACAATACAATAATTTATAAAATATTGTATTACGGCACTTTATTACGAACGCCGCTATAAAGTTTAAATTAAAAACCCACAATAATTAATGATTTTTTCCTTTTCGTGCAGGGCCTGAAACACAATTGTTATTTTTCACGTCTCATTCGTTGCCAACAAGAGAGGCAGCAGATTCTGGGTGGGTTGGGCCACAACATTTTGTGAAATAGCTTTTTAACCCTTTTAAATAAGAGTAGCCATTTGAAGCCTGGCCCAAATTGTGGGCCCTTTTTTTGTTTGGGGGGCAATAATTATGAGCGTATTTGTATGCTTGAAATTCATAATTTTGCACCCTAAAAACATTATTCGATTGAGAGGGGTTTTATGAGTAGAATTTGACACCCAAAATTTTTTGCAAATCTGAATACGCAAGAGCATTACACGTTTTACGGGCCAGAAGGGAAAGGAGCTTGCGATTATAGAACATTTTATTGCGGTTTTCTGAAGCAAAAGGAGCTTGCGATTTTCTGAAGTTTCTACAAGACAAAGGTTTGTCTCTTTGATTTGTTTTTCATCTTGTGTGATTGAGTTGTTGTGATCGCCTTTACGATTTTTTAGGTTTTCGGTTTCCTTTTCAGATTATTGTTACAGTTGTTTAGATTTAGGTTTTTATTTTGTTCTTCGATTTCTCATTTTTTTTTCTTTAGATCTTTGATTTGTTAGGGTTTGTTATTAATTCATTACTGAATACTACCTTTAAGAATTTTTTTTGATAGATTTCATTTTTTTCGTTGCTTATTTAGGGATTAGTAGATTGTTAAACTGTTTTTTCCATCTATGTTCTGCTGGTTGTGCGTTTGTATTTCAAATAATTGAAGTATTTTTTCAAGTAGTCTTCTCTTCTAATATGCAATATGTATACTAGAGCAATCAAACATTCTGCAGTGGACGCTTGCCTCTGTTCCGTTGATTAAGGCTTTACAACTTTCCCTATCTTTCCTATTCTGGTAAGTGCAGAATAAAGATGTTACTACAATATTGTTGGCGCATTTAGCTAAGTTTTGTTAGCATCTCAGCACATCTGTATATTTAAGAACTACAATATTGTTCAATCACTCGATTAATTCTACTCACTCGATTACTACAATATTCTTTTTTTGGCTTTTTATCTTGCAAAAGTTTGTTCCCAGCATTGAGGTAGTCTAAGTTGTCTAACCTTGTTGCTTTTTATTGAAGATGACTATTGCATGAATTTCACGCTTTAATTTACCTGTCCTTTGCTTCTCTAGGGATAGCTTTATATTTTCGTATCTAGAATCATCTATGAACTATAAAAGGTTTCATAATCCATTCAATATTTTAAACTTCGGGGAATACCAATAACTTCTTTAGGGGGGCGTATCTTGGATAAATGTAAACATATTGAAGCTCAATGTCCTTAAGAAGTGAGCACATGTAATGCTTTGGACTTGACAAGAATAAGGAGGACATTGTGTGAAGGGAAAACAGAAATTGGAGTGAAGTAGTTGTAGGTTAAAATGAATTTTTAGGGGCGTATTTTTTAGGAGGGAAAATCCTTGCATTTAGAGAATGAATAGGTGTGGAGAGGTTTTTTTGCTCATGGGTGTGAAACTAGAGGTGGATCTGGACGGTCTTAATCCTTGTCAATTGGTAGTCTTAGAAGCTGGTGAGATTGTTATAGCAGACTGCTCATGCATTTCAAAGTTCGTGGGTTTCTTCAAAGGTCTTAGAAGCTTCATCAAGTAATGTAACAAATGCTTTCTGTGTCATCTATGACATTTAATTAGCCTTATATATACCTGTTATGAACTTAATATAACTGTTTAGTCCTTGGGTGTCTATTTGTACACCTGTTTCACCATCTGGACCATAGAATGAAACAGAGTTAAGTAAATCAACCTACTTAGATGATTGTTGCTGCCCATTCTATAGGATTGATCTACTGAATCGTAGATGGTGTTTGGGTTTACCATCTGTAGACACCCCAAATTGCACTGCCAAATGAGAAAATAATAAAAACATGTAATTAGAGCTTAAAATAGGTCAAAAATGCATAAAAATTGACAAAACAGGCTTTGCCCGTATTTCCTTCACGGGCCTGTCGCGCCCGAAAATTATCTACGGTCAGGCACGCCCGTAGTGAAAATACGGTCACCGTTGGACCGTAGTACATTTACGATCACTAAAGACACGTGCGAGTTGTGTCCTTCTCTCGATTTCCGAGCTTTATCTTTAGTCCAATATATCTTTAAATGAGCGAATTAAGTATTTTATTCGCTGAAGCCACCTTGGTTGGCTATGGATGGGCATTATCTCCAATTTTCACTCGATCCTGAGGATCAGGATATATCCTTCTGGACCAGCCTTGCCCCTGTGCTTGCCTATAAATAGAGGTAAGATTCTCAAGCAAAAGGCCACGAAATTTTGAAGTCCAAGGAATTCTAAGAAGCTCCAAGAGAAGAGAAAGAACTCCTGCTGCCTGCCTGCTCAATCCAGGTAAGTCCCCTATCCCTTTTTATTTTCTGTCTTCAATTCTAGAAGTAATAGGATTATCTCTATTGCTGTAGAATAAGGCCATATCTATTTCGTATTCCTAAACTTGTCTCTAAGTACCTCAAGAGTCTCTCTAGCCGTAAAACGTGAAGAGAGAACTAGGGGAAAGGGGAACAGGTGGATCCCTAGAATAGAACCCCATATCTGTTTTTTTCTTTTTTTCATAGAATAAGGCCTGTGATTGTGTTTGTATACCCAAACCTATCTCTAAGTACCTCAAGAGTCTCTCTAACCGTAAAACGTGAAGAGAGAACTAGGGGAAAGGGGAACAAGTGGATCCGTAGGGTAGACCCCCATGTGCTCTAATTTGTGAGATGTGGCTGTTTTAAATATTTTGATCATGTTTTAATGCTTTTATGATATATCTGAATGAATAACATGAATCTATGATGTTTATAGCATGAGATCCCCACTTTTTTCCAAAATTTGGATTTTCACCACTTTTGCACCTACAGCATTGTTTTCGTGATTTTTGTGGTTTTAGGCTAAGATCCTGGATTTATCATGATCAATATGGTAGATCTGGATCTAGAAGCCTGAAAATAAATTCTAGGGTTTCATGATATGATTTTTGAATCCTTTTTCATTATTGAGAGAAGACCCTACGGTCTAAGTTCTCCCCTTTTGATGTTTTTCATCAACGTGGGTATTTTTGGTTTTTATTTCTTGATTTAATGTGAAATTTGGGCTTTATCTATATCCTGGACTATTCAAGTTCAATTTTGAAATATTTTATAAAAATCATATTTTTCTAGATTTCTAGAATTTGACTTAAAGCCAGATTTTTGGGTTTTTCACTTTAAATTGATTTTATTGGATTTTATCTCAATTTTGATTTTGATCATGAAACCCTAGGAATGGTATGATCATATTTGAAAGTTCTGGATCAATCAGACTATTCATATGAAAAAACCATATATTTTTGCCTTTTTTGTGATTTTGTGTGATTTTTATAGCAAGCTTTTTCCTTTATTTTAAACATGAACAATACCTGGCAACCACCTTGTGTGGATGAATAGGGGTGCCTAACACCTTCCCCTGTTCATAACTTAATCCCCTTACCCATCTCTGGTTGTTTTTTTAGGAGGGATATTTTGCCCTAAAATTTGCCTTTTGTGCTTATTTAATATTTTGGTGTCCATTCACACCTAAATTGAATGGTGGCGACTCTTTGTTTTATATAATCCCATGTGATGATTAGGAAATCATTAAATTGATTTTTCCATGTCTCACACCATCATGTTCCTTATATTCTTCTCTCATCTTTGATTATTCAATATATTTTAGGCTTGGGTATCAACCTTTCCTAGTGCTCTCTTAAAGTGAGAATTTGAAGTAGTAGTCCCTAATGTTGAGCAAATTGAACCACTTTGAATCCAAAATATGCCCCAACAAAAATAATCCACATATACACATAGAACAGGAGCTGAGAAGTGGATTTTGCCTATATTATTGTAAGAAACATCAACAAATTTGCAAGTCCAAAACCAGTTCATGATGAACAAAAATAACAACTACAAATATGAACTACAACTGACCATTCTCTTAATTGCCGACTTACTGTAGTTGTAAGCAGCCCTCATAGGCATTTGATGGTTGGAAAATGACTCAAAAAATCACCATAACCCACTTGTTGATTAAGTTTTCTTCTCTAACCTTAAAATTAACTACACTTGTTGATTAAATTTTTCTTAATTAGCTTGTTTTGTTACAGCAATTAATTGATATTAATTTATTTTTATTTATGCATGTAAAGTGAGAAGTGGTGCTCTTATATGGATCGAAGTTGGATTTATAAAGAAAGGTACATCAGTTATTGATATATATTCAGTTATAATACAAAAAATTGAATAATATTGATATATTGATGCTATAAGTATTGTGTTTTTTTCTCTCCTTTTTGGTTTTGACTTAGGTTTAGTGATGACTATGTGGAAGGAGTTAAGTACTTCCTTGAATTTGCCTTTGCTAATGGCGAAGTCAATGAAGGCAAATTGAGGTGTCCATGCACTATATGTAACAATGTGTTGTTTCACGATAAAGAAACTATGGGGATTCATTTGTTTCATCATGGGTTTGACAAGCATTACATAGAATGGTATTATCACGGCGAATCTATGCCAGAGATGATCTCTTACAGTGACCCTTTTATGGATGATGAAAATGATGTACGTGGAGAAGGAATTGATATGAAAGATTTATTGCACGATAGATTTGGAATCTCAAATATGGATGAGTTTTTGGAGGGTTGGGGCAAGATCCCATACAAGAAGACAGCAATGAAAGTGATCTTTTTAGAAAATTTGTGGAAGACTCTGAAAAGGAATTGTATCCTGGATGTAAGAATCACTCAAAATTATCATTTGTGTTAAGGTTGTACCACATAAAGACCAGTGGTAGATGGAGTGATAATTCTTTTACAGGCTTGATTGAACTCTTGCTAGAATCCTTTCCAGAAGGTTATACATTGCCAGAAAGTTTTTATCTCACAAAAAAAAAATTGTGAAGGTTTAGGCCTCAAATACAACAAAATTGATGCATGTCCTAATGATTGTGTATTGTATTGGAAAGAGTTGGATGAGAAAGAATTTTGTCCTGTTTGTGGAACTTCAAGGTGGAAGGAAAATGATGAACGAAAAAAAAGGAGCTACTAAGAAGATATCGGCTAAGGTTCTACGTCACTTTCCATTAAAGCCAAGGCTACAAAGGTTATCTATGTCATCTAAAACTGCTTCTGACATGAGATGGCATGATGAGTTGCATACTAAGGATGGGTTATTAAGGCATCCATCTAATTCAAAAGCTTGGGTTGACTTTGATTCTAAGAATCTGAATTTTGCTTTGGAGCCTCGTAATGTTAGGCTTGGATTGGCAAGTGATGGGTTTAGTCCTTTTAGAACAATGACTAGTAGTTATACTACATGGCCTGTAATTTTAATTCCTTATAATTTACCACCATGGGTATGCATGAAGTCGTCAAATATGATTATGTCATTGCTCATCCCTGGCCCTAAATCACCAAAGCAGAACATTGATGTATACTTGCAACCTTTAGTGGAAGAGCTAAAAGAGTTATGGGATGTCGGGGTGACGACATATGATGCTTCAAGAAATGAGATGTTTCAAATGTGAGCTGCATTGCTATGGACTATCAATGATTTCCCTGGTTATTCAATGTTGTCTGGATGGAGTACAAAGGGGAAGCTTGCATGTCCTAATTGTAACAAAGAAACTTGTGGCTTACGATTGAAGTATAGCAAAAAGGAATGCTATATGGGTCATCGTCGATTTTTACCTTCAGATCACCACTTTAGGTGGAATAAATACTGCTTTGATGGCACTATAGAACTTAGATCTGCCCCCAAACAAATGTCTGGAGTTGAGGCACTACAACAATTAGAGGGGATTGCATTTGGCAATGAAAAGAAGAGATCACATTCCTTAAATGCACGTATGCCACATAATTGGAAAAAAAAGAGCATCTTATTTGAATTACCTTACTGGAAGCATAATCTATTGAGACACAATTTGGATGTGATGCATATAGAGAAGAATATTTGTGACAACGTGATTGGAACATTATTGGGTGATAAGAAAAAGACAAAGGATCATGAGAATGCTCGTCGAGACTTAGAGCACATGGGATTGAGACAAGCACTTCACTTGCGTAAGGATAGTGCCAGTGGCCGTAAATATATCCCACCGGCTCGCTTTACAATGTCTAAGAGTGAGAAAAGATTGTTCTGTAAGGTATTGAAAAACTTGAAGGTTCCTGATGGGTACTCATCTAATATAGCACGGCGGGTCGAAGAGGATGCGTGTAAGATATCAAGATTGAAGAGCCATGATTGCCATGTTATTATGCAACAGTTGTTGCCATTGGCTATAAGGAAAGTGTTGCCCAAGAGTATCAGTTCTGTTCTAATTGAGTTAAGCAATTTCTTTCGAGAATTATGTTCAAAAGTGTGTAAAGAGCAAGAGCTGATTCAACTTGAGAAGCAAATTTCAATTACACTTTGACGTATGGAAATGTTTTTTCCTCCCACTTTCTTTGACATTATGGTGCACTTGCCAATTCACTTAGCAAGAGAAACAATATTGGGTGGACCAGTGCATTATCAATGGATGTACCCTATTGAGAGTTATGTTTTACTTTTGTATTTAATACAGGCTTATTCTTTTTTTTTAGTTTATTAATAGATTAAAAATGATGTAAATTTAAGTTCTTATACACTCTGAAATCATATGTACGAAATCGAGCTCAACCAGAAGGGTCAATTGCTGAAGGGTACTTGGCAGAAGAATGCCTTATATTTTGCTCCAGATACTTTAGTAGCGTTGAAACTATGTTCAACCGATCGGCGAGGAATTGTGATGGGAGTACTATAGGGGCTGGAGAGGAATATCAACTTAGTGATTTAGAGATGGTTCAAGCTCATCGTTATATTTTGTTCAACCATGAGAAAGTTTCTGACTACATAAAGTAAGATATTAGATAATTTTATTGATATTACTTATGTGCTATCAAATCTATCTTTATAGGGATTCCATCTCATCTTTCATTAAAATTATTATGTAGGCAACATGAGTCCTATTTGAAATGTGTTCAACGCATTTCAAATGCTCGTGAATTGCAAAAGCAGCAAAATGCAAAATTTGTGGATTGGTTTAAAACACATGTAAGTAAGTTAATTTACATATAAAGTTAATTGCATGTATTGTTACTTTTAATGTGTATTTTTCATGTGAAATAGGTGTTGGATTTGACTTTGATGAAAGTAGATATCCCAAAAGAAATCCAGTTGCTTGCTAGAGGACCAGACAAACAAGTGAAATGTTTTAGGGGTTACATGATTAATGGATATCGGTTTCGCACTATGGATCATGAGGGTGGAGGGAAATGTCAAAACAGCGGTGTTGCAATTAAGTCAACTATAACAAGCTATGCTAGTACAAGGAATAAAAGACCTATTGAAGCACCGATCACATATTACGGCCACATCAAAGAGATAATTGAATTGACTTATGCTCCACAAGCATAAAGATGGCACAGCTGTAGATGCTGCTGCTGCAGAGGCAATTGTAAGTGTCGTTGTGTAAATGTCAAGTATTTGTAAATTTATAGGTGATTATACTAATAGTTTAAATACTTACTTTAGGAAAAAATGGAAGAATTGATTTCACAAACACAAGAAAGATCACAAGATGAAGATGGTCGTGGTGATGTATATGCTAGGGTCATAGGACGTGAGAGGCCAGGTCGAGTCCGTGGCTATGGTATGGGCCCGACCCTTACCAACATATGGGGATCCACTTCATGCCTTTCTTGTGGAGAAGCTGAGCAACTAAGAGAAATTATTTCAACTAAGGATAAAGAAATGGCTAATGTTCATAAGGAGCTTGATGATCTTCGAGGCAGACTGAGCATCATGGAACATTTACTGGTACTACTAATTCTCTATGATATTGGTTTTCAAAGTTTAAAATGAAATACACAAATATCTAATATACATTTTTGAATTAAATTCTTAACAGATGTCAAATGTCATGTCATAGAGGGGCTCAACTGACGAAGACAGCTTGTGTTGAAGTCTACTTGAATAATCATTTTCAGACATAAATCAACTTAGAAATCAATCATTTTCAGAATTTTATTTGCCTTCATTTTTATGTCTTCCTATTCTTGGACATCTTATTAATTGCCACATCCTTAATTCCCTCATAGAAGTGCTTTGATGGTTTATGTTGTTTTCTTTCTGAAGTCTACTTTTAATATCGTATATAGTAGTTGCTTTGATGATTCATATCTAGTAGTTTCTTTGATGATTCATATCTAGTAGTTGCTTTGATGATTGTCTCTATGGTTTTAATTATTTCTTGTGAACACCTTAAGTAAATAAATTTTCCTTTCTACAGAGACTTGCAGGTTTTCATGGCCATGGCTGCAGCAATCAATAACAGGTATTTGCTTTGATGGTTTTAGTTTTCTTCCCTGGGTATCAGATTGAACTGGTAAATGCATCCCTCTGTTGTTGTTGTTGTTGTTGGATTCACTTTGCTTCGTCTCTACGGCATTTTGGCATCTATGGTAATTTGTCCTGTGTGAGGTATTATGTCCTTTTCCTATTTAACTCTGGCGCCTTTTAAGTCTTCAACAGTCGTGACTTGTTTTGTTGGCTGTTTGACAACGCGGAGAAATGGAAGTGAGAGCATGCATTAGGTACTTCTATGAAGGTAATAGTCCTCTGTTCGCCAATGTATATGTTTGCTGCTTCAAGTAAGTTTTCACCGATGTCGTTGGAATTCCATATTATGTTGCTTCTTGGTAGATTACCTATAATTTATTTTCTTCGAATTATGAAATGTCTAAGCGTGCTTGCGTCCTCTACAGGCCATACCGAGTCATATCGGCGGGTGCTGGCTGGTAATGGTCAGTATTAACTGATATTGATGGGTATTTCCGGTATTTAGTACCAGCCGATGCTTAGAACTATGCTACAAGCAAAGGATCACAAGCATGATTGTGGAGAACTATCATGTTATGAATTTATCTGTACTTGAGGATTAATGCGTGGAAACATGATTGCTTGTTGGTCACAATGTTTATAATTTTATACTATTTTCTGACATGTAAATTTACTCCTAAGGGTGGGGATGAATGATCGTGTGATTTTGATTTCGAATTTGACATGGTAAAGATGTCACTTGGGTTAGTGTGACTGTCTTCGGGATGATCTGAATCGCGTGCCTTCACTCGTTCGAGGGAGATACATGACTTGCTGCATGTCTTGGCATCGTCCACAAATCCTTGAAGTAGCAGTTCAGGTAGGGCGTGGTAAGGTTAATAGGCATTGCCATCGCCAACTCCTGTAAAAGTCGCGCTAATGATGTACCGTGTTTTGCGATTGCTCCGCTCCAGGGGTGGGTGAATTAATTTGGGGGGGGGGGGTGAATTAATTTTTTTTAAATTAATATACTTTTAGCGGCACTTGGTGGTTGCCGCTAAAGCCTTCAAGTGCTGATAAATTTTAGTACGACATTTTAAAAAAATGCCGTAATAGTTTACATTTTTACGGCATTTTTAAATGCCGTAAAAAGTCACTTTATAGCGGCATTTTCCAAAGTGTCGTTATAAGTTGTCACTATAACATAATGCAACACCACTTAAAACGGCACCTTATCAAAATGTCGTTATATGTTATAATGGCATTTTTTTCATATTATAAGGGCACTTTTGAAGTGCCGTAATAAAAAGACTTTTTTTGCAGTGAATATAGTCCATCTTAGTGTGAACACAAAAAATTAAACATGAGCACATTGTCATCATTTCTGAACTAAACAGAAATTAATGAATTTAACACCGATGATAATTTCATGGATATAAATTTTAGTGATATTTGGCAAAAATTTTGAAAAAAAAAAATTTCCCCAGACATTCAAATTTTCCTTATTAAGATATCTTTATTTTTTATGAATGATATAACTTATTTATTTTCATATAAATTTTGTTTGTTGAAGCATAAAGTTTAAAAACCCGGACCACCCTCGTAACTCGGGAAGTTACCTATACTTGTAACTCAGCAACTCGGACCCAGTTATTAGCTTGTCATTACAATATTAATATTTTAAAATAAAAAATATTAAAAATATTTAAAAATTATGAATACTTTCAAAAACTATATATAAAAAATTAAAATAAATTGACCATTTTTATATTAATTTATGAGTGAAAAATATAGGTTATAAGACTAACTAAGATTTACAAAAAGTGCTTTATATTTGAGTTCTTATCCTCCTTGATCTTATCCACAAACCAAGATAAGTGTTTTTTTACTTTTAGGAGTCTTGTTCATGATCCCTTACTTTTCACAAATCAAGATCCAAAAACGTAGGTTTAGATTCAAAAGAATTTTTAAATTTTAGAATTCCTTTAAAAGAGAAAACCTCCAATAATAGACTCTTCTAACGAGATATTTTCCAAAAACAAGATTTAGATTTAGAGGAGTTTGTAGATTTGAGATTCTTTAAGAAAGAAACCACTAATAACAGGACCTTAACTTAAAGGAAACAAATTTGTTTAATGCCATAATTGAAAAAATACCTTGTTAGTCACACGAGTTTCCTAAAAACTTGGACGAGTTTTCAGGTAACTCGTCCTTATAATCCGATTAAAACGTGGTTAAACTTGCCCTAGTTTTAAGGGCAAGTTTACCAAAAGATCTACCCTTCCGAGTTACTCGGCTGTGTATTCCGAGTAACGAGCGGGTTTTAAATCATTGATAAAAACAACTTAAATATCATCATTTATGGAAAACTTTCCCATTTTCCATTCAAGCTGTGGAAATTTCTCCCATGTCAATGCATCACCAGCCATGTTTAGAGGCAAGTTTGGACCTTCATATGAAGCATTTAGAAAATAATTTGGTCATGGGGAAGGAACATTATTGGAAAATTATGAAAAAGGGTCACTTTTTGAACATATTTATAAAAGTAGTCCACTAAGATGTTGAATTGCAAAAAAAGGTCACTCTTCAAAAATAATTGACCTAAAGGGTCACTTCTCAAAAATAATTAAATGTACAATCAATGTAGATCTGCATCTACATTGATTGTACATTTACTATAATCTTAACGTACAAAAATGGGGCTACTCTCTATGGACAATATTGAAGATAATGAAAAGAGAAACAGACCCTTTCTTCACTGAAACTGTAAGTAGCACATGACAAAAATACATACCGGTAAAACTATATTGACCGCCGCTAGAAGATCCGGGTCCTAACACTGGTCCGCCACAAAAAGACCCATTGAAAATCCATTTAGCATCAATCAATTTGTTTTTGGGAAAATTATGGAAAAGGGTCACTTTTCAAGAATATTTATAAAAACATGCCACTAAGATCTGAATTTGCAAAAACAGTCCACTTTTCAAGATTAATTGCTCGACAAGGTCAGTGAACTGTTGGCCTTTTGCAAATGGCAAAATTGCCCCTATTTAAAAGAGGGGGAAGGAGAGGGAAACACGTGATTTCCCTTCCTTCTTCCCAAAATCCCATTTTCGCTCAACTCAACTCAACGAACACCATCGAACCAGTCGATCGGACGCCATTGTGCTCATTTATTTCCATCTCTCTCTCCCTCTCTCATTACACCGTCGGAATGAGAGAGGGAACGACATTCCTTCTTGGAGTTGCTAGTTTGTTTCCTTCTTCCCCAAAAAAACTTGTGTTCGATTACACTTTTGGGAACGATGGGTTGTAGGCTATGTCGAGAGCCATTTCCACTTGGAGTTGCTCTTTGCAAATGTGAAGGGGACCATGGAGTGCCCCAGATCCGGGTCTGCCCTATCACGGCACCGACCTGTCCCCGAGACCTACTTATGGGCCCAATAGAACCTGATAAACACAATTTCCTGGGCAATTACAAAGTAATCATTAGAGTGCATAAGCAGTAAGAAGCATGGAATAAAATTTTCCATCTAACAATAGACCATCTATATAATAACTCCAAAACATATGATACCTATGTATACAGAATACAACTGAGGCAACTAAATGCTCACAAGTTCTTTCCCAAATGTACAAACATATACAAAATATATCTCCCAAAAGTATAAGTCCAAAAAGAATAATTACATCCCATTTACAACTCCCCAAAATTCAATACAACATCATATAGAGAATCCTACTATGGGTGGTAGTAGTCCTCTGGCCTGTACTCAAGCTCACCCCCAATATCTGTACCAAGCGGGTCTGAAAACAAATCCTCTAAAACAAACACGCGTGAGACTTAAAGTCCCAGTAAGCAGCAAACATGAATGTAGAGAAACAGTTTATGCAGTTTTATAATATCATGATAACGTACTGAAAGATAAAGTACCAAATGTAAACCAGAACAATTCAATCGAATACAAATGTAATTCCAAGTCAATATCTCAATTGGGTAATACATGAAATCTAAATCAGTACATACAATCAAATGCTGCAAGCATGTCTTGGTAGGACTCATGGGTTAGCCTGTCTCTAAGTTAGATTAATGGCCATTGTCCAAGAACAACGAAACCAGGGATCAAGGCCAAGCAGAGTACCTCTACACTGCCCGATGAATCAAGGCCAAGCGGATTGCCTCTACACTACCCGATGAATCAAGGCCAAGCGGAGTATCTCTACACTGTCCGATGAATCAAGGCCAAACGGAGTAACCTCTGCACTACCCGATGAATCACAATAGATGGACAAGGACATTAAAGCTAACAAGCCAACACCAACACACGGACTAGACTCACTATGGATCCACACTAAGAACAATGTCCAATCAGATGACTCACAACTCACACCAAACCATTCAAATCAGTGAGTAAAACCAGTGTTCAAACCAAGGCCAAGCGGAGTGCCTTTACACTGCCCGATCAAACCAAGGCCAAGCGGAGTGTCTCTATACTGCTCGATGAATCAAGGCCAAGCGGAGTGTCTCTACACTGCCCGATCAAACCAAGGCTTAGTGGAATTCCCCATCCACCGCCAAACTAACCGAGGCCAAGTGGAATTCCCCATCCACCGCCAATAAAATCATAGGCCAAAAGCCTTTGTCAAATCATATAAGAGTTTTTCAACATCGCTTTCATAAATCCAAGCCAATCAAAACGAAGGTCATAAAATCCTCAAAACACATTTCGGTGAGTGGGATGATCTTAGGAATCCCAAATAAGCCACCATACCAACAATCAATGGATTCCGAGACAATAAGTTTTGGACCTCAAAAATATTTTAAGTCTGGTTAAAAACGTTGACTTTTGGGTATATAATTTTTCTAGACAAATCCACGAGGAGTTTCGAGCTCAATTTCTGGTTGTAGTCTCATGAAGGGTAAACAACTTTTTTGAAATTTTATGGGCTTCTGAATCACTCATTTGGGTATCAAACTCAAAAAGTAGTTTTTGATGAAAATCGGGAAAACTGGAAATTTATGTATGAACTGGAAAGTTAACTTTTTATTGGTTGGGAATTGGGCCTTGGGAGTATTTTTAATGGTTCCAAATGGAGGGTAAAACCTTATTTACATGTAAAGACTTAAGTAAATTGAACAACAAATATACAAGAAAGGGTGAAGAACTGTCAAAAACAGGGTCCACAATTAGCTTATAGATTAATCGCCCAAGGGCAATTAGCCTTTACGTTCGCGCCCCCAAGAATAAGGCCAACGTGTGCACGTTAAACCCATTCCTCATGGACGTTCGCGCGTCCAAGCTCACGATTAGTAGCCCAGACTAATCCTGATTCGCTATTAGGATAACAGAGACTGATTTTTGGGGTTTTGGCTCAGGATTAAACGCCAATTTTCAGGATTAATCACCACTTTGGGTTTTCAAATATTTTTGGCTATTTTTAACACGAAGCTCATACAAATCATTCCTAACCCTTCCAACACCAAATGGGATTATCATAAAACATCCCAACATACTTTAAAATACCTTTCAAAACAAGGATTCATCCCAAACCCACATGAACACAAATCTAACACATAAAACCTCATTCAAAACACCGAACTCAAACTAAAATCTGAAATATGATCAATCTAGGTTGCAAACTCATACTAAATCAATAGAAAACAAAACAAGAGTGTTATCCAACCAAAACCTATGAATTTTAGAAACAAAAACCAACATGCAAGATCATTTCTTCACATAAATCAAACCCTAGAGAGAGAATACAAATTTTGGTAATACATTTTGTTTTGAAGGGTTTGCTACTTACCTGTTTAATAGAGAAGCATAACTTCTCTTCAAGCTCTCCTCGCCTTCTCCTTCTTCTTGAAGCTTTCAAGTAAGCTCACAATCTCCCTCTCTTGTTCTATACGTCCGATACAAGAGAAAGTGGATTCAAAACTATTAAAATTTGAACTAGGGCATCCTTTTATATGCCCAACTTTTGGTCTTTCAAATCTGCCCTAAACAAAGCTTCTATTCCACTAAAACCCTAGGGTGTACCTAAGGCATCCTAAAGGGGGTACCTTGGTGTTTCAAAGGGTTTTCCTTAACTATTTCAAGGGGTATACTTTAAGGATGCTTGGGGCTACTATGCGCACCTAAATCTGGCCTAAATCGCACGTGTGGCTCGTGCGTGCCTCGGGACTTTCGAAGTCTCTACTGCCTAAGAGGTGCAGGCAGACACAAGAATTTTCTATTCGGGTCTAAGTACAATCTGCGGCTTATTAGAGATTTAGCTAAGTCCTCGATTACATCCAGGGAAGTCCGAAGACACCCCGGCCCGCCCCGTCGGTCTGACGGGTCCCTCGGGTCTCCCTGGTTTTGAGTCAATTTTCACCCTTTCCTAGACTAGCATGCCTCTTCTTGGGTCTAGCGGGGTCTTCTGAAGGTGTGGGCCCCTTTTTATTTCATTTTTTATCTTTTATTTTAAGTGAGGTGGGTCGAGTACAAGCCCCGTTGGAAGGCCCATGGGTTGCCAGGTTTGGGCTTTGGCCCAATAGGGTTATTAGGTACCCTTTTGGGTTTTATTTTGATTTACCAAAGTTAGAAGGCTCAATGGGCTTAGTCTGGGCCCATGAAAAATTATACAAGTGGCCTTGGGCCCGTTCATTGGAAACGGACTTGGTTTTGGGCCAGTCAGAGGTGGGCCCCATAAGTGGGCCCAAGGGATCTTGATGGGCCCATCTAGGCCCATGGTCTATCAATGGGCTAAAAATAGCCCAAACAGCTTTATTGGGTCTGGTTTTAATGGTTTGGGTCGGATCTGTAAGACATGGAAAATTAATTTAATGACTTCCTAATCATCACACGGGATTCATTAAAAACAAAGAGTTGCCACCATTCTGTTTAGGTGTGAATGGACACCAAAATCATCAAATAAGCACAAAAAAGGCAAAATTAGAGTAAAAATAACTCTATTAAAAAAAACAAAACAAAAACAACCAGAGATGGGTAAGGGGATTAGGTTATGAACAGGGGAAGGTGTTAGGCACTCCTATTCATCCACACAAGGTGGTTGCCAAGTATTGTTCATGTTAAAATAAAGAATGCTTGCTTAAAAAGGGAAAAAAACATAAAAATAACAAAAGTGTATGGTTTTTCATAGGAATATCCCGATTAATTCAGAATTTTCAATATGATCATACCAGTCTAAGGGTTTCATGATTAAAATAAAATTGAGATAAAAATCAGATAAAACCAATCTAAAGAGAAACCTGAAAAACTAGCTTTAGGCTAAACCATTAAAAGGTTGAAAAACTAGATTGAAATCTTTTGATTAAATCATTGAAGAATAAAGTTACTTGGAATACAGATCTAATCCAGATCTCTCAATAGTAGAGAAATAGAACTCCCACTCAACCCATGTTGATGAAAAAACATCAAAAGGGAGAGTTTAGACCATAGGATCCTTTCTCCAAGATTAAAAACAATTTTAAAATCACATCATGAAACCCTATAGGTTACTTTTAGGCTTTTGGTTTTAGATCTATCATATAGATCATGGTAGATCCAGAATCCTAGCCAAATATCACCAAAATCAAGAAAACAGTGCTGTAGGTGCAAAGATGTGAAAAATCCAAACTATAGAAAGAAGTGGGGATCTCATGCTATAAACATCATAGATTCATAGAATTCCTCCAGATTCAAAATAAAATCATTAAAACATTAGCAGGATAGCAAAAGCAACCACATCTCACAGATTATAGCACATGAGGGTCTACCCTACGGATCCACCTGTTCTCTTTTCCCCTGGCTCTCTCTTCACGTTTTACGGCTAGAGAGGAGTCTTGAGGTACTTGGAGATAGGTTTGGGGATACAAACACAATCAATGGCTTTATTCTATAAAAAAGGAAAAGAACAGATTATAGGGTTCTATTCTAGGGATCCACATGTTCCCCTTTCCCCTAGCTCTCTCTTCACGTTTTACAGCTAGAGAGGAGTCTTGAGGTACTTGAAGGCAGGTTTGGGAATACAATTATAAACCAGGCCTTATTCTACAGCAATGGAGAAAATTAGATTATTTCTAGAATTGAAAACAGAAAATAAAAGGGAAAAGGGACTTACCTCGATTGAGAAAGCAGAGCAACAGGGATTCCCTTCTTCACTTGGAGCTCTTCAGACTTCAAATTAATGGCCCTTTGCTTGAGGAGAGGCCCTCTATTTATAGGCAAACCCAGGGGCATGGTTGGTCCAAAGGATATGCCAAGATAGAGTTCCAGAAGATTCCAGACTGAATTAAAAACAGAGATAATGCCAATCCATTGAACCATAGAGGATAAACAAAAGGATTCGAATGGATAAACAAGAGGATTCAAATCTCCCAGAGAGATATTTGAGTGCAGATAAGGCTCAAAAATCGAGAAAGGATAAATTTGCTCAAAAAACCCGCGTGCCCGTATATACATTACGGGCGTGTTTTGCCCGCAGTGTTAATACGGGTACAGTATGCCCATATATGAATTGCGAGCGCGACCAGCCCGCAAGTAAAATACGGGCAATGCCTGTTTGATAAAATTTTATGCATTTTTTGACCTGTTTCAAATCCCAATTACATGTTTTCAATTATTTTCTCATTTTGTAGTGCAATTTGGGGTGTCTACAAGATCAAGCCCAACTAGGTCGAAAAATTACATTTTTAAGTGATTTTAAAACTGCCCGTATTTACTATACGGGCTGGCCTTGCCCGTAAATATAATACAGTTCAGGCTTGCCCATATAGCAAATACGGGCATGCCCAGACCGTACATAAAATACGGGCACGCCTGACTTTACGATTTTGTGCCGATTTCGGCTAGAATCAGTTCTATAGTCTTCTTGGATGTTCCAGCGATTTCTGTTGAGATTTCTACCGTCTTCAAAATGTCATATTCACTTCACTTGGCCTAAAAGGCCTTTTTTTCTTCTCTCTTGCATTCTTCTAAGGATCAAGATCTCTTTTCAATCACCGACAATTGTTACCAAGAAGGGAAAGAGAGGAAAAGAACACTGGGGGTACATGGGATAATTTTAAGAAGTCAAATTCCTGCACAAGCATTATGTTAGTTTGGACATTTATTCTCTTTTTTAAACTTTTTGTGAAACTACCCTCTTCCCATTTTGTATATGGATTCCCACATTACATGGGACCTCTCATGATATGCCAAACACAATAAACAAGTTAGAGATAATGCAAGAGACTGAAAAATGAGTAAAGAAATGAAGAGACTTGAAGGGATGTCAAAATCAATTTATTTAAAATGATCAAAATACTTACAATATCACCACCTGTTAACTTTTGTGTGTTGTGAAGGCATTTTTTGGATGGAAAGGGATGGAATGTGAAGGGAAATGGTGCAATTCAAGGGCATTTTGGGTATTTTGGGTTTTGGTTTTGAGTGGGACAGAGTCTGGACAAGTTTTGGACGTGGAAAGGGCCAAGAAGGAGAGGGGGACCAGCCTAAGGGACCACCTTACCCAAATGGGGGGGCTGGCCTCCTATTTATAGGCATTTTTTCGTGCCCGTAATTGAACTACGGGCGTGCCTTGCCCGTATTTCAAATACGGGCGAACCGCCCTCGTGCACAAATTTCGCGTGAATCGCCCATACAGGACGCGTGTCCCTTCCAGAAGGTTTGATGCTGGATTTCAAACCTAAATTTGATTTTTTGCAAGATTTTCATCCGATTTTCTTTGATTATTTTATTATAAAACGAGATTCTTAAATTAAAATATTATTATATATTAAAAAACACATTTATTTTATTTATTTTATTGATTTATCCTACTTTCTGCTGCTTTTTTGCCACACAGGCAGTTTTCTTGAAACTTCAACTGCCCATAACTTCTTCGTCCGGTGTCCGATTTCAGCAAACTTGGTGTCGTTGGAATTGACTCGGAACCCACTATCCACTGGGATCAATTTGGGCAACTGCATTGGGGTCGAGCAAAAAGTCAATTTTTTGCTCCCCAAAAGTTTGACCGGTTCATAACTTTCTCATCTGGACTCCAATTCTAACAAATTCAGTTGCGTTAGAATCGTGTCGAAGTGCCCTTTTCAATGAGATGAAGTTTAATGGCCAAATTCACTTGAACCAAAAAGTCAAATTTTTGACCCCTCAGGGTTTGACTTTTCATTTTTCTTCATTTTAAGGGTGCAAAAATCAGGTGTCTACAGGTACCTTAGTTATACAAGAGGGGGTACCTTAGTTATACGAGGGGATACATTAGTTATACGAGGGGGGTACCTTACTTATATAAGAGGGTACTTTAGTTATACAAAGGGGGTACCTTAGCTATATAAGGGGGTGTACCTTAGGTAAACCAAGGGGTACCTTAGGCAAAACAAGGAGTACCTTAGGCAAACACATGAGGGTACCTTAAATAAATCAAGGGAGTACTTTAGGTAAAACAATGGGGTATTTTAGGTATTTAAATGGGGTAACTTAGGCAACACATGGGGGTACCTTAGGGATACAAGTGGGGTACCTTAGGTATAATTGCGGGGTACTTTAGGTATTCAAGTGGGGTACCTTAGGTATACAAGTGGGGTACCTTAGGCAATACAAGTGGTACCTTAGGTATACAAGTGGGGTACCTTAAGTATAATCGAGGGGTACTTTAAGTAACACTTGGGTGGTACATTGGGTAATACATGGGTGTACTTTAGGTATACTTTGGTGGTACCTTGGGTAATACTTGGGTATACTTTGGTGGTACCTTGGGTATACTTGAGAGATTATTTGGGTATTCTTGAGAGATACTTAAGGTACACTTAAGAGGTACCTTGGGTATTCTTAACAGTTACTTTAGGTATTCTTAAGGGATAATTTGGGTACACTTGACTCTAATTTTTCAGAATTTGATTTCCACTTCACTAAAACTAGTTGGAGGGTATCTCGACGAATTAAGATTAAGACATAACATTAACTAAGCTTACCTTAATAACTTTACTAAAGTTCAATTTGATTTCCCTAAATCCTCAAGTATAATCCACATCTACCTCATCTTCATAACACAAGTACTTAATTAGTCTAATAATCATACTTTAAATAATTAATCTTAATAATTAAGATATAATCCGGGTTGGGTTTTACAGACCACCTTTGCAAATCAAGACGAGAGGGAAGCTCGCGACCAACTATTTGTTTTGTTTGGGGTTGCCGCAACATGCTCTGTGTCATTACCGTTCGTGTTTGGTTTTGTCGTTCTCTTTCTTATCGTTGATCTCGCTGTCCACTGGCCATCGATGTTGACTAGCTCGCCACCGTCCACCTACGAACACTTCGATTGCTCATTTCCCTCAAGCGAACACTGTAAGGGTGTCGATTTTGTCACCATCTCAAGGTTTGCAGATTTTAATTTCATTTACTTCTTTGAAAAAATGCCCTAATCCCCAATGTTGAAAAAAATTATTTTAGCATGCATGTACTACGTGCTGGGATACTCTTATCTCATTCCGTTTTATTTTGTTTTGTTTTCAAACACTCTTGGAGAGGATGTAGTTGCCTAGGTAGAGCCGGAGGATTCATATAGGAAGGAGGATTATTACCTTCCATAGACATTGTAGGTTATATTATTGAACTTGATAGCACTATTGACAACTTGTATTTTTGATTGGGAGTTACATTGGTATCAGTCTTGAATAGTGATATACAATCTCATGGATTAGTTTAATTCCCACACTTTAATAGAAATTTTAATTTCCATACTCTGATATGTGTAAAACCCCGAATTTTCACCTAATAAATAAATAAATAATAAATAAAAGAAAATATGAGTTAAGTCCTAGTTAAAATAAAAAGTAAAGATTTAGAGGATAATTAATTCAAATAAGTCATAAGTTGTAAATAAAGAAAGAATTTTTAATAAACTTAGCCTAAAAGAGTAAAAAGGGTATTTTGGTAATTTTCAGGAAAGAATAATTAATAAATAGATCATTAAATAATAACTAAAATTTGAAAATAGAAGGAAATAATTTATTTTGACAATTTAGAAATTAAAATAAATTAATAAAAGCCTAAAAAGGGGAAAAAGGGTAATTAGGAGATTTCACGTCTTAATTTGGAGAAAATAAGTTTTTAGGTGATAATAAGGTTTAATTAATTAGTATGCACGAAAATAGGTTGTAAGTAGGAGTTTAGATGATAAGAGATCTAAGTAATAATGTTTAAGTTGAAAAATAGAATGTGGAGAAAAAGTAGAAATTAATTAGGAGGAGTTAGACTTAAATTAGACCTTGGTTGGGTTAGCCCAAATTAAAGGAGCCTATTAGGGTTGGTTTAGGACTTCTAAAGCCAAGTATAAATAGGAGAGTAAGGGGAGACAAGAGGGAATTTTCGTGGGTTTTATTAATGAGAGAAAAGAGGGAGAGAAAGGAAGAAGGCTGTTAATGGAGTTATCCGACCAATCTCCATCAAATCGCGATCGGGGACAATCCGTACTGTGGATTGCCTTCAAATTTGGAGGTTTTGTTCATGACGAATGGAACTACAATGTGAATGGTGGAGATTTGAATTGGAGAACTCTAGGTTTGTGCGTTTGGGAGCAGAAGTTGGGTCCAGAATTAGAAGCTTCAATAGAAGAAGGATTTTAGCGTATAAGGCAAGTAGTGACCCTTGGAAAACGTGAGAAATTGCATGATTTCGTTTTCTATGATTTAATATTGATTGAACGGATTAGTCGGAACAGTATTTACATGGAATCAAATTGGTTATAAGTTATTGATTGGTATTCTTGAAGGATTTGTTGAAATAAAGAAGAAAACTTGGTTTAATCATGAAATTAATTATAGGATGGTATTTAATTAACAAGAATTAATCTAGAAGGCTTTAGGAATGTTTTAGAATGTTATTAGATTGATTTAGACCAAAGAAACATATAGCAAAAGCATAAAAATCCGAACTTTGTAAATCTGGAAATTTTCTGTTTAATTTTGCACGAGCGCCTAAGATCACCCAGGATCGCCCAGGATCGCCTAGCCCTATAAAGGTCGGCGCTCTATGTAAAATTTGCAGATTTTGGGAATTTTGTAATATGAATAAATATCCAATAATTTTTTTGATTGGTTAAGCATGTTAGCATCTTTATAAGAACCTAATTAAGGTATAAAAATTATAAAATTAAATTATAAAGATTAATCAATAAATTGAAGGTTATAATGAAATGGTGTGCATAAAAGGATCTAAATGGTATGAGAGATTGATAGAAATAATTCTACTGGAATTCCTAGGGTAAAAACATCTCCTAAACTTCATTCTAGGTCTGTAGGACATGCTGGAGAATAAAAATACAGAAAACTTAAATAGAAAATATCGTAGGTATTAAGATGGGAACTTGGTTGATAAATAAGGGATTAATAAGGAAAACTCTAAGCAAGATTTGAATTAGTTTTATTTGAGCTTTAAATATGAATACTGAATTTCTAGAAATTACATTAATTCTGCTTTCAATGGAACTTATGTTCAGGAGTTTTATTTTGGACTGTGGATTAAATGCCATGATGGCAATAAGAGATTTGTACCATCTTTTGATGAGATATGTGACCACCTGCGGGTGAGAAGTGTAACTCCTGCGGGAGAGACCTCTTGTGGGGGAGATGTAGTCACGATGTGATTGCATCCCACAAGGGAGATATGTATGTGACTACCTGCGGGTGAGATAAGACCTCCTGTTGGGGGAGATGTGATCCTTATTGGATTGCATCCCATAGGGGAGATATGTGACCACCTGCGGGTGAGATGAGACCTCCTGTTGGGGGAGATGTGATCCTTATTGGATTGCATCCCACAGGGGAGATATGTGACCTCCTGCGGGAGAGATGTGACCTCTTGTGGGGGAGATGTAATCATGATGTGATTGCATCCCACAAAGAAGATGTGTGTGTTACCACCTGCGGGTAAGATGTGTTAGCTCCTATGGGAGGAACCTCATGTAGGGGAGATTTGAATACTACGTGTTTGCATCCTACATGGGAAAATGTTACTATCGGATTTGTGAGATTGACCATTAATTATGAATACATGTTTTATCGCTAATCTTCGGTTTTATCTATTGATAACATCTTTTTACTAGTATTTACGTATGATTGGATATCCTATCGCTTTATTTGGAATTGGCCATGTTGATTTGAATTCATCGCCTTATCATTGATTAATCATATACCTCATGACTATTTGCCTAAATGAGACTGTTTATTTGCATGCACCTACTACTTGCTGAGATGTAAATCTCACTCCGTTTTCCCTTATTTTTCAGGTTGCTTGGAGAGATCGCGAAGATGGGGTTTATTTGATGGGTAGAATTGTAATTGATAATATTGTTCACATTTTGATTAGACAACCCTATTGTAAACTGAATTGATATTATTAAATAAAGAATTGTTTTATTTTCCACCATAACTCTGATATAATTAATTAGTTTAAAAATTATTGTGAATCTTAGTTTGTATCTGACCCCAGCTTCATGGTAACACCTCGAGTTTGGTTGTTGAACCGGACTTGAGTTGTTACAGTAGCGAACCGGGTTCGGGTTAAGTGCCGGTTTGCACTAACCCGGGTTCGGTCCGTTACAATATGTGTCTCATGTTTATGATTATGAGTTTGGTATGAGCAATTTGGGCCCATACATAACACTCCGTGAGACATGTTATATCTTTAATGAACAACACGGATCCGAGGCGTTACATGCATCCTCAATGAATTACTAATTTGTCCCTTTACCTTTATAGTTTCACTTTATGATACTATGGGTGAATCCTTGTAAAATGTGAGCACTTCTCTATAGTATAAGGTTTTATAGCTTTTGCATGGTAAAATTCAATCATTTAAATGTTTTATAGTGAATCCTTATTTGTAAATGACTTACATGTGTATCTAGATAAATTGTATGTTAATAAATACCATAACTTAGGCGTTATTAATCCATTCTTATTCTTAATTTCTTACAAGTTTGTCTTTATATTGGTATAAAACTTATCATTTGAGTTCATACTCATAATATAAGATTTTCTAGTTTTTAGCTGTATTAAGACTTTCTATAGGTCATCTTATCAAGTATTATAGTTTCAATGATCATGGTGGAATGCCACCTAAATTTCATTGAAATGGGGGAAAATCCTGACTTCTATAAAATTATTGAAATTTCGTGGCAATTACAATACTTGAGATATATAAAATAAAAAACAAAGGATATCAGAATAATTAGATGCTAAAATCAGGATGAATTCAGATTTGATTCAATATTCTTGATACCAACATCTTCATTTTTGCAGCAACAGATGGGTGAAATGTTTGATCCATGCCCTCTATGCTTCAAAAACCATATCTCACTTGATGTTTGAATTCCCATACTCTAGAGAGATATGGTTGGCAGCAATTGGAGGGAGTATACAACAAGCTAGACCTATACAATCTTCTTTAAATGTTTTAGCCAAGTTTCATCCTTAAATTTTTTAATTACAATTCTTGTTTAATAATTGCAGCTTGAGCCAACTTTAGATGGGTGATTTGAAATATAAGAAACAAAGTACTTTTTGAAGGAATTGAACCTCTTCAGGCTATGATCCAAAGAATAGAAGAACTCAATAGGGATCCATAATCATCCAAGAAGCTGCCACTACTAAATCAAAGGAGGATAGACAAACATAATTGATTCAGTGGACTTCTACACAAGCCTCCTATATGAAAACCAACTTCAATAGGGTAGCGAAAGGTCAACCAGGACATGCAACCATTGGAGGAGTGTGTAAAGACGAATAGAGAAAGTTCTTAGTAGGTTTTGCACAATACATCGGGTTTACCTCATCCATTTTTGTGGAAGCCTTAGCCACCTTAGAGGGGATTAAAGTTGCAAGTTTCTTGGGGGTCAAGCACATCCATCTTAAGTATAGCTAGTATCGTCAACCAAATCAGAAGCTTGCTAGCTGACTTCGATCACGTTATCATCTCTCATGTGTATAGGCAAGCTAATCAAGTTGTAGATAAGCTAGCAAGATTTTCCTTCTTTGATTTTTCTCGTCTTTCACTTGGTAAGCCCCATTCCTTTTTATTTTTTTCCTTATGGTTGATATAATGATTCCTACGCTATATTCTCCCACTATGGTTGATACATATTAATTGTAACACCCCAGTTCCGGGTCCCTTTCCCAAAACCCGAGGAGTTATGGTAAGTAACAAAAGCAACTAAAACCCGAATAAGTTAAAACTTTTTCTTTCTTTTATTATCAGAGTAAATGCGGAAACCTGAAGTAAATTTCATTATTGATTAATGATTATCATATACAAATGATTTCAATACAACTATAAAACTACCCCGTTATAACTAGCCCAAAGTTTATCGTCCTCGCCAAGAATACCTACAAAATGGGAGAAACAGGAGTGAGAATAAATCTCAACAAGTAGCAAGTTGCATGACGTAAAACAGTCCATAATTTTTACAATATTAGTCATGAGGTGAAACGATAAAACAAAACCACGATAATATTCACAAATCAATTATCAAACCAAACATGTGTAACCAGACGGGATTCATGAACTAAAATCACTTAATAAGATATTCATGCCCCCATATTTCGCCACATCACGCTTACATGATAGATGGAGCCCGCACCTGCAATCACTGCCATCTCCTCCGTCAACCACCAACGTGGATCACCCACGAATTGGTTGGCGAGTACAATCCCCAGTCCAAATAACAACAAAACCTGCTTCCGCAGAAATAATAAACCAGGGGAATACCAATCCGATCAAAGACAAATGGACCCACGATAATAGGACTAATATCAGTGCATGTGCAAGTCACTCGTGAACTTCAAGCACGGCCAAATCATAGCTCCAAAGATGCGAGTCACAAGTAACCTTTTAGCATGACCAATATAAAGCTCGTGAAAGTCGATGTCTCATTGAAGCACACGGTGGTAACCCAAATAACCAATAATCCAATAAACTGTTGCTGATCGACAAGCTCGGCTAAGACCAGGCCGCACCTGCAGCGGTCAGGGATTGCCACCAACGTCGCACCGCACCTTGCAAGTACGACGGAACACATACTGGGTGTGAGACATGGAAAAATCACCGAGGATGATACCCCCTCCGTCATCACACGGGCTCAACAAAAATGGGAGAGTCGCCACCATTCAATTTTTTGGGTGTGAATGGACACCAAAATCATCAAAATAAGCAAAAAGAGCTAAAAGGCAAATACTAGAGTAAAAATAACTCTACTTGAAAATCAAATCCAGAGATGGGTAAGGGGATTAGATTATGAACGGGGGAAGATGTTAGGCACCCCCATTCACCCACACAAAGTGGTTGCCAAGTGTTGTTCATGCTAAAAAGAATGAGAAAGCTTGCTAAAATAATCAAAAACCTTGAAAAGGATTAAACAAATGTGTGATATCTTCACATGAAAGATCCAAATAAATTCCAGATCCTCTTTTATGTCAATATCACTTCTGGAATATCACCAATAGATGGAAATCAAAGCAAAAGTTGCATAAAACCAAGTTGAGTCAAATCCGGAAAATTTGGTAAAAACAAGAACCATTTGTCTTGAAATCATTCAAATCTAATTTAAATTGAATCAACCCAAATCCATTTGAAAGATTATAACAAATAGAAGACTCATGCAAATT
Source organism: Buxus sempervirens (assembly GCA_947561395.2). Classification (NCBI taxonomy): domain Eukaryota; kingdom Viridiplantae; phylum Streptophyta; class Magnoliopsida; order Buxales; family Buxaceae; genus Buxus; species Buxus sempervirens. Next base: position 7,810,874 of record OX387195.1, read on the forward strand.
TTCAATTAATTCCGGTTAAAATCCTAGGAGTTATTCTCCTTTGAAATCTGCTGTTGGATGTAGTTAAAAGTGACAAGTGGGCAAGTTTGGAAGATCATTTAGAAAAATTGGCTTCATGTAAATCCATGAAATTTGGTGTGAATGAAGTATGTATGGCCATCTTTCAGATAAAACTATCCTCATACAAAAATTCATTCGGATGTGCCTTGGGTGCTCTCCCGAACAGGCCCCAAAGATCACAGATTTACCCAGAAAAGTGTTGTTGAGCAGTTCTGAGTAAATCTGTTACCCACGACACAAATGGAGTCAAAAAATTATGAAACCAACTGGATTTGAAACTAGACTTCCAAAAGAAAATACAGAAATAAGAATCATTTGAATCGGACTTAAAACGAACACATGGCGCTCAGTCGAAGTGATAGGTTCTACAATCAGACCTGAACTAACCTATCAACTTCGACTGAGAGGTGTCAAACATCCGCTTGATAGAAATTAATGACATTTTCCAGGCATAAACTAGACAGCCTCACCTTTCCCAGGGCTCTAGAATCACTCCAAAATTCATCCGGACGATGAAGTTACGAGTGTCTGAAGTTGGGGTACAGCTGCTGTCAAGTTAAGCCTTTTTGAAAAAAATCAACTCAAAACAGTGATAAGGTGTGTGGAATCCGTGCAAGATGAATCAAAATCATTTTAAACAGATATTGAAGAACCTCTAGGAAGAAATGGGGCACAAGTTTGGCTCACCATTCTCTCCGATTTGAAAGAATATGCCAAAAACACCAAAATTGAGCAAAAGTGCCCAAAACCGAGAGGTTAGACCTAAAGGTCTTCAATATTTGCTTGAAGTCATGTTGAAAACCAACAAGAAATATCCCAGAATTGTTTGAGGCTATTTATTTTAGATCTACCACAATAACGGCAATAGATCCAAAATACGAGCCAAATCCGACAAAACAAGTGCTATGTGTGTGTGTGTGAAAAACCCATTCTTCAATAATATAACAACATATAGCATGCATTCATATCAATCAAATGGGGTTCTAAAAACAACCTAGGGTTCCGTTCCATTATCATTTCCCTTAGTTCTCTCTCCCCGTTTAACGGTTCTTCGAGATAATCTTGGGGTACTTTGAATATGAAACGGTTTTCATAGAATCAAAAGGCTTATTCAACAAGGTTCTAACACTAGAATCAATCCTCAGTCTCGTTTCCCCTAGATCCCGCCTTCACGTTTTACGGCTAGGGGAAGTCTCAAGGTACTTTGAGTAGAGGAAGGGTTTTCATACACAGATTAGGCCTTATTCTACAGAAAGGTAGAAGAAGAGATCTAGACCTAGAATGTAAGAACAGAAAAATAAAGAGAGGTTTGAGGCTTACCTGGGCTTCTGGAAGCAATGCGGCAGCGGTTCCCTTCTTCACTTGGAGCTCTTCGATCTCCAACTTCTTGTCAAACGTTATTGGCCATTTGCTTGAGGAGGAGCCTCCTATTTATAGACAAAGGCTAGGGTTAGGGTTTGCATGATGGTAGACACAAAATGATGTCTAGAGTCCACCAACCTTAACCCTAAGGCTATTTCCGAGATTTCCACTCCTTTAATGAAGGATATGATGGTAAAAAGTGAAAACTCTCGGAAAACCCTAATTTTGACCAAAAAGCTTGTATCCAACATGTCAGGTCGGATACAAGCAATTCTCTTTGTATCCGACATTATGTAAAACCCCGATTTTTGCTAAGCTTTTATTTATTTATTATTTATTAAAGTTCATTATGTGTACATATTAACTTAAGTAGATACGGGTATACATAGGGATTTCGGTGGACGAGCGTACACGGAATCAATGATTTTCAAAGGTTGTCGAGCGGCAATATGTATGGAAGGTATTTATACTAAAGGGGAAATTAGGTTTTGAGTAGAAAAAAAAAATAAACAATATAAAATAGTAGATAAAATAAAATATATGCAAAAGTATGAACACAAGGATTTATGGACAGGTTTAATCAAAATTTATTTATTGCTAGAGATTTGTGGTCATTAGTTGTCAAGGAGAATGAGGTGGAATATTAATACGTAATTAATTATCGAACTTAAAAATATGGTAGTGAATAGGAAATTAGCCAATAAGTAAATACGGGAAAGCCAAGTTGAATGAGGGGCAGAAAGGGGATTCCGAGGGTTAATAAAACCTCGAGGGTGAATTAGGTTAAACTTTTGCGATGTTTTATAAATAGGTAACTCATATAAATTTTCGGGGACTTGGGGGAAGGTTGCTGCTCTGAAATTAGGGCGGCTACTGTGGCGATTAGGGTTTCGCTGGGAAGAGATGAGAACCGCGAGAGCTACGACTGGATTAGTGGAGTCGGATTTCAGTGAGTTATTCCTCTCGCGAATAGGGGATCAGTTCGGCGACCTTCACATCCACGCGCGCAGTCGGAGTCGGTGATCGGCCGTGGTTGCGGAATAACCTGTTATTCTGGGATAAGCGTATAAGAGTGAGTAGCATTGATTTACAACTGAGGTTTAAGTTTATTCGTGAATGTATTCTGATTTCATGATTGTATTCTGAGTCTTCTGAGTTTTCTGGAATAGCATGACTCCAAGCATGAAAGTGAATTACAACTTGAAATAAAATGTGTTTAGATTAAATCCAAAACTAGTTGGGAAGTGTTCTGGGGATATTAGGAGTCTATTGGAACAATTACAGACTGAAAAAAATCGGCCAGAGATGGAGATCTGGAAATAACAGAGAGTCGAAAATCGCAGTGAGTATCCGCCAACTTGGCGCTCACTTGCGCTCACTTAGGAAGTAGGCGCCCTTAAAAATTACACTATCCGCCGAGCTGGCGCCCACTTGGCGCTCAGCTCGCGCTCACTTAAAAAGGGTGCGCGAATCTCGCGCGAAGCTAGCGCCGTCCTCGCTCCCATTTCCCGCCCACCTGGCGCTCACATAATATCGAGTGAGCGCATAGTCATATTTTTACCAAACTCCTATCCGCTGACTGGCGCTCACTTCAGGAGGTGAGCGCATAGTCCAATACACTTACCGAATTGTAGAATTTGTTGAAAATAGCCTCCTTAATTACATGAAAGACATTTAAGTAAATGTCCTGTGTATTTATTGCTCCATTTACTTAAATCTTTACATGTAAATAAGGTTTTACCCCCCATTTGGAACCAATAAAAATACTTCCAAGGTCTAATTCCCAGCCAATAAAAAGTCAACTTTCCAGTTCATGCCTAAATCCCGGTTTTTATCAAAAAGCCCGGTTTGGGTTTAATACCCAGATGAGTGATTCAGGAGCCCATAAAATTCTAGGAGATGTGTTTACCCTTCAATAGACTACAACCAAAATTTGAGCCCGAAACTCCTTGTAGATTTGTCTAGAAAAATTATATACCAAAAGTCAACGTTTTTAACCAGACTTAGAATATTTTGAGGTCCGAAACTTTTTGTCTCAAAATTGATTGCTTTTTGGTATGGTGACCTTATAGGGGATCCTAAGACTATTCCACTCATCCAAAATGTGTTTACAGGGTTTTATGACATTCATTTGATTGATTTGGATTATGAAAGCGAAATTTAAAATCTAGGAGCTGTTTTGCTGGATTATGTTTAATCGAAGTTTGGATGCTGAAATCATTTCTGTATAATGTGCTTTATTCTGAAAAGTCAGTTTTGAAACCATATTGTTTTGCTGAAATACCTCTACACTATTATGCTAGTTCACCTTTGAGTGCACGGTGCACTTCAGGAATGATTTACTTGAATATTGTTTTATATCGGTGGACGGTTTAGAATCATATCTTATTTTGTTCTAGTTAATTATTTGAGAATTTCTTTGAGGACTCCATGAGCGAGTAAGCTGGTCCTGAGTGACATATGGTATGCACTTGAACATGTTGATCTCTATATATCAGTTTTACATGATGGAAAATACATTGGGTTGATTTGCTAGTTTTATACTTACTACTGGTTTAGCTTGTCCTGGATCCAGAGTTTAAGCTTAGTAATGTGATGCTTTTGTTTTATTGGAGTAATGGCATGGCCATGGAGTGTTTCCATGACCGGTGTAGAGTAGCCAGAAACCCTGAGTAGGCCTGGTTGTCAATGTCGAAACCCTGAGTAGGCCGGCATTGGATGACGAAACCCTGAGTAGGCCGTCATTTCAGAGTATCCGAAACCCTGAGTAGGCCGAAACTGTGTACATGGAGGTGTGGAGGTCGCTCTGGCATGTTGATTAACCAATGTAAACAACTACATGACATTGACCACTGTGGAGATTTGTTTTTGTTTGACATGATATGTTTTATTCACTGGTCTATTGGTGCGGAGTAGCCCATGATAAAACACTCTATTGGTGCGGAGTGGCCCATGATAAACACTCTAGTATTTCAAAAACCTGAGTTGTTGAACTATGTTTTCTTCGATATGTTGCTACCTGGTTATACGTGACTTTACGGCTATATGCATGATTGATATCGTCTTTACTGCTTGGTTTATACGATGGTTTTCCTCACAGATGTAAATTGGATCGTTGAAGTTTTGTTGGGTTATACGTGTTATCATCGTTGTATATGGTTTGAAATCGTGTCATGTTTTAGAACTGAACTAGATGTATTTGTGCATGCATGTGCTGCTCACTGGGATATTCGTATCTCACCCCGTTGCTTTCGTTTTGTTTTCAGATACTCTTGGAGAGCTCGATACTTGCGGGTAATTACTTGGACATGTGAGTTTTATTTTAGTTTGAGAATATTTTAGCGCACTCTGTTACATAGTACTATTGAATTCATGTTTCCCTTACTCTGGTAGTGCGATCCTGTTATTTATAATAACCTCTGGAGACGAGTTACGGGTTTTTCATGTGACTCGGATCCGGGGCGTTACACATTATCCGTCGGATACAATAAAGATCCTTTATATCCGACATTATCTGTCGGATACAATAAAGATGTTCTGTATCTGACATTATCTGTCGGATACAAAAAAGAAGAAGCTTTTATCCGAATTTTAACACAGGCAATACTTATTTACATGTAATATCTTAAGTAAATGGAGATTAAAAAATACGAGGACATTTACTTAAACGATATTACATGTAAATAAGCAAACACCCCCCCCCCCCCCCCATTTGAATCCATTAAAAATAGTTCCAGACCCAAATTCCAAGTGAATAAAAAGTCAACTTTCAAGTTCTAGGCAAAATTCTGATTTTTCAGGTCCGGTAAAAAGATTCAATATGTTAAAACCAAGGTATTCGTCAAGATTTAAAATCTCAAAAAATTCTTTTATGCAATAACATGGCTAAAAACTTGATTACCGGGAAAAATTATCTTGAAATCTGGCTTTAAAAAATATTTCATTTTCTGGGGTCAAAAATCAACAAAATTCAACCGGAAAAAGTTCAAAAGATTGAATTCGGGCCTTTTCCTTTACGGTTTTGGATTCAAATGGGTTAAGTATCTCAAACCCAATGCAAAGAATTAAAAATTCCAATAAAATATTTCTCTCCTTCAAGATTTATAAAAAATCGTGCAATTTTGGGGTGTTTACACTGGGGAGTTCCGAACAGGAAATAACTTACCAGACAATTTCATTTCACTTCCTAGCTAAGCTATGGATCCATACTAAGCATTGCCCACTAAACACAACTCACAATCAAAGCATTGCAATATTCAGTGATAAACCTCATACCATAAATCATAAATATGTCCCAATAATGTGTCCAATAGTAATTTCCAAAACGACAGTGTCAAACCAAAAGATATTCAAAATAACCATTACACAGCTCTTAAACAGAGTTCCAGGTCATTTAATAAGAAAGGTATGAGAATATACACAAATTCTTAATTAAAAAGTTCAGATTTGAGTTGTGTTAGTATGTGCATTCTTAAATTATCTTTCTAATAAATTAGTATTCTGTTAATAATTATTTCCTACAAATTTTACTCCAAATCCTACACTTTGGTCAATCCTAAAATCCTTACTTTTGAATCCTTGTTTACTAACTAATATCCTAAATCTCTAAAAACCTTTAGGTTATGCTATTGATTCTTTCCAGAAGTTAATTTAGGTCTATTATGACTTGTTAGACAAAGTTTCATCCCTAGATTCCCAACAAAAGTTATCTACGTGCATATGTTCCACCAAAACTAGACTACTTGATTTCAAATACATTCATTGTCCCAAATAATTACGCTTTAATCCAAATTTAATTTTATCACTTCCTACATCTCAAATTACCTTAATTACAGGTGTTACAACATCAAAATTTCAAGAAAAATCATTAAAAATTAAATTTGGGCACAAATCCCAAGTTTTGAAATTTCTAACAGTTGGTCGCTCGAGCAACTATTCCAGCAACTGGGATTTCAGGTTCTATTAAGTTTCACAGGCTTAACGCCCGTAGTTGCGCTCAAGCGGTGTCTCGAGCACTCCAACTATTAACACTGTTTTTCTTAGTTGTAGAATTTTTCGAACTTTCTAACTCTAATATTAATTTGATTTGATTCTAGACATCTAATTTCCATCTTAAACTAATTCTGAGACAACCCTAAACTAATTTCATCATTCTTCTACTTATCTTGAGTTTCTTTCTAAGTTTAAAATCACCATGATCAACCCTTTCTTGATTTTTAAAGAAAGTTAAAACACCAAAACAATTCTTTATAAACCATTAAGCTTTTCCCAATAAAATCCAACTTAAAGAACAATACGATCAAGCATCAAAATCACAAGAAAACATGCAATTCCTCTAGTTTCAAGGGTTTGCTACTTGCCTTTTTGATGAACCAAGATTTCTAAAACTCCTTCTGTGCTCATCTTCTGAGTTCGACTGCACCCCTCTAGACTTCTCAAATTTAAATCTCCACTGTTCAGTTTGAAGTCTTCCATGAGTAAATCAAAACCCTAAAATTTCAGCCCATTCAAATGGTTGATCTTCCTATCTCGTCGTTCAAAGTTGGATAGTCAGCCATCTCTGCAACTCTCTTTATTTCTAATTTTCTCATTTCTTTTCTCTCTTCTTTCCTTCTAGTTTGCTCCCTTAACTCATGCACGAATTTTCCTTTCATTCTAACTTGTTTTCAAACCCTAAAACTCTCTTTAAACCTTTCTTTTATAGCCTCACTAATTAATCAAACCCTAATTAGGTTTAGTTTACTTAAACTCCAAACTAATTCCTCTTTTACCCTTCCTTTTAATTCATCTCTTTAAACTCTCTTTTAAGGAATCTCCTAATTAAATTTCTGTGCTTATTCTTATTCCTTATTTTAATTTTGTATTAGACTTTTATTATCCACTAAAAATACCTAAATTTATGGACCCTAAATAATATAATTACCCTTAGGTCCTTTTTTCTCTCTTTAAGCCTTAATTTCATTATTTTACATCCAACTAAGCTAAAATTTGGTCTAATTGAATTTTTTGACTTAAAAATTAATTATCTTTCTCCCTTCATGAATTTAACTAATTTGAAATGACCAAATTACCCTTTCTCTCTAAATTCCTATTTTAACCTTTAAATCTTTCTTTAATTCTCCTATTATTATATTTCTTAGTATTTTCTCCATAATTTATCCCTTAACTATTTATTTTATTTTTAGGCAAATCCAGGGTTTTACATTAATATTTCTCAATAGTTTTGATCATACATTTCATCACTATAATTGTTTTAATATTTTGTCATAGAAAAACAATTACAAAGTCCACAATTGATTCAACAAATAGACAATTTTAGACTCAAGCTAGAAAAAGAAATTTGTTCAAATATTCCTACTGCCTTCTGGCATAGGAAAAAACATGCAATTAATCTACCTTATAAACAAGGTTTTACACAAGAACAAATACCAATCAAAGCTAGACCAATTCAAATGAACCAAGAATTATTATAATATTGTAAAAAAGAAAAAAATAATTATTAGATAAAAATATAATTTGGCCAAGCAAATCCCCTTGGAGTTGTTCAGCTTTCTATGTTAATAAAAATTCTGAAATAGATAAGGAACTCCAAGATTAGTAATCAATTATAAACCCTTAAATGATGCATTACAATGGATTAGGTACGTGATTCCAAATAAACAAGATTTGTTACAAAGATCGCATAGAGCAAAATATTTTCAAAATTTGATATGAAATATAGTTTTTGGCAATTTCAAATTGCAGAATCAAATAGATATAAAACAACATTTACAGTTTCATTTGGACACTACGAATGGAATGTAATGTCATTTGATCTTAAAAATGCACCATCTAAATTTCAACAAATTATGAATGATATTCTTAATCAATATGACAAATTTACAATTGAGTACATTGATGATGTTTTGGTATTTTCTTCAATAATATATATATTATAACAATATACATATTATTTTTTATATTAATATATATTCTTTTAAATAAGATATTAGTCTTTCAATATATATTATATTATTTTTGTATGCAATTTTTAATATAAAACTCCAAATTTAATCTCAATAATCAATGTCAACTAAACGAGATTCTAGATTCTAACCATATAATTAGATTCAAAAATCTATGATATCTAAACAAGATTATAGATTTTAAAAACCAGCGATTATAATATGGATTAACAAAATACAGACTATAATCCATAATACCACCAAATGCCACCTTAGAATCCACTTTGAAGTTGGATTCTAGGATTCCAGCTAATATATTAATATCATATGATATAAACTTATAATTTTATATGTATTACATTATATTTCACATAATATTAGTTATAACATAATATATTCGAAAGTTTAGGGTAGATTATATAATCAAATTCTTTAATTTCTATAATAATTTGAACCTAACACTTCTCTTGGATTCTAAAATCCGATTCTATTCAAAATATAGAATTCACACCAAAACCCCCTAATAAATGGACTTGAAATCTACTGGAGCCCTAGGCTAGAATATCTACTGGTCCAATGGCAATGCATGTGTACACATAAGTGTGTGAAGCTGACGTGTACATATGCATTGTCGTTGGACCAGCAGATCTTCTAGTGAGAGGGTACAGGTGATATGATCTCAATAAGTGTGTATAGCAAACATATGCTGCCAAAAGAAGAGGACTAATCACTACATTCACGGTCCAATTAGCTGGTCCAGTCCCTCTTGAAAACTTTAGCCGGATAACCCAAATGTCGAACCATACCTGGTCGGCTGGGCCAACAGGGGACTAAAATGAGACTGAATTAGCTTGTGAGGATCAAAACCGGGAATGGGAAAAAGATGAAATTAGGGTTTTGTGAGAGTTGCGGCACATATTTATTGTGTAATTTTCCTCGGCTTTGCAACTCGAGGGATATCGGCTTCGGCAGAAGGTCTTCTGCAACCCGGAGAGCAAAAAGGAAAAGATGGTAATTTCGACTCGTTTCTGTTATACGCGTTTGATCCTTCTTTGTCTTTTCATTTTTTTTTATGAATGTAGTGTAGATATTGTGGTAGATTTCAGTCTCTATTTTTTTTTCGTTTTCGATTTAATTCAGCTGCAGTGATCCTTAGTCTTTTTTTCTCTCGTGATGGGATTGGTAAGTTTAGGTTTGTCTTAGCGGCCATAATAAGGCAAAGGGGTTGCAGATTGTTTGTGTGTGTGTGTGTGTCTGTTTTTTTTTTTTAAATCTGCTGTGATAAACAAGGATCTGGGTCACTATGGGGATGGTTTTCTGGATGTGCAGATGAGTCGTTTAGGTAGGGTTGTGGTTTGTATTATGAAATTTACTGAAGCAGATTATTGTTGGGGATGGTTTCCTGGATGTGCCGATGGGTGGTTGTGGTTTGTATTATGAAATTGAATGAAGCAGATTATTTTTGGGGATGGTTTCCTGGATGTGCAGATGGTCGTTTAGTTAGGGTTGTGGTTTGTTTATGAAATTGACTGAAGCAGATTATTTTGTTGGGTGCGATTTCATACTCATATATATCACTTCAGGCTATGAAACGGTATAAGCAGTTCATTTATAAGTTTTTCTTATTCGTATCCAGTTCATGATTATGGATCAGTTTGTCAATACCCTGCTGCACCTTGGACATCTACTAGGTGTTATTGATTTTTTGAGGTTTGTTTTGCATGTTATTTGTGATGATAGTTTGGATCTGTCAAGATATGGTTGTAATAATTTTAAGCTGATTGCTATTGTCGAGGCCTTGATGTTGGATACGATGAGAGGTTGTGATGTCATAAATTGAAGAGATGTTTGTAATATTCCTTACAACAAACTGATGAAAATTCTTCTGTAGTTTCAGATATTTTTGGGGTCTTAGGTGCAGATATACTGCAGGAAAGTAACCCAGAATGAACATAATGTGATGTGTTCTGATAACTTGTTTCTGGTTTTTCTGTAGTATGAGTGATTGGACTTTTTGTACTGGCAGTCTTGTGTCCATGATGTAGAAGTCGATGCTTTACATATGTTATTGTACTGAACCAGTTTATGATCATGAAAAAAAAAATGATTTCTATACAAACCTTCAGAATCTACATATCTCAGAATATAACTATTTAGTAGCTAAGGAAGTTTCCTTTATGTAGAGTGAGTCAAGCCAGCTCTATGAGGGATATAGATGGATCTGTACCATCTGATGAGTGCGATATTGGAAGCCTTACTGTACAAAAGTCACCTATTTACATGATTGTTCCATTCAATCTGCCTGTTTAGTTAATATTTTGCATGTGCAATTTTGCATATATCTTTGGTGTTTATCTTGCTAGGCAGGGTCAATTGTGCAAAATTGAGGTATTTGTTCGTAACTTTGCTTCCTTGTGCCATTTTAAAATGTTAATGAATATCCTTGTGGTTTGTTATCTGTGTTTCTTGTGTATTAAGTATTTCAAATATGCTTGATCACAGCCGAAGCAGATCCATGAGATCAAGGACTTCCTTCTAACTGCTAGAAGGAAAGATGCTCGTTCTGTCAAGATAAAGAGAAGTAAGGATGTAGTCAAGTTCAAGGTTCGTTGCTCCAAGTACCTTTACACGCTCTGCGTGTTTGACTCAGAGAAGGCTGACAAGTTGAAGCAGTCCCTTCCACCAGGTAACTTCATCATCTTTCTTTTGATATATTTTTCGTTCTCTGATAAATTCAGCATATTCTACGTAATGGTTCTCCACATGATGCATATGCATTTAGCTGTGCATGGAAGTAGTTGTCCTCAAATGAGCATGAACCCAAGGGCATGTTAGCTGCATTTGGCTGTTTATCCTGGGGTTCACTATCAATCCGGAGTCTTGGCATGATATTTATGCCCTTTTTTTCTTCCTTCCTTCCTAAAGTTAAATCTATAACATGGGTTTGTTTGGTTTTGCCTCTTTGATACCTGGAACTGATTTGGACAGATTATCTTACCCTTGTGTTATTTAAGAATTACCCGTGTTGGTTCTACTTTCTTATTGGCCTAAAGCGTCCTTTCAATTAGGTGTTTACCATGCACTATCTTGTTATGCTTTCATATGAAGCATTTTTACTTTTACAATTATATGAATCAATTCAATAGCAGTATCTACTCTTTTAAAAGGTAATGCAAACAGGGCCTTCAGAATTGGGGTTGACAGTAACTTAAAAGTGGATCTGTTGTGGAATATTTGTGGGGGCTGAATCCATGTGTTCTTTTTTGCAGGTTTGAGTGTGCAAGACCTGTGAAAACAGTGTTTTGAGTGTTTGATGGTGAGTCAAGTGGTATAGGACTTTTTGAAGTTATTTTTGGATAATGGATTTCAGAGTTCAGACGTGTTAGCCGAAGGATTTCTTTTTTTTTTTTTTGGCATCATATTTGGTTATGTAGACGTGATTTTATGGAGTGCGATGAAGTGGTGCGTGAATGCGTTGATGAATTCATGTCCTGTGTTGAGTGGGTAAAAGCTACACTGCTAGGCGTTCACTTATTTCAAATATTTTCAGAAAAATATGACTAATTTTTAATTATGTTCTTCGTACGAGTGATTCTAGGGGAGCAACTGGGTTGGGTAAAATCGAAAACCACCGACATGTCGACTTTGGGCCTGTTTGGTTTGGGTTTCATTGCTTTTGGTTTGGTTTCGGTTCTAAAAATAACATACCAAAGTGGTTCAGTTCAGAGTTCGGTTTCGGGTTAGAGGCATTGGTTAAATCCATCGGAAACGTGACTTGTGTGCGACTTGAAATCTGCTAGAGCCCTAGGCTTGAAGATCTGATGATCCAATGGTGAAACACGTGTTCACATAGGTAGAACACAGGTGTATGAAGTGTATGAAGCCTATGTGTACATGCTTTCCACCATTGGACCAGCAGATGTTCCATCATGACTGATCAGCTGATATGGTCTCCTTTCATCAGGTTCTAAACCAAATAGAATTTATACTATAAAATATATATATTAGCTAATTAGAATTTATACTATAAAATATATATATTAGTTAATTATTGATTGGTATTGTAAAGTTCATATATGTAGTAATTGACAGTTGATAATTACCCGAATGTGTAATTTTGATTTGGTGTGGGTTTTATATATTGTTTGGTGTTCTGGTTGGGGTAATCGGTCGGTTCTCAATTCAGGTTAGGTTGGTAGTCTATGACCTTGATTTGGTCTTGGGTTAAGGTCAATCCGAACCAAACAGGACTAAGTTGGTCTTGGGTTAAGGTCAATCCGAACCAAATAGGACTAAGTTGCACCGCTGCCACCCACCCCCACCCCAACAGAAGGGATACCCTGGCTTAGTGGAGTGCTGACAAATATGTTATCAAATAAATAAGTCTTGTAAATTAACTTATTTACGACCTTGTCACCAATGTCTCAAAAGCGTGGTTGATTAACTTTCATATTCTTGAAATTGTAATCGAGCCGTTTCACCTTTTTTGGGAAGTTTAAATAGATTAAATTTTTCATTATTTTTCCGTGTCTTTACAGATGGTCTAATTAATGAAAAATTATATCAAAGTTTGTCAGCTTCCTCTTCTCCAATACATCCTTTTATTCTATCTCTAAAATTTTTAAAAAATCCCTAATGGGCTAACCGGCTAAGGGATTGTGTAGTTGTGCAACTAAACTGAACCAGCATAGGTTTTTTAAGTTAAAAACGAAAACTGAACCAAAACCAATTATTTAAAACCCAAAACCAACCCTAATAGGTTTCGTTTGGTTCAGTTCGGTTTGTCAATTTTAACCAAACCGTTGCCATCCCTAACTGCAATGAAAACTCAAGTTATTTTATGATTTTCTAAAAACTGATGTACATTTCAAAATTTTGAACATGATTTTTTTGAAAATCAAAATTAAGAGAGACTGAATTGTTAGCGATGTTAACGTTTACAACTATACTCAAAAACTTTAATTATTAACATTATTACGTAGTTATATCATCGCTTCCACCACTTTACGACATGCTTATCACCTATTATACAATACAAGAGCTTGAACCCTATGGCCATTGGCAAATTCACCCGAGTCTTCAAGAATGGTATAATCTCAGAACTACTGCCTTTAGCTGTAATGACCAATACATCCTTTGTGTGTGTGAGAATTTTGTGGTTGACGAGGATACAAAAGAAAAACATCAACCCAAGAGGAATAATCTTCTTAAGAGTAAAAATCTCCATACACAGGAAGTTGGGCGGCGGAACCTCACCAAACAATGGCTGCCCGACAGTTGCTACTGCAGCTTCTGCCCTACAAATATGCAAAGTTCTATCCTTCCCGGAAAATCCATTTAGATTTTGAGATAAACCCATGAATCTTTTTGGAACCCATCAACAGATAAAGAAAGCCCCCCAAGAGCTTTTCTTCTCTGGATGCTGAGTCGGTGCTTTATGTTAAAGTATCTTTGTAACACCCCAATAACCGCATCTCATCCCTTTGGACTAAGATCAGCTAAAGGATGTTAACCAGGTCCTAATAAACATGATGGTAAAATTTTTCCTTTATTTTTTCGACAAAAGGCGTATATAACACCTAGAAAATGGACGATATCCAAGTGTGAGAAATGCCTGATAAACGTGGGTGCAACATATACTATATGTGTACAGTCAAACTAACTATAAAAGAGGCATTTAAAGTATAAACCATGAGGGAAAGGTATCAAAAGAACCCATTAAAAGTTATATACATGGTTTTACAAAAGTGGGTCATCTAAGCATCTCACATCCCTCTCTTTCTCTCTTTCTATCTACATAAATCCAAAATAAGATATACATTATCTAAGGAGACCTAGCTGGCCTGAAGAAATCCTCCTCTCTGTAGCCCAAAGCTTTCTCCTTCCCCTTATCAGCTTTAGCTCCAGACATCGATGGATCTAAAACAAAACCGATAAACCACGGTTGATGAGACGAAGGGTCCCAGTAAGCAACACTATGCATGCTTTTGAAAACCACAGTTCATGCCATATCTTTTCAATTCCATGATGCATAGCAATGTATCGAAAACCGATGTAATAATGCCGATATACATCTTTACCTATCTTTGATGATATTTAGCACAAGCATACAAGGGCATTCATTAATCAATGGAAACCAGCATTAAAATATACTAACTCTTAGCAACAACAACCATGTTGATCTCATTCCATTTATAGAGTTAATTAGGTGGTTTAATTGTAAACATCATGACCACATCTAACTCTATAGGTTTCCCTTATAGGTTAGGCATCCAACCTGATTCCCCTTGGTATTGGGCATCCTAACGCCGATTCCCCTTAGCGTAGGGCATCCAGATGAAGCTTGGGCATCAGCCACCAATTCCCCTTGGTGCTGGAATTCAGTACAACCATCGGCTTCCAGCCGGCATCAATAGAAACCACACATGATGAAACAACAGTATCCAAGGTCACGACATTTATAATTAAACACACCTACTTAAGTTATACGGATCCGCATCTTAAGTTAAAATTTTATGCCTTTCATTTTATTTTGTATCTCACACAATCATTTTCATGTCAATAGAACTATGTTTCTCAAACACAGCCCATAGGGCTACTAGTTCACAATCACCTAGGCCATTGCCTCATGGTTTACATTTCGTTTTCAGATCATGGGCCTATGCCCTCATGCTTCCATACATTTCATGTATAAATTCAGGCAATGCTTTCTTATGCAAACAGAACATCACATTTATCTCAATTTGCAAACATACTATAGTCACATGCATCTAAAATAAAGTGCAACTCATTTAACAGCAACATATAATAATACTAATCTCATATTAGCAACAGAAATCCGAACTTCATTTTGAATTCAAGAAAACTAAAACAAGGTTTTCTTAGAAGGGTGTTGCTTACCTTGAAGCTATAATCACCTTCTTCTTAGCTTTGGCAACCCAAATTTAAAATCAAAATACTATTTTCTTCAAATTTCCAACCTTGTCTTCTCTCCAAGCTTAAGGTCCCTTCTTAATTTGAGGACTCTGCTTTATGATTCCAATCTAGGCCTCTGAAGGATCACCTTCATAACACAAACCCTGTATCAGTTATAATATTACAATTATAACTTAAAGATTGATCAGAAAGTTGGGATCTTACAATCTTGACTGAGTCTCAACTGAAAGGAATCTTCTGTTCCTATTATACCTCAGATTATTCAAATGTTGAATAGCTGTTGTAAATTCAAACAACTTTCTGAGTTCAGTTACTAATATAATCTTATATATATATTACAGTTAATACAAGGGCTTATGATCTAAGCCATCACCTCACAATCTCTGTTATAATTCTGTTATCTGTTGCAACTTCTTATTATCTGTTCTTTCATGGTATCAGAGCCAACTACGGCTAACGCCTGATCCATTCTATAGCTTCTGCACCACCAATACAGACCATTATCAACTACATCATGTCTACTTCACAAACCACATCCTCCACCTCCAATGAAACACTTAACTTCCCACATCTCCCCTTAATTAGCAATTCTCAGCCAGTTTCTTATAAACTGGATGGCCCCAATTATCTAGCGTGGAGGATCCAGCTCATGGTCTTTCTGAGGAGTCATGGTCTTTCTGAGGAGTCACGGTCTTCTAGGACTCGTTGATGGAGCCGAGACTGCTCCATCTAAAACTCTCTCAGATGGAGCTCCTAATCCAGCTTATGTAGTGTGTCCAAAGAAGGACAACTGTGTTCTCAACTGGCTCCTTGCTTCTATTTCAGAGAAGCTTGTGTCTACAGTTTATGGTATTGAAACTTCACAGCATGTTTGGAACTCTCTAAACCAATGTTTCTCATCAACCTCTCAATCCAGAATTGCACTCATTAAGAGGCAACTTCAAACTCTCCCTCAAGGAAATAAATCATGCATTGCTTACCTTGAGGAGGCCAAATTTCTCTTTGATCAGCTTGCTGTAGTTGGAAAGCCTGTGGATGACCAAGATGTAATCAGTCATCTCATTGGTGGACTAAAAGCCAATTTCACTCCCTTCATTACTTCTGCATCTAGAGACAAAGAATTCACTCTGGATGACTTTCAGGCAAAGTTACTAAGTTTTGAAACTCTCCTTGAGAATCAAAACAATCATATATCAGATTCTCATTTTGCATTCGCAGCTGCCAAAGCCAAAGTTCCTGACTTCACAAAGAAACCAAAGCCACAAGGAACCATTCCTAAACCACAGCATCAATCTTCTTCTCCATTTCGAGGAAATACCAATCAATCTGTCAACAACAATTCCCGTTCATTTCAACCAAATCCATCTGGAAGACCGGTTTGTCAAATCTGCACCAAAACAAGCCACACAGCCTTAGATTGCTACCAAAGATTTAACTTTGCCTACCAAGGGCGGGTACCACCATCAGACCTTGTAGCAATGGCAGCAGAAGCAAACTCATCATATGAACAGCAGGTTTGGTATGCAGATAGTGGAGCCAACGCGCACATTACCTCCAATGCAGTAAATCTCGCCAATCAACAGGCCTATGATGGACAAGATACTGTCACAGTAGGCAATGGCTCAAGTTTGGTTATTCAAAATACTGGTTCATCATCCCTTCAAATTGGTGATTCTTCCTTTAACTTAAACCAGATTCTTCATTGTCCTCATGCTTCTTCAAATCTCTTGTCAATCAATAAACTTTGTCTTGACAACAATTGCTATTTTGTACTAACCGGAGTTGACTTCTATGTGAAGGAGAACCAGACAGGACGGTTGCTACTCCACGGACTAGTTGAGAATGGACTCTATCCCATTGCCGGTCATAAGAGCTATTCTAATAAAGTTCAATGCCTCATGGCAAAAATAGGAATAAAGACATCGTTGGATACCTGGCACGATAGACTAGGACATCCATCAAAGTTAGTCTTAAGTCATTTATTACAGTATCTTCCTGTCAAGAATATTTCAAATAAATTAGAATTTTGCCCATCTTGCCAAGTTGGCAAAGCAAAACAACTTCCCTTTAGTGAGTCTAGATGTCAAAGCACTGCACCAATAGATCTCATACACTCAGATGTTTGGGTATCACCAGTGATATCAGTTGGGGGTTGTCGCTACTATGTCCTATTTGTTGATGATTATTCTAGGTTTTCTTGGATGTATCCCATGAGTCACAAATCAGATGTATTCACAACCTTTATTAAATATAAAGCTCTTGTGGAAAACATGTTTTCTTGCAAAATTAAGCAATTACAAACAGACAATGGTGGTGAATACTTGTCAACTCAATTTAAAGAATTTCTATCGAACCAAGGGATATTTCACAGGTTAACTTGTCCTTATACTTATCAACAAAATGGCATAGCTGAGAGAAAACATCGCCATATTCAAGAAATGGGACTGACTTTACTAGTAAAAGCTCACTTATCCAATTGCTATTGGGTTGATGCATTTCTCACATCTGTTTTTCTCATAAATCGATTACCTACAGTAGTCTTGAATAATTTGACACCTTATTACATGCTTTTCAAAAGGCAACCAAATTATTCAAACTTACGGGTCTTCGGTTGTTCTTCTTAT
This sequence comes from Buxus sempervirens, assembly GCA_947561395.2. Lineage (NCBI taxonomy): Eukaryota > Viridiplantae > Streptophyta > Magnoliopsida > Buxales > Buxaceae > Buxus > Buxus sempervirens. The sequence continues at coordinate 7,828,800 of OX387195.1, forward strand.
CCTTTGTTGAGACCTTATGAGCAACACAAGCTATCTTATAGAAATAAACGATGTATTTTTATTGGATATGCCAACCAACAAAGAGGCTATAGATGTCTAGATTTGACTACAGGAAGAGTCTATGTGTCAAGGCATGTGATATTTGATGAAGGTTCTTTCCCTGCAATGGATAGCAGTTCAAACTCAACAACTCAATGAGCAATACGCCACCTGGTAAGTCTCCTCTCATTGTTTCAAATCCACTATCATTTCCGTTATTGTCACCTAACCCTACACATGTAGAGACCACTCCTAATCAATCTCCTACAAGTCTTGAACCCACAAATTTAAATTCTCTTCCTATTCCTATAAGGAATGAGTTTGAAACAAATCAATTAACCACTTCCTTTGAGGAGAACTCCATTGAACAAACAAAATCTCACCAAAATATGGAGGACATCCCATTACCTACCAATTCACAAACTGCTACCATTTCATCTTCAATTCAGCAACAAGCTTCTAACCAAGCCAATCAACCCTTTCCATCTCATGAAATCATCACTTGATCAAAAACAGGTCACCTAAAACCAAAACAATTCCCAGATTATAAAACCTTCTATTCTACTCGTCACCCTCTATGTGTTTTGTCTTGTACACTCAACGAAACTAAGCCTACATGCTATACTAAGGCAGCATCTAATCCAGAATGGTGTGCAACAATGGGACGAGAGTTTGAGGCATTGATGGAAAATGGCACTTGGAGTCTCTGTCCACGACCAGCCAACAAACCTATTATCAAAAATAAATGGGTGTACAAACTAAAGAGGAGACCTAATGGAAGCATTGAACGCTACAAGGCAAGATTGGTAGCAAAAGGCTTTGATCAAAGAAGTGGCATAGATTATCATGGGACGTTTTCTCCAGTAATCAAACCCTCAACCATTCGATTGGTGTTGGCTCTTGTTGTAACTTTCAAATGGAATATCTGACAATTGGATGTCTCAAATGCTTTCCTACATGGTGTTTTGGATGAGGAAGCCTACATGGAACAACCACATGGATTCATTGATGAGAATTATCTAGATTTTGTGTGTAATCTACACAAATCACTCTATGGGCTCAAACAAGCTCCTAGAGCATGGTTTAGGAGACTATCAGAACAACTAGTGCAGCTTGGTTTCACAGCATCTATAGTGGACTATTCTTTGTTTACATACACTACTGACAACTTAAAAATGTTTGTAGTAGTGTATGTAGATGATATTATTGTTACAGGTTCTGACCGAGAAGCTATTACACTTTTCATTGAAAAGTTAAAAGACAGCTTTCATATCAAGGATTTGGGAGAGTTAAGCTACTTTCTCGGTATCCAAGCTTCACGTGATGAGAAAGGTCTTCATCTTAGACAAGCTAAATACATCACTAACCTGCTTGAGAGTACCAAAATGACAGGTGCTAAACCACTCTCATGTCCTACAACATCTGGAAGTAAACTTTCTCGTGAAACTGGAGAACTATTACAAGACCATACAGAGTATCGAAGAGTGGTGGGATCCCTTCAATATTGCACCATATCAAGGCCAGATATCTCCTACGCAATCAACCAGCTCTGTCAGTTCATGCACAATCCAAGAGAGCCTCATTGGATTGCAGTAAAACGGGTCTTACAATATCTTAAGGGTACTATTGATTATGGGCTATTTTATTCTCCTTCTACATTATCTCTAAATGCCTTCTATGATTCCGATTGGGCCGGAAATCCAGATGACAAAAAAAGCACAAGTGGCTATGGTATTTTTCTAGGCCAAAATCTTATCTCTTGGACTGCCAAAAAGCAGAATGTGGTGTCACGTTCTAGTACAGAAGCTGAGTACAAGTCTATGGCATTAACAACTGCAGAACTATATTGGCTAAGAAGGTTGTTCAAGGAACTTGATATTGTTTTGTCTTCTCCTCCACTTCTATGGTGTGACAACATTGGAGCAATTGCACTTGCTTCCAATCCGGTTTTTCACTCTCGAACTAAACATGTTGAGATTGATTACCATTTCATAAGGGAGAAAGTGGTGAATCGTGATATACAAGTGAAATATGTCTCTACATAGGACCAGGTATGTACCACCCCGAAACCAGGTCCACCCGTGTCGAGTTTATACTGGCTCCCGAGCACTAATTTAGGGCCCAAAGCATGGTGAAAACACTCTTAAGGACTAACTAAGACACTTAAAATAAAATCCTAAAATTTTCAGAAAAAACGGCTATATAACGCTAGTAAATACAAGGCTGGGCTAAGCCCCCAATACCTGATAATCACAAGATAAACATATACATCCATTTCAAAAAAATTAAACCATCAAACATGCACAGATCTAAAATAAAGTTCACTAAGTTTCACACCCTTTCTCTTTCTCTTCTCATTTACAACATATACAATGTACAGTTTCCAAAAATATTAACATATACAACTATCCAAAAATTGTTGCCTTCTCAACCTCTAATCAAGACGGTAGTAATCTTCCGACCGATATTCCAGATAACCCTCAAACTTAGCCCCACTATGCATTTCACCCGCCGGATCTGAAAACAAAACTAGTAAAAAAACAAAACTCGGGTGAGACTAATGTCTTAGTAAGTAGTATCATGCATGCTATAAACAATTTTATGCAATTTCAAATATAAATAACATGCTTGAATATAACACAATCAAATCTCATCAATTTCATGCTGAAAATAATTCAAACACAAAGAAGCAGTTCATTTTCAATTAAACCAATATTTCATTATTTAGGATCATACTAATAAACAAATAAAAATCAGATCAATCCAATTTACGAGATAATCATCCTCCACCCTCTAACCAAGATTCAAGTTCTAACGAAGTGCTTCTCTACGCTTCTTGACAAATCAAAATAAGCGGAGTACCCTCTACGCGACCTAATGAATTCAGGTCAATAGAGTGCCTCTATACGCTGCCCAATGAAGCAAGGCTAAGCGGAGTGCCCCTCAACGCTGCCTATTCATAGCACATACCAAGTGGAATTCCCTTCCACTTCCCAAATCTTACGAAGAAACAATTCTATACATAACCCAACTTTCCAGATAAACTCATACAAATCAATCACTGTTAAACAAATTTCACAGTTTTGAGCTTCTGGGGTGAATTTAGGTTCATGATCCACAATGCCTCAAAGCAAGTGGTGAACTTAGTTCACGATCCCCAGAACTCATATTTGTGGTGGATGGTTCACGATCCCCTGCTAGGGTGAACAACAGTTCACGATCCCCAACCGAGGTGAACAACAACCCACGATCCATAAATATCCAGATTTGTGGTGGATACAGGTTCATGATCCCTCGCTAGGGTGAACACCAGTTCACGATCCCCAACTGAGGTGAACAACAATCCCAGTCCACAGATACCCATGTTTGTGGTGGATGCAGGTTCACGATCCCCCTCTAGGGTGAACACCAGTTCACGATCTCCAACTGAGGTGAACAGCAATCCCAGTCCACAAATACCCATGTTTGTGGTGGATGCAAGTTCACGATCCCCTGCTAGGGTGAACACCAGTTCACGATCCCCAACCGAGGTGAACTGCAATCCCAGTCTACAGAACATCCAACCATAGGCCCTCGGCCCTTTTGCAGACTAAGAGGAAGCCTCAGCTTCAATTTAAAATTACATAAATCAAATCATGTCACCAAACCAAATTAAGACTCATGAACTTCCACTAAGACAAATATTGCACATAAACGAATGCATAAAATAAAACACAACCGTTTTACCATAATTATTTTACAATTACCGTTTACTCTACAGAACTAGTTTAAACTAGTTACTTTAATGCTAAACCTGATCCAGTAGATAAGGAATTAGTATATGTGCCATACATAATTGGAAAGCTCTATGAGTCTATTTCCCAACACAACAAACGGTTCGTAATTCGGAGTTTCCTACAGGAAATTATGGCCGTTTTTACTATAGGTGGTTAAAACAACCGCGAAAAACCCAACTTGCTGATGGCTTCACTTTGGTGATTTTTAATTTCCTAATTTGGTGTCCAAGTCACCTACCACCACTCATTTTCAACTACAAACACCCTAAACTAAATTTTAGACTACTAATATAAATTTTTACGCAAGGATTCCTAGCCCTCGCAAGCCACTGAAATATTTACAAATCTGAGACAGCATAACAAAGGGGCTGCTATGTATTAACTTTCAATTGTTTCTATATTAAATGTCAATGGTACCAACCCTAAAAGATTTTCTTCTTTTGATTGTGTGTTCCAAAACAGTCTCTATGCTTGATGGTGTTAGTAATAGCGACCAGCAATTTCTTCTCTTCCAACCAAGTAGCGTTAGTAATAGCGACCAGCAATTTCTTCTCTTTTCTTCCCCACGATTTCTTCCTTGTTCTGCGTTTTTCATTCTTCTACGTTTTTCTTTGTTGCGTTTACTCAAACCCTTGACGAGCAAAATGAAAACGACCTAACCTTAGAACCTTTGAACCCCCTTTTCATTAAACATAAATTGTTTTTTTTTTCATTAAGCCATTGAACCATTGAACCGGTTCAATAAACTGAACCAAACCCCTTTAACCCACTAACCTAACCAAACCCTTTAAACCGGTTCAATAAACAAGGAACTGATTTTAATTGACTTTTAATCCTCTATTTGCTGTTATTTAATCTTCATTAAAATTTTCTCAAATTCCAGGGTTTTACAAGGTAGCAGACATATTTACCAAAGGGCAAACAGCAGCAAGAAATCAGTATCTTGGAGACAAACTGATGGTTTTGATACTCCATATTAGTTTGCAGGGGGGTGTTAAAGTATCTTGACTGAGTCTCAACTGAAAGGAATCTTCTGTTCCTATTATACCTCAGATTATTCAAATGTTGAATAGCTGTTGTAAATTCAAATTGAACTCCACAACTTTCCGAGTTCAGTTACTAATGTAATCTTATATATATTACAGTTAATACAAGGGCTTATGATCTAAGCCATCACCTCACAATCTCTGTTATAATTCTGTTCTCTGTTGCAACTTCTTATTATTTGTTCTTCACTTTAGTCCCTCAGATGGGTGTACAACCCTAGTTTTGGGATTGGAAGGCAGAGACGAAAGCCCTCTAGCCTTTGGAACAGCTTCCATGTCTCTCATAGGGTTTTGGTGGTAGTGGGTGTTGGTGGACGGGGAGAGAAAATCTCGTTTTCCTTCATTTAAACCAAACAAGAGAAAAGAAAATTTTAGCATTTTATTTTCTTTTCTCCTCAAATCCAGGATTCCAAACACAAACATTGTGTTAATAGAAAGTACAAGTCATTTTATTGCATGGGTATCGACCAGTCCGCACCGGGATCGAGTGGTCCCAATCCAGGATCATCCCATCTCCTGGATGTGTAAACTCGAACGTCACCGAGTTGGACCATTCGAATCAAAATAATATTGGGCAATACCTTTTCGACTTAGGCAGTCCCAACCCGGGACCCCCAAGGTCTTTCTACCCAGACCATTTCCTTAACGTTCTAGGCCCTGAAACTTGTAGGTTGCCTGCGAGTTAGAGAGAGATTGAGAGAGGGAGAGAAGAGAGAGAGATAGATAGAGAGCGCAACGGGAGGGGGGAGCGAGATAGAGTGAGAGGCTGGCAAGAGAAGGAAGCAAGAGAGAAAGAGAGAGATGCAGGCAAGAAGGACGTAGGGACATCGGAGGATGGAGTGGAGGCTGCAGAAAGATAGACATCGATGGGGGAGAGAGAGAAAGGGCGACGGGAGGGAGGGAGCAAGAGAGCGATGCACCCAGGCGGGGTGGACTCTGTGCCGGCCCACGATGTGCCCAACTTGCTTAAACTGATTTTTTTCTTTTTTATTTTTATTTTCTAGATCAGAACCATCAGATAGGAATGGCCGGTCCAGTATCCGGTCCGCTTCAATAAAGCATGTTTTATTAAATACATATTCTTGGAAGAATATGTATTTAATAATAAAATGCCACTATAATTTAATTCTGCTAATAAAGTATTCCTAACAAGTTAAGAGTCACAACATTGATGACTGAATTTTTGTTAGTTTTAAATTGTCGCACTAAAAGTTAATTTCCCCGAAAACATTTTGTTATCGATAAAGCTTCAAAAGAAACTTTTTCGCTCCTATCCCCACGACTTGTAAATTCCTCAGACGCTCTCACTCTCCCTATAATGGAGAGTCTGCAGTTCCTCTCAACTTCTTCCAACTTGAAAACCTTCTGCTCAACCTTCACCCCCAGATCGTCCAGATTCTCACCCAACCGACAAAAGATTACTCCGTTGCATTCAAGCTTCGTATTCTGCAAAAATCAGTCAATCCCGTCTTGCTCGTCCTCTTCTGGTTTGTGACTTCCCTTATTCCTTCGTTTGTTTCGTTATTCGAATTCGTTCAGTTTTCGGTTTTCATTTACCTCCCTGGGTAGCTCTTGAAGTTCGTTTTTTTTTTCTATTTATTTCTCTGTCCCATTTTTTCTTCAGAATGCGTGGACGTTTTGCATGATTGTCAATTTTTTTTTTGGGTTTTCTTCAAACCATATTATAAGTTGTTTTTCTCTTTGATTTTGTTCTATTTGTACACCAGTAATTCTTGAATTCCTTTTCATTGTATATATGTATTTGTTTAATTATAATTGTGTCACATTCAACTGTGAGGATTTCAATACTTTAATCTGTTTTCAAGCTTTTGTTTAGTTCTTTTTCTATTTCTTTTCTTCCTTTTTATAGTTGAGTTGGTGGGAGGTGAGCCTGTATGGGGTTTATTATAATTTATCATTACCTTTTTAAAAATTTATATTGTCTTCATATATGCCGTGAAATATTTGTATAATCTGATATGGAATTTATCTTATCCGTTATTTATTTACCCCTTAATAAGACTTTCTGTGCTGTTACAGTCCTATTTGCGACATCTGGGAGCCAATCAAGTTTAGGGGTAGACGCTGAAACAGGAGAATGGGCAATGCAAGGTACATGAAGCCTTTCTTTTTGGAATAAATTTTCTGAACAAAATCAAAACAATTATATGATCTGTGTTGTGTGGGTGGTTACTACTGCCACTAGCATCACCGATTAGTTAGATATGCACAGTTTTTGGGTTTTCTTTTTACAAGTTCATGAATGAATCAACTGCAATTCCTGTATGGCGGCCTGGTTTATGCATAAAATATGAGTGTAGATATCAATGTGTTGGGGATTCATACTTCGTGTTATCTCCCATGGAGTTTTATTTGTTCCTTTAATTAATGGATGGTTTAAAAATTTTGATTGAAAGAAAAAAGCAATAAAGAATATGGAATGGAATTTTTCTGTAAAAGGGACAAAGAGATTAGGGTATAGATGTCTCTTATCCAAGTTGGATCCATTTTCAACACTTCTAATTTAGGAATTTACACAGTCATGATCAAATTTTTTAGCAGCAGAGAAATAATGACCCAGTAAAGTCCTTGCAAGGATATAACTGTCATTTATAAGAGATGAAGATATAAAAATGATTTATAAGAGGTGAACATCTTTTTGGACATTTGGCCCTCCTTTATTCACAGCACCTGAGGAACCAACCTCTGTTATGGATGGATTGAAGTAGTGCTTAATATATATATAAAAGAAATGAATCACAAGCCTAAAATGCAATATGAGGAGTTTTTATGATACATGTATGTTTCATAGCTTTCGCTCATTAAATGTATCTTAATGATTGAGTGTTTTATAGGCTGTTGATGTAATGGTTTACAATAGTGTTTAAAATTATCAGCTGGCACAAGAAACTTTAGTTGCAGCACTGCCCCCAATGGGTTTTGCAATTGGGAAAAGAAAAAAATAAAATCAATGAGATATCTATGTGCCTTTTTATTGCTGAACCTTAGGACTATTTCCAAAAAACTTGGACTCATCTGTTGTTAAAATGTAGTTGCTAGAAAAGCATGTTACCTCAATTAAGTATGTTGCCCTTGATCACAAAGTCTAGTGACCCACTCGAGTAGTTAGGATTTCTAGAAGTCTTAGACTATAGTTTCTAGAAGTCTTACTTTGGGAGTTAATATCAGTTTTTTCACTTGCATTTTAAACTCTCTAGAAAAGGGGAACTCCTAGGGTCTAATATAGTCCTTTAGTCTATTTCCTCTGAGTATGCCATTTTAACAATGATTATGGGCATATTAGAGCTGTGCACAAGGGATCTGAATTTTGTATATTATAAAGTAGATTTTGCTGTTATGCATGAGGCATTTTCTTTCAGGATTTGATTGCATCTTTTCACTATTCTCACAGGGCTGTCAAGTTCAGCTTGTGTTTGACAATTTTCACTAGGATTAGACCAGTCAAACTCTATCATCTCTGCCATCAATCAGTAAAGCTTTTTTCAATAAGTGGTTGTGAAGATTTGGCGAGAAATGTAGTTGGCTGTGAAACTTCTATCAAGAGGAAATTGTGGAAGCTCAAATTGTAACTTTCACAATAATCTGGTGTTAGGCTTGATGGAGTTGGTTTGTGGTATGGCAGCTTCTTTGATCACTATTGTAAAGGCATTCCTTTGAAGACCAGACTTGGTTCCTGTTAGATCATTGGTGTAGCTATTACTTCCTGAGGCTTACTTTTGGTATATTTGACTCGTCAGAGCTGATAATAATTTTGTAATTATGGATTTTATGGAAAGGCTAACAATTTGAAAATTTGGGTACTCACTTTTTGAATGTCTTTGTGTGATTAAGGAATTGTTTCTTTTGTTTGTTTGATGTCTCCTTTGGGGCATATCTGTTTGGGGGAGGATGGGTTGGACAAGAGAAACTGGATCTGGAGTGTTGAGGGGTATCCTCAGTCAAAGTGTTTTTCCATTAATTTTCATCTCAGGACCAAGATTGAATATAGGAAGTCTTCTTTCAGTTCCAGATATTGGATAGAATTTTGTTATGATGATTTTGTAGTCTACAAAGTAAAGTACATTGTTCTATGATAGCTTATAATGGATGTTCAGTTTGTTCTTATCTTATGGCATATTTCTTTTTGTCAATTTATACTTTTGCTAGGATTTTGCTATATTGGGTCTGAAAATTTGATCGGAAAGTCTCAATTCTTGCAACAGATTTTCTCAATTCTTGCAACAGATTTTATAGGTCCTCTTCATCCTCTATTTGGTGCTTTAATCATTCATCCCCTAGGTTTTCAATTTTGGCTTGCTACTTTCTGGGATTGCCTTCCAGGCATATCTCAAATTATGCCAAGTTGAAGTGATTAATGAGAGCAATTCAACATGCTACATATGGGGATCTTGATCATACCTATGTGGGATGACATTTTGCTCCACAAATCTGGTTTTTGTTTTCCTTTTTTTAAGCTTTTGATAAAAATTTACAGGGTGTTCTCTACAGAAATTCGTCGCGTCTTGAAAAGATTCTGGGTGTTCACACGACAAACAAGTCAACAACCTTAGGAAATATTGTGCTTTAATTGGCGAAAAATTAGTTATAATTATTTTTTGTTTTTATATATTGGGATTTTTTGGCTTGGTAAGTTGTAATGTACTAAATGAGTCAATGATTTATTTAAATGCCAATATCTATGGTCTACATAGTATATATGGCTAGCAACAAAAGAAGTCAGTAGTACTGAAAGGCTCTCCCACTTCCCAAAAATGAAGTGATGAAATCATCTTCTTATCAATATGCTCCTTTAGAGAAATTTCCTTAAAAAATTCTTGTGTCATTTTTCTTTCAAATGCACAAAAGGTGTTGAGAGGTAGCATATAGACTTATCATTTTATACATTTATGCTTCATTACTGATCAGAAAAAAATAAAGATAGCATATAGAACACCTCAGAGCATTTTATTTTTCATTAACCAATTTTAAAAATCATGAAATCCCTTTTCAGGTGTGCATGAAGCCAATCCTGTTCTTATGAGGCTCCTAAAACCAAATGCTATCTTACCAAGCAAGGACCAATCTGGGAAAGATGATCAATTTATGCTGCCTCACAAAAGCAAATGATACACCCACAATCACTGCTTCTTAGTTAAGGCTCATTCCACTTTTTGAGATCGTGATGATTTTTGCTTCCATATGGAAGCCTGCATGGAAAAAATGGATGAATTAATTTGTGGACATTTTGGGTAACAAGTTTGTGTGTTTCTTTTGTCACTTATATAAAAGGGATTTTGTTGGTTTGGGTAATTGCAAGATAATTATGGTTAACGAGCATCTATGGTTGTTCATTACTTTTGGGCTTATTTAGGATATAGATTTATTAAGATTTTATATATTTGACATGAAACTATTAACATTCTGAAACAATAAATTTGACCATTACATCCATCAAAACTCTTGATGTGTATCAACTGAAACTGGGCACACAATGGTAAATCTAACATGGAAAAGGAAATTTTGTTATTGAAAAAAGAGACCCCTGGGGGTTTATATGTGTGTGGTTGAGGGGTGGGAGCAGCGTGCAGAGAGATTTTTTTAAGTGTGAGATGATGGGAGAGAGTTTTAAGTTGTGGGACATATGGATCTAAGTATAGGTCCTTGAGAGCCATAATCTGATATCCAACAAATATGTGCAAAATTAAAACCCCCTACTAAATGAGCTCCACTTATAACAAAACGCATGGGAAAAATTATTGTAATTGGTACCTTTTAACTGTTTGAGATAGGCATATTTTCTTCAGAATGTCATATAAGAAGAAATTAGTAAAATTAAATTTCTATGATCATTTGATCAAGTGATATTTTAGCATGAATGGTTTTTTCAGCAGAATCTGTCATATGATGGGCCATCATTCTTTTCCAAAACGAATTTTAATGTCCAAATCAAATGCCTTAGACCCTTAATAGGTTCTCAAGCACAAGCTTTGCATTTATCCTCTCTCTCTTGTTTTGTGAATTAAGGGGGGGAAATTTTGTGGTCTAAAGCATAAGATCCCATATAAGAGTCCTTAAAAACAAATTGGTACTTGATCCTATAGGACATTTTGATGTAGTTAATCGTGATGGATGAATATTTTTAATGCTTTATTTCATGCATCTTTTATTTTTTTCCTCAAGCCTTCAATCAACTGGTTTGAACATTACAGTCTGCTCTGTGTCATATGGACTTTATGCACCTGGGTGTATACTGTAGAAGGGGTTTTAGCTGGTTGTAAGACATTTTTCTCATTATTTTACCATTTTAAGGGATTTTAGTGTTTTTTGTTTTAAAGGTTTAAAACTATGGCTGTATGTATTAAATGTGTTAACTCCATTTCTTTAGAGTTAATCAATCTAGCATGCCTTTGCATTTAATAAAATTATGGTTGAAGGCTCAATGAACATATGTGCATCAGTTATGTTCCACATTGTTGTATATTATTTCGGTAGTGTATAATGCGAAATGCTTATTAAATCATCATTTTTAGCTTATCTTTGCATGCAAAAAGTTTTGTTTTAAGTTTCATAGAGTTTCTGACATTGTTTTATGACTTCTGATGGTGTTAAAGCGTATTGATCGGTTTCTAAAAATGGTTCCGTTTTTGGAAGAGTGAAGCTCCGAATTGGTTGAATATTTTGAACCGTGCACACAATATCATTTTTCTAAGAATCTTCAAGCACTAGCTGGAAAATTAAAGGAGTGGAAAAAAAGGAGGTATCATGTAGGGTGGAAAATCAGATGAAACTGATTATGAAGAATATCCAAAATATTAATTTAAGAAAGAAGCGGATGCAATTACTCCAAAATAAGGACAATTATAATCCTTAGGTTGAAGGAGAGGTATGAGTAATTAGCCTTTTAGAAGATCTATTGCAGGCAAAACCTAGGCACTTGTGTTGAAAACAGGAGAAAAAAAAAATACTGTCATATAATGCAGGGTCTAGGTAGATAGTGAACTGATTTACAAAGCATGAAGTAGATGTAATGAAGTTGGAAGAGGATGACATCCTACATGTATTTTGTGATCATTTTTAGATAGCTTGCAGTTTGATAACATTTTGGACATGGTACACAACTAATTGGAGAGACCTTCTGGAGAGAACCTATGATATAGCTTTTGGAGATACACGCAGCACAAGGCCCTAGGCCCAAATGCGCTTCATCATTTATAAGAAGTATTGGAATGCTGTAAGGCAGGGTGAAGAGCTACTGACACTTTAAACATTCTACGTCCAATCAAAAGATGAGCCAGAGATGTTAAATATATTTTTCTGATCAGTTTGATTAGTAGTGCGTCTAAGATTGTGACAAGGATGCCCTCTAACAGGCCCGAAAAGGTCATTCATCAAGTTATTTCCTCAAGTAATTAGTGCATCTGATTGTGTGGGTGGGGTGGATTTTGTAGGTTGTCACAGTTGCAAACTAGTGTATCAACTCTTAGATTAGAGATGGTTTCTGGAGGGTGGTATGCAACATTGACATGGAGGATGCTAATAAACAGAAAGGAGTCATATAACCATGTGAACTGGAAATTTGTGATGTTAATAGAACGATGGGCTCAGCTTCCCACCTTTCCTTGGATTCTGAGTTGAATCATTATTAATGCCTTTCTGATGTTGTTGAGTTGGACCTACTGTTCCAGGGCTACGAATCAGGGGGGATCTGTTATCCCTGTCCACCTTCTTGTTAGTAAGGAAGACTTTGAGTTGGATGGTCACAATCGTGGTTGAATGCAGTCTGATTCATGGATTTCCTATGAGGGTTAATACATGTCCAATATCCTACCTGGAACTTGTGTATAACACGTTACTCCATGGGGGTACTGGGTAGTTGGAGGTATAGATCTATAGATGTGCCTTGATACGCAATTTGGTTATGTCGGAACCAAGAATTTATCTGATGAAAAGCAAGATGTTTGAAGTGGGGAATGGTGAATATACAAGAGCTTAAGGTGTATCTGGGGTCAAGAACTAGGAAATATCAACTGTGTATTTGGGATTGCCACTCATTGTAACTCTACAGTGTTCTTGGTTCTAATTATGAAGAGACAAATAAGAAGTTGGATTCAGGGAAGAGAGTTTATTTGTCGAAAGGTGGTAAACTAACACTAATCAAGATGTCCTTGGAAATTTAGATACCTTCATTGTTTCTTCAATATTGATTACTAACCAGACTTTAGTGGCTACAGAATGGAGAAATTACAGCTGTACTTTTAGGTAGCAAATTACATGATTTTAAATATGTTTGGTGAGATGGGACCAAGTATAAGCAGATCAGAGATTTGGTTATTATGTACTCAACAATGCAGTGCTGGGTAAATGGTCTAGAGATTTGGAAGGAGTGTGACATTTTGTGGATGGATATTATCATGGCCAAGTTTTTTAGCATTCATTTGGATCGAGTAAGCAATGTACATGTAGGAAGTTTTGGATTTGATTTGTGGAAGGTTCTCTCCATCATGGATACTGATTTCAAAAAGGCATATATTTTAGAGGATATATGTCCCAAATATGTTTTTGGGAGGACAATAAGTGCTGGGAGTCATTCCTTTTGGTTTCCTTTCCAAAGAATTTCCCTTGACCTCTGATGTGGGGGCATGAGTTGAAGCTGCTATGGATCGCATATCTGTGGGCGTCACTCAGAGGCAAACTTTTTGAAAACAGTTGAATTAGAGATATGGATACCTTGGCTGAGCTGTTAGTTTGTTTGAACATGGAATTGTTTCGAGCTTGAAAGGCCTGATAGAATATAGTGGATATGTAGCTTTGAGGGAGTCTTTTCAACTACATCTTTCTGCAACTTCTTTATCCTGAAAATAGAAGAGTTCAGCTTGCAACTGTCTGAAGTAATTTTCTTTTCTGGGCCAACTTTTCTGTGCAAGATTATCACTGTGAATTGTCTTCTCTCTGGTGATTGGACCTTGTGTGATAGATGTATGGTCTGTGAGGAAGCACTTGAGTCAATTGACTACTTATTCATTAGTTAGCTTCTTGTTGGGCTTTATAAATGTGAGGCACAACAGAATTTTCACGAGGAGAGCAGCACTTTGACTGTTAAATAGCATGTGCTTCGGCTTCTATGCTGTTGATCTATTTTTTAGGGGAAATTTCTGTGTGGGAATTCTCATTGTCTTTTTGGAGATTGTACACTACTGATGTCTTCATGATTTTGTGTAGCCGAGCTTGGATAGCTGTTTTTCTTTGCTATCTGGGATGCATATGTGCATACATCAGTCTTTCTGCATCTTCAATTATTAATACAACTATGTTCTTTGCTGATATGAAAAGAAGAATCCTTTCTGCTTGCTGTATGTGGAAGGTAGATACAAACTTCCACCTCTGATTGAATAGTTTATAAGATTTGAATGTGGAAGTTTTATTTGGTTTAGGATTCAAGGCTTGAGATATTGCAGGCGGTGTATTTGTCATTTCATTTTTGTTTATAGAGGGAATATCCTATTAAATTGTAGTCAAAAACTTGTTGCTGAAAGGAGGTTTTCTCAAGCCATTTAATTATAGTTTTTACAATGCTTTTATTTTTCTGACAGATTTTTATACCTTGAGGAAGGATGTAGAGATTACAACAGGTCGTGTTGAAGATATTAGGGCCTCTGCTGGACTGCAGAAATTAGAAGAAGATCTTGAAGTTCTGGAGAGAAAAGCAGCAGATAGTTCCTTGTGGGATGATCGTGCTACAGCACAGGAAACTCTTTTGGCCTTGACTGATGTCAAAGAAAAAATTAAACTGCTTATTGAGTTCAAAGCCAAGGTCCATACTTTCATTTTCTTTTCACTACATGATGTGTTTTTTATTTTATTTTTTCTCTTCTTCCGGAAGTTGTAGTAAGTTCATTGAAAATAAGAGAGAGAGAGAGAGAGAGAGAGAGAGAGAGAGAGAGAGAGAGAGAGAGAGAGAGTGAGGCGCTTGACATACAGGCCACTAGAACAGGTAATCAATGTACTACATGATGTGACCTTTATTATGGGCTCATTTCAGTTAATGAAGAGTTTGACGGAATTTTAGTAAAAGACATGAAAGAGCTAGTGTGGGACAATCTTTATGACATATTAATTAGCACACACATGAAATGCAAATGCATGCAGGCAGACAAGTACACACTTGCAAGAGAAAAGACATGCAAGACACCTTTCAACCTTTGCTTTTGCGGACATATTAGCTCTCAATTTGTCCAATTGGAACATCTCAGCCAAATTGAACTTGAAAAAAATGATTTTGTCTCCCAACTTTCTTATCTGTTAAAATTGGGGATAATCTGTAGGTTGTTTTTGGCTAATCTTTTCTTCATCTTGTCAATCTGATGTGAAGTCGGAGCTCTCCAGCATATGCACCTAGTGTCATGACGATTTGTGAGCATTTTTGTTTCTTTGTTCTGTGGCTCTTACTTTTGTCTAACAATAGGGCCATAATTCTTTCAATGCCAACCATGCATTGTGTTAATTTTGTTTCTTGGTTTGCATTTGTTTGTAGATGTATTTGTACAAATTTGTGATACCACTTTGTCATCTAATTATACATTTTGTGTACGTGCTTTCTGGATCCAATTCACAAAGCTAAACCGTTATGATCTTTCAATTTCTTTCTAAGTACAAATTCATGTAATGTTTAGATTTAGCAAGAGTTTTACAGCGGCTGCTGACCTGACGCAACTCCTCCTTTTTCCGTGCTTTGGACTGGCAGCACATTAAAGATATAACTATAAAAGCAAAGTAGCAAACACTGGCGGAGTTTGGATGGTTGAATCTTCCTTTGCATACATTTTCTCATGTGGTAACTTATGCTGTTGTCAATATATATGCAGGTTGAAGATGCAGAAACAGTAGTTAAACTGACTGAGGAAATGGATTCTACAGATACTGGGCTTCTTGAAGAGGCTGCAAGTATCATCAGGGATTTGAACAAGGAATTGGATCGCTTCGAGTTGACTCAGCTGCTTTCTGGGCCCTATGACAAAGAAGGAGCTGTTATCTCTATCACAGCTGGTGCTGGAGGTACCGATGCACAGGTAAAACATCTCCTTTAATCTGAGTGCGAATGCCATCAAGCCTGTCTTCGTTTCTCATAAAGGTGGAAAGATACAGCATGTGGTGTGCCAAAGGGTTCAAGATCCACCACTTCCATCTGGGATATCAGCAAGTCTATAATTATTTCAATTTCATGACTAAGAATCTGTTATTGAATCTTTGATTAGATGCCGTAGTTTCTTGTACTGGTAGATTTGCCCATTAGATTGAAGATTGGATCAGTGAATAATGTGATACTATATATTTTCTACAGTAATCACAAATACATTAGACCTGATAGATAAGTCATGCATTTTAGTTAATTTTTAGTCTAAAAGATATAGGTGCAATTAATGAAGTGTGCACTCAAACCTAATTGCATGTGTCACATTTATTTGATGACAGGAACCTGTTCTTCCTCTATTTTCCAAATGTAAGTTTATCATTTTAATGAGTAAATTGTCTATTTGTTTGTAGATATCGTTCGTATAAAGTTCACAGTTAGATAGGAGTGTCAACTGTGCCGGGCGGCCTGGGCTCCGCATGGCTGAGGCTCAGCAAAACACAAGCTCCAATTTTTTTTTTTGGGGGGTGGGGGTGTTAGGGTTGTTGTTGTTGGGCCTCTGAGGGTGGCACGCTTACCTGCGGCCCAACTGCGGCATGTGTGCAGCCTGCTAGTCGTGGCCCACCCACACTACTCCACTAATTTTTGGAAAAATGGTGTAGAGTAGGACTTGTTCCCATGACCTATGGTCTCCAATGCAAGTGCAACGCACCAACCAACCATGCCAAACTCTATTTTTTGTACATGATGCTATGTTTTTCTATTTTAATAAATATCTAATGCTATTTACTTACCAACTGATTTACTTAATAGTTTATATATATATATATATATATATTTGAGATGTAAACACACACACACCCACGCAATAATATATGCATGCCTATACATAGTTGGGATGTACTCATACTATGATGATGTTATATAACTACGAAAATGTGTAACTTTATATAAATTTTACATTATGAATAAAATTTGATGTTTATTTTAATTTTGATCTCCTATATAAGGTTGTTGTTGTATAAAAATTAAATTATAAGTTTATAATAACCTATGTAATCTAATAACTTATATAATAACTTGAACTATATAATAACTTGAATAATATGAAATATGCAAGTAACTTGTATTAGTTACAAGCTATTATAACTTACAAGTAATTTATATAATTATACTAATATAATATAAATTATATTGATAACTTATAAATAAAGTCGGTTGTGTCATTTGTGGGCACGCCCGGTTGACAGCATGGCTAGGCTAGTACGGCATGACTAACAAATGGGCCGTGGGCCATACCGGGCCAGCATCTTGGAAAACTGGCACGACACGGCTGAGCAAGTGGGCCAGCATGACTCAGCCGGCACTTGGGTGGCACGGCACAGCCCGTTTGACACCCCTACAGTTATACTAAGTATAACTGAGGACCTTATGTTCTTTTGCCAATAATTTAAAATTTATTATATTAATCAATAAGTATTAGGACCCGCCCTTATGTATTTTATATAACACCCACTTCTCATTATGCACTCAAACCTAATTGCACATGTCCCATTTATCTGATGACAGGAAGGAGGTCTTCCTCTATTTTCAAGAAGTACCCCATAAGTTTATCATTTTAATGAGTGAATTGTCTATTTTTTTGTAGATATTGTTCTTATAAAGTGCACAGTTAGAGATAAACATTTAGTTTGACTGAGTGATTTATGTTCCTTTGTCATGACAAAAATTTATTAGATTAATCATTAAATATTGGGACCTGGTTTATTCATTTTATATAACACCCACATTTTTTTTTCCAACAGTTACTAAAATTTTGGGAATAAAAACTAAAGCACAGCTTTTGTTGTAGAGATGTTTAGAGAATGTTTCAGCCTACTTAGTTTACCAGTACTTGCACTACAATATTTTTAATTTTATGCTTCCTTGGTAAAATTCCACTACTTTCTGCACATTTTCTGTTATATTTCTTTCTTTCTAAGTATGGTTTTCTGAAATTTTACATCCATGGTCTATTTTTCTACAGAAAATTTCCACCTTTTATTTTATTCCTGTCTATGAAGTCTTGCATTTTTTTTATTGGTAATAATGTAAATAGATTAAATCAAAGCCGTCCAAATAGGCAATACAAGTTCACGAAAGAGCAGCAAAAAATGAGCAGCACCTAAAAATCTAGAAAATTTTTACCATTCAGAAACTTTTGACAATCTAACCCTTTGCGTGATTCCCTACTTGATGCGCATTGCATAAGACAGCTAAGAGAAGATTCAAATAAAGCCCATGGTGGACGAGTTATATTGTTAAAAATTCTCTTATTCTTCTCGTTCCATAGCGACCACATAATTGCCATCAGTGTCAAGTTCCATAGAATCTCATACCGCAATACTCCTCTGCTGCAATTCCATGCTGCCAAAACCTGGTAAGGAAACAGAGTTGTTAAGATCAAAGATCGAAGAGATGCCGTTAGAATTGTTGACTTGATGAATGTAGGAGTCTTAGTGATGCTGAATATTTTCAGCAGTTAGGGAAGAAACTGCTGTATCTTTCTTGCATTCATCTAGAGATTACCTATGTAGTAAATGCTGTCACTCAATGCATTCACCTTGAACAAGACTTCTGGAGGCAAATTTTCCACATCTATGCAGCCCTCTTTTGGGGAAGAGGTTTTTTGTTTTCACATTGTGGTTGTATGAAATTAGAAGCACTCTACATGCAAATTGGAAAAGTTCAACACTAGATCAAAGGTCCATGTCTGGTTACCACATTCTATAGCTGGGAATCTGAGAAATTAATAAATTACAAAGTTTTAGAAAAAGAAAATATATATATATATCTGTAGTTGCTGGACTGATATCAAAATCTGAATATGAGAGTATGGCTTGTGTTGTTGGTGAACTCGGGTTGACAATTCTACTTCAAGAACAATGAATTGGAAAACAACAACAATGTCTAGCATTTAAAAATACACGTATCTCCTGTTGGAGATGTGGTGATTCACTGACCCAAGAAATTTCTATCATTTAAAAATACACGTATCTCCTGTTGGAGATGTGGTGATTCACTGACCCAGTTCTTGGGTCAAACAAGAGTTAATTGGACTTAAGTGGGACTGGTTAGTAGTTCAAATGTTTTGAATGTTTGGTCCCAGGACCTCCCAGTAAGTCTAAAAATTGATGATGGTGATCATAATATTCAAATTTAGGGAATTATGTTTGCAGCATATAAAATAACTGTATGAATGCTTCTTCCTCCTATGAATTCCCAGTCACTTTGTGGTACAAATAAGTGTCATGAATCCAACTGCTACCTGGTTCTATTTTATGGCCACCGATGCATGCTATTAGCCATGGATTATCCATTTTTCTCCCTTATTCAGTGGTTGACATTTAGATTAATAATTTTATATGTCAACTGGACACAAAAGTGGTCCTTAAAAGCATGATGGAATCGAAATAATATCTCTTTTATTTTTTATTTTTTTCTTCTCATTTACATTCTCCCTCAGAGCCAGAACAGAACTCAGAAGGGCATGTAATCTCCCCATGATCATTAGTATTGAGACCCCCATGTGTGGATATCCTGGATCTTGTAAAACTATCAACTAATAATAAAACATTAATTATGAACTGCATCATAGAGTGAAATCTGTGCTTGTTATATATTTGTAAGTGAAAGAATCATGATACATCCACATGGGTCCAAGCATGTGTTTACGTGTCAAGCAAACATGGGGGTTGTATGCTACCATCTAAGAGGAGAAATCAGTGTTTAACTCTGGGCTATATTTCACCTGCATCTGCTCACATTGTGGGCCTACCTAACATTCTCCCTCTGATTTCCTTTTACTAATTTTCAATGTAGATCGTCTTATGCACTTTCTTCTTTCCAAGATAGACATGCTTTGTTTATGCCAGCTTATAATACCAGTGGCATTGTTTCCAGTGCAGGATTGGGCTGACATGCTTCTTAGAATGTACTTGAGATGGGGAGAGAAGCAGCGTTACAAAACAAGAGTGGTTGAGAAATCCATGGGAGAGGAAGCTGGAATAAAGTCAGCCACAATTGAACTTGAAGGTTGTTATGCTTATGGGTACTTGTCAGGAGAGAAAGGAACACATCGTATTGTTCGGCAGTCTCCTTTCAATGCCAAAGGTCTTCGCCAGGTAGGCATTCCTTTATTTTTGTTTGCTATTTCTGCTTTTCAAGAAACAGAAACCATGAAGTCAAGAGTCTTATACACTATTGGTCAATATTAATGTTCTAGCAAGATACTTTAACTGAAGGCTTTTTTCCCTAGTAAATATTCTATATGAAAGTTGGACATGAATGAGTTATTCTATTCTTCTGAGCAATTGCATTTATTAGTGAAGCTTAAGCAAGAAATACTGATAGACAAAAAAAAATATTAAATAGATATGAAAGTACCATAACTTGTATTATGAAAGTACCGTAATTTCTATAGAGAAAGAAATGTTTGCTTTTCAGAATATACCATACTTGATCATCTGAAAGATGCGAATAAGCATCATTGATAACAGGTGTTCCCTTGCCATCTTATTAGTATAGGATATATATATATATATATATATATATGTTATGGTTAATAAGAGAATATATTAAAGATCATCAAAACAGAAGTACATGGGACCCATGAGAGGTGGGTACCCAAAAAAACACAAGAAAGAAAATTACTATACTAACAACCCAAACTAGTCTAGATCAGCAATAGTATACCAGTCCCGTATTACATTGACGGGAGAAATACTCCTAAACTCTTCCTCAATACATACCCAAGACGAAACCAACACCATAATATCATCAAAGATCCTTTGCTTCTTTACCACTTCACCTTCAAATATGTATCAATTCCAAGCTAATCAAACAGTCCATATTGTTGCAAAGAAAACTGCTTGACTCGGCACCTTTCCTTTTCTTTTTAGCATGGGAAACCTCCACTGAAATGCCAAATCAGTAATAGATTTTGGAAACACCCAATTCACTCCTATTTAACCAATGAAGGAAAGCCAAATAAACCCAGTCAGCTCATTATGTAGAAAGATATGATCCACCAATTCACCACTTTTCAGGGACAACAGACAAACCTTAGGTGAACTAGCAAGTTGTTTGGAGATTATAAAAAAATAGCAAGTTGTTTCTTTCTTCTTTGGATATTATCAAAGGTATTTATACCATTATGGAAAACTGTCCACATGAAAGCGAGGACTTTTGGTGGGGTGGGAGCTTTCCAAAGGAAAGGAAGGGAGAAAGAAGGAGGGCAAAAACTTGGATCTGAACACGGATTAGCAAAAAAAAGGAACTGGTGGAAAAAACACCATGGGGAGAAGGGGCTACTTCTGATTATCAGGTTGAGATGAATCAATTTTAACAAGACTCAGCTCATTCAAAAGAGAACCTAGCTCCTCCATCTCAGAAGAACGTATCTCCCAATGGAAGAGAAGATTCCTA
The DNA here is from genome assembly GCA_947561395.2 of Buxus sempervirens. NCBI lineage: Eukaryota > Viridiplantae > Streptophyta > Magnoliopsida > Buxales > Buxaceae > Buxus > Buxus sempervirens. The sequence goes on from OX387195.1 coordinate 7,850,255, forward strand.
GACAAACCACAAGAATTCCATGAAAGAATGTCTGACACAAAAGGAGTCAATAGGAGGTGCACACGAAAAAGTCTAAGAAACGTCATGGAAAGAGTAGAATCTCCTCACAGATATCCTCCCAAAAACGACTAGAGGATCATGAATTAAGAAAGGATTCACCAAATGGTAGAAAGCAGGGGCAAGGCCAAAAATATCTTTCCAAGGACCACAATAACGAGTACTTACCTTAGGAATAGAATCCTTCCCATTTCTCTACATACCATATTTACTAACGATTATTGAATGCCACAAGGAATCTTTTTCCTCAACAAATCTCCACAGCCACTTAGCTAAAAGGGTCAAGTTTTTTAAGTGAGTTTCCCAAACCTAAGCCTCCCTGAGTTTTACTCACACACCTTTTTCCACCTCACTAGATGATCTTTCTTAGTCTCTTTCCCTTCCCACTGGAAATCTTTATGGAATTTTTCTAAGACATTGATCACCTTCTTTGGGGCCCTAAAAAGAGAGCGGTAGTATACCGGAAGGCTTATTAGGGTTGATTTTATAAGGTTGATCCTACCTCCAAATGACAAGTAATTCTTTTTCCAAGCTGCAAGTCTCTTCTTGGTCTTTTCCAAGACTGGTTCCCAAAAGCCTCCCTTCGCAGCTTAGCCCCTAAAGGAAGGCCAAGGTAGGTGATAGGCCAATCTTGTTATTTGCAACCCATCACAAGTATAGGATATTTGTATGTTGATTTCTTGAGATTGTGAAAATTAGACATCTAAACTAAATGCAATTATTTGGAAGAGAAATAATTATATGCCCTTTTCTTTTTATATGTCTGATTATGGATGAATTGAAAATGCATTGTCAAATGGAGGTGCCTTGCTTATATTTTTTTCCTTTTTTTGGAGTTGGTGTTGGTGGATTGAGATTGAGATTCAAAAGAACAATTGTGGAATGAAATTATCGAATGAAAGACATTAAAAATTAGTGGAATTATTACCAAGTGTAACACCATGCAAATCGGTTGTATATACCTTTTTCCAGAAGTTAAGGAGTCGCCATCCTGAAATCCAAAATCGGGTGAAGACCCGTTTTTGGATTCTCATTTCTTATTTTACAAGTTTGCGGCGGCAAACTTTTAATATTTGTAGATCTGAATGGGTATCCTTGGAATCTTCTATAAAACATTCTTCTGTAGACAAGACAAAGTTGTCTTTTATAAATAAATAAAAAAGGGTTTTTAAATTTAAAATGGTGGCAAAATTGTAATATTTGACTCTTTACAAAAAGTGAAAGGCCTAAACCAAACGTCCAACCCATTCTCTGGCAACTCATTCTTGCAGTGAGTTCCTTATCCAAAATGATTGCCAAATGATACCTAAGTGGTAAAAGGGAACATAATTAGCTATTAAATATTGAGCACAAGATCTTTTACCTTTTTGGTGCATAGTGGGAATATCGAGATTCAAGACCTAGTTTTGGTGATGGACGAGGAACTGGATTTCTTGATAAAGAGGACTTCTTAGGTGGTGCAATTAGAATGGTGCTTTCTGTTGTAGCTTTCTGTCTCTGATAAACTTAACGGAATATCTGTTCTGATTAGAAGGTTCATCCACAACATCAGGAATATCTGGACCAAAGATAAAAGTGGAAGAAGTAAAGGTAAATCTCTGCGGAGTACATCTCTTATCAAAATAGTAAAGGTACCATAAAAAGAATTACAGCAGCATTAACAAAATTTCCACAGGTAATAAGATCAAGGCATTTATATCCTTTTTGTATTTATAAGTAATGTAACCAAGAAAAATGCATTTAACAACCTGGAGAGAGTTTACTAGGATTCCAATCTACTACATGAAGTAACAAAGACAACCAAAGATACTAGGAGATAGAAGATATAGAGGAGACCTTGGCTGCAAACAATTTGGAATATGGAGACAACCCCATAGTTGGGCGAGGCATTTGATCAGCTTTGAAGCCTTCTTGCATTTTCATACTAATAATCATTGTACAAGAAACCTCATGTAAATGTTAATTTTTCTCCATCTAATTCATTCTGAATTGGAGCATGAGCAAATGAGATTTGATGAATAGAAATGCATTTTGTTTATATTAGGAAACATTATTAGAAAAATGAGAGCAGATATTTTTCTCAAAATGATCTTTTATTTATTGATGGAAGGACTAGAACACAGACTGGACATTGGTTCCATCTTTCAACTAGTCCAACCTGGTCATTCTTAAACAATCATCAATAAATGTGAAAATGTACCTGCAGCCAGACAAACTAGGCACATGACAGTGACTCTGCCATGCTACTACCATTTTGTACATTGACTGAATAAAAATCTTGATGTGGTAGGTTGTCTTGATGCATATTGGGCTGGATTTGAATCAGAGAGAAGGTCAATACAGATTGTTCTTTCGTTGTTCAAAATCTGTTTACCTGGTTCCAATACTATATCAACTTTATTGATAAGCATAAAAGAGCAAAGGAGAAAATAGAAGAGAAATATTTTACTAAGCATAAAAGGATGAAGAGGTGTTGATATATCTGGTTGACCTGTACATGAATATTAGAAGTATAAATACAAATTTGAATAATGTACCCAAAAAAAAAAAAAGAAGCCAAGTCATCCAAGATGATTTAACCATTTAAACTGGAGACCTATGGAGGCACTTGTAAGAAGGTACAAGTGAAAGGTCTAAAAGATAGAGACGTAATTGGGTTGAATTGTTCATGTATTAATAATGGATCTTTACCCCTTATTGGGATGGCAAAAAAAATTATAATTGATCCCAACTAGATAGGATAAAGTATTTTCATTTTATTGTTGATCATAATTTTTCCCCTTTTCAACCATCTTTTTTACAATATAATTATGCACAGTGTTTTGGGCATTTGCTTTTCAAGATCAAAAAAATTTATTTCTTCACATTACAAAAGTTACATAAGAGGCTATTTATAAAATGCGAATTTATTGATTCTCCCTATGGTAATCAAGCAACATTGATTTATATTATACGTGCTCATTTATTGCATTGATTGCAAGATATTAGAAAATTTATTGAGGTTTGAGTTTCTTATCTAACTGAAGAACTGGTTTGAACTGATTAAAGGCATAATAGCATTTTTGTTGCAGAGCCCAACTTTTTGGAATAAGCCATTCCATTGTTGTTGTCATCATTGTTATTGTTGATGATGATGATGATGATTATAATGATGATTTTACATATTGAGAATTTCTTATATGCATTGCACTGATATTCAACACTTGGTATTTCACAGACTAGCTTTTCTGGGGTGGAAGTCATGCCTCTTCTTCCTGAAGAGTCTCTGGATGTCGAGATACCAGAGGAAGACCTGGAAATCACTTTCTCAAGGGCAGGCGGGCGGGGTGGTCAGAATGTTAACAAGGTTGAAACTGCTGTCCGAATCATCCACATCCCCACTGGTGTTGCTGTTCGTTGCACAGGTTTGTCCCAAACACTTCATAAGCAGCATAGCAAGATCTTTGTCAAAACCATTTGGATTGTATGGTATGCAGGAAGGATAAAAACTGAAAATTTCCATAATTCTCATTAAGTTTAAGAAAAACAAAGAAGGAAAAAACAAAACAAAAAGAATATAATCTTTCTTGCCAGAATCTTATTAATGGGTTTTCTTTTCCTCCTCTAATGCAGAAGAGAGATCCCAACTAGCAAACAAGATCAAAGCTCTTACCCGGTTGAAAGCCAAACTCCTGGTCATTGCAGAGGAGCAACGAGCATCTGAAATTAAGCAAATAAGGGGAGATGCAGTGAAGGCTGACTGGGGACAGCAAATACGTAATTATGTGTTTCACCCATACAAGCTTGTTAAAGACGTCCGGACAGGATTTGAGACATCAGACATCACTTCTGTTATGGACGGCGAATTAGATACATTCATCAAAGCTTACCTCAAATACAAATACAGTAGAAATGTGTTGGCAGGTACTGTAAAATAACAGCATTATGAATTCTCTGTGATGTATTTATACATTAATGCCTATAGTTGCACTGTGTCATCCAATTACATTACACTGTAATGAAAATCGATAGTCTCAACTCAAGTTGTCCTTTGTGATATTGCCCACACCTAATATCATGGATGTTACAATCAGTAATGAAAATGGCCCCGAATGCCTACCAATTTGGTAACCAGAGCTGTTCAACTTGGATGGCTTCTTTGGTTCCCTCCATCCAAGCAGTGGCTTAATCGGGTTCATAGCTTAGATTGATTGTTTGTATTGCAGTCTTTATTCGATGGATCAAATCTGAAAAATCAGTTTACCATGTCTAGTCTTTTACTGAAGATTTAAGAGGAGGGAATTACACAACTTGGTTCAAGAATTGCAACATTTTGAATGCCCTTTTTTGGTACATTTCATTATTCTTGACATATTTAAGTCCAAATCTCACCAAACCAACCCCACCCAATGTCCGGAACAAAGTGTTTTTGCTCCTAAGAAGATGGATAGTGGATAATATACTAATTACTTGATCTTTCATATGTTCAAAGGGGAAAAGAGGGGTGAATGAGTCTTAAGCTTGATATGGAGAAATCATATGTCAATGTTGTGTCTTCAAATCTCGATTCTAAATAAGAGAGATACGTCCAACTTTCGCCTAAACTGCCGACTTAGCCGCCGTTACTGAACAAAAGAGGGGTTGGGGTAGATAAGGCGTGACAAATAGACAATAGCTAGAATGAGAGACGAGAAATACTCAAGTGATCTTCACGTATACCAAGTCAGAGAGCTCCTTGCAGAATGTGTAAAAGACAAATAAATCCAAAGGTGGACTTGGAGAATTCCTAGTAAAGTTGGAGAAGGTCCAAAGAGAAAGAAGGAAGTGTTGCTCTCGATTAGCAGTCCAGGAATCAAGGATCTAGTCTTGTTCCAAGCAGCCAAAGATCCAGGGGGTCCCTCAAATAGAAAAGGGTTCTTATATTTATAGAATGAATGGGTCTCTAGGATTGTAACACTTGAACAATCTGAGGTTTTAAAAATGCTTACATGTCTATCACAAATTTGATCTCATAAATGTCTAGGTTCAAGATAAGAATAAACAATAGATAGTGATAATAAAAGATAGAGCTCTTTGATTGATACACCAGGTCCCACATGTAAGGATGTGGAATTATAAATTACTAACGTCTTCGTCATTCTAGGTTGACATGCCATGACTTGTCATTGGCTGCTGACGATTCCCACACCTATGTCCGTCACGGGCTCTTGCCGAAGACGGAGATCTCCACTCCAATGTATCAAACAAATTTCACATTTAATATAAATAAATCATGTCACATTTAATATAAACAGATAACCTACGACAAATAATTTATATAGGTGATATGTAAGTATATAATAACGGTCATCTACATTAAGCCCGCTTTTGCATTTTGGCAATTTTTAAGTGCCAAAGGCAAAACACAAGTGTGTGGGGTATTTTGGTAATTAGCAATATTTAACCAATTTTTAAGTAGGAAAGTATGTCTCAATCAAATTGATTGTGCCAAAGTCTTACCAAGACTGTGACAGGTTAGTGGCAAAGTTGGACACAAATTCTTTTAGACAAAGCCCAATCAAGATTAGTACAAGTATGAGTTGTGTAGGACTCTAATAGTTAGAGTGTGACTCTAACTAGTTAAATATAAGATCAGATTTAATTGCTTAAAGATAGAGTTAGATTTAAAGTCCAACTCAAGGAAATTAGAGTCCCTATCAAACAAGTAATCTCATACAAAAATTATATAAATATTTGTCATTGATCTTAGTCTTGTTAACAGTTAAAGCTTATGAAACAAATCCAGGTATTTTAATATTTTTTATTTTTCTCGTCTCTGTTTTTCTTCTCTATTCACACACTCTCTCTTCCTTTTTCTTCTTAGTTCTTATGCATCCTTTCTCTCTCTGCCCCATCTCTTTTTTTTACTAGATGATAGTTACGGTTTATTATTTTTATATTTGTTGATTAAAAGTGATTAAAATAGGTGAAATTAGCCTAACCCGAATCGGACCAAACCAAATGTGAAATATGGGTTGTGTTGGTTTGGGTTTAGGGCTTCGCAATTTTTTTGGACCAATTTACACTCCTAGTTGAAGTCACCAGCAAGTTTTACTTGCAATGGTTTTTGATGTTGATGAGAGATGTTGCCATGTCTATGGTTAATGTTTTTTCAAGTGGGCCCACGCGAAACAGTCACAAGAAGCAAAAAAACATTAACCATAATAATCCATAGCATAATTAACAAGAAGATCAGGCATCTATACAAATATATAAAGGCAACAAGAGAGATTTGGCCCTGACATTTCATGTGCAAATCATACCTCAACTTTTCTCTATTTTACACATTTATTATGTCACATCGTTATAACTGACCAAGATTGTTTTTTCATTAGTGGGACCCACAAAAATATTTACATTAGGTGTTGTAAGTGGCTATGCGACTCCCTAGTATACTTAAAACAAAATTAGGTGTTGTAAGAGAAAACGAATTTTTAAAGTGGATGTACCAATCACATTGTTTTTGGGTGCAGGCAATATGTAACCGTTATATCAAGATGGTATCATATTAACAGTTCCTTATTTGGCTCAGCATTAATGTTCACGGAGTCTCACTCAATTTTCAAGTTTTTGTAGCCTTTGGCATACGCCATGCTTAGTCCTTCGGAAAGTGCTTTTACTTTAGCTTCATTGGTGGTTACTTCTCCAATATAATAGGCAAATGCAAAACAAAATTTACTTTTATCATCTTTTCATAGTCCTCCTATATCAATTTCGTGGAATTCCCTTCTAGTGGCACTAACAAAGTTGAGTTTGATGGATGTCATGGACTCATGGCGGGTAGAGACCATCAGCAACACTTTTTGTGCAACTTGAGCTTAGCTTTCTGTGGGCTATGCTTGGGCTTAGTTTAAAGGGCATATGATACTTTAGGGATATTTTGGGCCTTCCTAAACCCATCTTGCCAAATGGCCCACTTTGACTAATAACAGATGTTGGATTAAGAAAAAGAGAATTTAAATTGTGGTTCTCAAATGTAAATAAAATCCTTCCTAGATATAATTAAATTTCTCTTCACAAATCATATGAATAAAGTTATAACATATGAAGAAGAATGGTTATTTGCCTTATATTTTACGGAAAATATATTTACAATTTATGATGATCCAATGGCAATTAACAATTTTTTAAGAGTTCTTTGTTCTTCACTATGAAATCCATCTAAAAATTGTAGAATAGGTCCAAGCCCACTCCAAACACTTTCAAAAGCCATAAAAGTGGGCTTGAGCCAACATGACAAAAGTTCTTAACGGAGCTTCGAAGCGTAAGGTCGAAAGAAAATTTTTGACTAGGCCGTCCTGGTTGGAAAAAGTAGGTGTAAATCAGTTGGGGCTTTGTGTATTATGTGGGGCCTATTTGAAAAACACCAACCGTCAAATTCTCCATGTGGCATCATTTCACCTTCAACAACGGGAAACAATGCAGCCTAAAATTGCACCAGTAGAAATTTTACAAGGAATAGAAAATCACTCTGATGGAATGAAATCATTTGCAATGCTTTACTGCTATTCCTCCCAAATAGGACTTGGCTCGACACGTGGCGGTAGGGGTGATGTGTCTGTGTGCGGATGTGTTGATACGTATTTCGGGTTGGATCCTGACCCCAGGCACCTGTTCCGTGTCTAAACCGAAATCGGTCTAGCCGTACTGCAAGTCACTTGTAATAAAATTGGTCAGACGAAAGAATGAAAACTAGGTTTTTAGTCTTCGTTTGGGTTATTATTCGTGTTTGAAAATGACAGATAGCAACAACAAAATACTATATTCAGAAATAGGTCGCTGAAAACACAACTGTTGATTACAATAAGCCTCCAAATAACTCAAAAGAAATAAAACAAAAGAAAATCAACAATGCTAGCAGTACCTGTAAAACCCCGCCCATGATTATATCTTAATTATTAAGTTTAATTATCTAAAGTGGGATTATTATACTAATTAAACACATATGTTATGAAGGTGAGGTGGATGTGCATCATGCTAGAAGATTTAGGGAAATCAAATTGAACTTTATTGAAGGTTATGTTTAAATTTCAATTGGCTAAGATATCCTCCAAGTAGTTCTAATGAATTGGAAATCAAATTCTAAAAAAGTGAAGTTAAATGTGAAGATTAACCTTAATGTGCGAACCTTGAATTGCACATTAATCGCGTGTTGAGCTAAATCCTGTAGAAACCATTTGATAAAGATTTAATGCTCAAACGTCTAACTTAAACGTTCGCGCGTCTAATACAAAATTTCCAGATTTGTTATTTTGTGCCCAAACTCAAATTGTAACCCTTCTAGATCATTTTTAAACCCTCATTAACACCAATTTGGGCCAAGCACACCTAGAGCACACCCCCAAGTAAACCTAATGTACACCCTCTCATGTATACCTCAAAATACACCCAGGTATACCCAAAGAACCTCTCAAGTATACCGAAGGTACCTCTCAAGTGTACCTAAAGTATCTCCTAAGAATACCTAAAAAACCTCCCAAATATACCCTAGGTACCCTCCCAAATAACATTGAAGTACCTCATTGTATACCCAAGGTACCACCAAAGTATACCTAGAGTACACCCAAGTATTATCCAAGGTACCACCCAAGTATACCTAAAGTACACCCAAGTATTATCCAATATACCACCCAAGTATACCTAAAGTACACCCAAGTATTACCCAATATACCCCCCAAGTATACCTAAAGTACACCCATGTATTATCCAAAGTACACTCAAGTATCACCTAAGGTACCCCCAAGTATACCTAAGGTACACCCTTTTATTACCTAAGGTACCCCCCCCCCCCCCCTCTCTCCCTGTATTGTCTAAGGTCCCTTTATATTGCCTAAGGTACCCCACTTGTATACCTAAGGTACCTACTTGTATACCTAAGGTATCTACTTGTATTGCCTGAGGTACCCCACTTGTATACCTAAGGTACCCCCCTGTTTTCCTAAGGTACACCTCCTTTGTATAATTAAAGTACCCCCCCCCCCCCCTCTCCTTTTGTATAACTAAGGTACCCCCTTGTATAACTAAGGTACACCCCTTCTACAACTAAGGTACCCCCTTGTGTTAACTAAGGTACACCCTCAAGCATACCTAAAGTATACCCCCTTGAATAACTAAAGTAAACCCCCTTGAAACACCAAGGTACCCCTCAAATAATACTAAGGTACCCCTCACTTAACACTAAGGTACCCCCTAGTATGCCTTAGGTACACCCTGCGGATTTAGTGGAATAAAGACTTTGTTTAGGGGCAGATTTGAAAGATCAAAAGTAGGGCATATAAAAGGATGCCCTAACTAAATATTAAGTGTTTTGAACCCCCCCCCCCCCCCCCCCCTCTCTCTCTTCTCTTGTATTGAACAAATAGAACAAAGAGAAGAGTAGGAGCTTGCTTGAAAGCTTGAAGAAGAAAGAGAAGAAGGAAAAGAAAGAGAAGAAGAGGAGAGATTGAAAAGAACTAAGCTTCTCCATTAAATAAGTAAGTAGTAAACCCTTCAAACCAAAATGTATTGTAAAAATTCGTATTCTCTCTCTAGGGTTTGATTTATTTGAAGAAATGATCTTGCATGTTGGTTTTTGCTTCTAAAATTCATAGGGTTTTGGTTGTATAACAATCTTGTTTAGTTTTTTATTGATTTTTCATGGATTTCTAACCTATATTGATCACATTCCAGGTTTGGGTTTGAATTTGGTGGGTTGAATGAGGTTTCATGTGGTTGGACTTGTGTTTATACGTGTTTTGGATCGATTCCTATTTTGGAAATTGTTTTTGAGCATGTTGGAATGTTTTATGATCATCCCATTTGGTGTTGGAAATGTTAGAAATGATTTGCATGAGTTTTGTATTAAAAATAGCCAAAAATATTTGAAAACCCGATGTGACGATTAATCCTGAAAATTGGCTATTAATCCTGAGCAAAAACCCCAAAAAACAGTCTCTGTTAGGGACAGGATTAAGTCGATGACTAATCGTGGACCTAATCGTGGGAGCTAAATCGCCCCCAACGATTAATCTTGAAAGCTAATTGTGAGCCCTATTTTGACAGTTCTTCACCCTTTTCTTCCCCAACTCTTTCTCAAACAACCTAAACCTCCTACACAGCACCCTTATGACATGAAAGTAAATGGCATGTGTATTTTATGTTTCCATTTACTTAAGTCTTTACATGTAAATAAGGTTTTACCCCCCATTTGGAACCATTAAAAATACTCCTAAGACCTTATTCCTCACCAATAAAAAGTCAACTTTCCTGTTCATCCCTAAATTTCCAGTTTTGCCCGATTTTCATCAAAAACCAGTTTTTGAGTTTGACACCTAAATGAGTGATTCAGAAGCCCATAAAATTCCAGAAAATTTTTCTACCCTTCATTAGACTACAACCATAATTTGAGCCCGAAACTCCTTGTAGATTTTTTTGGAAAAATCATATACCCAAAAAGTCAACGTTTTTAACCAGACTTTGAATCTTTTTCAAGGTCGAAAACTTTTTGTCTTAGAGTCTATTGATTTTTGGTATGGTGACTTATTTGGAAATCCTAAGACTATCGCACTCATCGAATATGTATTTTGAAGATTTTATGGTATTTGTTTTGCTTGGTCGGAATTTATGAAAGCAAGGTTGAAAAACTCTTATGTGATTTGGCAAGGCTCTTGACCTATGGTTTTATTGGCGGTGGATGGGGAATTCCACTAGGCCACAGTTGATTTGATAGTGGATGGGGAATTCCACTAGGCCACGGTTGATTTGATAGTGGATGAGAAATTCCACTTGGCAAATGTTATAATTTGGCGGTAGATGGAGAATTCCACTTCGCCCCTGGTTTGAGCATTGGTTTTACTCACTGATTTGAACTGTTGGTTTTGAATTATGAATCTTCTAATTGGACGTTGTTCTTAATGTGGATCCATAGTGAGTCTAGTCAGTGTGTTGGTGTTGGCTTGTTAGCTTTAATGTCCTGGTCAATATAGCTTTCCACTGTGGGGTATCAATGAGGCCCTCTTGGGGCATAGAGGTGCTGCGGCAACCACCCGCAATGGGGTATCGGCGGGAGTTCTTGTGATTCATATGGTTTGGTCTGGTAGTGGATGGGGTATTCCACTTGGCCTTGATTATTGGTTTGATTGTCACTTGCCAGCCCATATGTGGGTGCTCCGCTTGCTGAGTTGTCCCTAGCTAGGCTTCTCTCTGTAAGTCGTGTAGGTGGTAAATGGACAGTGGCCATTAATCTAATTTAGAGACACGTTAACTAGGCACACAGTTTCATACAAAGGGATGTGCAACGCATTTGGAGAAGATAACCAATTCCTATTTCAACAACTGCACCTCGTTGCTCCTCATCAAGTAAAGTCATGAAATTCACAAATCTCTTTGGGGAGCATCTTGTTCCCAAGGAAGCCTGCCATGATAAACGTGTGTTAGTATAACGCAAATGCATCAAAAAATTCATATTGTTCAAGAAATCATATCATAACTTTCCCCTTGATTTTTCTTTTGGAGGAAAAGCATTTGCCAACCACTCCGCCATTTTTTTCATTTTATATATCATTTTACTTCTTTTTGGCACTATCCTCCATCACTTTCCATAGACCTTGTGCCTCCTGCGTGATCTACAAAATGAAAAATGCATGCATATTTATTATGATTGGAACTATGTACATTCTCATTGGATATAAAGTACTTTAACCAACTCACGGTAATGAGATTTATGGAAGACCTAATCTCCTTGCACTTTTCAAGGTACTCATTCCTATAACAAGCACATAACATAACATTAGAAGTTCCCCAAGTTCGAATTTGTAGGAGAACAAAAAAATGCTTTATCACAAAATACTTCATCACCTGAATATGACAAACGCGTTGGTTGGAAGCGGTGGGCAACTAGAAAAACTAGTAGACGCCTCTTGCTTCGTGTTCTTCCCCATTAATGAGCTGCAACTAACAATTTGAGGCTTACAGATAATAAAACATGCTAAGTAGTAGTAATTAAACAGCTGGTAACATTATAAACCCAAACACTCATAATATTACAAACCCCAAAAGTTATAATAGAGCAATATTACAAACCCCAAAAGTTATAATTAATAAAGGTTCACCACAACATAACTTCTGTGTCAAATGCTACGATATCATAAAACAATAATAAAGATAACAAGGAAATGATCCAATTGTGCACATACTACAGCCTCCACCATAACATATCACGCCAACCAACAACTTAGAGCATTAGCAGCAGATTACCTATAAGGCTCCCCATCCTTAAAATAGGGAAGCAAAATAGGGATTTTAACAAAAACGATCCTACAGCAGTTTTCCTATCCCTATTTCAAATCCTTAAATTTGTAAGAATCGCTAAGTGACTCCTCAAATTTGGGGTGTCACTGTAGCACTCCCTAAACGCGGATCCCACGATTTCCGTTACTCTGCAAAGGAAAAAACAAGCTCCTGAGCAAAAGGCTTTGCTTGTTATCCTTCACATCTGCTCTCGATTTCACACTTTCAATATTAATCCCCAATTTGTTCACCTTCTTCCGCACCTCCAACTTCTCGGCCGCCGTCGTCCATGGACGAGCCCTCCCACTAACGGTCGAAGTTTGTTGGTAATAGTCAAACTGCCATGGAAGAAGGGGACGTGGCTGATAACTGGAGTAAGCGGCAGATACATCAGTTAACTGAACGAAAGGAGACCAAAAGAAGTAAAGAGATTGGGAAATAGGACAGTAATCAGTGATTGGAGGACTACTGGCCTGGACCAGACAACAGGTAGACACGAATTCAGGTGCTTTAGGGTTTAGAGGAGCCCCTTCAGAGACGAATTCAGGTGCGTTGGGGTTTAGAGGAGCCATGGAAATTCAATTGCGCACGACTAAGATGAAAAGAACGAATACAGAGAACGAAGAAGGTACCATCTTGTCAAGAAGTCCATAACACCACCATTGAGTGTCTCAACGAGAGAGAGAGAGAGAGAGAGAGAGAGAGAGAGAGAGAGAGAGAGAGAGAGAGAGAGAGAGACGAAGAGTCGGAGAAGAAGGTACCATCTCGTCTATTCCTTCTGATGGAACGGCAGAGGAGGTAAGACCACCATTGCCATGGGTATGGCCAAGAAACCCGCCCTTTGGTATACTGTTCCCTGGTTTTGTGTCGTCTGATTTCCGGTGACCGGAGATGACGAAGCAAACTCAGAGATTTTTCGAAGGTGAGAGACGAAGGGATAAAATAAAGGTTATTTTTTAAAAACTAATATTTAATGATATCGGAAAAAAAAAAGTAGGGAATCTACTGCATTGGTTTCTTGAAAATACAATTCCTATAATAGAAAATTGAAGCGGATTACTTAAAATAGAGAATTTTAATAGGTAAGCTGTTGCTGATGCTCTTAGACATCGGTTATTGAAAGTTAATTAGAGCAACAACTGAGATGCATAAATGAAGGTAAGGTTAAAGATACATTTATACCATTCCGGTCCCTATATTTGAGATCTGTAACTTGCTCAGTTGTGTCCATGTGAGACATGGAAAATCAATTCAATGACTTCCTATCATCACATGGGATTTGTTAGAACAAGGAGTCACCACCATTCTTTTTAGGTGTGAATGGACACCAAAATATCAAATCAAATAAAAAAGACAGAAATTAAAGTAAAAATAACTCTATTTTAAAATACAAATTAAAACAAAAAACAACCAGAGATGGGTAAGGGGATTAGGTTATGAACAGAGGAATGTGTTAGGCACCCCTATTCATCCACACAAGGTGTTTACCAGGTATTGTTCATGTTAAAAATAAAGAAAGCTTGCTTAATAAAGAAAAAATCATAAAAGTGACAAAAGTGTATGGTTTTTCATATGAATAGCCCGATTAATTCAGAACCTTCAATATGATCACACCATTCTAAGGGTTTCATGATTGAAATAAAATTGAGATAAAAATCAAAGAAAACCATCCTAAAGTGAAACCTAAAATATTAGCTTTAGGCTAAACCATTAAAAGGTTGAAAAACTAGATTGAAATCTCTTGATTAAAACATTGAAGAGTAAAGTTCTTTAGGGTGCAGATTTGATCCAGATCTCTCATTAGTGGAGAGATAGAACCCCAATCAACCCATGTTGATGAAAAAAAAATCAAAAGGGAGAGTTTAAACCATAGGATTCTCTCTCCAAGATTAAAACAACTTCAAAATCACATCATGAAACCCTATAGGTTACTTTCATGCTTTTAGTTTCAGATCTACTATATAGATCATGGTAGATCCAGAATCCTAGCCAAATATCACCAAAATCAAGAAAACAGTGATATATGTGCAATATGTGTGAAAAACCAAAACTGTAGGAGGAAGTAGGAATCTCATGCTATAAACAGCATGGATCCATAAGATTCCTTCAGATTCAGAATAAAACTTTTAAAACATGAACAAGATAGTAAAAGAAATCACATATCACAGATTACAGCACATATGGGCCTATCCTACGGATCCACCTGTTCTCTTTTCCCCTAGCTCTCTCTTCATGTTTTACGGCTAGAGAGGAGTCTTGAGGTACTTGGAGACAGGTTTGAGGATACAAATATAAACTAGGCTTTATTCTATAGAAATGGAGAAGAACAGATTATAGGTTCTATTCTAAGGATCCACCTGTTCTCTTTTCCCCTAGCTCTCTCTTCACGTTTTACTGCTAGAAATGAGTCTTGAGGTACTTGGAGATAGGTTTGGGGATACAAATATAAACTAGGCTTTATTCTACAAAAATGGAGAAGATTAGACTCTCTCTAGAATTAAAAACAGAAAATAAAAGAGAAAAGAGACTTACCTGGATTGAAAAAGCAGAGAGGCAGGGGTTCCCTTCTTCACTTGGAGCTCTTCAAGCTTCAGATTTTGAGCCATTTGCTTGAGGAGAGGCCCTCTATTTATAGGCAAACCCAGGGGCATGGTTGGTCCCAGGGGTATGCCAAAATAAGGTTCCAGAATGTTCCAATTAAGTTTTAAAACATGAGTTGGAGTAAATCTAATAAACCACGGAGGGTAAAAAAGAGGATTCGAATCTCCCAGAGCGTTTAAGTGTAAATAAGGCTCAGAAATCGAAAAATGATGAATTCGCACAAAAAAGCCCGCGATTGCATATATAATGCAGTCGTACCTTGACCACATTTAAAATGCGGGCATGACAGGTTTTTCCAATTTTTAACAGTTTTTTGAACTATTTCTGTACAGGCAATACTTATTTACATGTAATATCATTTAAATAAATTTCCTCGTATTTTTTAATCTTCATTTACTTAAGATATTACATGTAAATAAGCAAACACCCCCTCATTTGAATCCATTTGTGAGACATGGGAAAAAATCAATTTAATGATTTCCTAATCATCACACGGGATTATATAAAACAAAGAGTCGCCACCATTCAATTTAGATGTGAATGGACACCAAAATATTAAATAAGCAAAAAGGCAAATTTTAGGGTAAAAATAACCCTCCTAAAAAAAACAACCAGAGATGGGTAAGAGGACTAGGTTATGAACAGGGGAAGGTGTTAGGCACCCCTATTAATCGACACAAGGTGGTTGCCAGGTATTGTTCATGTTTAAAATAAAGGAAAAAGCTTGCTATAAAAATCACACAAAATAAAAAAAAACCAAAAATATATGGTTTTTTTCATACGAATAGTCTGATTGATCCAGAACTTTCAAATATGATCATACCATTCCTAGGGTTTCATGATCAAAACAAAATTGAGATAAAATCAAATAAAATCAATTTAAAGTGAAAAATCCAAAAATCTGGCTTCAAGCTAAAATTCTAGAAATCTAGAAAAATATGATTTTTATAAAATATTTCAAAATTGAACTTGAATAGTCCAGGACATAGATAAAGCCCAAATTTCACATTAAATCAGAAAATAAAACCAAAAATACTCACATTACTAAAAAACATCAAAAAGGGAGAACTTAGACCGTAGGGTCTTATCTCAAAAAGGAAAAACGACTCAAAAACCACGTCATGAAACCCTAGAATTTATTTTCAGGCTTCTAGATCCAGATCTACCATATTGATCATGATAAATCCAAGATCTTAGCCTAAAATCACAAAAATCACGAAAACAGTGTTGTAGGTGCAAAAGTGGCAAAAATTCAAATTTTAGCAAAAAGTGGGGATCTCATGCTATAAACATCATAGATTCATGTTATTCATTCAGATATATCATAAAAAGCATTAAAACATGATCAGGATATTCAAAATAGCCACATCTCACAGATTAGAGCACATGGGGGTCTACCCTACGGATCTACCTGTTCTCTTTTCCCCTAGTTCTCTCTTCACGTTTTACGGCTAGAGAGACTCTTGAGGTACTTGTAGATAGGTTTGGTTATACAAACACAATCACAGGCTTTATTCTATGAAAAAGACAAAAAAACAGATATGGGGTTCTATTCTAGGGATCCACCTGTTCTCTTTTCCCCTAATTCTCTCTTCACGTTTTACGGCTAGAGAGACTCTTGAGGTACTTGTAGATAGGTTTGGTTACACAAACACAATCAGAGGCTTTATTCTAGAAAAAAACAAAAAACAGATATGGGGTTCTATTCTAGGGATCCACTTGTTCTCTTTTCCCCTAGTTCTCTCTTCACGTTTTACGGCTAGAGAGACTCTTGAGGTATTTAGAGACAAGTTTAGGAATACGAAAATAGATATGGCCTTATTCTACTGCAATAGAGATGATCCTATTACTTCTAGAATTGAAGACAGAAAATAAAAAGGGATAGGGGACTTACCTGGATTGAGCAGGCAGGCAGCAGGAGTTCTTCTCTTCTCTTGGAGCTTCTTAGAATTCCTTGGACTCAAAATTTCGTGGCCCTTAGCTAGAGGAGAGAGCCTCTATTTATAGACACACCTAGGGGCAAGGCTGGTCCAGAAGGATATGGCCTGGTCTTTAAGATAGAGTGAAATACAGAGATAATGCCCATCCATAGCCAACCAAGGTGGCTTCAGCGAATAAAATACTTAATTCGCTCATTTAAAGATATATTGGACTAAAGATAAAGCTCGGAAATTGAGAGAAGGACAAAACTCGCACGTGTCTTTAGTGACCGTAAATGCACTACGGTCCAACAGTGACCGTATAGTTTTCACGGGCACGCCTGACCGTAGAGAGATCTCGGGCGCGACCGGCCTGTGAATAGAATACGGGCAAAGCCTGTTTATTCAATTTTTATGCATTTTTGACCTGTTTTAAGCTCTAATTACATGTTTTTATTATTTTCTCATTTTGTAGTGCAATTTGGGGTGTCTACAGCTGCCCCCTCTTTGCTGGTAATTGGAACCAATTACAAGCAGAGAGCAAAAAGACCCACCAATTGCACTTTCTGAGATTTTTGTATAATCAATTGCACTTTGCAAGGATTAAATGGATGATTTTTGAAAAAAAGAATTGATTGTGGAAGATTTGCTAAGAAATCCCTCGACTTAAGGGCCAAATCCTCCTCTCTCCTCTCACTGAGCACTTGTGGGCTATGAAGTGAGATTTGAGACAAAAAAAAATTTTAAACAAAAGTGGGTAAGGTGGCAATCCTTGCAACTTACAACTAATATAAACATTAATCTCTTGAAAAATGTGAGAAAATAACAAAAATATGCTATTTTTGGCTTCGCCCGTATTTTGCTTACGGATAGATACTGCCCGTATGTTGTTCACGGGCGACCGGGACCGTATTGCTTTCACGGGCGTTTGATGTTACGGATTTTACTCTCCTTTTTAAGACCGCGATCGCGAATTTTCTTCTTCTGCTCGCATTTTGCCCTAAAATCCTCTACGCCCGCACTCTTCTCTCCGGTCCCTGCTTCTTCTTCTCCAAGCGTCCGACTTCATCTCCGACGAGCTTCTGTGACTTCGCCGGCGACCACTGTTCATTCCGGCAACTCCTATCATCTCCGATGATTACTATTTTTCCGACGAGCCTTCCTATCTCCAGCGACTGTTCCTGGATTGAGCATTGCCGTGGCTGTGACCAAGTCATTGGAGTGCTTCCTCTTCTCTCAATCGACTGTAATCATCCCTTGAGGTTTAACAACATTTCCTATTTTGATCGAAACAGGTAAGTGACCGAACCTTAGTTCATGCAAAACAGTGATATAATCTGGACGAATCTGGTTTATGCACAAACTTTGACTTGCTGTTTGTGGTTTGAAAATAATCCCCAATTCTTCATTTAGTATCTGGAAATCTGTATCTGCAACCAGAAATGAATCTTTACTTAACTTGTTTCCTCTGGTTTTTCTGTTTGGCCAATACTTATTCCCAGGCTATCAATTTTGATCAGGGGTTCCTTGGTGAACAATTTCTCAAACTTTTTTTTTCTGTTACATAACACTGAATGATTCTTTGACTCTGAATATATGATGGTTTTTCTGGTTTGTCCTCTGCAAATGCTCAATTCATGTTCAATTTTCTGCATTCTTCAGTTTTTAGGACTGTTGTGCTACCTTACCATGAAATGCTGATATGGAGCAATCATGTTTTTATTGGTGCTGTATTTTGCATGATAGCAGACTTTTGTATGATCAAGTCCAACTTCCGGGCTATTGCTTGAAACTTTACTTTGGCCATGGGCTACTAGATAATTGCTCACCCATGCATCTTTAGAAACTTGATTTTGACTTGCTTGGATCTATACTTTAGGAGCTGCTAGGCCAATGATTTTGACTCCATCAAGCCGATCCTCAATCCAACTGACAACCATTATAGATTTCTGAATCTATAACTAAATAAGCCTAAACTTAATGAGTATTGATGTTACCACAACCCCAACTTAAATAGGCTTTACGTCCTGAAAACAAAAGAGAAAATTAAAATCAGTCCTTAACCTCTTTATTCACATTTTTCTTTCTCTTTTTTTTTTCATATAAAGAGAATATACAAGAAGCCTAAAACTTCCTATATATAATTTTTATATATTTTCCTGATTGAGATAAATATCACACTAAAATTTCTCCAAACAGAAAATTAAACTCCTTCAGTTGACTTCTGATTTGATTGGGAATTTCTGAAGTGCCTTCTTTCCTGTTAATCAATTAAACTTGGTTAAAATAAAGATTAAGCAATTAAAAATTTTAACAAGAATAATTAACCAACTCCCTGGTTTAAACCGTAGATGGCCCGTCTTCGATCAGCTTCCCGAGATCCTGCAGATGAGCCTTCCTCTTCGAGGGTTAGGCGAGATCCTGTTGATGTGGCCTCGTCTTCGAGGGCCGAGAGGGATTCGGATTCTGATGTCCCTGATCTTCCTTCTGGGGATTCGCGTGAGGCGACCCTAGAGGTATACTCTAACCTTTCTGAAATTTCATATCCTTTCCCAAAATACATCTTCCTGATTCTTTCCTCTCTTTAATTATTTTCTTTTAACCGGTTGTTGAGGCTTCTGGCAGAGATAGGAGCCGTAGCAGGCGTCGAGCTGGAGGCAGATATGGAGGCCTTGATGAGGGCCGTAGAGGGGGCCGTGGTAGAGATGAGGCCAGGACCAGAGTTGAGATCCCTGAGGAGGTGGCTGCCCAGATTAGGGATACCGATCTTTTGCATGGCTTGAGGACTCATCCCTCAGCATGTATTAGGGCGGATATCCCTTTGGAGTATCCTATGTCCCACTATAGAGGGAGCTGGGCTAGCTTCATTAGATTTTTGGGAGCTTGCAGTTCGGCCTATCGTAGGGAGCTAGGCTTGTATGGATTTGGCATGTTTATTACCATCCCGGACGTTCGCTTGGATCGAGCCCTCATTGCCGCATTGCTTGAGAGATTCTTCCCGGAGATTTTGAGCTTCCACTTCCCTGATATTGAGATTGGGATCCGGCCTTCTGATTTCACGCTCATCACCGGGATTAGGATGATCGGTGATGTTATTCCTGAGATGGCGATGCCAGAGGCTGATGAGGTTGCAGCTTATCTTGGATATATCGTGCTGCCTCCTGAGGCATGGGATCGGGGGAGAGCGAGATTGTCTCTGACATGGTTGAGAGAGACTTTCAGGAGGAGGCAGTTTGGCCAGCTTGCTGCCGGTGATCATGTTTTCCCCTTCGCCTTCTGATTCCTTTTTCTGTATATGATGGGATCTTGTTTCTTCCCGGAGGACACGACTTCAGTTAGTCCTCATTTCCTGAGCTTACTGGGAGATCTTCAGCGGGCGAGGAGGTATGCATGGGGCCCTCTCATTTTTGGTACTATTTTGGCCGGCCTTCGCCGGTCAGTGAGCGGCCTCTCTACATCCAAAGGGGCTGGAGTTGGGTGACGATTCTTCTGGCCTTTTCTGTAGGTGAAATGTTTATTTCCTTTCTTTTTTTTTCCTCACTCTCTCTTTTTCCCTTTTTCCTATCTCTCCTTTTCAATTCTTCTAACTCTTTTCTTCTTCTTTCAGTTTTTTGCTAGGGTTTATATACCCTATTTCCGCCCTACCTCTACGATGCCTGAGGAGACATATCCCATGGCACGTAGATGGTGTCATGTAGAGCATGACTCTGAAAAGAGTCGTCCCAGGTCCGCCCGGGCCCACTTGGACAGGCTATACCGGTCTGAGGTAATCTTCTTTAATTTCTCTACTTTCTTCTTTTCTTTTCTTCCTGAATCACATTTCTGAGGTCTTGTTCTGTTTTTCAGCTATTTGTCCCCAGGATGGAGGACATTCATGAGGTGCTGGCCCTGTAGGCAGCCAAAGATGATGCATTTGTCCCTGACCAGAGACGACAGAGATACCAGTTCTTTATTGGTCAGCTGGGCAGCATCTGGTACTGCGGCGAGCGCTTCTTCTTTTAGCATGTGGGAGAGCCGCGGATTCCTGCCATCCCGCCAGATACTACTCCTTCCTATCCTCCTATGCCTGTTGATCCTGCCCAGTTCCTAGATTGGACTGAGGCAGAGACATTATTGGAGGAGGGTGACTATGATGCTTGGTTCAGGCGAGCTTCTGTTGGGTGCCTCATGCCACCTATGCATGTCCGTGGCGGAGTCACTGAGATTGGAGGGGTAGTGATTAGGGCCTATGACACTACGGTATGCCTTCTTCCTTTTCACCTTTCTATTTTCATTTCATCTGAATTTAGCATTTTTCTGACTTCTTTCTTTTCTATTTCAGAAGGCCCAGTTGGCAGAGATCCGGTCTCGATATGCTGATCTAGAGTGCCAGCGAGATGCTACGATCGCCGAGCGGGATGCCCTCTATATTACCATTTCAGACCTCCGGGGGCAGCTAGCCAGAGCACAGGGCCAGGAAGGTCCATCTGATGCACAGGACCAGGCGGGTCCATCTTATACTCAGGTTAATTTCTTCTTTTATTTCCATTCCTGCTCTTGTATTTGTTTGTCTTGTTCTGACTGAATTTTTCTCTTAGTTTCAGGAGGACACAGCCGGCGCTTCTTCACCTGCTTCACCCGTGCCTATGCATTTCCGAGATGAGGTATTTTCTGTGGCACGGGTGGAGTTCGTGACTTCTCCCAGTCCAATAGAGGTTCCTGCAGCAAAGCCCGAGGTCGAGGCTGATATTGTACCTGCTGCTGAGGATGTGCCAGAGTCTGCCCCAGTAGCTGAGACTGCTCCTGCTGCATCTACTGATGTAGATATGGATTCGGCTATGGACGCTGCTGTGGTTGAGCCTACCGTGGAGGCTGTGGTGATGGAGGAGGCTACAGCTGATCCTGTAGAGTCCGGCCCTGATGCTGATGTACCTGAGACCTCTGCTCCTGCTAGTCCTGCTATGGAGGATGCCGAGGAGACGCATGCTGCTGTTGATACGTCAGCGGATTCTTCCCGTACTGATTCTGATGTAGATACTTCAAGGTACGTCCCTCCTGATCATCACACTGCTGGCCTTGTGCCTTTATATATGTGGCATGATATTCAGTCTGTTTTGAGCAGGATGACACGTAGCACAGCCCGCAATGTTGTGCGGCATGTCTTTGAGCGCAGGCGATCTTCAGGCCGTGGTCGAGGCAGAGGACGAGGCCGTGGCCGTAGGGGCGGACCTGCATAGACATTAGATTAGGATTCTTCCATGTACATTTGTATTTTTTGGCAAGAGTGATGTAAACATTCATATATATATATAAAAGAAGTTTGATTTATTTCCATTTGTATTCTTTTCTTCTTTATTTTCAGTATTTATTACCTGATGAATGTTAAAACAGGGACAGGTGAAGCTTAGGGAAACAAAGAAATTAAAACTTCCCACTTTTTTGCATTTTTTCGAAGGAACCGTACTTAGACTACGAGCAAGCCGTGCCCGTAAAGTTACTACGGGCGCACTCTGCCCGTGAAGTTTCCACGGTCAAGGGTGTCCGTAGTTCCTATACGGGCGAGCTTTGAACGTAGTATAATTACGGAATTTACTGCCTTACGATTTTTTCTATATAAACTCCTAGGGAACGTCATTGTGACACTTTTATTGGTTGGAAAACTCCCTGAGCACGTCTTTTCTCGCTTTCCTTGGCTTCTTTGGCGCTTCCATGGCTTCCCCTATGCCGCTTTCTCCTGCCGTTGAATCTCCTCCTGCAAGACAACCTGTTAGATCAAAACCTCCTAATCTCACCAGGTATAACATTGTGGACTCTTTCTATGACAGGTGGGTTAACTCCATGACCCTTGATGAGGAGATTCGTTGGGATTCCATCCACTTAGGGCATATCCTACACCTCCCTAAAATTCCCTTTAAGTGGGAAATTATTGAAGCTTTGATTGGACACTGGGTACCTGAACTGAACCTTTTTCGGTTTGATGATAAAGAGATGACTCCTACCATAGAAGAAATTGAAACCATCCTTGGCCTAAGATTTTCCGAAAAAGTTGTGAACCCACCCCTAAAGCTTAGTTATAAAAAAGAGGCTTCCACTTTCTTGGCTATAGGGAAGAAGGACCTAGGAAATTCTGATGCACTATTGACCTTGTCCAAGACCTTTTTGACTGAAAAACTTCTGAGGAGTGAAGACAAGGATGCTAGGTTTAATGCATTGACCCTAGTAGTGGTCAATCAGCTGCTTTTTCCACGGGGTGATGACCAGGTTGATTTGGCTCTCATCTCAGTCATCTGCCAGGTTAGGGAATGTGAGAGATTGGCCCCTATGATCCTAGCAGAGATATACCAGGCCCTTACTGACTGCTATTTCAGGAAGAAGAAGCGCTTCCTTGCCTGCGCCCCTATCCTACAGGTAAAAATATACATATATATATATTTTTTTCTTTTCTTCTTCTTCTTTTTTTTTCTCTGTTTTTTTTTTCTTCTTCTTCTTCTTCTTTTTCTCTTTTCTTCTTCTTCTTCTCTTTTTTTTTTCTTTTCTTCTTTTTCCTTTTTCTTTCTCTCTCTTTTTTTCTTTTTCTTTCTTTTTTTTTTCTTCTTTTTTTTTCTTTTTGGAAATAACTTGAAATACCCCTTTTCTGCAGCTTTGGTTGCTTGACCACCTTAGCCAGGTTGAAGAAATAACTCGCCGCTTCTTTCCAAGATTGAAAGTTCCTGTTTTGATGAGCAATAGGGGATGTCCTAACATCCAAGGTGGCAAGCAAGGATGGTTCACTTTCTTGGGTACTCTCCAGGATGATCAAGTGAGATGGCCTGGCACTTATCAGCCCACTCCAGAGACAGTGATCAGCTTTAGAGATAAAAACTTTTTGGTCCTCGCAGGCTTGAAATCTGCTGTTCTCTATCTTCCTTTGAGGGTTCTTCGGCAGTTTAGAGCGATCCAGGGGATTATGATCCCTACTGGATATGAGAAGCTTTTAGGGCCACTTACACCAGCCTCCATGGGGCTAACTGCTCAATTAATGAAAGAGTGGTCCTACGTCCGTTTTCTGCAGGGTCATGTCTTTTCAGAGTCCCATGTGAAGGACTATCACTTTTGGATCAAAGAACAGGTGCAGAGTCATGCCCCAGTACCAGAGGATCCTCCTGCAGTTCTTCCTCCTACCTATGAAGATATTCTGGAGTCAGAAAGGGCAACCCATAAGCGGCTTCAACATATATGGGTACGGGAGGCTCAAGAACTTAGGATAAAAGTCCTTGTTCTGGAGAGGAAGCTTGAAGAGCAGAAGTCTGGCTGCATTGCCATGGAGAAGAAACTTGAAGAACAAAGGCAGGCTCGTCACTTTGAAGTCCGGGTGATGCGGAAGAAATATCAGGATTCCTTGGCCGACCTTAGGGCGTTGAAGAGCAAGCTTTCTTTTTCAGATGAGGTCATCTCCTTTTTGAGTGATCCTGATGCAGAGGGTGCTTCTGGAATTATTGCAACTCAGGCAGCTAGGATTAGGGAGCTTGAGGAGCAGTTAGGGAGTAGGGATTAAATTCTTTTATCTCTTTTTTTTTTCATTCATTTTTTTTCATACTTTTATACAAAAGCAAACTCCATTAGTGGAAAGATAATAGTTTTAATTCAAAATTAGGTTTTATATTATTGGCCTCAGAATTCTCAGATGCTTATAAAAACAGAAGTTTTATGAAAAAGTATTTGATTTCTCATCACTGGCGAAAGTATAGTTTTTTTTTTTTGAAAGCTGATCCAAAACACTTAATCACATATAATTAAAGGAATTAAAATCATGTTGAATAATGAAAAGGGTAGTCCAAACAATAGGGAGAGACCAAATCTGTCTACCCTGCGACCTTTAGAATCATCCCCTAATGGTTTTACCTTCATGATTGGCCTTGCTAATCTGCTCAGTTTCCAGTGCTCATGCTGATTTGAAACTTAGACCACATGATCAACTCAACCCTTGATTCTTTTTTTTTTGCTGCCCTTCTTGCCCCTAGTGCCAATTACGGTTTTCACTAGGGTTGGCCTCTGCATTCCGTCATCACCAATCTTACTCTGAAAGTTGAATGAATATACTAAAATCACCGAGGGCTTAATAATAGGACGAAATAAAGGCTAAGCTCGGTTTATGAAAGAAAAATGTATTAAAGGCTCAAAATTTTCTAAGTGTGAAAAAATGGGTCAACTGGACTTACAGTCATGGTGAATTCGATCCCATTCCTCTTCTTTTGTATTTGGCTTTCATTTGCCCTTATATATTTTTTTTTTCTTTTTTTTTTTTTTTGGATTCATTTTTTTTCTTTTGCCCCTATTGGCCTTGCCCTTATTGGCTTTGCCCCCGTATAAGACTGACTGTAGGTCCAGTTTAGGTTTAACAAAAAGACGGACAGGCTCAAATTGGCTTGACTAGGGATGTAAATTTTGGGATATAAGGAAAAATGGCCTCAGATCATTTCCTAGTAATATTCATTCATGGAAAATATCTTTTTACTTTATCAGAGTTAATTGGCTCAGGAAAATCCTTCCCATCCATTTCTGTTAAGATGAGAGCACCCCCTGATAGAACCTTCTTGACTATATAAGGCCCTTCCCAATTTGGTTTGAACTTTCCACGAGGATCTTCCAAAAAGGGTAAAATCTTCTTTAATACCAAATTTCCTTCTTGGAAAGTTCTGGGCTTCACCTTTTTATTGTAAGCCCTGGCCATCCTCTTCCGATACAATTGGCCATGACTAAGTGCCTTCAAACGCTTTTCTTCTATTAAATTGAGTTGATCATGCCTAGACTGTATCCATTCAGCTTCTTCTAATTCAGCTTACATTAGCACTCTTAGTGAAGGTATTTCCACTTCCACTGGTAAAACTGCTTCCACTCCATAGACTAGGGAATATGGGGTTGCCCCTGTAGAAGTCCGAATCGAGGTTCTGTAAGCATGTAGAGCAAGTGGCAGCATTTCATGCCAATCTTTAAAACTCACCACCATCTTTTGAATAATCTTCTTTATATTCTTATTCGCTGCTTCCACTGCCCCATTCATCTTTGGTCTGCCCCATTCATCTTTGGTCTGTAAGGCGCTGACTTGTGGTGGGTAATCTGAAATTGTTCACACATCTTCCTCATGTCTTTGTTCTTAAGGTTTGAAGCATTGTCTGTTACTATGGCACTTGGCAAACCATAGCGACAAATGATGTTGTGCTTTAAAAACTTAAGAACATGGCTACTCGTAATGTTTGCATAAGAAGCCGCTTCTACCCACTTGGTGAAGTAATCGATTGCTACGAGTATAAATCTATGTCCATTTGATTCCTTTGGAGAGATCCTTCCAATGACATCTATACCCCACATGGAGAAGGGCCATGGAGATGTCATACTATGTAATTCACTTGGGGGTGCATTCTTGTTATCCGCGTACACTTGGCATAAATGACACCTTTTGACGTGTATATAACAATCGTGCTCTATAGTCGACAAGTAATATCCCAATCGCAGAATCTTCTTGGCAAGCATATGCCCATTCATATGGGGTCCACATACTCCTCCATGTACCGTTTCAACTATCCTTTCTGACTCAGTCTTTGCAACACATCTGAGTAGGATATCGTTATGTGATCTTTTGTACAACTGCCCACCACTTAATAAGAATTGACAGCTAATCTTTGTATTGTTCTTTTCTCTGTAGAGGTGACATTTTCTGGCAAGCTCCGATCATTTAGGAAGTTCTTAATGTCTTGAAACCATGGTACTTCTTCTTCTGGGGTTTGTTCTAGAACAAGGCAGTAAGCTGGTTCATCCCTGACTTCAATTTCCAATGGTCTAATATCAACACCTTCTGGCATACTGACCATTGAAGCCAATGTGGCTAAAGCATCTGCAAACTGGTTTTTGGCCCTTGGCATATAATTGAAGGAAATTCGAGTAAACTTGGTGCTTATTTCTTCCAAATACTGGTGATAGGGGATCAATTTATGATCCTTGGTTTTCCATTCACCAGTTGTTTGGAAGATGATAAGACTCGAATCCCCATATACGTCAAGTTCCCCTACTTCATGGTCTAAGGCAGCTTGCAACCCAATTATACATGCCTCATACTCTGCTATATTGTTCGTGCATTGAAACCTTAGTTTTACTGCGATCGGGATATGTGCCCCATCTGGCTTGATCAGAACAGCCCCTATTCCATTTCCATTCATATTGGTGGCCCCATCAAAAAACATTTGCCATGAGCTTTCACCTTCTTCCTCTTCAGCAAACAGGATTGCCTCATCAGGGAAGTTGGTCTTTAAAGGTTGGTATTCTGGTAAAGGGTGTGCAGCTAAGTGATCTGCAATGGCTTGACCCTTAATGGCCTTTTGTATCATATAGGTGAGGTCAAATTCAGAGAGTAACAACTGCCACTTTGCTATTCTGCCAGTTAAAGCTGGTTTCTCAAATAGATACTTCAAAGGGTCCATTCGGGATATCAGTAAGGTGGAATGACTAAGGAAATAGTGCCTTAGTCTCTTAGTTGCCCACACTAAAGCACAACAAGTCTTTTCTAGAGGGGAATATTTTGCTTCATATTCTGTAAATTTCTTACTCAGGTAGTAAATCGCCCTCTCCTTTCTGCCTGTATCGTCATGCTGTCCTAAGACACACCCCATTGACGTCTCTAAAATAGACAAGTATAAAATCAATGGTCTTCCTGGAGTTGGTGGTACTAGCACAGGTGGGTTCAATAAATACTCCTTTATTGTGTCAAAGGCTTCTTGGCAATCATCATTCCAGACTGTCGGGTTATTCTTCCTTAAAAGTTTGAAAATTGGTTCACAGATAGCGGTGAGCTGTGCTATGAACCGGCTTATGTACTCAATCCTTCCAAGAAAACCACGAACTTCCTTCTCCGTTTTGGGTGATGGCATTTCAATGGTTGCTCTGGCTTTAGCTGGGTCAATCTCAATTCCCTTTCTGCTTACTATAAAGCCCAACAATTTTCCTGATGTAGCCCCAAAGACACATTTTGCAGGGTTAAGTCTTAGACTGTATTTCCTGAGCCGGTCAAACACCTTCTTCAAATTGATCAAGTGGTCTTCTTCTTCACATGACTTGGCTATCATGTCATCCACATAAACCTCCATCTCCTTATGGATCATATCATGGAATAAAGCTGTCATAGCCCTCTGGTAGGTTGCCCCAGCGTTCTTAAGTCCAAATGGCATGACAGTGTAGTGGAAGGTACCCCAAGGTGTAATGAAAGCCGTTTTCTCTTGATCCTCCTTTGCCATCTTGATTTGATTATAACCAGAAAAGCCGTCCATGAATGAGAACAGGCTATGTACAGCGGTGTTATCCACCAAGATGTCTATGTGTGGAAGTGGAAAATCATCCTTTGGGCTTGCCTTATTCAGGTCTCTGTAATCTACGCACATTCTGACCTTTCCGTCCTTCTTTGGCACTGGTACTATATTTGCAAGCCATTCAGGGTATGTGGAGACTGCTAAGAATCCTGCTTGGAACTGCTTAACTACTTCATCTTTGACCTTTAAAGTCCATTCCGGTTTCAACCTTCTCAGTTTCTGCTTAACTGGCTTGGCATCTGGTAGAATGGGTAGCCTGTGCACCACCATATCTGTGTCTAACCCCGGCATATCCCGATACGACCATGCAAACACATCATCATAATTAGCCAAGAATCGTATCATTTCTTCCCGCTGTACCTCAGATAGACATACCTTAATCTTCACTATTTTTGGGTCATCTTCAGTCCCTAGGTTTATTGATATGGTCTCTTCAATATTGGGTTGGACCCCCTTTTCATGACGCTTTAATTGATATGTGATTTCTTTTGGAACGTCGTCTTCTTCGTCCTCGGTCTCTTCCTCAACCCCCATTAGGTCAAAGTCGAGCTCAAGGTCGAAGTCATATTCATCCTGATCCAATTCCGTTTGCTTATATGGTTCATAAATGGTTTGGACCTTTTTGAAAAATTTATCTTTTCTAGAAAAAAATGGAAAATCTTTTTGTGTTTTTTGAGAGCCTTCTACAAAATCTTTCCCTGAAGACGAAGGCTCATTAAAACCTTCAAGAAAAGGGCATTCCACTAATTGAGTTTTTTTTTGGAAGCCATGTCTGTTTGCCAAACAAACGCGGCTTCAAAAGTAAGGGGAGTTTCCTCCCAATTATTTAGAATAAAAGAATCTGGGGCAGGGATACAAGCCTGCTCCTCAAGCTCGGGGTCTGCATCAGAGATCACCAGTACTGGGTGAGTTGCGTTGCCTGTTTCTTCTGTAGGGCCAGTTCCAGATGGAACTTCTACTGCAGCCCAATCAATAAAAGGTAGCTCCTCTACTACTTCTTCTTGCTTGCCTTCTGTCATGGCAAAAAATGCTCCAATGTCCTCTGAAAAATCCTGCTCCTGTTCTGCCTGTGGCCCAGGCCCACCAGATGCTTGTGGAGGTGGAGGTGGAACATATGGTTGTATTGTTGAGGGTTTGGGTTTCTGGAATGGGTTGATATTGTAGTATGGAGGTTTGGACTGATCCTCAGGAGGAGACAGTTGAATCATGTGAGAAAGCTTTGGAAAAGTTTCCCTGATATGAGGCAATTTCATAGTTTCTATCTGCCCCTGTCTTCTCCATTTCCTTGGCTTGGACCCCAACCCTGCTCTGTGAACCATCTTCTTGACCTGTACCGGTTCTATCCTTCCTTGTAGGTTAACCCCCAGACCTTTTCCAGGGTGAAAATGGTACTTTTCTAGCACATTCTTGACCATTCTCTCAGCACAGGTCAACTTTCCTTCTTTTTCCTGATACCCCCCGGGTATGAAATTAACAGTTTCAAATTGGAAAGAGTGAAATGTCATCTTATCAGCAGTCATTTCCATGTTAATACAGGGTACATCAGGGGACCACATGGGGGGAACCAAATTTTCGGCCAGGACGGTAATCACCTTTTGCCCTCTAATATATTTGACTCTTTGGTGGAGGGTAGACGGTATGGCCCTAGCTGTATGAATCCACGACCTTCCTAGGAGTAGGTTGAAAGCCGCAGGTATATCCATCACCTCGAATGTGATGTTAAAAATATACGGTCCAATTGTGACCGGCAGTTCAACCTCCCCTAGGGAGTGTGTTTTAGAGTTGTCAAATGCTCTTATGATTCTTCCATTTTGTTTTATTTTGTTTCGCTCCAAATTGAGCTTAACAAAGGTTATTAATGGGCAGACATTGAGAGCCAACCCATTATCAATCAAGACCCGGGCTATCATGCAACCCTTACTGAGTACAGCTATGTGCAATGGGTCAACATGATGGTACCCTGCTGGACTGATTTCAGTCTCAGAAAAAGTTATTACCTTGTGGGATAAAATTTGACCAACCATCCGGCCTAGTTGGTTTGGTTCAATATTTTTAGGCACATGGGCCCCCTGGAGTATCCTTAACAAGGAGTCCCTATGTTTTTCAGAATTTAACAATAATCCCAGAATTGAGATCTGGGCAGGGACCTTGTTCAACTGTTCGACAATGTTGAACTCACTCTTTTTTATTATCTTCATGAGGTCAGCAGCCTCACTGTTAGTTACCTGAGGGGCATCCTCCCCTATCTTGGCCTTTCCTTTATTTTTTTCTTCTTCTTTTTTTTCTTTCTCTGTCTCTTTTTGTTTTTCTTCCACCCCTATACATTTTCCTGACCTCATCATGAGGTTTACTTCTTCCTTGCTTTCAGCTGCAGGGCATGTAGTGGTAAAAGTTTCACTGTAGTTCCATGGTACAGCCGATTCAGAGTAGGAAGGCTTGGGGACATTTATCACCAAGGGAGGAAGTTTGGACTTGGATGCGGAAGTCTGGGTAAATGGAACATTAATAACCAGAGGTGGAAGTTGCTTTGATTGAGGGGTTGTAGAAGTGACTGATGCACTAAGGGGGTCATAGTTTATGACCAATGGTGGTTTAGCTTGAATGGGTGAAGTAAAAGTGGATGGATTGTAATTAATGACCAAAGGTGGCTTGGCGATGTTCATCTGGGCCATGAGGGATGAGACCCGGTCCAAAGATGAGCTAATGTTCTTTGCAGCACTATCATTCCCCTTTGAAATCACATTTACTTCTTTGTCCTCATTTCTCCTATCAAAATATACTTTGACCGTTGTCCCTATGGGAGCAATTAATTGAGATGGGTCAAAGGTTATTTTGTCAGAAGAGATGACTCCTATGACATTAGATGGGCCTGCCCCGTGATGCTGGGGCAGTGGGTTTTGTCCAATATCGGTTCTTGGAGGATCGGGAGCCCCTGTATTGAAAGACAGGGTATTCTGGTCCAGTAAATCCTGAATGGCATGTTTCAAAGGCCAGCACTTATCAGTAGGGTGCCCAGGTGCACCCATATGGTAATCACAAGTGGTGGAAGGGTCAAAGTTTCTCCCCTTTGATGCATTCGGATTAGGTTCTCTTAAAGTGACATACCCTGCTTTCAATAAAGTGGGCAGCAACTGAGGAATCATGGGAATAGGGGTGAAAACCCTATTTCTCCTTGCCGCAAAATAGGCATCCTTTTCTTCCTTAGTAAAAACCCTTTTTTGGTCTGAAGGTGCTGCTGGAACATTAACCCTCATGGAGGCCGAGGTAGATAGAGCAGGTGGAGTAGGAAAATGAGCTGGTATGTTGATTTGTATGGGCTTATTAGGGCCAGATGGTGGCTGTACCATATTTACCTCACCCTCCTTCTTGTTCCCATTCTTTTTTATCCCGCTTCCTTTCTTCAGATTAGGGTCTTGCTGACTAACCATGGCAGAGTGGTCAATTATCTTACCTAACCTGATCCCGTCTTCTATTCGGTCAGCCACTTGAACCAAGGCAGCAAAATTAGTGGTCGTCTGACCCACCAGGTGGCTGTAGAATGGTTGACCCAAAGTGCTGATGAAAGTAGAAATCATTTCTTGTTCTAGCATGGGTGGCCTGACCTGGGAGGCAGTCTCCCTCCACCTCTTGGCATATTGCCTTACAGTCTCTTCCCTTCCTTTGCTCATTCTCATGACGTCGTACCTGTCTGGCACAATTTCTGAATTGAACCGGTATTGAGCCAGGAAGGCATCGGCTAGGTCCTTCCATCCTTTTATCTTTCCATGGTCCAGAGTGGCGAACCATCTTAATGCGGTTCCAGTCAGACTTCTTTGGAAAAGTTGAATCAAGATACCCTCATCCTGCCCGAACTGGCATAGGGCACCGCAATATAACTTTAGGTGGCTCATGGGGCAACCAGTGCCATCATACTTGTCCAAGTCTGGGCACTTAAACTTAGCCGGCAGGTTAACATTGGGGTATAGGCACAGGTCTTCAAAATTGGTGCCTCCAAAGTTGTTTACCCCTTTGACTTCCCTTAGTTCATCTTGGATCATTTCTAGCTTATGCATGAACTTTCTTTCAACCTCTTCCCTTATCCTTTCCTTTTCCTTAGCCTTGTTTGACTCAGCTGTCTCATCCCTGGTCAGTATAGGTTCAGGGGTAGGTTCATAGACGGGTTCAGGAGTTGGTTGCATGGGAGGTGGAATGTTGACTTGGGGTGGAGGTGCAGGGTTGGATGTGGATGCCTGGTTCTGGGCCTGCATTTGTTGGGCTTGCACTTGTTGGGCCTGTACTGACAGTATGTTCTCTAGCATTCGGGCTAATCCTGACACTTGTTCTTGGAGTAGAACAACATCTGGATGAGGAGCATCAACTTCATCTTCAATAGGATTCATGGCGCGAGCTCTTGATCTGGTTACAGGAGCTATGATTGCAAGTGTATTAGTACCTGGATACAAGATAAAGGAAAAGATATCAGTGACCAATTAATCTCATTCACATGCCTAGGAATGCCTATGTGCAAGCTGGGTGAACACGAGTTTGGATTTTTTCTTTATTTGCTTCTTTTTTCTTTTTTTCTTTTTTTTTTTTTTGAATTGAATTGTTGGAATATTCTAGGGCTTCCAACAGGTCCCCAAAAAAAAGAGAAAGATCTGAAATTCAAAGGCTTTCAGAGGCCCGGGGGGTTTTTGAAAAAGGTCTGAAATTCAAAGGGTTTCAGAAGCCCAGGGATATTTTTGGAAAAGGTCTGAAATTCAAAGGCTTTCAGAGGCCCAAGGATTTTTGATGAAAGTCTGAAATTCAAAGGCTTTCAGAGGCCCAGGGATATTTTTGGAAAAGGTCTGAAATTCAAAGGCTTTCAGAGGCCCAAGGATTTTTTATGAAAGTCTGAAATTCAAAGGCTTTCAGAGGCCCAGGGATATTTTGAGAAAAGAAGTCTGAAATTCAAAGGCTTTCAGAGGCCCAAAGATCTGAAATTCAAAGGCTTTCAGATGCCCAAAAGAAAAAGGTTTGAAATTCAAAGGCTTTCAGAGGCCCAAAAGTTCTGAAATTCAAAGGCTTTCAGAGGCCTCAAAAGGAAAAGGTCTGAAATTCAAAGGCTTTCAGAGGCCCAAAAGTTCTGAAATTCAAAGGCTTTCAGAGGCCCAAAAGAAAAAGGTCTGAAATTCAAAGGCTTTCAGAGGCCCAAAAGTTCTGAAATTCAAAGGCTTTCAGATGCCCAAAAGTTCTGAAATTCAAAGGCTTTCAGAGGCCCAAAAGAAAAAGGTCTGAAATTCAAAGGCTTTCAGAGGCCCAAGAGTTCTGAAATTCAAAGGCTTTCAGAGGCCCAAGAGTTCTAAAATTCAAAGGCTTTCAGAGGCCCAAAGATCTGAAATTCAAAGGCTTTCAGAGGCCCAGGATTTTTGAAAAATCTGAAATTCAAAGGCTTTCAGAGGCCCAAGAGTTTTTTGAAAAGTCTGAAATTCAAAGGCTTTCAGAGGCCCGAGGATTTTTTGAAAAATCTGAAATTCAAAGGCTTTCAGAGGCCCAGGATTTTTTTGAAAAATCTGAAATTCAAAGGCTTTCAGAAGCCCAAGAGTTTTGAAAAAGTCTGAAATTCAAAGGGTTTCTGAAGCCCAAGGAACCTTTCTCTCACATTTTTTTCCAATTATTTTTTTTTATTTTTTTTTGAAGCATTTTATTCAAACTTGTTTCCCTTTATCATTATTTAAAGGTTAAAGGAAGATTTTAGTGGGAAAAACTGATTAAAGTTGAATATTCCGAGAAAACCGTATACACAGTACGATCCAGCCCTGCCCGTATTCAAATTACAAGCAAGCCGTGACCGTATGGAAAACACGGGCGAGCCTAGCCCGTATAACCAATACGGGCAAGCCCAGCCCGTGTACTAAATGCGGTTTTACGGAACCCTGTTATATTTTTCCAGTTTTTACATGGTTTGATCACTTTAATTGCTCATCCAAACATACGGTTTACACAGTGCAAGGCTTCTAAACTGTCCCATAGTGGACCTTGGCCTTTTTGCTAAAACACATGTTTAGGAAGGCACATGTACCCTCCAAATTGACACCATACTCAAGAATTCGGTACCCTTTTGTTGCGTCTTGTGTGTACATAGGGTAGGATTGATTCTAAACAGAGTTAGAGACTCTTCCTATGGGCTACACCATGCTTAAGAACAAACATATTTGGGACCAATTTTGTCCCCAACCAATGGGCACCATGACACCCCTATGACATGATAATAATGCAAAGCAATAGGATTACCTTGTTACCTTGTTTACCTTCTATATGGCATCCGCATTATGCCCTGGTTTGTAAGCCATGCACGCGGCCTTCCCACAATCATACAAACCCATATCCCCACGTAATTGTATACTTTAGCCAAAAACGTGTAACTCCACCTTCAAGCGTAGGGGTTTTGGGTTTTGGCTTAATGGCAACTTAGCACTCAAGCCTAGTGATGACCAGAATCCCAGATCCACATTAGCATCACATCATTAGCTCAAAGTTCTAAGGTGAATGTTTTCACTTTCGCTTTCCGAAGTATCGACCTCGTTGCGCCAAGCTACACACATTCGGGTTCAACTTCCTATAGGTTAAGGGTAGGCCGTGTAAAAAAATAAAATGTGCACAGTGCATTGTAAAAATAGGGTGCATTCACAACGTCCCAAACCCTTGCCACTCTTTTCGCAGCCATGCATAAACAAACCAAGGCATAATAGGAAAGCATATTTAAAATAAACAAGTAAATAAAGCAATCCTATAGCACCCAAAACATGCTCATAAAAAAAATCATCTATCATGCAAACATATGACCATGTTATACACCCAAAATCATCATGGAGATCATGCTGAAAATTAAAACATGCTATCCTAAAAATATAGCAAGGAATAAGCATGGTTCAGCAAAACGGACCTCCCCTACGCATGTTTGTAGAAACAATCCTATAAATCAAAATTAAGCATGTTTCCACCCCCCATGAATTCTTAAGCAATAATTCAGATTTAAAATATACCCAACATGCTTAAGAACACAAAATAGCAAGCAAATCAAAAAATATCGAAAACATGAACTAAAACACCAAAAGGCTCAAATCCACAAGTCCCCAGTGGAGTCGCCAGTTGTGAGACATGGGAAAAAATCAATTTAATGATTTCCTAATCATCACATGGGATTATATAAAACAAAGAGTCGCCACCATTCAATTTAGATGTGAATGGACACCAAAATATTAAATAAGCAAAAAGGCAAATTTTAGGGTAAAAATAACCCTCCTAAAAAAAACAACCAGAGATGGGTAAGGGGACTAGGTTATGAACAGGGGAAGGTGTTAGGCACCCCTATTCATCCACACAAGGTGGTTGCCAGGTATTGTTCATGTTTAAAATAAAGGAAAAAGCTTGCTATAAAAATCACACAAAATCACAAAAAATGCAAAAATATATGGTTTTTTCATACGAATAGTCTGATTGATCCAGAACTTTCAAATATGATCATACCATTCCTAGGGTTTCATGATCAAAACAAAATTGAGATAAAATCAAATAAAATCAATTTAAAGTGAAAAATCCAAAAATCTGGCTTCAAGCTAAAATTCTAGAAATCTAGAAAAATATGATTTTTATAAAATATTTCAAAATTGAACTTGAATAGTCCAGGACATAGATAAAGCCCAAATTTCACATTAAATCAGAAAATAAAAACCAAAAATAATCACATTACTAAAAAACATCAAAAAGGGAGAACTTAGACCGTAGGGTCTTATCTCAAAAAGGAAAAACGACTCAAAAACCACATCATGAAACCCTAGAATTTATTTTCAGGCTTCTAGATCCAGATCTACCATATTGATCATGATAAATCCAAGATCTTAGCCTAAAATCACAAAAATCACGAAAACAGTGCTGTAGGTGCAAAAGTGGCAAAAATCCAAATTTTAGCAAAAAGTGGGGATCTCATGCTATAAACATCATAGATTCATGTTATTCATTCAGATATATCATAAAAAGCATTAAAACATGATCAGGATATTCAAAATAGCCACATCTCACAGATTAGAGCACATGGGGGTCTACCCTACGGATCCACCTGTTCTCTTTTCCCTAGTTCTCTCTTCACGTTTTACGGCTAGAGAGACTCTTGAGGTACTTGTAGATAGGTTTGGTTATACAAACACAATCACAGGCTTTATTCTATGAAAAAGACAAAAAAACAGATATGGGGTTCTATTCTAGGGATCCACCTGTTCTCTTTTCCCCTAGTTCTCTCTTCACGTTTTACGGCTAGAGAGACTCTTGAGGTACTTGTAGATAGGTTTGGTTACACAAACACAATCAGAGGCTTTATTCTAGAAAAAAACAAAAAACAGATATGGGGTTCTATTCTAGGGATCCACCTGTTCTCTTTTCCCCTAGTTCTCTCTTCACGTTTTACGGCTAGAAAGACTCTTGAGGTACTTAGAGATAAGTTTAGGAATACAAAAATAGATATGGCCTTATTCTACTGCAATAGAGATGATCCTATTACTTCTAGAATTGAAGACAGAAAATAAAAAGGGATAGGGGACTTACTTGGATTGAGCAGGCAGGCAGCAGGAGTTCTTCTCTTCTCTTGGAGCTTCTTAGAATTCCTTGGACTCAAAATTTCGTGGCCCTTAGCTAGAGGAGAGAGCCTCTATTTATAGACACACCTAGGGGCAAGGCTGGTCCAGAAGGATATGGCCTGGTCTTTAAGATAGAGTGAAATACAGAGATAATGCCCATCCATAGCCAACCAAGGTGGCTTCAGCGAATAAAATACTTAATTTGCTCATTTAAAGATATATTGGACTAAAGATAAAGCTCGGAAATTGAGAGAAGGACAAAACTCGCACGTGTCTTTAGTGGCCGTAAATGCACTACGGTCCAACGGTGACCGTATAGTTTTCACGGGAGCGCCTGACCGGAGAGAGATCTCGGGCGCGACCGGCCCGTGAATAGAATACGGGCAAAGCCTGTTTATTCAATTTTTATGCATTTTTGACCTGTTTTAAGCTCTAATTACATGTTTTTATTATTTTCTCATTTTGTAGTGCAATTTGGGGTGTCTACACCATTAAAAATAGTTCCAGACCTAAATTCCAAGTGAATAAAAGTCACCTTTTTAGTTCAAGGCTAAATTCCGATTTTTTAGGTCCGATAAAAAGATTCAACATGTTCATACCAAGGTATTCGTCGAGATTTAAAGACTCAAAAAATTCATTTATGCAATAACATTGCTAAAAACCTGATTACCGGGAAAAATTATCTTGAAATCTCGCCTTAAAAAATATTTCATTTTTTGGGGTCAAAAGTCAACAAAATTCATCCGGAAAAAGTTTGACTTCGCGCAAAAAATTGAATTTGGGCCTTTTCCTTTGGGGTTTTGGATTCAAATGGGTTAAGGATCTCAAACCCAATGCTAAGAATTGAAAATTCCAATAATATATTTCTCTCTTTTATGATTTATCAAAATCGTGCAATTTTAGGGTGTCTACAGTCCAACACCGTTGCATCTAAAACAATGCACCTGTCACTTGTCTTGGAATTGGGATTCCATGTGCTTCTATTTAGGGCGCCCAAGCCGTCTTGCTGTCTTTGGTGGAAAAGAGATAGATAGGGTGTCATTTGAATCTTTGAAAGACTGCACGTCAATGTCCTGAACTGTGGGGAAATCATGTGTTGGCACACCATGCATCAACTCTTCATAGATTAACTCTTGCATTGGCTTATGGTAGCATAAGTTGACAAAGTCATACACATTAAGCCTTATCAAGTTCATGACAACACATGCATGTGCACAAGGAAGTCCCACCATCTGCCATTGTTTGCACGTACATTCACGACGCATTATATTCACGGTAACATTGATCTCATTGCCTCTAACTTCATATTCACGTTGTGCACATTGAATGACAGCCATCCCCAATGCTCTAGTAAGATTCTCCTGAATCTTGGCATCAATTTGACCACCAACAAGAGATACCCACGTGGTAATACAACTCTTCTTCCTTACCAATAGCTCCGTTAGCTTCACTCGATGTGCATCAATAAACCGCATTATAGGCAATTTTCTTTCTTCTATCATCCAGGCATTGAATGACTTTGCTAAATTTGAATTTAACTTATCCCATCGCTTCCTAGGGAACAATGCATTTGCCCAGTTTTCCGGGCCATTTCTCCTCATCCAGTAAGATAGTTCATGTGCATATTCATGCATGGCCTCCAATTCTGCCTCATAGTCCTGAGAGAGTCTTGCATAAGCAATATCATCCAATAAATGTAAGGCAAATTTCTTTCCCTCGCCCAAATAAAAGGAACTGATGAATTTACTAAAGTTTTCCTTAAGATGGCGAAGGCAATGAGAGTGGTTCCTAGACCCAAAGGTAGCACTTACTGCAGTGATAATGCTTTGATTCTTGTCACTTACAATCACAATATCCTCCCTGCCACCTATGGATGATTTAACCCATTCTAGAAACCACATCCAATCCGCATTATTCTTACCGCTAACAATTGTAAAGGCAATTGGAAGCATACCGTCATTTGCATCAAGTGTTGTAGCAGAAAGCAGAGTGTCCTCATATGGCCTGCTAAGATGACTTCCATCAATGAACAGGAGTGGTCTACAACCAACCGCAAATCCCTCAAGGAACAAAAGTAAGCAATAAACAATTGTTTAAATTTTCCATCTTCAATTACTGTCCAACTTGCCACTATGCGAGGATTCATCTCTTGCAGCCGTTCACACATCCATGGGATGAACTTATAAGAATCCTCCACAATACCATCTATCCTCTGTTTCGTCTTTTCCTTGCTTCTCCAAGATTGATAATATGTCAATGGCATCGCATGATCGTGATAGAAGTCCTTGAAAATTTGTCGTGGCAAGTAACTTTGTTCTCACAACCGATTTCATAGACAACTGGTCTTGGGCTGAGTGTCTATGCACCTTCTCAAACTTCATCACCCTCATGAAACTTGTATCCTTCACACGCCTTGCAGTTAACTTCCAAAGACAATCCTCACCTATACAATGGACACTAATGTATGGTGGACTATTTTTCTTCATCACATATTGAAACCTATTAACCATGGCATGCTTGTACACTGCTTGTCTAAACTCGTCAGGGTCTTAAATATCTGAACCTCGCTAGTAATCGCATCCTGCCATAGGCTAGATACAAGCGGACCTCTACTAAATTCAGTGCAACTATCAAGAAGCGGTGTCTCCCGATCCGCTACTTCATTATCATCGCATGAAAGTACAAAATGTCCACTTAAAGGTACAGTCATCCTGAAATTACAAAAATATATGAGTATCACTAATTGCAATATAGAGTAAACATAATCAATGTATGGTTAATGTAAATTACCTTCCACAAGATTCTTGCTGTTGTGATGATCCTTCGCCTTCATAAACATAAACATTGGCAACACCCTCGTTGAAGTTTAGTAGGTAGGATGACGCATCTTGATCCGTGAGTGTGAGTAGAGTGCTCTAGTCAAACTTGACTGAGTACTTCAAACTTACTCCCATAGGGATATATTGAATAACCCACAAACAGCTTGAGCGAACTCAGTATACTACATGTTGTTATTTGGAATTATACCCTTACTAGATCCCCCACCATACCCCATCGACCCATCTTCCTTGATAATTACTTCTCCTCCAAAGTGACAAAAGTAGAATAGACCCGGAGCCAACATTGTGCACTTATGAAATTCTGTCCACTGCATAAAATAAAATTTTTAATATGAAAATGTTCTGAGGAAAATCTAATTTAAAATAATATAACACGCTAAAATAAAGCACGTTTGAAACCAAGTATATTAAATTTAAACAAATTGTTTAACAAGTGCACAATGTTATTATCTAGAGATTAAGATGCTTAGGGAAGTGATTATCTGCTTATTGGAAATTAAAAATACTTTCCTATAACCATAGAAATAGAATGCCCTTCTGACTGCATCCATCTCTTTATACTTTTGGTTTATGCAACTTGCTTTCACCAACTTGATTTTGTGACAGATTCAAATTTTGTAATGAGAATGCCTTATGTCTGAATTTAGACAAATATTTGAGTATCCTCTACTGAAAATAGCAAGAAAAAAGGGAAGAAAAAGTACACTTAAATTAGATTTTCCCCTTTTTTATGTTAATTTTTACTTGGTTGTTAAACATTGTATTTGCACAATAACTAAGAAAAAAAATACAGGACAGATGCATGGGGTGTGTGCATGTATGTTTTTTTATACATAGATGCTAAATATTTCTAGTGAATATGGTTATGATTATTTTTTTCTAACGGATTATAATAATGAATAGGAAATCATATGGAGCTGGGAAAAGCTCAGGATATATGTGTGATACAACTTTTCATTTCAGAAACTATTGCGATGGATAATGCAAAAACACCCAATTCTAACGTGGAGTCGAGCCACAATAACAAAAAATGAGCTACTGTAAATTCTTGAAATTTCAATTCTGAACATGAGGATTTCAACAAGATGGATTCATGTAAACAGACTAAAAGTTTACAAACCCAAAAAGTAATTTATATGCAAATGCAGATCAAGTGATGCAAAGGAAGAACAAATATAACGAGCAAATCCATTACAAATAAAACAGATAAGTTAACAGATAAATTTACGAAGCGATGGATATGCTCAAATTTGAGGAGATGGGGACAGCAACATTAGGGATCACATTGGAGGAGATGGAGATAGCAACATTGGGGATCACATTGGAGGAGATGAGGATGGCAAAATTGGGGATTAAGGCATTTTGTTCAAAGAAGTAAATTAAATTAAAATCTACAAACCTTGAGATGGCGACAAAATCGGCACCCTTATAGTGTTCGCAAGTGGACGGCGGCGAGCTAGTGGACGGCGAGATCAATGGCAAGACAGAGAACAAAGAAACCAAATACGGCGAGATCAACGAATCACTTTGTGAAAGGTCTTCGTCCCGATCTTAGAGAGTGGGTGGTGGCCTTTATGGACACCAATTTTTACGGGTCAGTTCGCAAGGCTTCTATCATTGAGGGCTCCACTAGTAGGAGAACAAAGGAGTTCAGGCCGAGAGTGCCACCCTGACCCAATGCAAATCCGAGGTATGGGGGAGATAAGTGACAAAGGATCGGGTATGATAAGCAGAAGAGATATAGAGTAGGGCCACCCGAAGGGCAGAGTGACAGGCCAGCTAATGGTTTATGTCATTGTAGTAGATTTCATGTACCTGGCCCTTGTGTAGCACCACCAGGAGCATGTTATCGCTATGGACAATACGAGCATCTCATATCCCAGTGCCCATATCGGCCAGCTAATGGTATATGTCCCCATTGCAGTAGATTTCATGTACCTGGACCTTGTGTAGCACCACCATGAGCATGTTATCATTGTGGCCAGTACGGGCATCTCATACCCCAACGCCCATATCCCACCACATATCAGACACTTCGAACCCGAAGGGCACGACCTATTGCAGCACTATCTGCTCAATTTCAGAGATTGACAATAGGTTAAAGAGGACTAGTTGGCCCAAGGCAGCAAGGTAGACCAGCAGGCAGAGGTGGACCCCACAGGCCACTACCAATTGCCCTACGACTACAACCACAGGCTAGAGCCTTTGCTATAGTCGCCTATGAAGACCCTGAGCCTGAGCCTGACACCCCAGTTTTAGTAGGAGGTATCATTTTCAATTGTGGACAATCTATTATCTATCTCTATGATTTTGGAGCATTATGTTCTTTTGATTTCTTCCGCATGTGTTGTACGTGTTGATTTGGTACATTCTTTACTGGAGTTTGTTTTGTTGGTGCGTATCCCACCAGAAAGGGTATCATTTTTAATTGTGGTCAGTATGTTATCTATCTCTATGATTTTGGAGCACATGTTCTTTGATTTCTTCTGCTTGTGTTGTGCGTGTTGATTTGGTACCTTCTTTATTAGAATTTGTTTTGTTGGTGCATATCCTAGCAGGAGAGGTATCATTTTAATCATGGTCAATCTAGTATCTGTCTCTATCATTTTTATTGGAGTGTATTCCACCAGGAGAGACTAGTAGGGTCCCCATGGTGTATAGATGCCATGATCAGATTAGGCCAACTAGAATTACATAGTAATTTGATGTGTCAAATTCTTGGGAAGTTTGATGAAATTCTTGGAATGGATTAGCTCTTGAAACAATTTGTCACAAGGTAGAGTTAAGGAAGAAGTATTATACTCTATTTTGATGGTCTACAAGGTAAGTTTTGAGGACGAAATTTGTTTTGTAGGAGGGTAGAATGTAAAACCCCGACCCTAATTATATCCTAATAATTAATTTTATTATTTAAAGTGAGATTATTAGACTAATTAAGCACTTGTGATATGAAGATGAGGTGGATCTAGGCTATACCCGAGGATTGGGGAAAACAAATTGAAATAGGTTGAAGGTTCTATTAAAAGAAAGCTTAATTAAGGTTATGTTTAGATTTTAATTGGATAAGGTACCACCCAAGTATACATAGAGTATACCCAAGTATTACCCAAGGTACACTTATGCATTACCCAAAGTATCCCCAAGTGTTACCTAAAGTATCCCCCAACTATACCTAAAGTATCCCCCAACTATACCTAAAGTATCCCCGTGTATTAACTAAAGTACCCCACTTGTATTACCCGAGGTACCCCACTTTTATACCTAAGGTATCCACTTGTATTTCCTAAGGTACCCCACTTCTATACCTAAGGTACCTACTTGTATTGCCTAATGTACCCCATTTGTATAACTAAAGTACCCCTTATATAACTAAGGTACCCCTTTTGTATAACTAAAGTACCCCCCTCTTATATAACTAAGGTACCCCCATGTGTTTGCCTAAGGTACCATTTTGTTTTACTTAAGGTACCCCACTGTTTTACCTAAGGTACACTCCTATATATAAGTAATGTACCCCTTTCTATAACTAAGGTACCCCTCTTGTATTAACAAAGGTACACCCCCAAGTTTACCTAAAGTATACCTTCTTAAATAACTAAGGCAAACCCCTTGAAATACCAAGGTATCCCCCCCCGCGGTATGCCTTGGGTATAAGGGTTTTAGTTGAATAAAAGCTTTGTTTAGGGGCAGATTTGAAAGTCCCAAAGTTGGGCATATAAAATGATGCCCTAACTAAAATATCTGGTGTTTTGAAAACCCCTTTCCTTGTCTTGGACATATAGAACAAGAGAAGAAGTTGTGAGAGCTTGCTTGAAAGCTTCAAGAAGAAGGAGAAGAAGAGGGGAGCTTGAATAGAGGTTGTGCTTCTCCATTAAACAGGTAAGTAGCAAACCCTTCAAACTAAAATGAATTTATTAGATTTTCGTATTTCTTTCTCCTAGGGATTTGATAAACTAGAAAATCACTTGAATGTTGGGTTTTGCCTCTAAAATTGGTTTGGTTGTATAGTTATTCTTGTTTAGCTTTCTATTGATTTGCCATGGATTTCCAACCTATATTGGTCACCTTTCAGTTTTTGGTTTGAGTTTGGTGGGTTGAATAGGGTTCCATGTGGTTGGATTTATGTTTATATGTATTTTGGGTGGATTCCTGTATTGGAAGGTGTATTTGGGTATGTTGGGAGGTTTTATGATCATCCCATTCGGTATTGGAAAGGTTCGATATGGTTTGTATGAGTTTTGTGTTGAAAATAGCCAAAAATATTTGAAAACTCGAGGTGGCAATTAATCTTGAAAATAGGTGATTAATCCTGAGCCAAAACCCCAAAAATCAGTCTCTGTTATCCTAATCATCAATCAAGATTACCCCAGCGATTAATTGTGAGGATGAACACGTGAACGTCCATCAAGGTTTGGTTTAACGCGAGCACGTTGGCCCTGTTTTAAACCTGGACGCGCGAACGTCCATGAGGAACTCCCGAACGTCAAGGCTAATCACCCCTGGGCGATTAATCCAGAAGCTAAATGTCCTGTGTATTTATTACTCCATTTACTTAAGTCTTTACATGTAAATAAGGTTTTACCCCTCATTTGGAACCATTAAAAATACTCCTAAGGCCCAATTCCCAACAAATAAAAAGTCAAATTTCCAGTTCATGCCTAAATTTACAGTTTGGCCCGATTTTCACTAAAAACCACTTTTTGAGTTTGATATCCAAATAAGTGATTCAAAAGCCCATAAAATCCCAGAAAATTTGTCTACCCTTCATTAGATTACAACCAGAAATTGAGCCCGAAACTCCTTGTAGATTTGTCTAGAAAAATCATATACCCCAAAAGTCAACATTTTTAACCAAACTTAGAATATTTTTTAGGTCCGAAACTTTTTGTCTCGGAATCCATTGATTTTTGTATGGTGAT
Source organism: Buxus sempervirens (assembly GCA_947561395.2). Lineage (NCBI taxonomy): Eukaryota > Viridiplantae > Streptophyta > Magnoliopsida > Buxales > Buxaceae > Buxus > Buxus sempervirens. The sequence goes on from OX387195.1 coordinate 7,894,782, forward strand.
CTTATTGGGGATCCTAAGTCTATCCCATCCATTGAATATGTAAATTGTGGAAATTATAGCTATTGGTTTGCTTGAGCTTGGCTTATTAAAGATAAGGTTGAAATCTTTTATGAATTTGACAAGGTGCTTGGCCCTAGGTTTACTTGGAAGTGAAGGTGTAGATCTCACTTGCCCTTGGTTGAATGCCAGTGAATGTATAGATTTCACTTGGCTTTGGTTGAATGCCAGGGAATTGGATGTATTTTACTTTGATTTGGATTTGGATGTATTTTACTTTGATTTGGATTTGGATGTGAAGTGATTATTGATTATTTCTTACACTTTGTTAGTATTGATTTGATTTGGTAAAGTTATGATGAGCTCTCTTATGTGGTTGACTAGGCAACTAGCCTGGGGTTTATTGGCTGTGAATGAATAGTCCCACTTGGCAGTGAAGGTGTAGATCTCACTTGCCTTTGGTTGAATGCCAGTGAATGTGTAGATCTCACTTGGCCTTGGTTAAATGGCAGTGAAGGTGTAGATCTCACTTGGCCTTGGTTAAATGGCAGTGAAGGTGTAGATCTCACTTGACCTTGGTTGAACGGCAGTGGATGTGGAATTCCACTTAGCCATGGTTGAACGACAGTGGATGGGGAATTCCACTTGGCCTTGGCTGAATGGCAGTGGATGGGAAATTCCACTTGGTTTGTGCGATGAGTACTCTCTTTTGGTTTGTGCAAGGAAGCATTGGTTCTAGTAACTGATGCGAAAGGTTTGTTTTACATTATGAGTTCTATCAAGATATGCTTGTAGTAAATGATTGGGTCTATCGAACTAATTTATGTGTTATACTATTCAGATGCGCTGACTGGAGAATATTATTATGATGTTATATGAGTTGCATGTAAAACCCCAAATTTTCCTTAAATAATAAAATAAATTAATAAATAATATTCTTGAGAGTTATAATTGATGGAAATATTTTATTATTGTAGGGGATGATATAATTAGTGGAGATCCAGAGTTGGACGCAGATCTGACCGTTCGATCATGAGATATCGAGGTATGTGTTCTGATTGAGTTGTGTGTGTATAGAAAAGTTTGCATGTGAGCTACATGGGATCGAAGAGTATAAATACCAATTAAATAACCTAAAACGTACACGTTGTATTTTTCGCTCATATGCTTCAGTCGCAAGCGACAAACCAAGCTTGAAACCGAGCGACCGAAGGAGAAGAAGAAGAAGAGGAAGAAGGAAGGGTGCTGGTTTTGTGTTCTTCATCGTCTAGGGATTACCTCGCGCCTGTGAGAATCCTTGTTTGGAGAAGAGGAAGAGAAACCACGCACGAAAGAGGTAGGTGACATTGTTTTTGTTTGTTTTTGGTATTTACGTTCGTTTAATTGCAAAAGCATGTTTTTATATGATCTATTGATGTATTTAGTTTAGTATCAATGTTATATGTATGATAGAATGAGATTGAACGAGAAAAATCACGATTTAAAACTGTTTCTGTTCGTTTTTGGATGACTGCCGACCTCGACTATACTTGGCGATCATTGGCGATCCTCGGCGCTAGTTAAAAATCTTAGACCGCTGGAAGACGTATCATCGGCGTCCTATTTTACACTACCGCCGACCACAAACCGCTGGGGCGATCCTGAGCGATCCTAGGCGCTCTGTTCAGAATTTGCAGATTTTTGTAATTTCAAACCCTGATTCAATTCCAAAATATTTTTGGACAATTTTAATGATTAATTAAGATGTTTTAAAACCAAAATAAATTATCTAATTCCCTGTTTTATAGAAAAATAAATTAGGAAGATATTTAGGACATTAGTTGCCAAACTTTGAAAGAAATCGAGAAATCTAGTTTTTGGAAAACCTAACTATTATTTGATTATCAAAACAACTCTAAATGACACTATAAACCAGAAAACTTCATAAAGAGAATTCAGAACTCAGATGACTGAATATTGAAGTAATTGACAGATTTAACATTTATATGCCGCAGGCACCAACCCTTATAGAAATATTATATTTTAGGGAATTTTGGAGTCTAGTGGGCATAGCTGGTTATGGATCCATAGTTGTTGCTAGATAGCTGAGGGATATGTCATTTGGGTTGAGTTTCTCCCTTGTGCGACGCGCTTCCTTTGCAAGTTAGTTTGTCTGGGAAGGTCCTATGTCTGGAGGACACCCCTGTGAGCTGCTGGTGATTCCCTGTACATGTGGATAAGCGACCATCTCCATGTATTAATTCTGGTGCTGCATGCTGGTGGTACATGCCAACTCTGATGGGTACGTGTGCAATAAGCCAATGACTACGGCTCTTGTCTAAGCTTCGCTGCATGGGACTTGAGTATTAGTAGCATTGCTCCTAAGTCGCACGGTGGTATAGCAATTGGTTGAGAATCATCTCAAAATGTTTATCTATCTTTGTGAGTCCTACAATGACACAGAAACCACAAACACTTGTTATTATTATTGTATACATGATGGAGGCATGTGATTGAGATATTAATCGAATGTGATTGTTTAATGCATCCTAGCAAAGTATGAATTATGTTATTGATTTTGATATTGGATTCTTATAACAGAACTTGCTGAAATTCATCTCTAGAACTGTTTATCATACTGTTTTGCATTCATGAATGATACGAATGATTATACGAGCCTGATTAGTCGAAGTTGCTTAATCGTACATGAACTGTTACTTTACTTAAATTTACTGTTTAATCATGCATGTGTTACCTACTGGGATATTCGTATCTCACCCTACTTTTATTTCATTTTTCAGCTGATACGCGAGAGGGGGATCATAGTGATTTCCAGGGAGAGGTAGCTGAGTATTCACCGGAGGATTACTTTTATCCGGATCTTGTTTGAGGTGGAGGATTGTTTAGACTTAGTGATATTTGATAGACTATTATTCATTTGGATTTGATGTACTAGAGGGATAAGAGAGATAGTAACCATTTTATTTTACTAGACTTTGATATTAATGATTGATGATTAACTTTAATGTTTATTTGAAGATTTTAGACTACACTTCCGCATATACTTGTTTCCGCACTCTGATAGTATAATAAAGTGAATGGATTATTTAATTCTTTAGTCTGGTATATCCTTGATGTATATTTGATATGAGCCAGTAACACATCGGATTTGGTTGTTGAACTAAATTCGGGTTGTTACAGTAGTGGGTTAGGGTTCGAGTCGGGTGCCGGTTTGCACTGACCCGGGTTCGAGGCGTTACATGCATAAATTGCTAATATGCATAAATTGCTTATATTAATAAAGTTATATGAATTGCATGAACTGTTTCTATTCATGAGGTTACATGAAGTGCATGAACTGCTTCTATTCATGATGTTGTATGAAATGCATAAACTGCTTCCACTCAAGCATGTTTGCTGCTTACTAGGATTTTAAGCCTCACGCGTGTTTTGTTTTACTGGATTTGTTTTTCGATCCACTTGGTGAGCCACATACTGGGTAGATATTGAGGGTGAGATTGAGCACAAGCTTGAGGACTTCTATTACCCGTAGTAGGGTTCTCTTCGTGTTATTGTATTTAGTTTTTATGAACCATAAATGGGATGTAATTATTCTTTTTGGATTTGTAGACTTGGGAGTTATCATTAGATCATCACCTTTGTATATGAATGCTCATGTGAGAGATAGTGATGGAGAGATCTTAGTTGCCTTTTTGTATACACAGATGTTATCATTTGGAGTTATTACACAAATGATCTTTTGTTATATGAAATTTTTAATTCCATGCTTCTTTGGCTTATGCAGTATGATGATTACATTGTAATTGCTCACGTTAATTGTGTTTATCAGGTTCTTTTGGGCCCATAAGTAGGTCTTGGGAACGGGTTGTTGCCGTGATAGGGCAGACCTGGTTTTGGGGTGCTATAAAAACCATGGTTTCCATTTTAGTTGAAACAATGTTTCAATTTCAAAAACCATTACACCGATCTGTTCAAATCCACGATAAACGGAGGGATGTTCTCTCTCAACTCTCTCGTCTCTCACGAAGAAACAAAGAAGCAAAGGAGCAAACCTTGGTAAACCCATCCTCCCCTTCTCCTCTTTTAATCTCTCTGTGTCTCTCCTTTATCCTCAATTTGTTGGTTTCTGAGCAGTAATAGAAGAGCAGTGGAGCTAGAGGCGATACTAAGGATGTCGATTAGATGATATCAAGGAGCTTGGACTCAGAGATGTTGAGGCTGTCGATTAGAGTTTCAAGAACACAAGAATGAGATGTAGATAAAAAGGTAGAGAAAAAAATCATGATAAGCTACCTTATGATAGTTCCAACTAAGAAACTATTTCTTGAACTCTTTCAATCTTGATGCCTTCTTCTCCTTCAACGTGGAAGTACCAAATCTTCTCAGTTGAAAACCCTAAACCCCTTCTAGTTATCTTTGAGGTGGTGGTGACAAGAAGAGTCCCTAAATCAAACCGAATTTAGGGTGTAAATCGGTATGCTTGGTTTGGTTTAGATGTCAAACCGAATTTCGTTGATGAAAACCCAAAACTAAACTGAAGTTGAAGTTAAAATTTAAAACCAAATGGAATTCATAAGGTTAACCCTAAATCGAACCACAAAATCCGAAGTCTAGTTTAAGGTGTCTTTGGAACTTTTCATTGAAGACGTCTGGATGCAATGTGAAAAAGAAAGGTGTAAACGTTCAGGTCCTTCGTTGTTGATAATGAAATTTCCCAATCTAAGGTTAGGGTTTTCTTATTTTCTCATATCTAGGGTTTTCTCAACTTCCCTTGATGATCATTCTAATTATATTTTATTCTGAATTATCAAAATTTGCAGGCCTTTTTAGCAAAGATGAACTGCTGAACCATGCATTGCAAGTTGTTACTTGCCGTGAATAGCAAATGGAAGCTATCTTGTCTCAACATAGGGTTTCATTTAGTTTGTCTCAGTATAGGGTTTCATTTCGTTTGTAACTAGTAGGGTGCATGTGCAAAATTGCAAGTAGGGAGGGAATAGTTGCAACAATAGGTAGAACTATCATAAAAGTGGGGGTTCCAATTTAAAAGTGGAAGAAGCAATAGTTGTGGTGGTTATATGTTGGAATTCTTTTGGTTGTGGTGGGCAATTTTAGGAAACAAAAATGGGACGGCCAAAATCTAAGAATATTCCCTCCACTTATATCGGTAATGAAGAAGAAGGGTACATGGTGTAGTGATAAGGAAAATTAAATGCTTTTTACTATTTTAAAATTTAAAAGTCTCTAGAATCAGTATAAGGGTTTCTCAATATATAAGAGAAAATAAGGAAGGTTTGTAAAATGCAATGAAATAATCTCTTACGCCGTCAAAATACTCCTCTGGACTTGTAAAGGAGCATTAAATGCGGGATGGGGTGACGTGTCGATCAACGAAACACCTCGTCTCGCTTAATATATAATAGCAGGTAGCCCATGCGATGCACGGGCATTGCATTGAGAATTGAATACTTGACTTTAAAAGTCTGATATATTGTTTCATGCATATTTTTTTGTTGAAGAATTTGGAATCTAGACTTTACTCCTCTTTAAAAAATATATATATATATATATCTATTAGAAGTTTCAATACTTTTTAGTACAAAAATTGAGATTTGTAAGTGGAAAAGGCTAAACAGCAAAATTTCTACTTAAAATGCTATAATTAGGCATTTGCCCTTCATGTATAAATGTTAAAATTTGTACTTAAAATGCCTTTCCAAAACAAAGTGGACTCAGTTAAAATCTTATTTACAAATCCAGGTGAGGAAATGATTTAAGAAGGAGGGATAGAGATGGACATGCCCGTGAGAAAAAAGAAAAAGAGTAAGGAGTAAATTTTTTATATGATAAATGATAAATCAAAGGGAAGGGGAGGGAGAGAAAAAGAGGGCACGTGTGAAGAGAGAGCGAGGAGAGCCTACGCAACGAGTGTGAGAATGTGGGAAAGAGGGGAGAGAGAGTGTGGACCCCACTTAATTAATAAGTGTCACATGTGTGTGTAGTGTGAAAGAGAGGGAATGAAATCGTCTATCATGTTTTCCTGTTTTGCTCCCTGAAGTGATTGTGAGATGCTGCCATGTGGAGCATCTCACGGTCAGTCTTTTTTGAATGTTGTAAATGTTTTTGGTGGGCCCCACATGGAAAAGACATTGGCCATGGGATGCTCCACATGGCAACATCTCATGGCCACATCAAAGGAAGCATGTCAGACGATTTGCTTCCGAAAGAGAGAAGAGAGAGAGAGATATTATATTGCAATCCATCACTCTTTAATCATATAATGCAAAAGTATATCCTTACTACTGTTAATTCAAGGTTACCAAAAAATAATCACTTTAACTACGGCCTTGAAGGTTTGAGATTCTCTTAGGTTCTGTTAATACTGCATTCCAGGTACTTCTTAGGGATCTTATTTTACTAGTCATTTGAGAGGATTCCGATCGTCAGGAGATCTCAACTAATAGCCTCTTAACGGTTTCAATTGGATGGTTTGTAGTGAGTGTGGTGGGTGTGGTCTTTTTGAACGAAGAGCACCATCAGGCCCATGGTGGATCTAGCTCATGTTCGCATTTGCATGAACATTCACAATCACACCACCACTTCCATGAAAATGCGTGGTCATAAAGTCCATGGGGCACATCATAATCATATCTTGGTTTCCCAGGAATCACATGATCATGCATTTGATGGTCGTGATCACCATTTTCATGACCATGAACATCATGACTACAAAATCAAATAATAACTTTCCTACCCATAGCGATAGCTCCAGTGGAAATTATGGGACTGGGTGCATAGAATGCCATCTAAAAGGCATTTCGACAACCATCATGATCACCATGACCATGGTTGTCAACATGATAACCACGATCATCATCATCCTGAAAATAATGTGCACATAATTTTCTTTTTTTCCTAAAAGCCACACAAAAGGCATTTTTAGTGTTTATTCTTCCCATTCTCGATTCATCTTTTATTTTACAAAATTAGTTTGCTTACACCCAAGGTTTACTATTTCGGAGGGACCCCCAGCGATGCGTTTCGTCAGGGGAAATCGTTCGGGGTGCATCGCCAGTAACTGGATGAAATTTCGACAATTTGTCATCGAAACGGGGTGGCGTGCAGAGCGAAACGTAAGAAAACGGACGAAACAAAAAAATTTTGATTTTTATACACGAAACGGAGCGGCGTGCCGACGAAATTTCCCTAAAATCCAAAAAAAAAAAAAAAAAACCAATTTTTGCCCATTTTTTGTCTTTTAAATTTTTCCGCCGAAATTTCATTTTGGCTGATGGGCGGCACACCCACCGGCACCGAAATTGTAAACCTTGCAGTTACACCCAAACAGCCATACAAAAAGCACAAAGGCCTTCCCCTCTTTGTGAAAGGTAAAAAACCAAAGAAACGGTGAGAGTCTAGTTTTATTTTTCGAAGAAGGTTGTTATGATCATAATGTAGTGGTTCTAATTTTCGCCGGCCTAAGCTAGTCGGATGACGTTTTTGTTAATTCAATCTTTTACAGGGGTTATTTAGTAAAGAATATTTGTATCCCAATATTAATATACGTGATACTTAAATCCAACCGTGTCATTTCAGATCCGAGATTCCGGTTTAAGGCTCGGTGACGGAGCTCTCATGGCGTCGTGACTCGTGGCGTCGTGACTCGTGACGGAGCTCTCAACGGTTTAAACCAGGAACCGTTGTACAGTTCCTGGTTTTTGTTCTTATATGTTCAGTTCATTTCAATAATCTCTCGTCTTGGTCCACTGGTTTCTGCTCTGTCGGGAACGAAGCTTTCTTCTGACTTGGCGTCTTTGATTTGGTTTCCTGTTTCCAGTTCAATTAGTAACTCTTTCGATTCCATGCTTTTTCTATATCGGTTGAAGTGGTTCATACAATTTCTTGTGCTTTGTTCTGTTTAATCTTGAGATCTTTCTGTCTAGGTTCCGTTGATTTCTACTAGAACGAAGCTTTTTTCAAAAGAAACAAAAAAATCAGAAGAAATTAGGGTTTTGAGGAAGTAAAGGAATTAAAAATTTTCTGAGCGTGACACGTAACCCTTAAGACCCCCTTAGGAATTAATGTGTTTGACCGGTACGAAGCATCATTAATTCAACCCAAAAAAAAATATAGAATTCATTATGTTCTTCCAAAAATATATATATATATATATATATAATTCATTATGTACAATTCTTAAAAGATTAGTGGAATAATTAATTATTAAAATAATTATAAATTAATATGCAAAAGATAAACAATTTTAGGTTGGAAATTTAATTATATTATAAATTATTTATGACATTATAAGTTCCGATGATTTCACTTTCAATCACACGTGTTCGTTGGAAAGAGCAGCGTTATCTTCGGTGATTCTATTTCTGTTTTTTTAGGAAAAGAATATGATTTGCTCTATATATATCCCATGAATCAACTTTAGGTAATTAACGTTTTTGGGATTTAAAAATTATCTGATTTGCTCTGTATATATCCGATGAATCAACTTTAGTTAATTAACGTTTTTGGGATTTTAAAAATTATCTGATTTGTTCTGTAAATATCCGATGAATCAACTTTAGGTGACTAACGTTTTAAGGATTTAAAAATTTTTGTTCGTAAGATGGAAAGAGGGAGAGGGATGATTAGAGGTTCAAATACCCAAGATTACCGCATCAATCGCAGTTTACTTTAATATATAATATAGATATACATAAGATATATAAGATTCCATGGTATTTCCTGTGAAATCAACTCCGACCGCTATCGTCGGGACCTCCCCTCTTGGTCGAATCAGGTACGCCCTCTTTCTCTCTTGTCCCTAGTTCCACTTTCCTTTTCATGGGTTCCGCACAGCATATCGCCCGCAATGGCCGCTCCCCGCTAGGAATGACGGCACCCAATGCATGCCGTCGATTCCACCATGTGTTTGGCCGGTAAGAAGCGGCATACCGCTCGTACCGGTGATATCCAAAGGGATTTTCATACGCAACGGAATTCGATGGGTTCGGTTTCGGTGGGTATCGCTATCTCCGTGATTACGTCAAGAGCTTCCGTCATCGTTTCCATAACAAATCACAATCGCCTGTCTCTTTCTAGCGCTTCCCACGCTGCTTACCACGGTAGACCACAAGCCAACACGGAACGCTAACACGCCTTCCACGAGCATTTTAAATCCGCGTCAGCATTTCCGTCGCGCTTTTTAATGCCTTTAAATAGCCACCTGGCTAAATAGAAACGCGCCTCGTTCAGAACCAGTTGCAGCTTCGCCTTTCGTCGAACGAACACGAGAAGAAGTTCGGTTCTATTTATTTATTTGTTTATTTTCTTTTTTCTATCCCGTCGTCTAGCATTAAAAGAAAAAACCGTCTTCGTTTCAGACTATAATAATCTAGGGTTTCATTTCAAAGTTGGTGGCGGTGATCTTGAATCGCTTTTTCTTCGTTTTGGAGCCTGAAGATCAAAAATCAAATTGTCTTTCTTGAGCTGAGATTTTCTGTTTTGTTGAGGCAGCGAGATTGACTCTTCGCTATGGTAAGTTTATTTCGTTTGCAAATGAAATCGCTTGAATTGTCCTGTTTTCTCGATATTACGTTTGGTTTGTTTAGATTTACAGGACATTGTTCGTGATCTTTTGTCTCCTGGATCGTTGTTTTCTTGAGAATTCTCCTTTTGCTGTGATTTTCATGCGATATCTTCCTCTTCATATTTGTTTATTTTCTTGAGATACATGGAACTAACCGAAGGACTCTTTATGTTTTGTCCTTTTTCTTCTTTTTTGGAGCTCAATCTCTTCTGATGCAATATTATCTCATAATTGGTGGATTTTTAAGCGTTTTAAATTTGCTATGATAATGTTGAGTAGTTGTTTATGTGAATCCATCTTTAGTTGTTCTCTCTATTGAATATCAAATTCGTAACTCCACATCTGATCCTATATTTTTCATTTGGTCTGAAAGAGGTTAGTTACTAGTTTCTCTATTTCCTGTTGTGCAATCACGCAGACTATAGTTAGTAACAAAGCAGCTTTCTTTTTGTAGATCTAAATGCCCCTGATTTTTCAATTAATAGGAACAATTATGTTTCCCAATTCTGAAGATCTTCATAGTTATTTTGAACATAGAAATCAAGTAGGTGTAAGCCACTGATTTGCGAAATTTAATACTTATGTTAGCAAGAGTTCTATTGTTTCAATTCTACTTAGCAAAGTAACATGAGTTGAAAGCTTCAGAGTATTTGGGTTTTGGCTACAAAACAAAAAAAATGGCATGAAAGATGAGTAATGTGGTTCTTCTAGTTTTTCCAAGTCTAGAGAGTAGCTAGATCCATTTGCAGAGCATATTGGTAGGCATGATGTGAAGAAGTAGAAAAGAAACAAGAAAAAAGGGAACTAAATAATTGATTTAGTTACAATCATTTAAGTTGGTGTTTGTTGTGAAACGAACTTCTATTAGGAGTGTTCACTTTGAAATTGTTAGCCCATGGAGTCCATCTTCCACGAAAAGTGTCACGGACTGAAACTAATGAGACAAAGCCAAAAAACTGTATATCAGAAAACTCATTGCATCAATTACTTAATTAGATAATTTGTTCGACTCTGATATGGATTCGTGTCTTCCCTCATATATATATAGGATGAATCCATAGGGTCATTCCCAAAATCCTACAGTCCAAAACCATAAGAGAGGATTTCCAAATGAAATTTTAAGAAGCTTTCTAAGGTGCTTTAATGGCCTCTCTTCTCCACCTATCCTCTTTACTCTCTCTCTCTCTCTTTTTTTATTTGCATATTATCTCTACTTCTTCTTCCCTTAGATGTGTTAGAGATTTTCCATGATCCACAAATCACATCTTCCCCACTGCCAGGATGTGTTAGGGAACTCCTATGATCCATGAAGCACTTACCTGGATGTGTTAGGGATCTTCCATTATCCACGAAACACTTCCCATGCTCGTTATAGACTTTTCAGAACATCCCTGATCTAATGAAGATAGTGAAGATGACATAGATGAGGACTTTGGTTTAGATTAATTTAAAACATAGTAAATGACTTTCCCAAACCAAATACCAAACAAATCAAACCCAAAAAGATTGGTTTTTTTTTTTTTTTTGGGGAAACAAAAAAGTAGAATATACATGGAGTTATAGAGAGAGATAAGAAGTGGCATTTAAACACCAAATCCTGAAGCCTGGTTTTACGATCTTCTTTTCTTGGGAAAAGGATTTTGCTTGGGATGACAGAAAATCAGATTTCAGCAGAATTGTTCGACCTCTTTAATGGTGTCTAGAGATTTCTCCATCTTTTCTTCTTTTTGTTTTTATTTTTTTTTATACTTTGTTTGATCTACATTTCTAGTATTTGCAATTATCTATCTTTGAAGATTATTTTTCCCCCTTTTTATGAGATTCTCCTGTTCAAATCCTGTGGTAGCCTTTGCTTTAGGTTTTTAGGGTTTCAACTCACAACACATTAGGGTTTGAATTGATTTGTCCTTGACAACGTCTTTTGTTTCTAGGAGTGTCTTTGTTTTCTTTCTTTTTCGTGCCGAAACACTATAAAATGAATTCATTTCGGTTTCCATGCTTGGAGGTTTCACAGAATATGGGTTGATCTGTTTGTAAGATTTCAGGTACAGGTTCTTAGGGTTATAATGAGTTTGCTTCTTTCTCGGCCAGGAATTATTGCTAGAACCTAATTCATTTTTTAAGTCTGGTTTTATATTCATCATCCACGGATTTGACTCATTTTAGGTCTCTCTTTTTAATTTCTGTTTTCAGTGTTAAATTGAATTTTTTTTTATTTGGCTTTTGGTTTAGCATTTTAATTTTAATTTCAGTTTGCTTTGGTTTTTACTTTACATTTTGGTTCTATAGCTCCATTTGTTTTTGGTTTGATAAGAAAACCAAGGCTAACTGATAAAATTACACCCCTAATAAAAACAAGCCTTAGATACATCAGTTCGGTTCGATAAAACATATTTACAAGTATGGTTATGGTTTCGGTTTAACCGAGATATCTAACCCCCCCCCCCCCCCCCCCCCCCCCCCCCCCTCCTCTCTTTTTTCCCAAACTTTGCCTTTCACGAACAAAACAATCCCAACATATAACCACCTCCCCTACGTGCAGTTCTGCATGTGCACCCTACTAGTCAATCCAAAACTGAACCAATTTAGTTCAGATTAGAGGAATTTGAACCCAAACCGACCCAAAGTCAGTCTGTTCGGTTGATTCTTGAGTTTAACCAACCCAAGTTGCACCCCTAGTTACAATGCTGAAGAGTGAAGGCAGCACACACTTTTTTTCTTGAATAGCATTTCTGTAATGATTGTTAATGTCAGTTACTTGATTTGTATTTTATATACTATCTTAAGCCTTGGAATCTGAAGTACATGAAGACCAAGTACTTGCAATGAGATATCATACTTTGAATGTAGAATGGCTGAAATGTTTATTCCTAGATGAATAATTGTAGGTATCAATCTAATACATGTCAAGTCACAAATAACGAATGCTCTATTAACAGCATTTGCAGCAATACTATATTGTCCGTTTATATGTGTTTCATACATTGTTCTTTGATAATCTAGATGCAAAATGTTCTTATGTAATTTTACATGCTTTTAAAAAAAAAATTGTATTTATAAGAAATACTTATTCTTTATGTTTCAGTCCTTATGCTCTCTAAAATTTAAATACAATTGTGTCAATGCATTAATTTGTGGTTTTTAATTATGTGTTGCTTTGGAAATGTCTTCACTCCAATGTATATAATTTGTGGTTTTTAATTATGTGTTGCTTTGGAAATGTCTTCAATCCAATGTATAACTTTTCTGACTCCATGTAATTTTATGGTTTCTCCTAGGATACTCTTGGGATGAATGGTAACTTGCTGGCACTTACAGATCAAGTAGTCTTACCTGTTAGTGCAGTTTTGACAGCAGTGAAAGAACTCGGGAATGAAAGAGTTGGACAAAATGATCCTCTAATCATCACTCAAGCTTCTTCTCTAAGTAATTTTCTCTTCCGAACTTTTGTGAAAAACCTTTTTGTTGACATGCCTTCACTGTTCAGTAACCTATATACAAAAACCAATCTGTCCAGGCCTAAAATTTTGTCATAAAGGGCTTCAAGTCATCCATGTCCTCTTCTTCTATAAGTAAAACTGCTGTTGGGAAATTTTTAATTTAAAATCTGATCAACATTTTAAAACATCGTATGGAAGTTTAACCTTGTATATCTAGATAGATGAATGTTTCATATTTTGTTTTCAAAGATTGGATGTCACAATATTATCAATGCAATTGCTTTCGACGTCCATACACATTTGTTAGTGGACTTTCTTCTGTTAATGAGGTGGTATTGAAAGCCTGCTAATGTGCCATTAACTGTATTTATAAGAAGTCAATTAGTCTTTAGTAACAGACATAGATGTCTTTTATTTTCATTATTATTGAATCCATATTGACACTGTATATATGACTGAATTGAATTGTTCTCCACATGTTTTTTGAATATTTTGAGTTCTTCCGAAAAGCAATGTTCTTTGTTCTTTTGTTATTATTATTATTTTTGAGATCAAAGTTGCTAAATTTTTTATTTGGTTACATTTTAACAAAAATTAATAGAAAGTAATATTTATTTGGTTTTCTCATTCTTGGAAAAATTATGAGTTAATGAGAGTAAAGATATTTTTGAATTTAATTTGTTTATGATATCTTTTTTTTTCTTATGATTACAAGGGAAAGGCTTTCTGTTTGTACATGGTAGTTAAATTCCTGCTTTGACATTTAGTTTTCTTAAACATGGACTCCTGAACATTCCAAATTACCCATATGACGGTGGGTTCTTTGAAAGAGTCATCAGGACAAGCAGTAAACTGTCATTTGCATTTCATTCTGAAACATGAAATGCTGGGAGAACACCAAGTCATGTGGACAGGCAGTCATGTGTGGTTCTTTGAAGGATGGCATAGCTAATATTATCCATCAAAATTGTATTGCCTACTAAGCTGCAGGTGTCATAATAAAATTGCTAAAAATGTGTTTCAGCAGGTTATATGGTGTCTATTAAAAATTTTTTAAATTTCTATTTCCCTTTCTTCTCATGGTCATTTTCTTTTTTTATCGGTAATAAGAGGATATATATCTATATATATATATATATATATAGATATATGGAAATAGGGCAGGTATCCCAAAAGACATTACACGTATACAAAAGGTGTACAACTTAACAAGAAAATTACCCAAAAAGGATTGACAACACAACTTCCTGCAGATACATGGTCATGTCATAAATAGATTTCAGGCTGACAGGAGATGATGTGGATGAAAATGCCCACTGAAATTTGTCTTGCCCACTAAGCTGCAGGTGTCAAACTAAAATGGCTAAAAAAATTTTCTCGGCAGGTTATATGGTCTGTGTTAAAAGAATTTTATTTCTTTTCAACCATGTTAACTGTTTCCTTCAATAAAAGATAATATTAGCTATTCTATCCTTGGTCTTTACATTTCATTTACAAGGTGGAGCCCCTTATTTTCATTTAATCAGGTCTTATTTCCTATAATGATTATTTGTTATTAATAGTTATTAAATATCTTCATACATTCGGTCTTTAAATTTTCTCTCTTGTTAATGTCTGGTAGTGGTCTCATCAAACCATTGCATTCCATATTTATAATATCTACTATAAATTCTATGCTGGAATGTTGGATATTATCCTGGTCATCCTCCTACAATATATTTTTAGAAGACAGGTGAGCATGAATATCCTTTGAAACTTTTAGTTATGAGAAAGATTAAAAAGAAAAAAAAAAGAGTTGGAGGGTGGGAGGGGAAGGACAAATTGAATGTTAGAAGTTTCATTGTCACTCCCTCATAGTACATCTTACTTATGGTCTGTTTCATGAGTTTGCCCCCACAGCAACACGTTTTATTTTGTGAGGCCGTTCACTTTCACCATTCAAAAGCTCAAGTATTTTTGTTTTATTCTTTGTGTTTGTTTAGTTTTTTTTCCCCTTTTTTATGTGACTACAGGTAACTATATAGATTTTAATTTTAATGGTGGTTTTATTTTTATCTATTTGGTCTATGCAAGGTACAGAAAAAATACCAGTTGAGGCTTCCTCAATGGATATTGTTGTTTCTATCTCAAGATCTCTTGAACTTTTTGAGGATCAGTTGTTAAGCGAGATATCTAGAGTCTTAAAACCTGGAGGCATGGTCCTAGTTCAGCATTCACTGCCTGTAATCGAAAGTACAGATAAGGTACCTATCCATGGTTCTATATCTTGATGCCTTTTCAATTTATAAACAATGTTTCTCAATACATCTTCTTACAGCCAACCTCTACTCTTGAGCGCAAGTTACTGATGGCTGGATTCATTGAACCACAAGTGCTTCAACTTAAACAATTGGTGTCATCAAAAAATGATCGGACTATTGCAGTGAGTTTTAGCTTCTTTCTTTTACTTTTTTGATTCATAATCATGTGCTTTATTTCCATTTTACCCCTAATTTAGTCCAGGTAACTCTAATTGGAGAAGGCTTAAATGAGCAAAAGAGCGTGACTCCAACTTCGCAAATTATAAGTTTTGGTGATAATTATGCAAGATTGAACTTTATATGCTATTTACACCTCACAAATTTACATCAATTGGATCTTGGAGTTGGAGATTTTAACATTTTGGTGGTTTCACAAACTTCAGCATCTTTTGATTTGATGTATTTGTGACTGCCCATGGATTTCTTCTCAGCGGATGGTTTCAATGACCCCACCAACTGGGATTTTTTCCTCTCTCTCTCTCTCTCTCTCACACACACACACACACACACACAGAGGAGCTCTTCCAGGACAGTCATTTCATGAAGGATTGTATCTCCTTTTGTCAATGACCAGTATAGGCATAAAATTGTTGTCCTCTCAGTTCATTGAATTAAAATTTGTGATCACACTATATAAATAAAAATATGTTATCCTTTTCTTTCTTCCTTTACAAAGTTAACTGTTGAACTTTCTTTAACTGCTTATGATCTGCAGATTAAGGCCAAGAAGCCTTCTTGGAAAATTGGTTCATCCTTTTCCATAAAAAAGACGGCAACAATTTTGCCAAAGGTACAGATTGATGATGATTTAGATCTAATTGATGAAGATAGCCTCCTAACAGAAGAAGACTTGAAGAAACCCCAACTACCTCCTGGTATATATAAATATGCTCTCAATACATTATTTTACTCTTTCCTTCTATTTTGTCCTGGTGAAGATTGTGTGTGTGCTAATAGTCATTATGCTTGGGTAGTTGGTGACTGTGAGGTTGGAAGCACAAGGAAGGCCTGTAAAAATTGCACATGTGGACGGGCTGAGGCAGAGGAGAAGGTGCAGAAGCTAGGACTAACTGTGGACCAGCTGGATAACCCTCAGTCTGCATGTGGCAGTGTAAGTCTTCTTATCAGTGTTGCTAGTTAGGTAAAATGGGATTCTACCTCTAGCCTCAAGCTTTTTTATATAGAGCAGGACAATTTTTATTCATGAAATGGGCCCTCTCACACACACACGCGCACATATTAAAGGAAAGAACTGGCAGTTTAAACTTGTTAAATTTATATTAAGCAGTAATGATGTTTCATAGTTCATGTTCCAAACAAGCGGAGGGGAATGTGGCAGAGCCATGCATGTAGTGCAGACATTTCTGATGGGCTCTCACTGAAACAATTTACATGTTTCGCTTAGATATTTGCTTTAGCTGTTTTCAGCACATCCATTAGCATCCTAGGTTGTTTTTGTCTAGAAAGTTCCTAGATACATAAAAAGTCAGTTTTTCGTCTTGTACTTCTTGACAGACGGAGCACTGTAACGGTGAGAACTGTATTTTTTTTTTCCTTTTAATACAGTTCTCATTACATGTACTGTTTTGCTGTTTTATGTTGCCTTTATGGTCTTTATGGACGTGCTGTTTTATGTTGCCTTTATAGATGTTCCTTATATTATGGCTATTAATCTCATTTATCTCTGTTTTTTCATCTTGGCTCTGACATTGTTTTTCTACATGATGCAGTGTGGACTGGGGGATGCATTTCGGTGTGGTACATGCCCCTACAAGGGTCTTCCCCCATTCAAATTGGGTGAAAAGGTATCTATTTTAAAGCAAGATATGAATTTTAAAAGGCAGTTCATTAAAAAGAAAAGTAAAAACTCATCTTGTTACAGTGGATTCATACATTTTATGTATTTGTTGAAGAAATCAATCATACATTTGTTTACAATCTTTAATTATAGAATGCGACCATTGTCAACAAAATGATGCCTTACCAAATATATTTGGGATAAGGATAATAAATATGAGTCCACTGTTCAAAAATATATATCATAATTTTACAAATTTATAACATACAAAGGAAAACTAACTGGTGCTTTCATAGTTGGTGAGATATAGTGGAAGTTAGATGAGACCCGGGTCCAAAAACCTTTACCAATGAGGCCTGGGTGGAAAGACCTGCTATGCTAGAAACTTCTATTTATTTTGATAAAAAGAAATAACTGAATAAAATGTAATTTTTTTGATATATATAAAATAGATTTTTTTTATTCTAAATATAATTTTGTGATCTTCATGAGTAGTATTTTTAAATATATAGGCTCAACTTATGGTCTCTCATGCACTTGATAAAATTAATATCTCTCAAAGACTCAATTCATAGTCTTGTAAGATTTCTTTCTTTCTTCCTTTTTTTATCATACTAGAAGGGTGCGCGTGTAGTATTGCACGTGAGAAGGGATGTAGAGGGAACAATTACAAAATTGCTTGACTTTGAAACGAAGGGAATTGAGTTGTTATGACAATTACACCCTTTTTAATAATATATCTTAACGATGTCAAGAAGGTTTTTTTGGAAATTGCTCATTACTAGTCTATAATCTCTATAGACTAGTAAATATGCACGTGGGAATTTTATTTAGATTAAAAGTCAAAAATAATAAGCAAACGAGATGAAAGATAATGATGATCCCTTGTGTTTTCCTTACATGAGCAATTATATAAAATTTTATTTTTAATAAAGTCATAATCACTTCTTTAAAAAATAATATTTTGTTTTTCATATTTATTTATTATCCCTAGGTTTAGAGATTAAACTATAGTTATCTATCTATACTGATATTTTAATTAAATATTGATATTGATATCGATAGTCCAATATTAAATATTAATTTCAAAAATATGATTCCATCCAATTTTCCTTCATATTTTTAAGTATCCTATTATATACTAAAATATAGTTGTCGATATTTTAATAAAATATAGATATAGATATTTCGTTTTTTAAAATATAGTTATATTTATCTAAATATAGTTTAAATTAAAAGTATTTTAATTTAAAAGAATTTTCAAAAATACACTGCTTCTATTTACTGATCAAAAAAAAAATTTTTTTTTACAAGAATTTTCAATTATTTTTAAATATTTAATAATCTGGAAATTACATTTTTTTATTTTCTAGCCGTGAATGTATGAAAATCCTATGGAATTAGACAAGCCTTAATTATATTTACCCAGTGTTCCATGATTTAGAATTTCAAAATTATCTATACCTATCTAAATGAGTTTTATTGAAAACATTGAAAAATAATGCAAAAGACAATGACTAAGAAAATTAATCAATTAATTATAGAAATTTTTTTTATTATGATGATACCTATTAATTAGTAGGAACTGAAACATGTTTTTAATAGAGATAAGGATATTCGTTCCTATTAATTCTGCTATTATATAGAATTTTCTTTAAAGTTTCCATTGATGGCTCCTATTAATTATCCTAATATGTATTTCATGATAAGATAAAGATGAATTAAATACGTAAGATAAAGCTAACATGCAAACACTGTTTGAAATGTGAAACACATCATCAAACATTAAGATACTAATCAAGAGATGAGTGACATTAAGAAAAAAAATAAGGAACAACGATTAGATAAAAACGAATTAATTATGTAATAGATAATATGCCAACACCTTTTGAAACAAAATACATAGCATCATTCATTAGGATACTAATCGAGAGATAAATGACATGATAAAAAAAAAAAAAAAAAGAAAAGGAAGAAAGAAACTAACCGGTGGTTCTTCACTTCTCTGTGGAGATTTGCAATATAGGACATATTAGATTGGAGATTTGGGACATGAAGAAGATAAATTGCAACTTTTTATTTATACATTTGAAAGGAGTTAAAGTTTGGAGATAGCGTTTGGAACATGACGTTTAGCAATGAGATATTCTGATAACTATTTGGAAGTTTGAAAGGAGATACCAGTTGGAAGAGAAGAGGGGCGTTGGTGCAACTTTTAGTAGTGGACGGGTGCCAAGGTAGTTTGAAAATAAGAGGAAATATGGTTAAGGGTGGGGATATTTCTGGAAAGTAAAAGTGGACAAACAATAAGGCCCTTCGTGCTTTTTATAGTAGTAAAGATATGACTGAATGCATTTTGAAATTTAACATGGTAGAAGAGAAATTTTTTTGTATATATTTATCTTTTGCCCATCTTAATCAGATTATCATTTTGTAAACAATATTTACATCTTTACTGTATGCTTTTGTTTGAAAAAAATAAGATTGGCATATATAGAAAGCTACAACAACAATGTGCCTTATCCTAGTTATTTGGACTTGGCAACATGAACTCCATCCCTCCATCCCATTCACGAAATACATCTCAATTTTGTGGACACAAAAACAATAAAATACTGCATAAGGAAAGCTGAGGCCTTTTAAAAAATTTGGAGCTTGTTGTACTGAAACATGTCTTGCTTTGGTATTAACTGATAGAGCACCCACTTTGAAGAAAATTGATGTTGTTGATAGTTATGACCACCTAGTCTGACTTACGGAAGCATATGGAAGAGAATGATTGAACAATATTTTGCTTATTACACTGCTGTTAATGTTTCAGGTATCTCTCACAGGGAACTTCCTCGCAGCTGATTTTTGAAGTGGCAAAGAAAATCATAGAAGGATATGTTGTTAGAGATGAGGTTTTTTTTCATTTGCTGGGACTAGCAGATTCAGTGGTAGCTTGCTTCATAATAGAGAAATGTAGTTCAGTCATTGTTTTTATGTTCCAAAATAGAATTTCGGCGATGTTCAGAATGCCATGATATTGAGCTTTCAAGCTACCGATTTCTGGTGAAAATGAAACCGGAAATTTTGTCTTGTCATGTCTCTACAATTCTTCTGTTTCAAAAGAAAACTGGACATGTTCTTGGCTAACAGTACTTTACTAGACATTGTGGGGCTTTAGGCCCTTGGGGGTTCCTTTGTTTATCTTGATAAATCATTTTTCATCTATGTTTTTCCATCTCTAGCAGTACACGATTTGTTTACTTGCTTGTATCTATGTTTATTTGTATAATATGAATTATTACCGATCAATCAAAGGAAAAAAACAAAGGAAAACTAAACTTGAGAAAGGATATCATATTTCTTTGGTTCTTGAAATTTACTGGTATGAATCAGTGAAGGAACTTGTATAGCAGTGGCTGGAGATTCTAGTTTGTGAAATCCTGCGAATTGAATTTCTTTACTGGACTGAGTCGGTAATATGAAGTAGTTGACTTGGTTTATGCGTTGAGCAAATCAGGGGAATGCATGGCTTCGAGTCCCTCTATCTATATACCCTTGAAAATATGAATGACATTCCATTGCAATTTAACAAAAGTTAAAAAGACTAGAAGTAAGTAAAAAATTTCTCATGTAAATCAAAGTATTCAATTGGATGTAATGAAAACTATATCCAAATCAAAATGACGCTGAAAGATGGTGACTTTTTTAAGTACAAAAATTTTCCCATACTAGGTAGTATTATTAAAAGAAATATATCTATATATACTATAATAAAAGGAACAAGTTCTCGACTGACATTTGTTGCCTAAATAGTCTTTTCTTTTTTTATTTTTTTTATAATGGCTCTTACATCCCGATTAAATTGAGATTTGCTGCCCAATATGACTTTTATATCCGAATTAATAATGACATTTAAGAAAAACTAACTCATAGGATTGTATAGGTAGATCAAATGGAAGTGAAATCGCCTGCCACTTCCTCTTGTAGCACACTTTGCCGCCTGACTGAGATGTTGTTACGTGCAGCATCTCGTGGGCGGTGTTTTTTTCATATTGAGACATGTGAAAAGCCCTTTGAATGTGGAAAATACAATGCGTGTGATGATGCACGTGGCAGCAACTTACTCAGTCGATAGCGTCTGCCAGACGATTTCATTTCGACTAAATGAGAAAGGATATACGATATATCTATGGTTAAATTATCTATATATATATCCACCTACATTACTCCGTAGACATAAACTTCCTTGACCAAGAACAACTAAACTTTCTTGGTCCAAACGATGCCAGAGAAAAAAGCGTGAGATGTAGATGGATCACTTATACTTATTTCCAGAAGGAATGTTGGTTTCAAGGTATATTGAGAATTAATTTTCTGGAGATTATAGACATATGTTGCAACCCTGTTCATCCCTTTTTGAAAGTTAATGAAAAAGGCTTAAAGGGGGCGAGCCAATGGTGTGGGCCCTATCAACCACACCAAATCGCTTAGTGCGGAAGACTCGGGATATCAGAAAAATATTTTAGACTTTCTGGTGAACCATTATAATTTTGAATTGGTGCGTTGGTTGATGGTTAGGTTTACCAAACCAACACACCCAAATGATGGGTTTGTTTATTCCTCACCAAACCTCATCCTCCATCAACACTGAAGAGTGAGAGTACCAGACACGATGAGACACATATAAAGAATGAGTCTCCTTGTAATTCCTGACTTCTTATTCACGCAGATAAGAGGAAGCCAATACTATTCGTGTGACCCAAACTACAAACCCCATCAACCTAACCCGCATTTTAATGCGTTAGGCCTTAGACTTTTTAACAAATAATTCGTTCATTGATCAAGCTATATACCATTTCGTTTATATATAAGATCATGGCAAACATATGGAGGACATCAGGCACTGCTTGCTCGGCATAGGACCATGATCCACTCACACACCCGTGTACTTGCCTACCTTATATAGTGCGGCTTTTAAAAGAACCCACGGATTACATATAACGGTAACTCGAACAACTTTCGACATGTCAGCCAAAAGGCACGAACTTCTATCATTTGGTGAGGGTTCTTTTAGAACCAGACCTTGGCATGACAGTTCAGTTTACTAGTCCTTTTCTTTTCCAACCATTCAAACTTAAGCCAAATTGAATTGAGTTGGTTAAAATTAAAAACCAAAACAAATTGAATTTGAAAGCTAAAATTTCTAACCGAAAATCCAAATTAAAATTATTTTGTTAATCCTAAACTAAACTGGAAAAACAAAATTTACAAATTTGGTTAGATTTAAACTGAACCTAATTAGTTGGTTTAGTCTACGTTTGGTTTTGTATAAAGTATTTAAAATAATTTAAAATTTTGGTCCGATTTGGTTTATCATACATGTTAACCATAAACCATGCCAAATAATTCCATTTTCTATTTTTCAAAATCGAAATGGAACTGTAAATCATTTACTAGCAAATTGGAACTGTTGTCAACTAGCCGAGTGCACGTGTATTGCATGCATGTAGAGCGAGAAAACAATTTTGAAACTGTCCATATTTTAAATGAATAAGTATAGTTTTCATTATTTTAACCCTATATTAATGATGCCTTTACAACGAATGATGAGGGTTTTTTGGAGAAGTCATGCATAGTTGTTGGCACGCTTTTTAAAGGGGCTTATTCTCATTATATATATATATATATACATAGTATAGACGCACATATAAAGTTTTACCAAATACACATTATATATTTTTGTTGCATTAAATAAAAAATAATTAAGGATAGGGAGATTGAATAGGTTGTTGCAGCCGTGTGTTCTGGTCAAAAATTATAAAACCAACGGTCCAGCTTAAATAGCAAGCCTGATCTTACCAGTTTAAAGTTACAAAAATCTCCCCAAGTAGACCTAGTAAAAATCGACTCAACCTGTCAATCTGCTCCAATCCAACCCGAATAAACAGGGTCAGGTTGACCTGTGTAATAGTTGGGTCAGTTTTCTGGTGGGAGATTTAGTGACCCGTTCGTATTTGGGTCAATCCAAATCTAACCCGATAATGACCCATTTAAACTTTAAATTGAAAGGGGTTAATTTGATAATTTCAAAAGAATGTCTAATGTTTAGGGTGTTTACTGTTGGTGTTTGTTTTGCACATTTTAAGTTTGGTTCGCAGACGAGTTAGAGGTGCTGCAGGTCACCTTACTTCTTCCTGGCGCTCCGACTTCAAGTTATTTCTTCTCCAGCGGCACTCTTCCTTACTTCTTCCCAATTCCCCTTGCCTTCATCGCTGACGTCGAAAGCCTGGATCCTAGATTCTCAAAGATTGACGCCGGCAACTTGAGAAGTAGCCGCAGGCAGGTGAAATGTCATCGTTCAACTTCTTCAACGATTTGAGTTGTGATTCTTGTGAATCAACGATTTGAGTTGTGAAAGTGAAACAAAGACCTTGCTATCACCTTCTTCAACAATTTGAGTCGAAAGTACTTGGATATTTCTTCTACCATTTCTTTTGATTTTTATCTTTCTTATTACTTTATTAATTTGTTTTGTAATATTTAGTTTGGTTTGGTGCTCTAGAGAACAGACCATGTTTGTGCTTACGAAGAATGGAGACACCATTTCATTTGGAACCACTCAGTGATTTCAGTAAGAAACTTGCGGATGGATGACACTTTTCAACAGTGGAACCCATACCCCAAAATGCATCTCAACCGGTGGTTTCATTGAACCATCCGATTTTGCCTTTAAAAGAAATGCTCACGAGAATGGGGTGCTTATTATTGTCAGCATTTGGAATGTTGATGTAATTCTTTTCTATTTATTTTTTATAATAAAAAAATTTAATTGGGTGTACGGGTAAACTTTTGGGTTTTTCCAACCCGCCAACAATCGGCCCACCTTGAACTAATCCAATTATTGCTCAACCTGGTTATGATCCGCTCCAACCCAACACGTTGCCAGGCATAATTCAAGTATTCTAGCCGAGGACAAAATCTTTGTAATTAAATTCCGTACGAAGTTAAATTTGTCATTTCTGCTTACCGAAGGAAACTTTTTTTTTTTGGTAAGAAGCTTAGCGAAGGAAACTTAGTGGAATATTTATATTTCAGTTTTAAAATTGACACATGCCATGACATACGTGTCATAATGTGATGGCGAAGATCCTCATGACTTTCTTTAGGACGAAGCGTTTTGCCGTTCTGGTGAAGAAGAAACGAAACGTTTCTTTAGTTTCCGCGCCAACGATTCTTTCTATAAGATGACGGGGGAAAACAGGGAAGTACTTTACCCACTCTACTCGTCTGTATAACAATGGCGACGATCGCCGAGGGATTCAGAGGCGAAACCTCCACAATCTGCGTGGTCTTGGGAGGGCGAGGCTTCATAGGAAGATCGCTGGTCTTGAGGCTCTTGAACACGGAGAGATGGATCGTTCGGATCGCCGATTCTGCTCCTTCACTGCAACTCGATCCCAAGGAGAGCAATTCGATACTCTCTGAAGCGATTTCTACTGGCAGGGCTTCGTATTTCCAGGTCGATGTTCGTGAGAAGTCTCAAATTGTCAGAGGTAAGTGATCACTTTTTTTTTTTTTCCCAATATCTGTCCCTTATTTTTGCTTCCGTTTATACATCTTTGCTCGTCATCTTCTGTCCTTTTTCGCTTAGATTGTTTGATTTGACCCAATTTTGGTATTTGTTGAATTTGATTGCTTGGTTGTGGTATTTTAAGTTTGAAGTTTGAGTTATAGAATTTTTTAAACGTTGAGAATTAAAGAGATGTTAATTTAACGCTGTTGTATGATGTGATCTTGGTCTCTGATTGAGTTATCATTACTTTGTATGGTTTCAGTTCAGTTCACTTCTGGATTGAGCGTACAGGAATTGTATTAAAATTTTTTATAGTTTCATATGTATCATTTAAAATAATCATAACTTTTAGGTGGATGCATTTCGTTTTCAACTTTTTTCTTACTCATGATACATACATATATATATACACATACACTAAACTATGATGACAAGGAGATCAATTATTTACTCTGGTACTGTATGCAAAAGCAAATTCAAGTTTACTTATCTTGGTATGGCAAGCAATGAACATTGTTGTCAAATATTTATTTTACTGCACCCAAATTTTGGTAAAAACCTAGTTATTTTATGTGTATAATGTAAAATTTCCATAGCTTGATACATATATCTTGAAAGTAATTGCTGTAGAAGTATTCATTGGGGGGTTATATGTCTGATTTGGAGGATAAGGTCTTCATTCCACCTAGGAACGAGGAGGGAGAAATAATCCTTGGCTTTGACAAATTGAAATGACCTATGATCTTGAATTTGCAAATATAATAATTCCAAAAGGATGTTGAAGATCTAATAACCTTCAAAAGTGGAACAAACTGGATTCATGTTGGCTTTTTCCTTTTACATGAAAGGAGTTCGGAACATGAAAAAAATGCAAAGTTATTTTAAGATTAACAACTGAGGTTGATGGTGACGAATATTTGTACGAGTGTTTAAAAGAGAAGAAAATATATAAAAAATGATTAAGGAAATGAAATGGTGGAATGTAAAAGAGAAAAAGTAGCAAACTGATAAAAGAGGGAATGTGAGATCAGAAAATGAAATCCTATAAAGACGTGGGATGAGATGGCTAATAACATTAAGACATTGCAAGAAAAGGTGTTAGGAGAATTGAGATGTAAACAAAAAAAAAAAAAGAGGACGTGGTAATAGAGTTATAAGATTCAAAAGGCTGTTTAAAATAAAAATTTTCATTTTAAGACTTGGCAAAGATATAAGAAACAAGAAAACTTACAAACATATAAATGAGATAGCGAGGAAACGGAAAGATGACAAGAGTTTGATCAAGTTAGATGCATTAAAATTGATGATTTGAGAGTCTTAGTAAAGCATGAGGAGCTGAAAGATATATAGCAATAAATATTAAATGATGAAGATAAGGGGAGCTTTGTTTCAAGTACATATGTTGTTATTGGAAAGTGAAGAGGAAATTACTATGCTTGCAAAAGTATAGTTATTGAAGCAGATGGAGCCTTAGTTAAGATAAATATAGGATTGGCTTTAGGACCAGTTGGCATTCCAATCAAATTAGGGCATTTTATGGTAAAGATTGGTAATTAATTGTTGACCAAATATATTTATTGTTATTTTGGTGAAGAAAAATACCAAATGCATTGGTGAAGCTCATGTTGGTATCTCGTATAAGAATAAAAGTGATGTTCAATATTCTATTAGTTATTGCAGAATTAAGAGTATAGGTTAAGCAATGAATGCTACGCCAGCTCCAATTGAAATTGGAATGGAATACCAAGGATTCTGTTTGGGCATTCGAAATCCTGTAATTTTGACCAGCATCGACAGCATACATCACTGTGTTTTTTGAAATTGATCTGATTTTGATGGCGTGCATGCGCAACAGGTGGCTTATGCATGGTACGCATTGTGTGCCTTTCAGAACCTTGAAAAAAAAAATAGAGGAGAGAGGGAGAGATGTTGGAGGGGGGGGGGGGCAGGGAAGAGGGGTGTACCTCAATGGCATGAAGATGGTGCTTCCTCCTTTGTTGCTCAAAAAGACTAGAATGGAGAGAGGGAGAGTGAGAGAGAGCGACGGAGAGAGATAAAGGGAGAGGAAGAGAGAGAGTGCGAGAGGAGGGCTAAAAGACAGAGAGAGTGAGAAAGGGGGTGCGGTACTTGTTCTGTCTCTTGCTCCTTCCTGTTTTCCATTGACTGAAGAGGAACTATGAGGAATTTTTTTATTATTTTCATTCTATATATACATATATGCTAGGTGCACGTGTAGTATACACGTATGTAGATTAAAATTTTAGGACATTTAAGGATAAGGAATTGTCAAATGTCTCTTTTAGAAAGTGAAAAAGGAAAAAGATAAAATTATCTATATAATTATATAAGACAAAATGACATTTGAGGGTTATATTAGGAAAAGTAAATAAGTTAGTTTGGCACGTTTCCCAAGGGGCCTATTCTCGTTATATATAGTATATATATATATATATATATATATATATGTTTAGGGATATGTATATATTTCAAATATTTATTTTTAAATTAATCAAAAATTAAATTTTTTTTTAATTTTTTATACTTGTTTTATCAACTTTTGAATATTCAAAATATAAAACAAAAAGAAGATTGAAAAACCTTAAAAATTATTTTCTCCTTTATTTATTTTTAAAATATTAGCTTTACTTAACCAACCTTTAAAAAATTACAAACAGTAAAAAGTTTATAATCTTTTTGCTTTTGAAATATTATAATTATTCTAAACAAAGGAAAAAAGTAAAGACAAATAAATAAATATTAATGCTTATGTAATATGTATGTTAATTGATACACACTCACATAGACATCCACATATATATTATTTTATAAAAGTATTGATATCTTGTCTTTTTAAATTTTTTGGATTTCTTTTGTTTTTAATTTTTTTTTTTTGGAAGTTTTTTGATATGGTAGCACGAAAAACGCAGCGGTGCGAGTTGTGTGCCGGAGAAATTTCAACGAAATGGTGTGATAGACCTTTGATAAAACAGTGTTGAAATCAGCATTGCAAACCAATAAAATTATCGGAGGCAATGATGAAGCAAGGCTTAAGGAGTATAACCCAAGTGCCTGAAAATTAGCTTTTTTCTGCCGAGGAAGTCTGCCATCAAGGTGGTCTTTTTCACTTTAGAAAAATAATGGAGGAATTTAGAGAAAATATAAGAGAGGAGATCTTCATATAGTTTTTACTGATCTAGAGAAAGCATATAACAGAATATAAAGAGTGTTAATTTGGTAGGTTTTGGTGTGGAAAGAGAGTAGCAGTTTGATACATTGAGGTTATACAAGGGAGCATTAACTAGGGTGAAAGCAATAGAATCGAGAAAAATGAGATAAGTTTACATTGGGTGTTAGTTATGGGTTCCTAACTTACTGCCATAATTATGGAGGAATTGAATACTTATACTAAATAGGTTAGCTCCTTAGTGTATCTATTTGCAAGTGTTGTTGTTTTAGTGAAACAAAAAAGGGAGGGAATAAATGCAAAATTGGAGTTTTAGAGTGTTACCTTGCAATCCAAAGGTTTTAAAATACAAGAGATTAAAACTATAGGGGGTATAACTTCACTACATAGAATCATAGCTATGTGGTGAAGAAATGTTAAAATCAAGATATACTTAAAGAAGTTAGTTTTCTCATATTGGATCCATTATTTGTAAAGAAGGAGATATTAATGTGATATTGCACAAGAATCATAGCTACATGCATTAAATGATGAGGTATTTTTGGAATGTTATGTGATGGACATTTTCCATCTAAAGGCTCCATTTATTTGAATGTAAAATAAGATTCAGAATCTTATTCAATGGAAAATATATGTTCTAAGCTTTTTGTTTTGATGTAAAATTAATTTTTCAAAAGCAAGGCAATTTCTGGAAGATGACATACCTTGAAAAATTTTGAATGTACTTGTTAAGAAAATCAAGAATGTTGATGTCAGTATCGCTTAAGTTTTTTCTTCCATGTTTGCCTTATCAGAGCTATCACCGACACATTTAATTACTCCCATTATTTTCAGTAACATCACCAACACCCTTGGTGGTTGTGCTAGTATGACTGCCATTGTTGGTGGTTGTCTATCATTACTTACAATGCACCATTACTTACAATAACATGAAAACTTCCACTTTGTAGTTGCTATCGCCACTTACAATGGGGCAACACTATAACCATTGTCCTTTAGTGGTTGGACTATCATGATCACAACCATTGTTGGGGCATATTATTATTATTATTTTTTATGAGTAATGATAGTATGCGTATATATATATATATAATAAAAGGGGGAATGTACATCACATCTCTACAAACATTGCCCAAATGGAAGATTTGTCAATACGACCCTGCACATAACCAAACATCCCAATACAAAAAAACCAACTCTCATCCCACCATACCCAAACCGCTCAAAATACATGAAATGAAGCCCAAGCTGAATAAGGCATTCAACTTAGACACCAAGAGCTACTGCCCCGAAGAAAGTGACACCCCCTTCCCTGATCTCCCTAAAAACATCCTCAGGATCCTCCATCTACCAGAAGGGATGATGAAAAACACCACTTATGCCATTCCTCACTATATCACCTGCATAGGTGCCCCGAAACTCTGGTAAAACTGCCATACATGATGCAACTGTAACAATAGTAGAGTCAAACACATGATCCACAGACGACCGGGAGTCTTGAAATATCCTACTATTTCGCTCTAACTAGATGTGTCAAACAACTACGTGAAATAGGGAACTATACATGATGTTACTCCTTTTCCCCAAGCCTTTGACTCTCCCCTAGTCAAACAATGCTACTAAAGTACTTGGGAGGACCCAAGATACTCCAATCAATTGCATTAGCCGCATCCAAGTACTAGCGAACTGGTATTGAACAAAGAGGTGATCTATGCTCTCCCCTGCCTCCATACACATGCTAAAAACACGAGGAGATAAGGCATTCGTCTTCCACCTTTCTTTGGAGACAGTCAGCCGTATTAATCTTGTAAAGGATGGCAAGCCACAGAAAAGCCTTAATCTTGGGGGGAACCTTGGGCTTTCATAGCTGAGAAATGGAGAACGAAACTGGAGTGGTAGAATCGACTTGGTTGAGAAATTTGAAAAAGTATTTACAAAAGAAAGTACTGGAGGAAGAAGGGGACCAAATAACCTTATCAGCCCTAGAAGAATCGATGGACACGTCCTTCAAATTATCTAGGAGAGAAGCTAAATCTTCCAATTCAGCAGAACAGAGATCTCTCCTAAAATCCAAATTCTATGATAAACCAGATCCAGAAAAGGACAAAATATTAGCCACAAATGCATTAGGGTGACGAGCTAGGGAAAACAAACGTGGAAAAAGACTCGACAACGCTGAATTGCCCCACCACCGATCATGCCAAAAGAAGGATAGAAAAACCAGATTCGACCGACAGTTTGACTTGAGGGTAAAAAACAGATGCCAATTTCATGATAGCTTTCCAAGGAATATTTCTAGGAGGACGTGCTCTCACATTTATGGTCCACCCATTAGTATCAATACCGTATTTGCTAACAATCACCTTGTGCCATAAAGTATCTTTCTCAGTGCTGAAACACTACAGCCGCTTGGCTAATAAGGAAGAGTTTTGGGCGGCTACCTTACCCAAACCTATTCTACTTTCCTCCCTCCCTACACAAACCTTTGCCCAACTTACCAAGTGCATCATCCTAGCAACTTCTCCCTCCCACAAAAAGTCTCTTTGAGCTTTTTCAATGATAGCCACTACCTGCCTAGGTATATGGAACAATGATATGAAATAAATTGGTAGGTTAGTAAGAACCGCCTTAATTAATTCCTTTTTCAAAGACAAATAATTCCTTTTCCAAATCACTACTCTCTTCTCAACTCTCTCAATAATTGGCTCCCAGAAACTAATATTATGAGAAGAAGCGCCAAGGGGCAAACCTAAATATGACATAGGCCATGAGGCAACTTGACAACCTAATATCTGATTGACACCATCAATCTCCCCCTCCCTAGTGTTGATCCTGGCTACAGAACTCTTCCCCAAATTGATCCCGGACTTGAAACCATATGGAAGGTATGTAAGATGCTTTTCAACCATCCAACCTGATCTCTGGGATTCTCTAAAAAAACCAAAGTATCATCAGCAAATTGAAGATAGGTTATTCGAGGACCACTTCTCCCAACCTGGAATCCCTAAATCAGACCACCATCCACCCCACTCAAAAGGAAGCTACCTCAGTAACTAATGTGAATAGAAAGGGGGATAAAGGGTCTCCCTGACGAATACCCCTCAATGATGGGAAAAGGCCTTTCACCGTCCAGTTGACTAGAATGGAAAAATGAACCTTCTCTAGACACCCACGAACCCATCGCCTCCAACGAAGACCAAAACCTTTCCGCTCAAGAACCGAATCAATAAAGTTTCACTTAACACGATCATATGCTTTTTCGATGTCCAATTTACACACTATTCCTGCTTCCCCCAACCGTTGTCTACTCTCCACACACTCATTGGCAATCAGAGAACAATGCACAATTTGCCTACCTTCAATAAAAGCACTTGGTTTACAGAAATAACCTTAGGCAACACGGCTTTCAACCTAATTGACAGCACTTTGGCAATGATTTTATTCACACTAGTCGTGAGACTAATGGGTCTAAAATCCCTTATTCTTATTGCTCCTGACTTTTTGGGAATGAGGACTAAGAATGTAGCATTAGTTGCCTTATGGATGACCCCATTTGAGTGAAACTCTTAAATGCTTTCATTAAATCCTCCTTGACGGTCTCCCAATTCTTCTAAAAGAACTCTATTATAAAACCATCAGGCCTGGGTGTCTTATCCCCCTCCAATTCCCATATAGCCAACTTAATTTCTTCCTCCTCAAATACCTTTTCCATCTACTCTTTTGCCCGGACGCTCAATTTTGATTGGCCACTCTCCTTGAGTTTAAATCGATACTTTTGCTTGGATCTGTAAAGATGAGCATAAAATTGTCATAAGGAGTTACCAACTTTGCCCATGTCCTCCACCTCTCTCCCATCCACTTCCAATCTAGAAATTGAATTCTTGATTCTCCTTCCATTTGTAACCTTATGAAAGAAAGTCGTGTTCCCATCACCCTCCTTCAACCATTTGACTCTGGATTTTTGCCTCCAATGAATTTCCTCATTTTTAAATATTCTTCCCAATCTTTCTTTAACTTCCAACATCTTAGCCCTATCTTGCATGTCCATGACCCACTTCCTTCCTTATTGTCCAAATTTTATAATTCCTTCAACACCTCCTTTTTCAAGGTTTCCTCTCTCCCAAAACTTTCCTTATTCCATGTCTTAATTTTGTATTTGAATTGTTTTAAGCATCTCATGAATGAAAAATCTGCCCAACCAATGGCACTCCTTCTCCCTTCCTCCCACCATTCTTCCACTAAATTTGAAAATAAAGGGTGTTCAAGCCACATGTTTTCAAAACGGAATGGGACTGAACCACCGTGCATGAGCTCATTAGACAACAATAAAGGGAAGTGGTCTGATACCATTCTAGGAAGAAGCACTTGGGCAACAGGCATAAAGTGGCTATCCCATGGACCCAACGCTAAACACCTGTCTAGCTTAGAACACGACAGAGGGACTTGGAGGTTAGACCAGGTAAATGACCTTCCTGAATCGGATAATTAATTAATTCACATTGTTGGATACAATTAGAAAAATCCCTCATACTCCTAGTGACTCTGGTCCTCATGCTGTTAGATTCATGGGAGTATCTGTACACATTAAAATCACCCACAACCGCCCACGGCAAAATAATTCTTTGTGCTTGACCACTTAACTTTTGCCACAGCCTCTCCCTACCCCTAGCCTGACAAGGCCCATAAACTACTGTCAATGACCACTTGAAATGATCGACCATGGATTCAAAATCCACAAGTCACCGAAAAAACACCCATCTGAGTAGACAAATTATGCACACAAGTGGTATCCCACAATACCAATATCTTCCCCCCCCGACCTGCCCATAGAAGGTAACATTACCCAATCAATATGCCCAATCCCCCACACGCTCCTCACCAACCTATGATCCACTAACTCAATTTGGATTCCACTAAAACCATTACTTCCGGCTTCCATTTTCTACACATCTCTCTAACTGCCAACTTCTTTTCTTTTCCCCCAACCCCCTAATGTTCCAGCACAGTATCTTCATGGAACAACTGTGGAGCCTCTCTCAAATGCTATTTTAAATTCTTCAATCACAACTGGGATTTCAACCCGACTGCCCCGATTACCTTCCTTCTCTTCTATAACTCTTTCTGAAAACAGCCTCACTCTTCCCCATTCCTCCCTAGACTCCTCACCCTCACCACCTTCTACACGGCTAACTAGCTGAGTAACCCCCACTTCCACAACATCAGATGTACCTGGAATCCCCT
The DNA here is from genome assembly GCA_947561395.2 of Buxus sempervirens. Taxonomy (NCBI): domain Eukaryota; kingdom Viridiplantae; phylum Streptophyta; class Magnoliopsida; order Buxales; family Buxaceae; genus Buxus; species Buxus sempervirens. The sequence goes on from OX387195.1 coordinate 7,927,889, forward strand.
CCTTAGTCATAGAATGTGGCCCATCAGCATTGATAGACTTGTCTTGGCTCACAGTGATACCAGCCTTAGGTAAGCTAATAAACAATCAATAATGTGAAAACAATCCTCCGAAAACATACCTGGGTTTAAGAAATCATGAGATGGAAAGAAAGTTTTGGAAGGAGATGCTTGAGAACTAAAAGGAGAACCTTGGCAATGGGGCAAATATGAAAACATTGGACTGACCCTTGAGTTACCCCCATGGATCTCGACGGCTCTGCTAGACTTTGCCTCCCACTTGCCGTTCCTCCCCGAAGGAGATGTGATTGCAGCTTTCCCCTTTTGTTTGAGCTGTCTGGAATAGCATTTCACCTTGGACTTCCCTGGAGATTCACCATCACTTCTTCTCACTGTTTCAGGTTGGACGCACCCCTCTCGTGAAATAGAAGAACCAGCAACCCCATTCGTACACGACCTCCTTCCATTCTCCTGCTTAGAACAAGAAGAAGGAGAAGAGCACTCTTGATGCTTCCCTAATGCTCCACTTGCAGACCTTTAATTCCCCTGAAATTGATGAGCTACAACATCCTCCAACCATTCTACAAGTTTCACTTTCCACACGTCTTTCATTCTTTGAATAATTTCCTGCACCCTGACCTTGACAATGCCCCTATCAAGCAGTTGAGGCTTCTTGACTGATTGGATGTTGTCCATCATCGGTGTCTCTCCCTTCAATCCTCCAACCATTGTAAACCTTTGCTGCTTCTCGCTTCCGTCCTTAGACTCTTTCCTCTCTTTGGCGTCCCCCTCTGTAATCCACCACATTTTTACTTCTGATCACCTGCTCCCTTTTCGATTTGAGGACAACTTTGTCACTACATTCCTTTTGAAAAGTCTGAACACCACCACCTACTTCATTCTCCCTTTACTCTCTGTGGCATATTATCATTTGTAATATAATCATCTTCTCAATATTGCCAACATCATTTACAATATATATAATCATTTATAAGATAATCATCACATTTATTGGTATTGCACCACCACCTCTTACAATGGTGGCACCATTGTGCTTTAATGATGGCAATACCACTTATAATATGACCGTCACCTACATTAATGATATCACTGCCATCATTGTAATTATTATTATTATTATTATCACTTTGAAAGGTTGTGATAGTATCACAACCACCACTCCTGATGTTTGTACTATAATCTTTCGTGGTGGCTTACCACTACTTACAACATAACTGTTATATTAGCGATAATTTAACCACATGCTCCATACCTTTGATACAACCATGGCATTGCCACTATCTTATTGGTTCCATATTGATGTTAGATGCTTTTTACCATAAAAAATTGTATCACCATCACTTTATTTTGACTTCCATTATAGTATCATCACCACCACTTTCAATAGTTGTTCTATAACCATTCATGGTGGTTTACAACTACTTTCAACATTGTTATCATATATAGCAACTATATATCCTATATGATTGATGCTACCATGATCTCTAGTGTTTACATTATTGACACTACCACTATCTGAGTGGTCACATATCAATGGTCAGAACCTGTCTTTTATCACCCATCAACAATTGTATCACCATCAAAATGTTGTTACTTCAATAGCATTTCAAACAGTTGTGGTAAAACCATCATTACTTCCAATGGTTACGCCATCGTCACCCTTGGTAGAGAAATTCCATCACTTAAAATAATGATCAATTGTTATTGTGGTATCATTAGATAACGGTAATCCTATCATGTTGTGCGCACGTGGGGTCGAGTGCACATTGGGTTTTGGCGTGCTTTCTTTTGGGTTTAAGGTGTTAAGGAGTCGCCAATACCTAATAGGGTGCAGGTAGACACCTGGTGCCTCGAATTTTGTCTAGGGCATGGTCTGCGATTCAGAAATATGGATAAAGACTTGGTTATGGTCCGGAAAAGTCTATAGACACCCTGGTCCATCCTATCGAAGGCGGTCCCTCAAGTCAACCCTGGTTGTTTTTGGTTCCGTTCAACTTGACTCACCCTTTCCTAAACCAATATGTATCTTTTTAGGCTTGTTTGGGCCTCATGAGGTTTGGTCCAATTTTGGTTAATTATGTCCTTGACTTGTCAATTATGTTGGTCTGATATGGGTGGGCCCTGTTGGAAGGCCCACCAAATCCAATTAAGGCTTATTGAGGCCTAAATCCCAATTTGGGCGTGGCTTTGAATAATTAACCCTTCTTGTTATTTGGTTCATTTTGGTTTGTTTTTAAGGCACACAACGAACAAATCCTAAAGTCTATTTGCGATTAGCTATTATGATTGAGTGGCTTGAGCCTTTCTCTTTTGGAGTCGCTCTGGCTAAGCTGCCAGGCCCTTTCTCTTTCGGGTTGCGCTGTAACTGCTGTTTAAGTGGCCGGGGACTTATCCATTTTTAATTTGCACTGTGCTGTGGGCCTTTGGGCCCTTGATTTGCTGGATTGATGTATTGGGGTGCAGGGCCTATGTGGGCCCTACCGGGTCTGTCCAAATTCTAAAGGGCCTTAAGTGGCCCAAGCTAATCTTCGACCGCTCAAGCTGAGCGGCCCAGCACTATTTTTTCTTCAGCCGCTCAGACCGAGCAACCACATCTTGTCCTCGAATTGGATTTTTCCTATGGGGGTGCTTCCTGCTGATGGTGTAGGAAGGTGATTAGGGGCTGATAGCCCCTTCCTCAGTTGACGTGATCACTCATATTGCAGAGAAAGCATAAAAAAGGTGCGCAAAGTGTGTGCTAATCATGGAGTGTACATACAATATGTATTAATCATCTCTCAAGAAAATAATCAGGCACAAAATCCTAAGTGTGTGCTTAGTGTATTAGATTATCAATTAAAAGAAAGGGTATTAATCCAGAATCAAGTGTGAGGGAAAGGAACATTCTTCATACCATGAAGCATTTCATGGCTGCTCTCATGAGTCTCATTACCTCTTCCCGTGACTTTGAAGGCTTTATTTTACCTTGGGCTCATCCATCCATAACAAGCATACGCTTTCATTCTAAAACAAAGAAAGGTACAAATCTAATGATGAAATGGAGAGGAGACCACTCATCTTTCCATGAATACCTCCATCTTCTCCAAGGTGGATTAAACTAACATGGCATATAAAAGAAGATCATCAAAATAGAAGAGAGAGAAGAATAAAGGCATTCAAAAAGATCAACATAGCAATTTTAATTCATTATTTCACACGAAGGATTCATAAATGCATGATTCAAGAGGTTTGAGATGGCTTGCCTCTTAGTTTGGAGAGGGCTTGAGTTATGATGGATTTGGTGTGGATTAAGGGTGTTCTTGGAGGTGATTTTGAAGGTTTTGAAGACTAGAAGTCTTTGGTTTTCAAAGTTTAGAAATTGGAGGAGAAGAGAAATGATCCAGCCAACCTAAACAATGTGCAGAAAGTTGGATTTTATAGGCAGCTTCTGCTGGCCACTCAAGGAGAGCTGTTAGCTATGATTTTCTTCCTGGTCATTCAAACACAACGGCTAGGCGGTTCTTTAGGTCAAGCCACTCGGTTTGGGCGGCCCAGTTGACCATACCTCCGCATTAAATGCAGTATGGTCCAGATCAACCCAGGTCATTGGCAAGGATGGTTCAACCACTCCGTGTAAGTGACTTGGCCACTCATGGTAATGCCTTTATTTGGTTTTCTTCCTAGTTGCTCAAGCATAATGGCTAGGTAGTTCATCGGGTTAAGCTGCTTGGTTCAGGCGGCCTAGTTGACCACACCTCCGCATTAATTGCAGTATGGTCTAGGTCAATTCAATTCATTCGAGGGAGTGGTTCAGCTACTTGCTATCTACGATTTGGCCGCTCGTTAGGAGTGGTCAAAAAGTTAAATAGTGTTGGTTGTTCAGGCTGAGCAGCCTGCCCAATATTTGTCTTGGCCGAACTAGTCCTACACCCAAAATACCTTATAAAAAACTCAACCATTCAATTTTTTTTAGTTTTTTCTTATTTTTGTTTTTTTCACTTTAATTTGTCATTAGGCGAATGTGAATGTGCACACCAGCTACTTGGCTGAATTTCTGCATTTAATTACCATTTTGCCCTTTTGATTATTTTGACAATATCTTTTTCATTTGTACTCCAATTTGCACAAACTAAGTTGTGTTGGAACCTTATTGAAATTTTCTGTCAAATGATGTGAGTTTAATGGTCAATTCAATCTTAGGCAAAAGGTCGCTTTCTACTCAAGGGATTGAACCTGTCTTTTAGGGTTTTCTTTTTGGCATTTTTAAGGGGTGCAAAAATTGGGTGCTTACACATGTTTTAGTAATATTGAAACTGTTTTTCCTTTTCTCGTTTCATGTCAAACACATATAATTACATTTTTAATTCATTATCCATATTCCTAATCGAACAATTGGAAAACATATGTTGTCTATAAAATCAAACTCAATGAAAGATAATTTACATTTTATGAAGTTTCCTATTTAAAAAAAAATACGATCTTTAAAGAAAATTTAATGAAGCGGTCATTAGGCTTTCTATGACGTATGGATTAAAATATTGAGTAGCAAAGAAGCAAAATAGACATAGGATAAGTATTGTGGAGACGAGGATATTGAGATGGACATCTGGGAAGACCAGGAAATATAAGGTAATAAATGAAATTATCTGAGAGGTTCTTAAGTATTACCCAAATTGAATATAAGATAAAGGGTAGGAGGCTAAGATGGTTTTAATATGCAAAATAAAGACCTAGAGAGATAACTGTCAGCAAATGGGAGAGTGTATCTATGACGACCTAGGGGCGATCCCCCTCTTTCGTCTAAAAACTCATGGGCACTAGGAAGAGTCTCACTCCTGACTCATATACCTTATTGGGTATTCATCCGTTTCCAATGTGGGATCAAGGGATGTTGTAGTACCACTAAATGATCCGAAATAGTGAGAGGAAAGCCAAAAAAGACAAAAGAGAGGAGAGAGAACTAAATAAATCTAGTAAAAAAGATTGATATGGTCATAATATTATTGAGGACATTGTTTTATACATATTGAGATGGAAACATAATACTCATATTCTGCATCCTAGTTTTTGGAGTTAAGGCATTTTGCTGTTTTTAATGCCTTTCTAGATTAATTCTTCAAATGCTTCTTAGGTTTTCTTTTAAGTGGCATCCTCATTTTTCTAGTTTTTCTTTTAAGTGGCACCCTCATTTTTCTGTATCTTAGTTCATTACCTGTATTTATTGAAAGATGATAGGACAGGGTACTTTTTTGTCAACTGCATTTCTTATACAAGTAGCTACCATGATCCTCACGCAAAGGCTTCAGCATGTCTTAACGGAGACATGTTTTGATTTATGTGGCTAGAGGAATCACTTAAGTCACTGAGATACAGAGTAATCAGATCATTTAGTTTTAAAAATGACATATCAACATGCTTGCTTTTAGTGATTCCTATTGCTTGTTCAAAACCTCAGTTCCTTGCATGAATTTAAATTAATTCTCTTTTTCTTTATCTATAATGTCAATAGAATATTTATTTCAAATTTTACATGTAATCATTACATTATTATTTTTTTTCTTTTTGCGTTAATCGTTTTGCACGAAGAGTTATTGTTATTATTATTTTTTAAATTTTCATGACATTCTTCATTTGCAGCTATTGAAGGTTCATCTGTCGTCTTTCATTTGGATGGCCCTAATTCATCTTTACATGATATATATCTTTTATACACTCTTACTGTTCAAGGTAAGTCCCATTTTTCTACAATACATTAATTTTTAATTGTTCTTGCAAGGACAATGATTGATTTTCATTTTATTCAGGTACCAAAAATGTCATCAATGCTTGTCGAGAGTGCAAAGTCAAAAGACTAATATATAATAGTTCTGTTGATGTTGTTTTTGATGGTATGCATAGTATATATAGTGGAGATGAATCCTTGCCATACCCTTGGCGAGTATGTGTCATTTTAAGCAGGTTTTTGTTTGTTTTAAATTTTCTCGTATCATTACTGTTGCTGCTAATATTTTATGATTTGTGCGCTTCTACAGTTTGAGGACATACTGAATGATTTCAAAGCTCAAGCAGAGGCATTAATCTTGTTTGCAAATGGTGTTGATGGCCTTTTAACATGTTCCTTGCGTCCAAGCAATGTTTTTGGACCTGGAGATACATGTTTTGTGCCATTTCTTGCAACTGAAGCAAAATCTGGTCGAGCAAAGGTTTCTAATGATTTTCGCTTCTTGTTCTAGTGCCATTTCTATTTTAGTTTTGATATAGATCTTTATTGTTTTAAAAGATAAAATGTGAAGTTTTATCTTCTACTTGAGGTCCTTTTCTAAGATTTTCTCCTATAATAAATACAAAATTACAAATAAATGAATAAGAACACTTTTTTATAGTTTGAAATGTACACTTTGATTATCAGCATGTGGAAATGTCAATTTGTGTATTTCTCTCTCTTCCAGACATACATCCATAAATTTGTTTGTATCTAAAACTTGGAATATACACCGTCTAAGTGAACATAGTAAATTCCACATAATGATCTGGCTGAAAAGTCATGCATGCGCGTGACAAACTTCCAATTGATTGGTAAATCTTTTCCTTAGAATTAAAAAAAATTAAAATATAAGTGCTATCTCAGTAGCACAACTTAAATTTATGGCCATCTTGTAAACTTGAATTCCAAATGAATTTAAGAATAGAAGACAATCTTCCAATTGATTACTAGATTTTGTCATTTTTAATTTCTTCTATCTTATATTTATAATTATTTTTATTTCTATTCTTCTTTCTCATTTATATTGTTAATTTCTTATATTTTTCCATTGTAATCACTTTATATTTATTGATCCCTTATAGAAATTCTCATCTTTTATAAAATGAAGGCAAAATTGAATGTTTGACAGAAAGTAATTGGTTGCTATATGCCGATTATAATCACCTACTATGATTAACACAACCTTTGTGAAAATGACACTTTGTTTTTGTAAAGCATGAATTTTATTGCGTTTAACTTTAAAATTTGACTTATTTTACAGTGTTAATAACGCTTTATCCAAATGGTTTAAGATTCCATTTTGAATCATTTTACAATAACAATAATTCCTTATCCCACAAACATGAATCATGTTCTATGATTTTCAATCTGTTGAGTCATACTTTCAATTTGCATATTTGCCTCCAATTCACTTCTAATCACCTTTGCGTTACCTTTTTTTGGATGCTATAACTTGTTAAATTTCACTCCACAAGTCATTTTTACTGATATATGGTTGGATATTATTGTAGTAGGAATGAAAGTTCTAAAATTGATAAGATGTGTTTTGAGCTTCCCTTTATGAGTTGAGAAGATGCTAATTCCTCATTGATTTGTGCACATGATTCTTGCATTGTTATAAATTATTAGAATTTCAAAGCTTAGAATTTTGATATGACTGATGGGAGTTGATTAACTTTGATAGTCCAATGATTGTAGTTCAATAAAAAAAGAAAGTACCATAACCAATGTAGGGTCTCGAGAGGGGTGGACTGGCGATAGCTTAATTGGTTGCACCGAGACTTGAACTTGCATTTCCATGTTTGCGGGCCAAGGCCTTTATCATCATGCCAAGTGATGTCCCCTCCGAATTTAGTTCAGTGAGCATAAAAAAATTTGGGTTGTTCTTGAGAAATACCAAATAAATCTTCTAACTTCCAGGATGAATAGGTCCTAGAAGGTTTTTCAATTGTTTGAAAGTGAAAAGAATTAGGTATAATATAAAATTGTGAAAGACAAAGGCTAAGGTGTCAATAGTTGAGACTAGAATGAGACATATATTATCTCGATCTGATTATAGAGCAAAAAAGAAAATGACCAGATGTTTATTAGTGTAATGTGAAAGGAGCTATTCTTGTGACTGCTAATGAAGACGATGAAAGTGCATGGTTTTAAATTCCAAAATTTTTAGGGAAATTTCCTGCTTCTAGAAATAAGAAATATTGGAAATTTGGAACTAATTTTGAGGGAGATTGCATTATTTCGTGGAATTTTTCATAAAAAATTTGACAAAAAAGTTTCAAGATAGGAGAATCAATGTAATGAGAAGTTTGATGCCTTCAAAAGGGGAACTACACTATACTCTAGAGAAACTCAAAACAACAAGCAACTACCACTAGTCATGTGGAATTGGTGACTTTTGTGGCAACTAGTACATAATATCAAATAAAATAATAGCAATTACTAGTATATTAAACAATAAAAAATGTAATTGAAACAGTTATTAAGGGATTGTAAGCTATATTGTAAACATGTTTTTTTTTTTTGGGTTGGGATCCTAAGAAATTTTTGCAAATGTAACTACTAAATTTTCATTATTTATAGAATTCATCGGAAGCAATCTACTTGATACTACTTTGGCCATGCAAAAAAATAGCAAACACACACAAACATGTCCCTCTTGAACTTTGTGCATATTCATGATTTGGTTATGAAGAGTAACTTCGCTTCTTTGAGGCTCATGGACTTTTACGGTAAACACTTCATATCCTCTTCTTGTATGATGGTAGATTTTGCTATCTACTTGTGCAAATGGTAAGTATAAAATGTTTAGAAAGGTGGCCCATCTTAGATACATTATGCTTAGTGTAATACAAATATTTTGTCAAGGAATTATGTCAAGATAAATATTGAATATGACTAAACTGCTATAAAAATAGTGGAAACTCTTTGGATATTCAAGGCAAGACCTATTTAAGATGCAGAGTTAAAAAATTATGAATTCGCACAAAAGCCATATAATGCACCTAATAAATTATAAACATAATTACGAAAACAAACTGGTATACTCACAAGTTCATTATCTACCAAAAAAAAAATTTACTAACAAGTGCATGGAAACTTTAAAAAATGACTAAATGTATAGAAAATCTACAACATGACATGTAATATCAAAACACATGAAAAGAATTCATATATAGAATCAATTTCACGATATGTAAGTGCTTTCAAAACCAAGAGAGTAATTCAAATCCCTTACAAATTTCTTAGGATAGAAAGTAACGAGTTTTGTTATCTGACATAAACAATACAGGATGTGTTACCACAAGAGCACCAATACTATGAGGGGTTGTTTGTAGGCTCTAGGTCAGACTATGGGTTCAACCACCCTTCAATGTTTGCCTATCAGCTTCTTTCCTTATAACGATCTCATTTTCCTCTATTTGTATCCTTATATACCCTCCATGGCTCTTGAAATTTTGACCTGGAATTTTTTTTTCTGGATGTAAAAATGAGAATTCATTTAATGTAAAAAAAAAAAATAGAACGGTAAGGAACCCATGGATATGGCAAAACAATGATAAAACAGCCAAACTAGAAACACTATAGCATACAAGAAGACACTAAAGGACTATAGTTAATAAAAAAATGCATAAGCTTACTGAGTACAAATCAAATCATTAAAGGAAATTTGTTTGAACTCTTGCTGAATGCACACGTTAGATGAGTTTGAAACCAAGATGTCTCTAAAATTTTGTTGTTACTAGACATAGATGCTTAAAAAAATTCTTTGATTATGAGCCAATCAAATTTCCTACATGGTTGCAAGAAAAGCTTCTCGGAAGAACAACTTAACCTTTTTTACCGAGGAAAGGAAAAAACCACTGATGCACAATTCAACTAAGCTCCTTGGGAAGACCCAACTTAGTAGTATAGCCTTCAAAATGGAACACCATTAAAATTTAGTCATCTCACAATGAATCATAATGTGTTCTATTGATTCCACATCTTTAATACACAAAACACACACATGGGGTGAAATAGCTAAAAACCTCCTTCGCCTTTGGAGATTATTGGGAGTATTGATGCCATTGTGGAGTGTAATCCAAAGAAAGGCTTTCACTTAAGAAGGTTTTGGGGATTTCCAAAGGTGAATGGGAGGAAAAGGAGAATACACATGATCAGTGGAGGTGCAAAGAAACTTGAAGGAGGAGCTAGAAGAATAAGTTCTATGATGTGAAGGGACCAAAAATGATGATATGTGAGGTTAGGCTCAAGAATCACAGACTAAGATCCACTAGGAGGGATCCAATTCCTCCATTTTAGCGGGGCAAAGGTCACGGTGAAACTTCATGTTCCAAACAATATTTGTGGAACTCTAAAATAGGATATTTGGCATGCTGAAACACTAGAAAAATTGAAAAAAAAAAAACAAAAATTGGGTTTTTTTGGATTTGAAGGGAATTTCGCAAATTTAAATGGCAAAAAAAATAATTTTTTTGTGAAAAAGTAGCATTTCACCCCTTTTCACTCTGTTTCACTTGGCATGCCGTCCCCGTTTCACTTATACCACTCAAAATTTTGCTTGATTTGTAAAAGAGTGAAATAATCCCCCTGAAATGCATCATTGGGGTATTTATGAGCGCAACATGCTGCCAAATCGGAAAACACCGATCTAACATGATAAAGTCTAGGATATCGGCGGGAAAGTATAGCATCCCCTCACCAAAGGTTAGACTAAAAGAACAAAGGAGAACTATCATGGATCTTAAAAGAAACCAAGGGTTGGAAAACAGGACCAATATCAGCTATCTCTATCCAAGGATTAGCGCAGTGCATTTTGATCTTAGGATTCACATCTTGTCCATTTCTACGAGTTACATATTTGCTCACAATAATCTTATACCACAGGCAATTTAAACAATTATCCACTTTGGCAATGTTGGGTTGCTATATCTTTTGGGTACTGTGAGTCCTAAGCTTGCCTAAAAGAGGAGGTTGAATCAAGCTTACATGTAGCATAAAACTCTGGTTAGATCTCTCTTATGATGGTACTTTTAATCAAGGATCGACTTTTCGGCGCGCCAGGCAGCCGAAACGATTTGCTGGCGAGATGCTGGCGAAATGGGCCGAAAAGGCTTTTTTGGCGAAATTGGCGGCACATCGGCGGCGTGCCGGCGAAAAGCCAGCGAAATGGCCTGACGAAATCCATGTTTTAGCGAAATTGGCGGCACACCGGCGGCACTCCAGCGAAAAGCCAGCGAAATGCACATGATTTTATACAATCCATGTTTTGGTGAAATTCTGGCGAAATTGGCGGCGTGCCGGCGAAAAGCCAATGAAACGCAGGGAGGACCATTTCAAGGTCATTTTTTGTGCCGCTGACCTAGCGAAATACGAAATTTCGGCGGCAACGGCAAACCTTGCTTTTAATCATCCATTAAAACTTTATGTTAGGTCATCCTTTATAAATAAGAAGGAAAACCCAGTTATAGTGACAAGCCTTTATCGGAATCACATTGCAGCAAACTGAATCGCTATATCTTTCAAATTGGAATAATACGAGGCATTGATGCGCGATTGGGATTGAAGTGTCATCTAACTAGCTAATCTTACAAGGCTTGGTTATTTGTTGTGTAGGAAGCTTCAATTTTTTTACCAATTCCTTTGAGATGATGTTCATGACATTGCCTCCATCAATGATAACATTCAAACTATTGTCCATAAACTTGACTTGCGTATAAGATATGTTGGATCTCTGCCAATCCTCCTTTTTCTTCTACTTCTCTCTAGCAAGAAGTAGTCTTATCATTTATGTTGGAATGTCCCATATATCTAAAATCTCTTCCGCATGATCTTCTGCTTCTTCATGCACTATTGCTCCAGCCATTTCCTTTTCATCTTGCTCTTCTTCTGCCATATCTCTATCTTTGTTTACAATTTTGCTGGCATGCCAACAAAATTTTGCTCTAGCAAGGGTGCGAAAAGAAAATAGGGGGACAGTTTCAAAACCCCCCTTTTTTCTTTCTAATGATGCCACGTGCAACGGAATGTCACCGAGTGTGCGAAAAGTGAGGTATGTGCTCACGTGCCTCACCTAAATTCACAAAATACTATTTCGCTTGAAAAATCCCAAAGATGTGATTTGGCAGCATTCTTCTCCATTTTTCTTGCTAAATCTTCAATATTTCTTGCGTTATTTGCGTGGGAGACGTTGCATACATCAATCTGAAGCTTTACACGCTCGGTGGACTCCAAGATTTATTGTTTCCAAGGTTCCTATTTGAGGTAAACCTTTTTTTTTTTAAATTTGTATATAATAATCTCATTTTTAATATATTTGTTAACGACACCTGATATATTGGTTGGTGTTGTTATTTTTTTTTTCTTTTAACAAAAATACTTTTCTAACTCCTAGGCACGAAAATCAATAAAATACATGTTGAAAATAGTACTGGTATGTTATTTCTTAATTAGAATTAGAAGTGAGTTATACATTATGTATAAAAAATATATAAGTATGCCCAAAACGTTGAGCAGTCATCATATGCCCAGCAAGAGCAGTGGGAGAGTAGTTATGATGACATAGAGCATGGCTGACACTCTATGTGGATGTGAATCACGTTGTTAGTATTTTTTATCTTTATTTATTTGTATTTTATTGACTTGTATTGGCTTTTTGTTTCAACGAAAATGTGTTTAATTTACAAATTAATGATTAATGAGTGTTCTTTCAAGCTTATTTATATTTATTATATCATATTTTAAGCTTATTTATGTATTAAATGAGCCTAATGGCAAAAAAAACATTTCCCCAGCATTTTCGCCAACTAGAGAAATGTTCCCTAATTTCGGAGGCATGCCTCGCGAAATTTCCCCGGCATGCAAAATTTGAATCCTTGATCTCCATCACACAATAAGACATACTTTTGGTTCTTGAAAGTCGAGAAGACATAAAACAACAAAGTGATTTGGCTTGCCAAACTTGTACCAAGGTTTTTGATCAGTTGTACATCCATAGGTTGTTTCCCTTCATCAGTAAACGTTTGGAATGATTTATGTCCCCTTTGAGGTTTAAGAAATATGTCATGTGGCTAAAAGTTGCCCCATGGCTGAAAATTCCCTCGACCAGTAGAAACCCCAACACTAGGAAAACTCATTTTTGCCTTGTCCATTAACTACCAATTTGTTCTTAAGGCCATTTAATAACTCCCTAACACTTGTAAATCTCAAGGCCATCCATTTTTTTTTTTTGATAAGTAATGATATGTATTAAAGTAGAAAAAGGTAGTAAATAAAAATATGTATGGATTTCCTTATCCTATCCCTAGCCTCTAAAGAACACTAATAAGGATAGGATACGATATACCATATACCACTATACATTGGAACACTACAATATACAAAAGAACCAAAAGAATCCCTCCCACACCATAATCCGTCGCTACTTTGAACAAAATGCTATTAACTCCTCCAAAATTGGCTCTATATAAATGTGTCGTCTTCCTTTCCCATGCTTCGCTAGTTTATCTGCAATGACATTGGCCTCTCCATGCACATGATTTAACGAGACATTCAATTTATGTGCCAGAGCTCTAGCTCTACCAATAAGGCATGACAGTCTCCACGGTCCTATCATATCTCCACTCATCCATCTCATAATTATAACAGAATCCCCTTCGATGATGAAGTCCCTATATCCTTACTTTTGAGCCTCCGAAAACCCAAAAAGAACAGCCATAAGCTCCACCTGTGTGGAATCACAATCCCCGCCATGCCACTAAATATGATAGATATCCGTCCTGTACAATCTCTCACAACATCTCCAATGTCGGAAGGTCTAGGATTACCAATAGAGCTACCGTCAACATTCATCTTCACCCTCTACTCATCGGCACCCTCCATCTAATATCTACTCTTCCTGCAGTCCCTACTGACAAAAAGCAACATAACCTCCACTCCCCTATCACCTGTGAACAGCTCCAATCATGAAATTTTGGTCTAATAGATGCCCAAAAAGATAAATCCAGCATGACTCTGTTGATCACCTGCTCTCTAGTCGGTGTCTCATCTCGGAATATACGGCGATTCCTTTCCATCCAAATATGCCATATAACTTCATGAAAAGCCATCCCATATAACATACGGCACCTACTCTCTAGACCCAATATCTACCACTGCTCAAAGCAGTCACCAATGGAAGCTGGCAAAACCCACAGAACATCAATCAACCGGAAGAAGTGCACCCATATTCCCCAAGCGAAACGGCAGTGAAGGAATAAATGATCAATACTTTCGCTTGCCTCCCTATATAGGAAACAAATGTTAGGTGATAAGGCGTACCTCTTCCATCTCCTCTGAATAAGAACTGCGGTGTTTATTCTGTACAAAAGTGCAGTCCAGATAAAAGCTTTAATCTTTGGGGGCACCCTAGGTTTCCAAAGCTTAGACACATGGAATGCAGCAAAAGGGGCCATACGATAAGGACGATAAATGGTGAAAAAGGATTTGCAAGAAAAAGTCCCTGAAGAGGATGGGGTCCAAATGACCCTATCTTTAGAAGAAGCATCCAAAAAACAATCTTTTACCTATTCTACAAGGGAAGCTAGCTCCTCCAACTCATGGGGTCTTAAATCTCTCCTAAAAGAAAGGTTCTAAGATGGACCCCCATCCGACCAAGATAGGATATCAAACACAAAAGCATCAGGCAAGGATACCACTGAGAATAGAGATTGATACTTCATGGATAAAACAATATTACCTCACCATAAGTCAAGCCAAAAACGGGTGAAAGAACTGGAGCCAACGCACAAACGCAGATGGGGGTAAAAGGAATCCCCCGGTCTAAGTACAGCCTTCCAAGGACAGTTTCCTGCCGGCCTAGCCCGCATATTAATGGACCACCAATCAGCTCATTTTCCGTGTTTGCTGGCTATCACTTGATACCATAGACTCTCCTGCTCACTACTAAAACACCACAATAATTTAGCCAAGAAAGATGAATTCCGAGAGGCCAAATGGCCAATGTCCACCCCACCCCTAGTCTTATCCCTACACACCATCCTCCACTCAACTAGATGCGTCTTTCTCGTCCCTCCCCCCTCCCACAAGAAGTCTCTTTGCGCTTTCTCAAGAATGTTTAATACTCTTTTAGGCGCCTTAAATAACGACATATGGTACACGGGTAGGTTAGCCAAAACTGATTTTATCAAAGTAATTCATCCCCCGAACGACAAGTAATTCCTCTTCCACCTGGCTAGTTTCTGTTCGACTCTCTCAATGACCGGATCCCAAAAACTCATTGATCTAGGTGATGCTCCAAGATATGATAAGCGAAAATGGCCTGCTTGACATCCCAATACACTACTTAGATTTAACATGTCTTCTTCTTCCACATTAATCCCCACTAGAATACTTCTTCCCCAATTGACTTTCAAACTAGACACCGTGTTTCTATAATGAGTGACAAGCTGGAACACTTCAAAGGCATGCCCGCTGGTGTTCAGTTTATGAAACTTATTAATGTAATCATCTACCGAGTTAATTCTTTGGCAATATTTAAGTACTTCTCGTACAAGTTTTCATTGAAATCATCAGCCAAGAAATTTTCTTGCAATATCTCCTTCATGGCTGTCCAATCAGTAAACTCACAAAGCCTCATTCAGTGATGTTGCTCCTTTATGTTTTGCCACTTCACCTGGGATTTTGCCTTCAGTTTCATGGGCATGAGCCAGATTTTTCATCTACTGGAAATTGTGAATAGCGATAGAAATCTTCAATTGCAATTGGCCAATAATGAAACAAATAAGGTTCTACCTTTCCGTGGAAATCCGAGACTCTAAATTGTTGGCCAAATCAAGGAAATCTGGGCTATAGTAAAATCTGCGCTCTTCGTGCTCATTAAAGGCTCGGTAAGGACCCTTCTCGTTCCTCCTAGGTGTTGCAATCATGTAGTCATGATTGTTGGCATCCCCAGGCATGTTTTTGTGGTGATCAGAATCAAGTCTCTCATTCTTTGGCTGATCTGACTGGAAATTAATACCTTTCAGATTGGATCTCCATTGGATGCCTCATGCTTTAAATCTAACACTGCCTTTCATAAGGAATCATGCTGGATTTCAAGGCCATTTTGTTGGCTGTCAAGATGTTTGTTTGATCATCCGTCCTTGCACGAGTTTGGCTTCAAGTTTCTGAAACATCTCTATCGTTGTATCTATTGGATCAGCTGGTAGTTTTCTAATATTTCCTCCTCTAGCACTATAAAACACCCAACTTATTGTAGTATATGGTAGAGCTGTACCAACCTTTCCTCCTCCAGCACTATAAGACACCCAACTTATTGAAATAGATGCCAAGTGATGTAGCTTCAAGAATCTTTAATTAAAATTCTGAAGCCCATAGGAGAAAAAAAGCCCAGGAATTGTATGACGGCAAACTCAAGGGAAATAATCACACCCTCCACCCCCAGCTCTTGGCCTCTCCACCTTGAGAAAAAAATTTAAGGAATTCCTCCTCTTATACAATTAATTTGCTGAATAATTCTCTTCTTTTTAATTATGTAGTTGTTTCTTTTTTATAGAGGTTACAGAGGTTATCTTAAAGAGGTATTAGAAACTTTCTAATGTTAAAACAAGAAACTACAAAAAATTTTATTAATACTGAAATATAAAACTATTTAAAACATAACTTTCCTAAGGCTGAAAATAGGAAAGTAATTAAAACAGAAACATCAATTATTTAGGAAACTTCTATTATTAGGACGGCTTGTTGTTGTAGGCTTTATTTTGAGGCTTCTAGAATCTCATGCATGAGAGTGTGTGGGTGTTTGTTTACTGGAATTTGTTTACAGTGTCTAGTTTGCGTAACTAAAATCAACAAATTTTTATGACAATTGTTTTTTGTGCTGTTATTACCCTCAGGCTCACATTGTTGAATAAAATGATAAATTTGGACATACCTCTGACTCCCTTGGGTGATAGTTGTTTCCATTATCTATGGAATGCAGAGAAAGGGATTTTTTGTGTGTGCTATTCTTCTACACATTAGGCTCCCAATGTTGATAACTTAATGGCATCTCCTCTCTGGCATTATTGTGTTCAATTTGTAACAAAATCTTTTTATACAATACATCACTAAACAAGGATATCTCACCACTCAAGTTGAAAGGGAAGAAAGGCAACCAAAAAAGAAAATATTAATGATTATACTTAGGTGCTTTAATTTGATTGCAAACAAATTTTAAAAATTTCTTTGACATATTATCAAAAAACGATGCCCATTTGTCATCTATTTTGGACATTTACATTTGCTTTCCTGGATTGTATATTTTGTTCTGCTTCTTATTTTGCACTTTGTTTGCCATTGTTTCTGTTTTAGATTTTATTTCTCATAAGTGACAAAGAGTCTCCTTTTAGTTCATCATAGACTTTGTTTCTAAGAAGTAACAAAGATTATCATTTCAGTTTATAATAGGCAGTGGTGAGAATATGTGTGACTTCACCTATGTTGAGAATGTTGCACAAGCTCATATATGTGCAGCAGAAGCTCTTCAATCTGGGATGGCTTTTGTGGCTGGAAAGGTACCTTGTCTTTATAACTTTCTTTGATACTGAATTTCTTCATTCTGGAACAGACTAGCTTATGTTTTCATTGTAAAAAATTTTCAGGCATTTTTTATCACTAATTTTGAGCCTATGAAGTTTTGGGAATTTATTTCTCTTATTTTGGAAGGCCTAGGATATCAAAGGTGATGTATGAATCTCAGTCTTGTTAAGCAGTAATTTTCAATTGAATAGTTGTGTGATGCTCCATTGCTTATATTTGTCTTGGTGTATGATCTGCGTTTATGATGAAATGAACATGAAACGATTTACCACATACTGAGATAAATTTAGGGTCCTTAGATAACAAGTTAAGAGGGACCCTAGTCTTGATAAATTGAGACAGATCAGGATTTGTAAAGATATACCAGGAGAAGTGCTTCAGAAAAAAAAAAAAAAAAGATTATGCGGCAAGATTTTCTTTATCAATAACTGCAAGGGATGTCGAAATTGCAGATTTTATGTTAATAAAGCCTTGTATACAGAGAAATGAGATACCATAAATTATGGATGACCAAACCTTTGGATTGTTTCATGATTAAAGGAGTTAGAAAAAATATGATTTACGCTAGAAAAATGGTCTTCCATATGGAGAATTGACAGAGGATATAGGTTGGATGATCAAATCCTTTGGATTATTTCATGATTAGCTTCACACAGTAGTAAGATCTGATTATTAATTGCAAAGGAGGTTGACAAAGTAGGATTTATGCCAAAAAGGTCTTTTGTATGGAGAAATGACAGAATAGATAACAGACTGTCAAATCTTTGGATTGTTTCATGATTAGCTTGACACTGACAGTAGTGAGATCTGATTATTTGGTTTCCAGTGTCAAACATGTGACTTAATGCAAGTTGAAGCCATTAAGCCATTGAATGAGTGAGTAGAAGGCTGGAGAGGGCAAGTGATGTAGTGAAAGTTACGAAAACAAGGATTAATCTCCGTTAATCCTAGAAAACTGGAATCCATCAGCAAATAACTTTTAATCCACAAGGAATAAGAGAGAGAAACTCTGTAATCCTTAAAAAAAATAATGTCTAATTTCGTGTACAACCTTTACCCTTTATTTATAGACCTTTGAGGACCCCAAAGCAAGATATAAACCTACTAAAATTAGTACTCCTACTCGTAGTAAACAACTAAGAGTTAAAATTTAACTCTAAAACTTCTTAAAGACTCCTAATATAACTCAAATACCTAATACAAGAAAATAGGAATTCCACTTTTACTAAATGACTAACTAATCTAAACTTTGGGTCCCACACGTCCTACATCAGTCCCCTCCTCTTAGAGAAACACTCGTCCTCGAGTGAAGCACTGGAATGGCCATGGGAACATGGTGCTCAGATAGGTTTTGCACGTTGAACGTCTTGGAGCTTACCCTTCCCCTTTAATAATAAAGGTATAGACCTGCTTTGTTTCCTGCACTTCTGGTAACAGATTTGGTACAATCAGAAAACTCTGGCTCTTTTCTATTGGGTTGGTTAGGGTCAGTTTATTAGGCAAATCATTGGCAACCAACTCACTAAATTCTTGCAATAAAGTTTGAACCTGATCGGATATTGCCTTCACATCATTGGTAGTCTTCACCATGCAGGCTTTAACGACCATGACATGCACCTCTTGGGACCCCCTGGCGTCATCCTGAAAGTCCCCATCTGAACTGGTGATGGTAATGAAAGACTTATTGTCCACTTTAGAAGCTTTCAGAGCCTTACCAAAAGCTTTGGTTGGTACCATAGCAATGTTGTGACCCTTCCAGGTGAATAAATATATATTGTCCCTTGCCTTATAGGTTGCATTCACATCATACTGCCAAGGCCTTCCTAATAAGACATGATTGGCATCCATGTCAATCACATCACAAGTAATCTCTGCCTTGTAGTGCTTTCCAATAGAAATTGGAATAGTGCAAATTTCAGCTACCTTCACTATGGGACCTTTCTTTACCCAACCAATTAAGGTGAAGGGTGCAGTTTGGTTGGCAATTGAAAATAATCAACCAACTTCTTTGCTACAAAATTATCACAATTTCCATTATCGACAATCAAATCACATACCTTATTGGAGACGGTACACAATGCTTGAAAAATATTGTGGTCTTGATAGAAGTCTTCTTGCTTGCCTGAACATAAAACCCGTTGCAAAACTAGGTTGAGACGTTCACTTTCGTCTTCTTCCCCCACTTCTAGAGCTGTAAGTAGGGCGGGCTGGGCTGGGTTTCAATGAGTTTGGGCTCAACCCTAACTAAAATTGGTGAACCCAAACTCTCCTCGACCCGCACTAACCCAAACTCTTTGAGCCCAAACCCAACCCTAAAATTATTTCTTGAGTTCGGGTTGGGTTCGGGCCAGCCCAAACTTTTTTTTCTACTTGATACAATGATACATTCATATATATAAGACTACAATATTTGGATATATATAATAAAGTTTATTGGCATACATTGATTTGTTTGTGTATTAGGTTAAAAAATGATATCTATAAGTCCACCAAACTTTTGATGTGTGTAAAGAGCCTTAGAACAAAATATTTACTAAGATATTTATGAGTTTCACATGTCTTCCAATCTGATGCAACCATCCATCATAACACATGGAATTAATAGCAATACAACAAATACAGTAGCAGAATTAATCCTAACAAGGCATCTTCTACTCTCAAAGAAACAATAGATAGAAAATGATTACTTGATTAGCAAGGCATCCCTACATTTCCCAGTCAATCATTGTTTCACAAAAATTGCAATGTTGCATACAGAACCTACCCCATTTAAAAATCCAGAATTAGTTTCATTGCATTTTCACATTGTTTAAGTATTCAAACCTTAATCTAAAAATAATACCTTTTACAAAATCAATCAACTTTTGTAATTTTAAATAGACTTAATATTCATGTTTCCTATCTCTTCCAATTACTTTAGAATCTACCTTTTTTTTTTTCTTTTGCTGAGTTAGAATCTACGTTTCAAATATTAGAACCATGAAATTACGTAAGAAACACATAACTCATTTGCATATGACCAAACAAGAACAAAAAATCAAGATTTTAGGGGATATATATTGATGTTAAAAATAACATAAAATAAAATACTACTAAAGTAACAAGATTTTCTGTTTTGCTACCTTATCGGAAATCAAATTTTAATGAAATTTTGCATCCAGCAGTAAAAGACTGGCTTCAACGCCTGGGTGTTCTTGGGCAAGTCCCGCGGCTCCGCGCTCAATAGCTTTTTGATTAGGGTTGGCATTAACTACTAGATCAGCGATCATCTGAGGAATCTCCGCCATGAATTGCTGCTGCTCTTGATGTTGAGTCTCAATGACCTTCCAAATCGCTTCTTGCCCATGAACAACGTCGATGGGATTGTTACTGTCATCCTCGTTGTTGGTCATCTCGTCAAGTAAGTCCTTTCTCTGATACCAATTGACGCAATGAAAGTTACGAAAACAAGAATTAATCTCCGTTAATCCTCGAAAACTGGAATCCACCAGCAAATAACCTTGAATCCACAAGGAATAAGAGAGAGAAACTCTGTAATTCTTAAAAAAAAATAATGTCTAATTTCGTGTTCAACCTTTACGCTTTATTTAGACCTCTGAGGACCCCAAAACAAGATAGAAACCTACTAAAATTAGTACTCCTACTCATAGTAAACAACTAAGAGTTAAAATCTAACTCTAAAACCTCTTAAAGATTCTTAATATAACTCAAATACCTAATACAAGAAAATAGGAATTCCACTTTTACTAAATAACTAATTAATCTAAACTTTGGGTCCCACACGTCCTACATCAGCAAGGGTGGGGTCTGTGAAAAAAATAGCATAGGCTAATTGAAATTGTGGCTAGTGATAAATTGAAATGCTTCTTGGGAAAATGATAACGATAATGATGACGGACAATATGATCCTTCGATCTATTATAAAACACCATCCACAACATTGATAAATATGGTTATTTGATTTCTAAAATTAGTATAAACATCAACAAAATGCCTTACCCACTATGATGACATGACTCTTGTTCTGCCATTCCACTTGATAAAAAATCAAATTCAAATGCAGTTCTTCTTGTGATCTATGCACGGTCCTTTAGATCCTTCAACTTTGCTCCCTTTCACACCTTTCCACAAGAGCCTCCTAGGTCTCAATTTTACATGTCGAAACTATCTTCACCTACTCATGGAAGCAGTATGTTATAGTTTTTTGAGAAACACAATGAAGTTTGATCTCATTACTAGTTGAGAGGGAGATATGAGGGAATAGTTAGTGTGGATGTTTAGTTCACTGGCAGTAGGAAGTATAGGGGTTATCATTAGTTTATGTTATAGAGAGATTGTGGAGAAGAGTGAGTATGTAGTGGGCATTGTAGTGTTTCAATTCAGTTCAAAAATGCAGATGATAATCGGACTCTGCCCTAGCTGGTGTATGCAGACTTAATGATAGCACTTTGCAATCAAAATTTTGTGTAGAATTAGCTGCATTCGTTTTTAGATGATTAGTCCTGTGATGCATGGGGGTATATGAAAAAGTTACATTCACTCGTAATAGATTTTGAGGGTCTGGATCAATTTGGAATGTGTGGTTTTGTGTAGTCTTGGAAATTTATGCATTGATTGATACACTACCAAAAAAAAGGGCCTGGTTTATGTGATAAGATTTTTCATCCTGCTTTCAGACAAATCATTTGATCTATGTGAGTTGGAGGAGCTGTTTCCTAGGACATCGCAATAGACACTTTCAGAGTCTACATCACATCATTTGCCATTTTCTGTAAGAAAGGGGAAATACAAGCAAGGTAAGCCTCGTTTGAACTTGAAAGCATATGGCTGGTAGTATGAAGTATCACCTGATGCGATATTTAAAATCTCAGGTTGGTAATGCAAAAAAATGGTTTTAGTTTGATCACAACTGCTTTGCACAAAAATAAAGGTTAGGCGTGTTGGAAAACCACCTCTCATCACCTTGCTTCATTATGACCTATACTTGGTTATAATCTTTTATGGCTGGAAGTGGAGAGCTTTGTTGACCTTTAGAAGTTTAAAAACAATTTTGCTATCTTGGACCATGATAGTTCCTTTCTTAGCAAGAAATCACAATATCTCCAAAAAAAAAAAAATCAAATAGTGGAATAGGAAGGATTTGGAAGGGTGGACAGCAAGAAAAAGGAAAAGAGAATTTGAGCTTCTTAGCAGCTGCTAGTGAGAGAACAATAAGATAGGATTCTTGAAAATGATAATGA
The DNA here is from genome assembly GCA_947561395.2 of Buxus sempervirens. NCBI lineage: Eukaryota > Viridiplantae > Streptophyta > Magnoliopsida > Buxales > Buxaceae > Buxus > Buxus sempervirens. The sequence continues at coordinate 7,950,473 of OX387195.1, forward strand.
CACTAGGAACTATTGAAAGTGTTGGCTAAATAAGAAAAAATCGGCTGGTGACTTAAATCGAGCTATTTTCTCAAGTTTGCAAACTAAAGAAGGAAGAACTACCATTACCTCTAGTGAACAAAGTGGTTTGGGAAGTGAATACCAATATTTGGTGAAGAAAGGTGGATTTGATGTTGGAAAGTCTTTGTTTGATGCCAAACATGGGATAAACTCTTGTTTGGCATGTTTGATGCCAAACATGGTCAACTAGAAGTGACAATGACTTCTAATTTAATCCCAAACATGGGATTAAGAACTCCTGTATGCCAAATAGCCAGTGATTTCTGATTACATCCCATTTGGCATGTTTGATGCCAAACATGATCAACTAGAAGTGAATATGACTTAAAGTGGTGTGGAAGAGACCCTAAACTGCTATCCCATATAATGTTCCTAATCCAATTCCAAACGCTTTGTAATTCTTTTTTTAGAAGCTGATTGGCTAGTCGTGTCATCATCTGCAGCTGATATCATTTGGTGGTCTGGGGTTCTTTGGGAAGATGCCATTTTTTGGATGAGTTCCATGGACAAAGTGTGTTGACAACTGACTGCCCTTTAGTGGAAACTGGGAGATGCTTAATTTTTAGTAATGCTAAATCAGCAGATCTCTCTTTTTCTTTTACATTGCTCACATGCTATTACATTTTAGGGCCAGTTGTACATCCTATATGCTTCCAATTTGCAATGCTATAGCAGAGTTGGAAGGAAACAAAATAATTTTCCAAGGCATGTTTAATAGTGGAGGGCATGCAGACACAATAGTGACCTACTTGGTCCATTTTTCTTTTTTGATTGGTAATAGAAAATATTGTATTAAGATAAAAGAAAGAGAAACAGTACATGTACACCAACAGTATACAAGGAAATAAAAGGTTCTAGTCACTAGAGCTCCTGGAAATTATCACATAATAAAACATCTTGAATGTCCATCCCTTTACACGAGGCCGTAGTGGATGCCCAAAAGAGAATACACCTGAGGATTGAGAGGAACAAAACCTTGGGGGATCTAGATTTGTCATTAAAAATACGGTTGTTTCTTTCTTGCCACAGTGTCCAAAGAATAGCAGCTGGTGTTAATCTCCACATAACTTTGAAGCGGGATGTTCCTTTAACCTTACCCCATGAATTGAGGACCTGATCTAACTCCTTTGGTTGCGCGCATAAAACTCCAAATCTCAATAAAAAAGCACTCCACATATCTTGAGCCACCAAACATTGTAGAAGCAAGTGATTCACTGATTCAATATGAGACTTCACAGTTCACATCTATTCGGCAATTGCCATCCACGCTTCATAAGGTTGTCTAAAGTTAATATCTTGCCCAGCACTGCATTCCATAAGAAGAAACTTACTTTAGAGGGTAAGAGAGGTTGCCACAGTGTTTTAGACAAATTGAACCTGTCTCCTTTCTTGTTCAAATGACTATAGAAGTTCTTAACTGAAAACTTGCCCGCCTTACCCCAACACCACTTCATGCTGTCCTGATTCATGTTTGGATGATGACCACCTATATGATAAAGGAGGTCAGTGAGGGAGTCCATTTCCCAATCAAAGCTCCCTCGTCTGAATTGCAAGTTCCAATTAGCATCACCTAGCCCTTGATGGCATAGATCTGAGATGAATGCTTGAGGAGCCAAAGATATGTTATATAGTTCTGGATGTATCAACTTTAAAGGGGCATTGCCACACCATGAATCTTCCCAGAATCTGATACGATCCCCTTTACCCAATTGGAACCTCAAACCAGGCATAAGGGAGTGGGAAAGTCTACTAATAGGATTCCACAAGCTGCAGCCAATAGTACCATTCACCTGAGAAGGCAGCCAAGAAGCAGGATCATAGCCATATTTAAGCACAATCAGGTTTCTCTAAAGACGTGATGATTCAATACCAAAGCGCCAACACCACTTGCCCAATAGAGTTTGGTTGAATAGACGGAGATCTCGAATACCCAAACCACCCTCATCTTTATCCTTACAAACATCCTCCCAACTAACAAGATGATACTTCTTAGCGTTGTCACATCCCGCCCAAAGAAAGTCTCTTTGGATCTTCTCTAGCCTTTCAATAATTGAGATTGGGGCAAGCATAGAGGAAAGAAATTAAGTAGGCTGGTTGGATTACGCACTCTTGATGAGAACCAACTTACCTCCTTTAGATAGAAAATTGCTTTTCCATAGCGCCAACTTTCTCTTCATGCGAGCTATCACCGGTTCCCATACCGCTTTAGCCTTGAAAGGGGCTCCGATGGGGATTCCTTGTTAAGTAGTTGGGAGTTCTCCCAAATGACATTCTATAATTGCAAAGGTCATCTGCCTCTACATTACCTCCCACATTGAAGATCTCACTTTTTTGAAGATTTACTTTCAGACCCGATACAGTTTCAAAACATGCAAGAATGGATCTGATTGTCAAAATTTGGGCGGTTTGTGCCTTACAAAAAATGAGTGTATCATCAGCAAATAGTAAATAAGTTATGGATAAACTTCCATTTCCATAACTTACGCCTTCAATTAAGCCCAAGTTGGATGCTCTTTCAACTAAGCGACTGAAAGCCTCCATGACAATCAAAAACAATAACGGTGAGAGAGGGTCACCTTGTCTCAACCCTCTCGAAGACCTGAAGAAATCAGCTGCCATGCCATTAACAAGAACTGCAAATGATGCTGAATATATACATGTGAGTATCCATTTACACCATTTACTTCCAAAGCCCATTCGACAGAGAAGATAACCCATAAAGTCCCAATTAACATGATCATACACCTTCTCAAGATCCAATTTACACAACCATATTCTCTCCCTTCTAAGTATCAAATCCACACATTCACTGACTAACAAAACGGCATCCAAAATTTGCCTACCTCCCACAAAAGCATTCTAGAACTGAGAAATGATACCAGGTAAAACTTGCCTCAATCTATTTGAAAGTACCTTAGAAAGTATTTTATAAAAGCTTCCAACCAAGCTGATCGGGCGATAATCTCTTAATGTTGCAGCCCCTTCTTTCTTAGGAATAAGAGATATAAATATGGTATTCAAGCTTTTTTCCAAGAGGGCCGACTCATGAAATTCATGGACAGCCTTCATGAAGTCTTCTCGAATGTGTGACCAGCACTTCTTGTAGAATGCTATAGTGAATCTGTCTGGGTCAGGAGCCTTATCCCCTTCCATGTCATTAATAGACTCCATAACCTCCTCAGATATATGATCTTCCAGCATATCTCTTTGGACATTAGATAGTGAATCAAACTCCAGCCTGTCTAAGAGGGGCCTCACTTTCACCTTTTCTTCAAAAAGCTCCTTGTAAATAACCACTGAAGCTTTTTTGATCTCCTCTTCCTCCAAAAGTAGGGACCCGTCCACTTTTAAATGATCTATATGGTTTTTCCTCCCTCTTGCTTTGGCTATTTTGTGAAGAAGCTCGTATTCTTGTCCCCCAACTTCAGCCATAAAGCTCTAGATTTCTGCCTCCAGCTTGTTTCCATCATTACTGCCACTTTCTTATACTCAATCTTCAATCTTTCCTTCTCAGCCCAGTCATTGAACTGCATACCTCCATTCTCCAATTTCTCTAGATCTTTCAGCGTGGCTGTGATACTAGCAAGTTTATTATCAATGTTCTCAAAGACCTCTCTATTCCATACCTTGATCTTGGATTTCAAAGCTCCTAATTTCTTTGACAGCACAAAAGTATGAGATCCTTGGAATTTGAACTCCTTCCACCACTCCCCTACTAAGGGCATAAAAGTAGGATCCTAAAGCCACATGTTCTCAAACCTAAAAGGAGAAGCCTTCTGGAACTCATTTTCACTTGATAACAAGTTTGGAGAGTGATCTGATAAAGATCTAGGCCCTGATGATGCAGCAAACTTAGGGAATAACTCTTCCCATTCAAGAGAAATAAGAAAGCGATCTAGCTTTGATAGAGTGGAGGACTGTTGATTTTTGGACCATGTGAATTTTGAACCTTTAAGAGGAACATCAAGAAGATGATGTTGATCAATGAACGCTGAGAAGTCCTTCATGGCTTGAGTCACATACTTCCCTCTTGTCCATTTAGATGGAAAACGAACAACATTAAAGTCTCCTCCAATACACCATGGAGTACCACCCAACCGCCGCCGCCACCGCGCCCCCCCCCCCCCCCCCCCCCCCCAAAATTCCTCTTGCTTCCGATAGCTCCTCCTATATTTTACCAGATTTGGATTGATCATTCGGGCCATAAACCCCAGAAAGCAACAGCAATTCTTTTCCTACTTCTTTAAGGATAACAGATATAACATAGTGCCAATCCTCACCTGGGCTTTTTGGAATTTTGAGCATTTCCAAGCTAATAGGATCCCACCAGATGCACCCTGTGCCGATAAAGCAATCCAATCAACATCATTTACCCTCCAAATATCCTCCAACACCTTCCCGACAACACTACTTAATTTGGTTTCCCGAACGAAAATGATATCCGGATCCCAACACCCCAAGGTTGCCTTTACCCCTAACTTCTTAGCTTGGGCATTTAGCCCCCTTACATTCCATGATAAAACTTTGACAACATGAAACCACATTCTTCCCTTTCTTAGCACTATTCCTGATTTTCATTGCTTCCTTGCTTTGTTCTCCTTTCTCCATCATTGTCCAAGTAACTTGTTCAATTCTCTTTTAGTTTTCTTACTTGTCCCTCTCCCCTTGTCTCTTTCCTTCTCAATAGCTGTAAACAACGCCTGAACCTCACTCTCATAGCCATCAAAGGATAGGCCAATAGATCTATTGAGCGCCATGATGTTATCAATCACCCATGTTGAAGCCTCTTTTGATATAACAGAGTCACAATGGGGTTGCCTCGAAGAGGTCGTGAAATCCTTATCTGTATTCTCCAATCGCCAAAAGGGAAAAGGAAGGGGAGATTGTACTCCATTAAAAGTGCTGAGCTCATAAATCGATGGGTCCAACGCCTCCTCTCTAGTTGGCGAAAGAGCTTCACAAAGACAAGTGCTGCTTGGCGAAATCAGCTCGACTTCCCTTTCCTTCTCACAGACGCTTTCAACAGGAAAGGTGGAGCTCACGTCCTTTGATAATGTACAACAGAATTTCGAAATGTTGTTTGACTGTGTCTTATGCCTTGACGTGATTAACGTGCAGAATTCCCCCTTCGATTTTGTCTTCTGAGGCCTGCCTCTACTCCCCTTCTGAATAGACGAAGCATCCAACACGAGACTTCTCTTGTTTGCAATCGTTGTGGACATAGCATTGAGAATTGACTCCATCAAAGATTGCTTGCTTTTCTCAATTGCGGATTCCACCAATTTGTCGATCTTGTCGGACAGCAACTCCATGTTAAAAGGAACATCCTTAGTCCCCTCCTGCCTTGCTGAGCCGCCGGCGTTAAACTCTCTCGGAGATAAATCACGTCCGACACTATGGTCTTGGGTAAAAGGGTTAAAGATGTCAATGGGTAAAGACCCATCACTATAGGATGATCTGACCCGATGGGGAGACAAGTCAAGCCCGGAGCCGGCCCGTTGCTCCTATTAAAAACTTCATCTGAATTCGGTCGAACCACATCAGCATAGCTTAAACCCGCCTCCCATCATCTTCGAGCTGCCGCATCGACACAAAACTTTCGGCAGACTGCAAGCGGCCTGCAGAGCTTTGAGAAATTTCCAACAGAAGTTCATACCACCTAACACCATCCCATATGCTAACGGTTCTTGGAATGTGGCGAAACAGGGATTCTTTCACCTTCAATTCGAACGACCCAGTTGTAGGTCCTTCAACAAAAAACCTCCCTAATTGCAACAACCCTCTGCAAGAATTTCCAATCTTCTCCAGAGTTTCCCTTGCCCAAAGGTGAATGGGGATACCTTTGGCCACAACCCAAATCCCCCCTTTGAAACCAATATCAGCACCTTCGGAGAAACCCGAAATCCACGAGGACACAGTGATAGAAAGATTGCTGAATCTCATGCCTCCTTTAGAAAGCCAGATTTTTTGCTCCGACTCCAACCTCAGAAATATGATAGCCGACTGTTGTGATGAGGGGATGAAGGAAGGGATTTTAGGAACTGAGCCAATGAATTCCAACTCAGTATAGGTCTATTCACCCTACACAATAGCGGAAACTTCCACCGAGTATCATATTTAACCTTTTGCTTGATAGCGAAGTCTGCCAATGGGCTAGGATCACTGATACTTTCTATGGTATTCCAGTTGAACCACTCCTGGTAAACTTCCATAGACTTCTTGAACTGACCTTGTATCTGTGACCCATGGTTGATACCCCACAGCAAATGTAACGCCCCGGATTCGAGTTACGTAGCATAACCGTAACTCATCTCCAAGGGTTATCTTTTTCATCCAAGATCGATATGTCAGAATGAAAGAGAACATGAAATGAACAATGATTTACTACACCAGAGTCAACTACAACACCAAACTGAATACCAAAAAATACATTATCACAACTCTCAATCCAAGACAATTATAAACCTAAATTAATATAAAAACGGCTATATAACGCCTGCAATTACAAGGTTGGGTGACACCCCTGATACTTGATAGATCACAGTTATATGAATATGCAGTATCAACGTTAACTACAACTAAATAAAAACAACTATACCTCGATCTCTCCCTTTCTATATATATAATATGTACAATATAAAAAAGTTTACAACTATCCAAAAGAAAATAATTTGCCTCCTCTATCTCTAATCGGGATAGTAATCCTTCGGCCGATACTCCAAATCCCCTTGACACTGTCCCGGTATGCGGCTCACCAACAGGATCTAAAACAAAATCGATAAATCCAAAACACGCGTGAGACTAATGTCCCAGTAAGTAGCACAATGCATGATATAAAACAGTTTATGCAACTTTAAGCTAATGAAATAACATGCTAACATATCATACGATAAATCTCTATCCAAATCATGTGAAGAAGCAGTTCGTTATCATTTACACAATACTAGTAATGAACAGATAAAATCAGATTAAATCGAACTACAATGTCGACATAAAGTGTATGTATAAAACTCGTGGATTAGTGATTCTATAAATCGAGACAACCACCCTCAGCCGGTTTGCCACCTCACGACTCACGATTCGAGCCTGATCAGGGTCCTCGCCCGGAGTGGAGTACCCACGCATGGGCTGGTAAGAAACAACCCACACACGCACATATGCATACATACACACGCATACTCATACATACAAAGACCCCGCCGATCCCACACGGTGGACAGGTTGCCGCAGCCCTCTATCCCACAAGAGAGCCTCACCGATCCCACATGGTGCTACGCGAATGTGGCCCTGGGTGTTAACTCGACAAGCCATCACTAATACACTATCTAGACTGACTGTGGATCCACAACTCTCTATGCTGCCTAGACTTGTATAAGAATTAACCATTCAAATATTTTACTAAACAAAACATGTAAGAAATCAATTGCCCAAAGTATAACTCAATCCAAGTGAACCTCGCTGTTCACTTACCATTAAATCCCTAGGCCATTCTGCCTTTCGGGATGCTATAGGTTCATTGCCTTTCTCAACTGTCAAGAAGCCTCAGCTTCGGTTTCCAATCACACAACTCAAACATTTTATCAAACCAAATCATTAATGAATAAAGGTAAAGAATAATTTTATAAATCACTTCTTGAACACAAGTTAGAAGTAAACCAATTTCATGTTTGGAGAAGACCAAACAAATTATCCACGGTTGGTTTGCAGTTGCTGTTTACTCTGCAGAATTGATTTTAACTAGTTAATTGAATGTTACACCTGATCTAATCTATACAATATTGGTATGCGTGCTATACATTGTTGGAAAGCTCTAATAGTCTAGTTTCCAACGCAACAAACGGTGCGCAATTTGGAGTTTCCTACAAGAACTTATGACCATTTTACTACAGGTGGTTTAAACCTGCCGTGAAACCCAATGGACGGAAATCATCACTTTTTCTTGATTTTTCTTGCAATACTTCGAGTTCCAATCGGTCCTAAACCACTTCCAATCAACTACAAACACTCTAAACTAAATTTTAGACTACTAATATGAATTTTTAAGCGAAGATTCCAAGCCCTCGCAAGTCACCGAGATCTTACACAGATTTAAACCCAGATAACAGAATGGGTTTGTTTTTAAACATCAAATTGTCCCTATGCAACCTGAAAATTTCCTAATACATATCTACTTCTTTTCCTACTCCTAATCCATGCAAACCCCTTTTGAATCGCCCCGTCAAATCTTTAGAAGCAAGAAATCCATCGTAATTTGCAAAACCCCAAAATCTGAACTGTACTAAGATTAAAATGCATTATCCGTTTAAAATTTGAAATCCACATTCTCCTAATATAATTAGGAAACCAAAACTTTTAACATCCATTAATATCTAACCATCACATGCAATCACTGACATTTACCTAATAACAGCCATTAACAAAAGCCATCAGATTCGATTCCTACGTTGACAGCAACTAACAGTAATTAACATCAACTCCGATTTAAGGTGTCTTGTTGATGTGTACGCTACCCACAAAGAAATAAAGGTTTTGTCAACAGTGTTTCCCAATTACATGGCCCTCAATTAATATGAAAAGGTTCCTACCAATTCTACTACATGGTGCGACCTACAAAGCTGTCAAAGTCTACAGGAAACTAACATAAAACAAATTAAGAAAAACAGCAGTTACTACCAGACTGTATTTCTAAATCCAGTACTCTTTCCATTCTTTCATGGATACTTGTTGCATGATGTAGAAAACGGCAGAAAGCTTGCTCATGTTTATCAAGAGAACAAAACAGAATTTCTTTTTATTAAATCTCTTCTAGAATATTAGATATTCGAGCCATAACGCAGATCTTATGGTAAAAGTTATATTCCTATTTCCTAATCATACAAAAATGAGATGATAAACCAAACGATCAAAGGAAATCAAACAATAATCATAGGTCAAACAGTAATTTAGGCATTTGGCCATTTTCTTACAACCAAAAATGATATGATAACCCATAACGCAGGACTGCTCTAATTGAGAGTTGTCTTGCAACCAGAAACTCCAAAGATCACACCATAATTGAATAAAAGAATTTGAACAATAATCAAAAATCTGTTGACGGCAACGAGAAGAGAAATCAACGCATGCTGCCAAGTTTCAAAAACAAACAAGAGTCTATTGAACCAAACAGTAATTGCTCGAACAAACAGAAATAAAAGAAAAGATCAAACAACAGTCGATTAAACGAGAAAAATGCTACTTACCTGCGATCGAGCAATCCACACGCCCACTCCCTCTTTCCTTCTTCTTCCCTCTTTCTCCTTTCCTCTTCTCTGCGGCTTTTTCCATTTCTTCTAATCCTCAAAGAGCGTTTTCCCCCTTTTCCTCTTCTTTCCCTTTTCTTCTTCTTCTTTCTCCTTCTTTGTGTTTTTTTTTTCCTTTTCTCAAACCCTTGACGAGCAAACATAAGATCATGTATAAAAACCCATTATCGCCTTAAACCACTAAACCGACCCAACTACCACTAAACCACTCAATCCATTTATCAATTAAACCATTTTATCACCAAATCAATTTAAATAAGCCAAACCCAATTAAAATAATTTCCCCCAAGTAAAATAATTCAATTTAACCCATTATACCTAAACCAACTAAATCAAACTTTAACACTTAAACCGGTTCACTTGAATGAACCAACCCAACAAAACCTGGCCCAAATAAATTTAACCTATTTACACTTAAAGCAAACCCACCGAACCAAACCAAAGGGTTTGTTTTAAATTGATGAAATTAATCGACTTAACTAAATTTAATTCTCTATTTATTCTTACTTAATATATTTAATCTTAATTAAAATTTTTTCTCAAAATTCCAGGGTCTTACATCAAATACTCCCATCTATTTCTATTGTTTTCTTTGGGAAAGAAGATGATCTTGCTGCAGCCAGAGAGAGGAATAATGGTAAATTTGCAGAACTTACCCTTGGCATTAGAGCCTTTTTCCAAGATTAGCGTCCTGTTCTTGCTTTTGTATGACCCCAAAAAACCATTAGACTGTCTTGATCGAAGAGTGGAGGACTTCTCAGCAAACCATCACATCTCATCCTTGTCCAAAACCACCTCCACACACAACGATCCATGACGCTCAGAAATTTTGGTCGCTAGGCTTTGAGATACACAAAGCGATTCAAACAGGAAGATTTTCGCGCGCCTACCTGAACATCTCTTCTAAATATCCCATTCTGTGTCACATTTGATCGTTGGAAGAGGGAACACGAGAACGATTGGAAGGAAGCGGAAAAAAATCTTGCCATTAGAGTTAGACCCTTGGGGAAACAAGGGCACCAAGGGAGGAGGGAGAAGAGGGGGAGGAGGAAGCGGAAGCAGAACCATAGGAGGAGGAAGAACCTCTGAGCTGTGTGGAAGCGGAGAAAAAATGCATTTGACAAAGGCCATAAAATGGACCAAGGAGGAAGAACCTCCTTGGTCCATTTTTGGTTAATACTTAATTGTGGCTGGTTAAGTTGCGTAGCATGTGTGCAAGTTTTGGAATCTAACATGGACACGAAGTATTGGGTTTGGATGACCAAAAGTATGATTCATGGATTCCAAGATTCAAGTACTTAAAACAATTTTATGATTATATTTAAATATAAAACTCTTGAAGTAATGAAAATGAAATATTTTATAATATAAATTATAAACTATTATTAGTAACATATTGTTATTTTATTTCTTATTTTCAAATTTTTAGCATTAAATTATACGGACATTGTACTTTTGAAAAATAAAAACAGATATTTTGATAAAGATATATTTGTAATTGTTTCTAAAGATGAAGGCTATTTAGGTGTTTTGACCAAAAATCTTCTTTCATAAGGGAGCAGCCATACTTTTGCTATAAGGTGTTCATGTAATGTGGAGAATGTGATGGTGAGAATTTAATAAATATTTGGCTAGATTTTATGCTATGGATAATAGTACCATCTCTCTTTGTCTTCTCTCTTGCTATTTCTCCTCTTATTGTTCTTTTTTATGTTGGTTTTTTTTCTTATATTATTTCTCTGTCATACTCATTGGCAGGTTTTTTTGGCTTTCATTTCTTACCGTTTATTCTCCATTGCTTTCTTTTGAAGCAAAGTTGCCCTTCATAAACTTAGTCTTAAGTTATTTTTAAACCTTTTGATTCGAAGGCATGCCTTCATAACTACAGTCATGCATTTACTCCCTCCAACTCGGTCCACGAAAGCTGTATCATCAGAAAACAACATACACCAAAAGACTTCCTTTTGAAAATGAGTTGTCAACTCATCCATAGTTATTGCATGTCCTTATGCTACCAGTCTATCTTCTTTTCTTGGAGTCCATATGATTGAATCTCTAGGTACTCTAAGCATAAGTTTTTAATGTCTTCCTTTCTCATTAAACTTCTTTAACATACATGGTAAGAGTTTCCTAGATTTAAGCTAGGTTGATTTTCTGGCACCCTATTTATCTTTCTCTTTCTTTGTTTTTATCCTTCATTTCTACAATGCCATGGTGTATCTCATAAGCTTAATTCCATGATGACTATTGCCATTTTGGGCATCTTTTTTCTTCTTGCATACAGGTATGATGTTGCTAGTCCTCCAAGCATTTGGCACATCCCTTGCCCTCAATATTTATGACTCCCCTCCCCAAAAAATAAAACATGTTTTCATTTTGATTTTCTATGATTTTTTTTGCATATTAATGCTGAATGCAGCACACTTAGGATGGTGTGATATTTGTATACAGTGTTTATTATTACATGGTTAACAGCCTTTAACTTATAAAAAGTATATAACCTTGATTTCACAACAATACAATTGCCCTTGGTCTAACAAAAGCCCAGAAAAGCTTCAAACCCTTGCTTTGGGGCTAGCCTCCCCAAAGTATGATGGCCTGATCAAGAGAGCCAGAAGCTGGGGCCACCCGCCGAAGCTTATTTCTATTGACTCTATTTGTTTCTAGGGGGGTTGGCTAGTAGAACTGAAATTCGGTAATAGCTAAGCATGATTTGAATGATAAATTCAGCCATCTTTCCCCAGTTAACCATTTATACTTTATATGATGAACTGAATACTGAAGCAAGGACAAACTCAACTATTTAATAATTTCATACCTCTTTATGAGTAAAAATGTAAGGAAAAATTGCTCCAACTTTCATTGCAGGCCCTCGATCCAAATTTCTACTAGGATAGCTTGGTTCATTCTTGTGGTTCTCAAATGGATACATGAGAAGCGGGGATTTGAAAGACATGGCAATTTGTTATCAACTCCCTCTACCGTTCACTTACTCTCATGCACAAGAACTTTCAACTGTTCTGCAGCTCAAGAACATATTGCATACACACCAATTGTGTCCTTGAAAGTAAGCCCTTTAACCCCTGGTGCCTTCGGCTTTTTCATCTTCTTCTGCTTGTATGTTTCTATGAGTATACCCCATATATATTTTTGTTTGCACAAATGTTCACACATGTTTAGATATAAATACAGATAGATATATAAATGATATGGGGATGTATTATCTCTCTCTAACACACACACACATGCATGTAGAGGGAGAAAGGGAATAGATCTTCTTGTACGCTATTTTTCTATTGCAAAAGAAGTTTTTCCTTAATTAATAAATGTTTATGCTTAATTATTCATTGACAATGTGATAATGCCTTTCACAAAATACAAACCAAATGTAATTTCTCTAGAATGACAAAATCTAGGCAAATTTGGTTTGATATAGCAATTCCATCCCATGCACACGTGTCGTTTTATATAATGCTCTCCTTTATTTTTCATTCTCAACATATGCTATGGTACTTTCTTATTGTCTCTTCGTTCTTTATTATTTGTTTCTCTCAACATATTTTTAAGTCGTCATATTTTCATGAGCATTGCAAAACTATTGTTCATTGTTGGCTAGACCCAATTCCGTCAATGGTTATTCAAAGGTAATATGCTATCATTATTCAGTTTTCTCTGTGCATAATGGTTTCTTGAAAGAACTAGAAATTTTGTATCGATTTTCAATTGAAATTATCTTATCTGAGTTGGTTATTTTCTTTTTATTCTTTGTTTATCCTATCATCATTCAGTTTTCTCAATGTATAATGGTTTCTTGAAAGAACAAGAAATGTTGTATCGATTTTGAATTTGAAATTGTCTTGTTTGAGTTGGTTATTTTTCTTTTATTTTATTCTTTTTTTTTCTTTTCTTTCTTTATTTTAATTTTGTATCAAGAGTTGCAAGATGAGACAGCATATTGAAAATGGTCCAAAATTAAAATGATGGTATGTGAAGGGAGAGTCAGTGTTTTCCAAAAATAAAATAATGAAAGAGGAAAAATATGATTTACAAACAAGGCCCATGCAAACATGAAATAAAATGGCCTATTAAAGAGTAGGAAAAGAGGTTTAGGATAATATAGAGGTAAAATTCAATTGTAAAAGGAAAATTGGTGCTGGAGTTATCTTTTCAAAAAACTTGTTTATCAGGAATGACATAAGTTTTTCAAAATAAAGAACTTGGCAAAGAGGTAGATCCAAGAAATTTAGAAAAATATAGGAGGTAAAGAAATCTATTCCTAATCTATACTACTAATAAAAGCACAAACTACCTTAAGTGTTCTTATTTTCACATACCCAAAATAACCATAATTCAATATTTAATTACGAAAAAACCTTACCCTATTTAGAGTCCCAAGTTATTGTGACAAATCTTGATGAAAGAAAAAAAAAAGAGAGTCCATATTTAAAAAATAACCTTATTCCAACATTTAATTACAAAAAATTCTTACCCCATTTTTATTTTCTACTATAATTAATAAATTTAAAAAATTCATCATTTTTTATTATAACTGTATTGAATCATTAATATATTTTTATTTTGAAACTATAAACACATAAATAGGGCAATCATCAATATCCAAAACTTAAAAAGACTTAAAAGTAGTACGAAACACTCTAAATACCTTCTAAAAGCTATGAACTATTCCTAAAATTTGTTGTCCTACCAGAATACTAGGTCAACAGAAAAAAAATATTGAAGAAGCAAAAAGAAATGGAGTTTCTGTTATGATAAAACTTCAAAATTCATAATTTATAATTGGAATTGAAAAATTATAAGTATGTAAAATGGGTACTAACTAATATCCATATGTAAAAGATCTCAACCTTTTGGATTAAACTATAAGTCTACAAAAATTTTATATAAATTATTACAATAATCCTAAAGCTCCATGTGAAAATAAAATTCTTTTCCATTAAAAAAAGGCATAAACTATTCTCAAAATTACTTTTATGATTTAAACTTTAAACTCAAATATTTTTGAATATATCTTGAAGGAAACCAAAAAGCAAAATAGGAAAATATAGTTCAATTATGTTATTAAAATTAATTTAAAATTTTAAAACTATAATAAACGTTTTTTAGTCTATCTCTTTTTATTAGGTTGATAGCAAAACATATATATCACATATTCCAAGTGCTAAGCATATAAAAGAGTCCTTACTAATATTTACATGTAAAATGATCTCAAACCAATGGAAAATATTCAAAATTCCTTTTAGAATGATAATTAATACACACAACAAAACAAAAACAATCTTAATTTAATTTTTTAATTTTACATATCCAAAATACTAGACATGCATTTTAAAGCAACAATTATAAATCTATTAAGAACTATATAAAAATTTTATTACTTAAATCTCACTTGTAATATAAAGTTCTTTTAGTATCCTGAAATTCATTCTCAATAAAAATAATTGAGGACAATGGTTTTAACCTACCAAGTAAAATAATAAGAAACACCTAAACTTTTTTAAAACAAGCACCCTAAGTCTAATAAAATCTTCTTATAAGGTTTTATAAACAATTGTTCTAAGACTTCATGAACAAATAAAACACTTTTTGATTTTCATAAACTAATGTCAATATATATGATAATATAATTTTGTAGAAGTTTAATTTTTCTATTTAGTAATTCTAGAACAATTGCCTACGAATTAGGAAAAACCCATGAAAGTCAAATCTTAACGTGCAATGCACGTCTAAAAATTGCTAGTAAATTTAAAAACATAATAAGTGAGCTTTAAAAACAAGCATGTGATAACTTGCCTAAGAAGCTAGGTATAAAAGATTGAGAAACTCATTTATAACCTTTCAAGATAAGAGAAAAGAAGACAAATGATTTAGTTCAAGTTTGATGCATAAAGAGTGAGGATTTGTGAGTATTAGTAAGGGATGAGGAGAAAGATGGAGAGGATGTTTTTATAAGTTTTCTAAATGATGTAAATGTGAGGAGGTTTCTTGCAAGAACAAATATGGTCATTAGATAGTTAAGGAACACTGTTATGTTCATTGAATTAGGTCTTCTAACGTGAAGAGAGCTTTAGTTAAGATGAAAAGAGGAAAGTCTTTAGGGTCATATGGTAATCCTATTTAAGAACAGAAGTGCGTGAAAGAGATGAATATATTGTTGTTGACCAAGTTATTTGATGAAATTTTGAAGATTGGAGAGAAGTAAAATGCTTAGAAGATCGTGTTATTTGCTATATAAAATAATAAATGTAGATATTTAGACTAATTATCCTAGAATTAAACTTCAGAAGTCCTAATGAAAAATAATGGGAAAGAGTGATAGGGCAAAAGTCAAGAAGAATAAATTGTGTTAAAAGAATCAATTTGGCTTTATTCTAGGAAGGTCTACCATTAGGGCTATCTTTTTTGCTTTAGATACGTAGTGGTGTGTTGTAGGGCTGTCAATGGGTCGGATCCTGATCTGATTATCGTCCGGTTCAAATTAAATTTGTCTGATTTAATCGGATCTTTATCTGAATAAATGTTTGGCGGATCAAATACGGAGCCAAAGATTAGATCCATTTAATAATCGGATTCGGATTCGGATTTGGATCTTACTATATCCGTCCAATAAAAATCCAAATCCGATTAAATTTAAGGTATGATTGAAATTTTTAGAATTTTATAAGGGTGTTTAAGTAAATAGGCTAACATAATATATAAGTAAATAGACTAAAACACTATATGTGAAAGTAATAGGTTTAAAAAAGGCAAATGTAATCGGATTTTCAGATTTTAACCAGATTCGGATATTTAATTGGATTCGAATATTAATCGGATTCGAATTTTATAACCAATGTCGGATTCGGATTTAATAATAAATATGAAGGATTTGCCAGATATTTAATCGGATTCGGATCTTGGTGGATCCGGTCCGAATCCAACCTGTTTACACCCCTAACTGTGTTGCATAGAGAAAAGAAGAGACTTTCATATGGTCTCCATTAATCTAGAAAGGCCATATGATAAAGTCCCAAGAAAGTTAATCTAGTAGGTCTTATGCCACCAAAAAAAAAAAGAAGAGATAATGATGATAAGAATCAAAAGCTGATTCCACAAAGAAAATGGAATGAAAAAAAAGGTACATAAGTGCATAAAGTCCGCTAGCGGAGTCACCAAAAAATTGTGGTTGATTATTTTTTGTCTCTATCCATGTGCCAAGTTCGATGCTGAAGTGTTTGATCTCTTTGGTAGTAGTTTAGTGACATGAGTGCAATGAGGGTCTAAACCACTGACTTAGTAGTCATTCCTCCATTGTTGTCTGAAGAAGGGGTGAGGAAGATACATGGTTATCTGATTCCCTTACCGCTTTAAGCATCGTGGATGAAGTCCTCTCATCAGGCGATATTTCCGAGAAGTGTATGCTATCATTTTCTCGTCTTTGTGGTGCTTTCTTCACATAGCTTTGCCAAGTTATTTATGAGATGCGTCATACAGAGTGCTTGGCTTTGACTAGACTTCTTACTAGGTGGCCTTAGGTCGTGACGGAGATTCCAAGAGTTGGCTTTAGCATTCCTTGGCTTACCGATCATATCATCATTCTTTACAGGTACATTATTTTTATTTCTTCTTGCTTCTATTTCTTGCTTTGTTAACGAGTCTCCGCCTGACTTGGTGTTTGTCATTGGTATCTTTAATAACTCTTTGGTACACTGCCTAGGCCTGTACTGTTTTTGGCTTTGTGGCTTTTTTCCACTTGTGTTTTTTGGTAGGATCTGTGCCATACAATTTCTTTATAAATAATGCCTTTGGCCATAAGGAATGTGGCTCCTGTCTACTTATGCCTCCCAACGGGATCAGTTCCATGCACAAACCTATGCCTTAGGACTTTGTTTTATTCTCATTCTCTCTTGGTGCCTTTTCTCAAGAAGAATGTGGTTTCCACCCAATGATGCCATGCACAAACTCTTTGTATAAGTCACTATATCTCATAGTGTTGACGCTTTTTGCATAGGAATGTGGCTCTTGTAGCCCAATGCCATACACAAACCTTGGCGTAGGTCATATTTTCCCACAGCTTCTAGATGTGCTCCATCAATTAAGTTGGTTGGCCCAAATAGATCTAGTCCCTACAAATAGAAAGGGCCATGGCTTCACAAAATAATTTTAAGCACTTGGCTAGGCGTATAAATGGGTTGCCATGCATCACATACTAGGACTGCAACTTGAGTCGATTAAAACCAAAATGGTCTAACTTGACATTGGGTCGGTTTGGGTTGGGTTCTCAAGTCTTTGGTTTTAAAAAATCTAGAATTGAATTTGTTCGGTTCGGTTTTGGGTTGAAG
Source organism: Buxus sempervirens (assembly GCA_947561395.2). Classification (NCBI taxonomy): domain Eukaryota; kingdom Viridiplantae; phylum Streptophyta; class Magnoliopsida; order Buxales; family Buxaceae; genus Buxus; species Buxus sempervirens. The sequence goes on from OX387195.1 coordinate 7,968,171, forward strand.
GCTTGGTTACAATGAACTGAACCGAAAACTGAACCAAATATCCTAAGCCTAAAATCGAACCAAAATTTGTAATATTATATATAAAATATAAGCTACATAATATTTAACTTATTTGATGATGTTAACTCATAAGTCTTTACTCTTTAGGTTAACTCTTGTAGGTCTTTTAAGAGTTTCAAAGTTTCAATAAGACAGATTTTACCATGTTCTACTATTTAAAATACTTTTTTTTTAACAAATGACCAATTTTACCATGTGAAATTAACCCAAACCGAACCGAATTTGCAATTCAGTTTGAGTTGGGTTGGGTTTTTGGTTTGGGAACTTCAGTTCCCAGGTTGGTTCGGTTCGGGTTTGGGCCTACCATCAATAACCTCAGTTTGGTCCTAGGGTGAGGCTAACCCGGACCAAACTACGCTGAGTTGCAACCTTATCATATATGGACGGCATTTCTTGACATAAACAGATGTGTCCTCTTTCATTGTAGGTTGATAATACCCTTGACTTTGCAATTGTTGAGATAATCTTTTCCTTCCTTGATAACTACCACATTTGTCGGAGTGCACTAAGTGTAGAATTCCTTTTGCTTCTTCATATGACACACATTTCAATACCTGTTCATTGTACAATTGGCGAACTAGCTTTCCGTCTTTATGAAAAATCTAACAGTTTTTTCCTGATCTTGATAGCCTTCAATTTTACAGGATACAACGGCATTCCATCGTCCTTACATAAAGATTCATATTTTGCCATATCACATTCCATCTCTATCTGATATCTCTATATGCAAGCCATATAATTTATCGTGTATCTCATGCATCTTCTTTTTATTCTCGATCAGACAAATAAACTGCAATTATATACTGTCAAAATACATCTTCCAAACCTCCTTTGTCACAAATATATAATCCATATGCCAATATTGGGCTAGCCATGAGGAATGTGGCTTCCATTGGGCTCGTTTGCTAGATCAGTGCCATGCACAATCGTTTAATGTTGATATCCTTGGCTATAAGGAATGTGACTCCTGTCAAGCTCGTCAGCAAGATCGGTGCCATGTACAAATCCTTGCCGTTAATGACCTTGTTATTGGGAATGTGGTTTCCGTCAAGCTCACCAACAAGATTAGTGCCAACATAGACTTGGTGCTAATTACCTGGCCATAGAGAATGTGGCTCCCTTCAAGCTTGTCAACAAGATCAGTGCTATGCACAAACCTTTAGCATTAATAACTCAACCATAAGGAATGTGGTTCGCGTCAAGCTCATCAACAAAACCAGCACCATGCATAAACCCTTGGTATTAATAACCTGGCCATAAAGAATTTGGCTTCTGTCAAGCTCATCAGCAAGATCAATGCCATATACAAACCTTTGGCCCATAGGACTGATTTCCTTATGCATAAAGAATGTGGCTCTCATCTAGCTCGTTAGCCAGATTGGCGCCATACACAATTTCTTGCCTTAGAAGAGTCAGGTTTCATATAGCATCTCATTTAATTTCTTGTTTAGTATCTCATACTCTTTGGACAAAGAATCGGGTTCATCTTGCCAAGAAGCATCTATTTGACCTCTTCAAATATGTTCATTTGGAATATCTCTTTTTCTTTGCATCTGAAATCCATATCATCAAGCTTGACAAGGTCTAGCCCCCTAAATGTAGGATAGTTAATTATGTTATGACGATCTTCAGCATTTGCTTGATAATGAAGTTATTGGGTCATCAACAATCATTAGGATAAAAAATGTCATCATGGAGCTTTTGTAGTACCATGTTGCATTTCCTTGATTCCTTTATTTACATTTCTCCCATACAGATTTTGATATACAAATTCTTTCAAATAAAATACTCACTTTTATTGAAGTTAGGTAATGTTTATATGCTTGAAAATATCAAATTGTATTCCTATTGCAAAAGGAATTAATGGATTCCAATTCCTTATTTGCTTGACGATCTCTATGACATGTATGTTTGTTGATCATTATAGGATTCTTGTCAAATAATATGGCATGTCTATCAAGCAATTGTTTAACTGGCTTGGCAACAAAGGCCTAGTTGTAACATTATTTGTCTTTGCAATCCAACAGGACGTGGTGGTGCTTCACCTTGACGCCTTTTCTTGACTAGTTTAGCAACCATGTTCACGCACTTCTTTTCTTCTTCTTTCACGGTAGTTGTTGTCCTGCGAGCAGCTTCAATGAGCATTGAATAATTCTTCAAGCCGTTATTTTCCAAGAAAGCTCTATATTTGGTACTCATGCCACCAATGCAGAGCGGCACCAACCTTCCCTCCGAAATCGGCTCGTAGCAATCTAGAGACAAAACATGGTACTCTTGACTTAATCGACAAGGCTTTCTGCTGATCTTTGCTTTTCACGACTTAGATCAATGATAGTGACATTCTCCTCTACAAGGAGAAACTTCTTACAGAAAGCTTCAACCAAGTCCTCCCAAGTATGGATACTTCCTGGCTCCATATTATAATACCAAGAATACGCCTAGTTTGTCAGAGATTTAGAAAATTCTCGAAAACACAGTCCCTTGTCCTTGCCATGGGCCCCGAGAGCATTGATGAAGTGATTTATGTGCTCCTTGGCATTGCCATATTTGCCATTGTACTTGACAAACTTCAGCAAGGTATAATCTTTCGAATACTCGTTGTCCAATAGTGAAAGTGGATATGGCGGAGTATAATCACACCGCCAGTATTCGGTATCCAGTTTAATCTTCTCCTTCTATAGTATGTCTCACAGATCTGACTGTGTTATAAACTCGGCAGATTTCTCAGTCTATTTGCGAGTTCGATAATGGATCCGGGTGCTCAACAACACCTTTTGGTTGTCCGGCAGACTGCTTGGTTGCAAATGTTTTGAGAATCATCCGGTACATCTCTTCCACACGAGCATTCATATCGTGATATGCTACAAGTAAGTCCGAATTATGTTGCAAGCCTGCCCTCCGTCATGAGAGTTAGCTTCATCGTAAGCACCCTTATTCAGCTGGTTTTGCTGCTAGTTTTGGGAACGTTTGCTAGATGCGTTAGCTATAGCAGGGTCTTGTGCATTTTGAAGCACATTACATGATCTTGTAGCTTTTGCTATAGAGCTAGAAATATTGCCTTTTTAGAAAATCCTTCCTTGAACAACTCACATCCCTAGTGGAGTCGCCAGAAAAATGTAAGTACCTTTTAAATCTTCTCCACAGTGTCAAAATGTTGATGATGTGTCCTCAAGTCTCGAATCTAAGTAGGAGAGGTATGTTCGACGTTGGCCCAAACCGCTTCACTGCAGCCATTCCCAGGCCGTTATTGAACAGAAAAGGAGTAAGAGTCGATAAGGCATGATAGGTAAGCAGTGGCTAGAGTGAGAGACACGAGATGTTCAAGTGATCTTTATCTGTACTCAGCCAGAGAGTTCTTTGAATGATTGCAAAATGTGTAGAAGACAGATAAATGCTAGGATGAACTTAGAGAATCTTTAGTAGCAGTTGGAGAGAGCTCAAAGAAAGAGAGGAGAAGTGTTACTCCAAGAAGCTAAGGAATCAGGGATCCTTCAAAATGGAAGAGGGGTTCCATATTTATAGAAGGTGTAGGGTCTTTAGGGTTGTGATGTTTGTCATAATCTGAGGCTTCAGAAATATTCACATGTTTATCATGAATTTGGTCTCACAGTTGTTTAGGTTCAAGACAAGAATCAAATAAAAGATGATGATCTTTAAATACTAATATGTCAAGGAGTAGAGCTCTTTTATTGGTACACATTGGGTCCCACATATGAATATGTGATACTTTATATTACTTGATGTCTTCGTCATTCTAGGTTGACATGGCAAGACTAGTCATTGGCTGTTGACGATTCCCACGCCTGTGTTTGCCATACCTTAAGGACTGCCAAGAAACCCTGTAAGTGGGCCCTTGCCCATGATGGATATCTCTACTCCAATATAATAGACAAGTTTTATACTTCATATACATAAGCCATGCCAACCTTTATTATTGTCTTTGTCAAGGGAAAAATGACTGATGACATGTCATCTTATAGTTGACGTGTCAAGTATATAATAAAAAATGGTAACAAGCACCCAGTTGATGACTTCGACTTAGCCATTGCTTACTTTCATGCCTTACCTACCCTAACCCCATTCTTTGGACAACAACGGAGGAACGGCCGCAAAGTCAGTGGTTTAGGCCTTTGTTGCACTTACGTCATCGGACTACTATTGAAGAGATCGGCCATCATGTCCATGGCCCTGATGTGGATAGTGGTCCCCATAAGATGAATTGGATCCAATGTCCAGTGATCCAAAACTCTGAGCTATAGAGGACTCGTTGTTGTGTACACCGGTATGCTGTTGCTGCTTTCCTTTGTCCCTCCTCTAAAATGTCTGTGTCGGTATCGCACTCGTACCGGTGCCCCTCTTGACCCCATGGTCTCAATCCTGCGTGGCATGATTGAACCTTGCCTCTCTAGTGAACGAACTCCAACCTGGGGTACTACCGCTAGTAACACCGCCCTGGGCATCATCATCTCATCCATCATCGTAGGCGTCGTCTGACTCATCACTATCTCTATCACCATCATCATCATCAGATGACTCATAATCATGTGGTTGTGAGGATGAGGTTGCTGAAACTGTGGAGGGGGGAACAACCTTAAGCAATCAATCCAATGAGTCTCCGTTGTCCTCCCCCTTCTCCTCCATAACAGTATCGACATCTATACCCAAATCTGTAGCTGCACGGGCGATGACTAGGTTAGGTCCATTATTTGGCTGGTCCATCTCAGCAATACATCTAACCCACTCTGAAAATGGATCTTCCTCGTCATTCTCATTGTTGAATAATACCTCAATAGGATCCTTGATGGGCGTAGTATGATGCTCAATCTTTAGTTGCTTCATTCGTAGCTTCATATTATAGTGGCAGAACACGAGCTTCTGCAATCTCGCGTACGCCAATCTATTCCTCTGTTTCGTATGAATAAGAGCAAATGTGCTCCAATTCCGTTCACACACAGTAGAAGAAGTCGTCTGAGCTAGGACCCTAGCAGCTAACTTGTGCAAAGTAGGCATATCGTACCTGGACATCGCCCACCATTCACATGTGATTTGAAAAAGAATAATAGTTTATTAGAAAATATCAAAATAGAAGTCTATAAAGTTAAAGACTAATGACATTATTTGTTATGAAGTTACATACACGGAATCATCGTGTCCCTCGATGCAATCACTGTGATCGATCCAAATGACCCAAAATCATCTCTAAACAGTATCAACTGGGAAAACCAACTTAAATGTTAGTATTTATTATTTAATAAAATGTCATTACAATGTGGACTTATATTTAACAAGTATCCTATTCCATCCTACCTCATTTCTGAACTGGCCAACTGCATCCAAATTAAGGTCTAACCTAATAAATACCTGGTGCACCACGCTACACAACTCAGGATGCTTGCCAAGCTAGTGCTTGTAGTGATACTTGGGGATAGTATGTTGTATAAGAGGAAAATTTTAGTATAATGACAAATGACAAACTATAATATAAATGTAAAATAACATAAATTTATTCATAGTTACCAGCTAAATGTAAATGATGCACCAAAGTCTTGGTCCATCTTGCGTTAACAATCTTGTGCACTCATTTGTACGACCGAGGTGTTGCATCCTTAATCTGGGTCTTCGTGACTTTCATGCACTCATATATGGACCCTATCGTAGGATAGGCATCCGTATCAACAATCCTCAATACATGGAATATAGACTCCAAATATGCCACGATATCTCGGACATCATCCCAAAATGAACTAGACAATACAATGTCCTCGACTCTTCTACCCGCCGCTGTGCTGCTATGAGAGCAACTAGACCAATCAGCTCAATTAAAGAATGTCCTCAATCTTGTCCGGTGCTTCAAAAGGCTATACAGGGCAATGTAGTTAGTGTCGAATCTAGTAATACCCGGCCGAACTATGTCTCCACCACATATCTCTCTCATCTTTACCAGTACGAAGTTGTGGTTGTAAACAAATGTCGCCAGGGTTCGGGCATCTCGTAAAACATTGACTACATTGCTCCTCTGTGCAATCGACTCCAACATCAAGTCGATGCATTGTGCTGCACATGGCGTCCAATATAAACTATACTTCTACTGTAGCATCTTGCCAGCCTTCTTGTAGTTACTTCCATTATTTGTGACAACCTGGACCATATACTATGCACCAAATTTAGCTATGACCCTCTCAAGTAGCCCTGCTATATAGTTCGCATCTTGATTTTATCTGTTGTGTCCACTGATTTCAAAAACACTGCCTTGCCTCTACAGTATACCATGAAGTTGATGATGGACATTTTAGTAGGACCTGTCCAATCATCACACATAATAGTCACCCCGAACTATTCCCAGTGAGGTTGTAGGGATGCAATAAAATCTCTCATCTCCCTCTCCTCCTCATCCAGATATCTTCCCATAGTGTCATGGGGTGCAAGCGGCTGGACTCTTGGACCCACCTCTTGAATAGTGTCAATCATATTCTTGAAGTGGGGAGATGCTGCTGCATTTGCTGGGATATGATTACAAATGAACTTTGATATGTACTTTTTGATTCTCTCCTTCAGTGATCCTTTGCTCCAAACATCCCTAAGTCTCTTCTGTCTCGATCAAGAAGAACGATATAACGATGGCTTTGTAGGGTAATACGGCATCCTCATACTCTGTTCGCCCTAAGTCAGGCTCAACCCTATGCCCTAAACCTCCAGCACCAATAGCACTATCACCTCCAGAGTAACCACCCCTTTCAAAGCCCAATCTGTGGCTCTCCCTCCTCTCGTACTCATCCCGTAAAGAATCTCGAACACTGGCTCGATATGCGGCCCTTTCTGCCTCAGTCTCCATATTAGCAGGGTAAACAATGTCATCGTCTGAATCCTCAGCCCCGGCACGTAGTCATACAGGCTCCCCCAGTCTGTGTCTGATCGCATGCTCTATGGCCCTCTTCTCATAGCGGCCAGTCGTCCTTACATGTGGATTTTCTCTCATTTTCATTTTCATTTTTGGAGGTACTTTTGGACAGTTTACTATGTTCTTGTAGCCATGTACTAAACGTTGCTTTAGCCGTGAAATCGCACCATCCTTTGCTGGCCGCAATAATTGCATTTTGTTTTATTTCTGTCCCCATCCACTTTCTTACAGTGGTTCTAGCCAATATCTAGTTGCCTACGACTCTACCGGTCATCTCCACTACCAGTGCCAAAACCAGAAGCCATACCAGATCAATACATTAAATAACAATCACCTCCACAACGAACAAATAAAATACCAACAACAGCTTAGTTGCAAACTTAGAATGCTAGATACATTACAAAACAAATTAATAAGGCATCATAAACATAATTTCTTATTGTTATTCTTTTATATTTTTTCAGATTTTTAAATAAATTTAGATTAGTTTAAAAATTTTGTTGTATTTTTATATATTTTCCCAAATTTTTATTAATATTTGTGACAAATAATTAAAAACAATTGATTTTCATACAAATAATTATAGGTGGCATTCATACTAATTTTTACTAATTTATAACATTCTTTGTTGTATTTTTTATATTTTTTGCTATTTTTAATTAATTTTTGTGACAAATAATTAAAAAAATTAATTTTCATACAAATAATTATAGGTGGAATTCATAGTAATTTTTACTAATTTATAATGTTATTTGTTGTATTTTTTTTATATTTTCCCTATTTTTAATTAATTTCGTGACAAATAATTAAAAAAATTAATTTTCATACAAATAATTAAAAAAAATTAATTTTCATAAAAAAAATTATAGGTGGCGACACGCATTGATAGATCGGGTGTCGATGCATAACATATCCAAAAATCAACTCAATTTAATACCTTTAAGCCTATAAAGTAGAAGAAAAACATGTTTCACTTCTTTAGGATCAAACACAAACGTCGTAGAACTTCCAATCCAACTCCAAATCGTGTCTAGCCTGCTTCTACGACAAAGATGTTGAGATTTGAAGAAGTTTAGGACAGATTTCACAGAACACAGAGGAGATTTGAGGAAGAAATCGCATGAAACAAAGGGTTTTCAAGTTACCATTGACACTTTAAAGCATTTGTTTTGCATGTGCGCACGACAAAAATTTAAAAAAAAAAAAAGTGTTTTGATGAATTTCATTGCATTCATCGAAACATGTTGGCGTGCTAGCAACGAAACAAGTTAGCGGCATTTCACGCACGAAACGTGCTGCCAAAACTGAAAACATTGATTGGCACCTTAAAGCTAAGGGTTTGTGTATGGCACTGAGCCGGCTAACAAGCCTAATAGGAGCCATATTTCTTATCTCTCAAGGAACCAAATAAAAGGGATTGTTTATGGCACTAATCTCACCAGCAAGTCAAATAGGAGCCACATTCCTAATGAAATCACGAAAAGGAAAAAGAGTGGAAGGATGCAGAAAATAAAAGAAGGTAGGAAGAATGAAAGTACCTGCTCATAGCATCTGAGTGCTCGGTAAGTCAAGCTAATTGGAAGCCAAAAGATTCAATGACAGAGATAGTCTTGATCCAAGATGAAAGAACTCGTCAAATTGTCGACGCATACTCCGAATAATCCGGCACAAAGTTAGAAAAATAGGTGCCTCGAACTCTACAACTAGAGCATGGACACGAGCTATAGATATCACCAAAGCGTGCAAATATTTCCCCCATGATGCCAACATCTAAAGGAGGTACTATACACCCACAATAGTTCACGACATGTTTGCTCGTACTTTCGGGTGATATAGGCATGAAGGAAAGAATGCCATGACCAGCCCCAACAGATTGTGCCTTGTCTACTCCCCTAGGGGCTGGGTGCTGAAAACCTGTCATAGAAGAGTAGCCAAGGTTCCTTCTTACAAATCCAGAAGCATGAGGATATAATATATATATAAAAGGCTCAATTCAAAGAAAGATACAATACTTAGAATAGGTGAATCCAGCATAGTAGGAAGAATGGCTGGATCTAGTGACATGTAAGGAACAATAGACAACTCTACTATATTCAGCACCGTTGCCACTCTCATCACATCACTCAGCTTGGGTAGGTCATCATCATCCCTAGCGGAGTCGCAAGAAAAATGTGGATGATTATTTTTCGTGTTTGTTTACATGCCAAGTTTGATGCTGACGTGGCGGATCTCTTCGGTAGTATTTTGGTGACGCGAGTGCTACAAGGGCCTAAATCACCGACTTTGCAACCGTTCCTCCGTTGTTGTCCAAAAAAGGGGTTGGGTTAGGTAAGGCATGACAAGTAAGCAATGGCCAAGTTGAAGTCACCAATTGGATGCTTTTCACCATTTTTTATATGCTTGACACATCAACTACAAAATGACATGTCATGGGTCACTTGTCCCTTGACAAATACAATAACTAAGGTTGGCATGGCTTATGTATATGAAGTAAAAAACTTGTCTGATATATTGTTGTGGAGATCTCCATCATGGGCGAGGACCCACTTAGGGGGTTCCTTGGCAGTTGTTAAGGCGTGTGGTAGGCTGGGGCATGCGAATTGTTGGCAGCCAGTGACGAGTCTTAGCATATCGACCTAGAATGACACAGTCGTTAAGTGATCTACAATATCACATGTTAACATTTGGGATCCTATGTGTGCCAATAAGAGAGTTTAATTCCTTGATATATTAGTATTTAAAGATCGTCATCTCTTATTTGATTCTTATCTTTAACCTAAACAACAGTGAGACCAAATTCATGATAAACATGTAAACATTTCTGAAGCCTCAAATTGTGACAAGTGTTACAATCTTGGAGACCCCACACTTATAAATATAAGAACCCTCTTCCATTCGAAGGATCCCTAATTCATTGGCAACACTTCTCCTTTCTTTCTCTGAGCTCTCTCCAACCGTTACTAAAGATTCTCTAAGTCCATCATGGCATTTCTCTGTCATATAAACATTTTGTAGTCATTTAGGACAATCTCTGGCTAAGTACACGTAAAGATATCTTGAGCATATCCTGTCTCTCACTCTAGCCACTGCTTACTTATCACACCTTATTGACTCCAACCCTTCTTTTGTTTAGTAACGGCGTGAGAACAGCTATGGTCAAGCGGTTTAGGCCAACGTCGGAAGTACCTCTCCTACTCAGATTTGAGTTTGAAGACACATCATCAGCATTTTGACACTGTGGATGAGGATCTAAAAAGGTACCTACATTTTTCTGACGACTACCACCGAGGACGTGAGTTGTTCAAGGAAGGATTATCTGAAAAGGCGATATTTCTGGCTCTATAGAAAAAGCTACAAGATCACTTGGTGTGCTTCAAAATGCACAAGACCCTACTATGGTTGACGCATCTAACGAATGTTCACAGAACCATCATCAACATTTTGACACTATGGACAAAGATCTAAAAAGGTACCTACATTAATGTGGATGACCATTTTTATATGTTTGACATGTCAGCCATATGATGACATATCATGGTTCATCTGTCATCCGACAAAGACATCAATGAAGTATGACATGACTTATTGATATTAAGTGTAAAATTTATCTGGCATGTTGGACTTGAGATCTCCATCATGGGCAAGAGCCCACTTAGGGTAGTTTCCTGGCAGTCCTTAAGGGTGGCGGACACGGGCGTGAGAGTCGTCCGCAACCAGTGACGAGTCTTGGCATGTCAACCTAGAATGACGCAAACATCAAGTGATTTACACTTTCACATGTTGGCACGTAGGACCCAGTGTGTACGAATCAGAGAGCTTTGTTCCTTGTCATGTTAATATTTGAAAGCCTCATCTTTTATTTGATTCTTATCTTGAACCTAGACATCTATGAGACCAGATTCAAGATAAACATGCGAATATTTTGAAGCCTCAGATATTGACAAATGTCACCATCCTAGTGACCTACTTCTATACATATGAGATCCCTTTGCCATTTGAGAGATCCTCTTTGGGATGCTTTGAGCAGGACTTCTCTCCTATTTTTCTAAGCCTTCTTCAACTGCTGCTAGAAGTTCTCCAAGTCCATCTTGGCATTTTTCTGTCTTCTACATCATTCTTCAATTATTCAAGGAGCTCGCTGACTGAGTACCGTGAAGATCGCTTGAATATCTCCCATCTCTCATTCTAGCCATTGCTTACCTATCACGCCTTATCTACTCCAACCCCCTTCTTTGGACAACAAAGGAGGAATAGCTGCTTAGTTGGTGGTTTAGGCTTTTGTTGCACTCACACATATTTTTTTGGTGATTCTACTGGGGTTTGTAAGTTGTTCAGGGAAGGCTTTTCTGAAAAGGCGATATTGCTGGCTCTATGGCAAAAGCTATAAGTTCGCGTAGTGTGCTTCAAAACACACAAAATCCTGCTATAGCTAACGCATTTGGCTAACGTTCTTTGAACCAACAATGGGACCTGTAGAACAAGGATGCTTGCGACGAAGTTAACTTTCATGGTGCGAGTGCAGATATACAACAAAATCCATACTTGATTGCGGCATATCATGATATGAGCGCTCGTGTTGAAGAGATGTACCAGATGATACTTGAAAATTTAGCAAAGAAGCAGCCTACTAAACAACCAAAAGGTGTTGTTGAGCACCATGATCCACCGTAAAACTTCGTTGCTAGCAAATAGGTCGAGAAATCTGCAAAGTTTGTTACGCGGTCAGATCTGGAAGATATACTAAGGAAGGAGAAAAGTAAAATGTACACCGAATATTGGCTATGTGATTTTACTCCACCATATCCACTTACTTTGCTAGATAAGGAGTATCCAAAGGACTATACCTTGTCGAAGTTTGTCAAGTACAATGACAAAATTGGCAATGCTAAGGAGCACATCAATCGCTTCATCGATGCTCTTGGGACCCACGCCAAGGACAAAGGATTGCGTCTTCGAGAATTTTCTAAATCTCTAAAAATCTAGGTGTACTCCTATTATTCTAATCTAGAGCCAGAAAGTATCCGTATTTGGGAGGACATGGTCTAAGCTTTCTGTAAGAAGTTTTTCCTCATAAAGTAGAATTTTACCATCATTGATCTAAGTCGTGAAAAGCAGAGATCAGCAGAAAGCCTTATCGATTATGTCAAGAGGTACCATGTTTTGTCTCTTGATTGCCACAAGCTGATTTCGGAAGAAAGTTTGGTTTAGCTTTGCATTGGTGGCATCAGTACCAAATATAGAGCTTTCTTGGAAAATAACAGCTTGAAGAATTTTACAAAGCTCGTTGAAGTTGCTTGCAGGACAGCAGCTATGGTGAAAGAAGAAGAAAAGGCAAAGAAGAGAAGTGTGAAAAACATAGTTGCTGAACTAGTTAAGAAAAGGCATCAAGGTGAAGCACCACCATGTCCTATCGGCTTGCAATGACAAACGGCTAATGTTACAACTAGGGCTTTGCTGCCAAGCCAATTAAACAATAGCGATTAATAGACATGTCACAGTATTCGATAAGAATCCTGCAGTGACCAACAAACATGCCGTAAATTATCTTCAAGCAAATAAGGATTGCAAATCCATTAGTTCCTTTTGTAGTAGGAATATGGTTTGATATTTTCAAGCGTTCAAATACTACTTAGCTTCAATAAATGTGAGTAGTTTAATTTGAAAGAATTTGTATATCAAAAACACAATCTTTGTGTCAAGTATGGAAGAGATGTATATAGAAGAAAGCAAGAAAATACAGCATGGTACGACAAAAGTTCCATGATGAGATTCTTTATCCTAATGATTGTGAAGGCATGACAATTTCATTATTAAGCAAATGTTGGAGAATGTCATAACATGACTAGCCATCCCACATTTGGGGCACTAGACAATATCGATTTCAAATGCAAAGAAGAGATATGACAAATGAACACATCTGAAGAGGTCAAACAGATGTCTCTTGGCAAGCTGAACCTAATTCTCTGTTCAAGTCACTTTATTAGAGGCTTCAACATGACCTCATCATAGTGTTGTCAACTCAAATTGCTAGCCCAAATATATATTACTAAGACAAGCAAAGATTTAAGTGAAGGACAGAGCAATATAAATGAGATGCTAAACAAGATGTTGAATGAGAAGTTGCATGAGATAGAATATGAGATGCTGAATGAGAAACTACATGAAATACTGTATGAGATTTGATTCTCCTAAGGCAAGACATTGTACATGGCACTGATCTGGCTAACAAGCTAGACAGGAACTACATTCTTTATGCCTAAAGAGATTAGTCTTGTAAGCCAAAGGTTTGTGTATGACACTGATCTTGCTTACGAGCTAGACAAGAGTCACATTCTTTATGGCCAAGTTATGAAGACCAAAGGTTTGTACATGATACCAATCTTGTTGAAGAGCTTGATAGGAGCCACATTTCGTATGATCAAGTCATTAACTTCAAAGGTTTTTACATGGCACTGATCTCATTGACGAGCTTTACGGGAGCCACATTCCTTATGGTTGGGTTATTAACGCCAAGTGTTTGTTGTAACACCCCAGCTCTAGATTATTTGTTCAAACTCGAAGTGTTAATGCTTGTGGGCCAAAGCATGCTAAAACTTAGGTAAATTTTAAAACTTTTATCTATATTGGAGTAACAAGGCGGAAACATAAAATAAGAATCAACTTATAACTATACATTGGGTACAATAGCTTCCTAACTCTTATTTTCACTAAATTACAATAAATATAATGTTGAATTTCTCTTTACAACCTTTCATTACAAATTTGGTTCACCACTAATTTCTACCCTCTTGATGCATTACCCAATGCTGGACGACCTTTCCAAGAATACTTGAAAAATGGGGAAAATTGGAGTGAGACATAAATCTTAGTAAGTAGCAATATGCATGCCGGAAATTAGTCCAATAATTTCATAATGTATACAATAAAACCAAATCATCGATAATAAAGCCAAAGCATACAGCACACCACACAAATGACATCACAGGACTTGTGAACTAAAATCTCCTTGAAAAGCCAAGTCTTGCCCCCAAGTTCGTCACCTAACGGCTTATATGTATGAAGCCGAGATACATAGTCATCATATATACAAAGCGGATCACCCAACTAGACATAGTATTGGGCTGGCGCATACAATCCAATAAAACTGTAACAATACTAATAACCAACAAAAAGGCTAATACTAGACCGAGATACACAGTGGGTAACCCAAAATAAACTGATGCTGAGAGGCCCGAGATACACGGCTAATAACCAACAAGAATGACCTCATCAAGATACAGGACGAGTTTGATTGCTATAGCACGACCAGATACAAGAAGGCCTCACTGAGATACACAGTGGGAGCATAAGTGGAAACAGGGTTGACTTAACAAAGAAAATCCCATTTCACTTCCTAGCTAGACTATGGATCCATACTAAGCTTTGCCACTAGACACTATTCACAATCAAAAACATTTTGATAACTTGTTCAAAAGTAAAAGCTGTCAAACAATACTTAAGATACTCCAAATCATATAAGATGTCTCAACTCAGGGTACATGAGAGAGGAAATAACCCACTCCAAGACACACGGAGGGAAAAACCAGTAATTTTGTCATAATATTCATGAATCTCATCCAAATAACGTTAGGTAAAATGTTAAGATTAATGAACTCATTCAAATCTGAGAAGTTCCATTGAAACCCCAAAATATGATATTTATACCAAAACATACTCAATTTCTTGATTTAAATACCAAAACATGTTTTACCATTGAAACCCCAAAATATGATATTTGTACCAAAACATACTCAATTTCTTGATTTAAATTCCAAAACATGCTTTACCAGTGTAAACACTCTCAAATCACTTTTACCTAAGTGCTTGTTATGTTATCATTACATGTTATTAAGTCTTATTTGATTACTCCTTTGGTTAAGGCTTTTCTTATTAGTTTACTCAGTACTATCCAAATTTCCTCATTAATAGCCTAAGGTATCAAACTTACTTAACTCATTATTTGATTATCCCAGAGGGTAATTCAGGTCTATTATGATGTTTAAGAAGTGTTCCAATCACTCAAACCTAGTAAATTGGGTCAAGCTATGTTCATTCGTTAAGTTATCCTATCCAAGGTTTGCCGTTTCGGCGGCACCTCGTGAGGTGCCACCGAAATTTCGTATTTCGGTGCCTTAGCGACACGAAAAACGACTCCGAAACCATTTTCTAGCGTTTCGTCGGCACGCCGCCAATTTCGCCAACATTCCGCCAACAGTTTGCCAGAATTTTGCTAATTCTGGAGAAATTCTGGCACGCCGACAATTTCGCTAATTGTTGTATTTGTATAATTTATTTATGTTTTTTTTTTCAAAAATGGCATTTCGGCAGCACGCCGCCAATTTCGCTAAAAAATTGTTTTGGGCCATTTCGACAAAATTTCTCCGAAATTTCGCCCCCATATCGTTTCGGCCGCCTGGCGGCACCGAAAAGTCAATTCTTGATCCTATCTTAAGTCTAAATTACATTCATTGTTCCAAATTAAAAACCTTTTATCAAAAATTAATTTCATAACTTCTTGCAGCTTATATTATCCTTATTACAAGTGGTTTTATCATAAAATTCACAGAAAAGTCATTAAAAATTTATTTGGGGCACATAATCCTAATTTTATGCAAAATCTGACAGAGGCATGCTCAAGCTTAGGTCGTGCGCTGTATTGAGCATCCAGGTGTTTGTTTGATTCTACGCTCAGCGCCCTAAGTAACGCTCGAGCTTAGGTAATTAAACATGTGTGCTCGAAGTATTGCTGGAGCACATGTCATGCACCCAAAAACTGCACTCGGGTTCCATTTTTTGAAATCAGTCAGTCTCAATCACTCGATGTAACGCTTGAGCGTTGTTTGGGTGTTCAGATTTTACTCTTGGTGCTCGAGCACTAGTTGGGCGCCAAGGAAAAATCAGCAAATTTGGGTTTTTCTGATTTATGAAACTTGAGTTGTTTTCTTCGCCTTTATTGGTTTCTAATCAGTTTGTTTTTACTCTAAAATACTTCTAAATAACCCCTAACTTATTTTTATTTAATATTTATTGATCTTGAATTTGACTCCTAGGATTAATCCCCCTTCACTCTTTTTCTGAATTTCCGTAAGTTTATTAAAATCAATACCAACCCAAAAATCTCCCAATACTACAATCAATTATTTAATTAAGATAAACCTTGAATTATTTATTATTCCAAACTACTAAAACTTGAATAGATCAGTGACTCCCATCAAGCTCATAAGCAAGATTAGTGCCATGTACAGACCCTTGGCGTTAATTTCCCTTTCTTTCTAAATTTATATTTATGAAAAAAATCAGGATTCTTCATTTGTACATGGCACCGATCTTGCTGACAAGCTTGACGGAAGCCACATTCTCTATAGCCAGGTAATTAACGCCAAGGGTCTGTACATGGCACTGATCTTGCTTATGAGCTTGATGAGAGTTACATTTCCTATAGCAAGGTTATTAAGGCCAAGGGTTTGTGCATGGCACCAATCTTGCTGTCAAGCACGGGAGCCACATTTCTCATGGCTAGCCCAAGACTGGCATACGGATTGCATAGTCGTGATAGAAGAGGCTTGGAAAACGTATTTTGATGGCATATTTTTGCAGTCTATTTGTCTAATCAAGAATAAAAAATAAAAAAAAAAGATGCATGAGATATGCGATAAAATATGTGGCTTGCCAATGGAAATATCATTATAGCGTTGGCTGCAACCTGCCAACTATTATTGGATAATGATGGAATGTGATGTGACAAAATATGAATCCTTATGCAAAGATTTGTCCGATGCCGTCGAATCTTGGATAAAGAAGAAAGCCGCCAAATTTTCATAAAATATGGAAATGCACGTAAAATGACGAAGCTAAAAAATTTCTGCACTCTGGTGAATGTGGCAGCTATGAAGAAAGGAAATGACTATTTCAATAGCTACAAAGCCAATGTCTTACTAGCCTATGATGCAAGGGGGCACATTTATTTATGCTAAGAAATTCTATCCATATGAAATGATTGGCAACCTCGTCTATATGGCTATCCAAGTGCTTAAAAGTTCTGTGAATCCATGGCGCTTTACATATGTGGGGGCTAAATCTATATGAGCTAATCAACTTAGTTGCTGAAGGACAAATCTAGATTGTCATTGCTACTAAATACTTTATCAAGTGTATAGAAGCCTCCATCTCGGCTCTTGTACTCTACAGCACAGCCTAAGCATCATTAAGCTTCTTGGTGAGATTTTAAAGAAGTCCCTCCTGTGAAGCAACTCGATTAACAATATCGAAAAAAATCTATTTCTCATTTAATCGCTCCAATTCTAAGGCATGATGGGTCTTGTCTGACTTGAAAAGCCGACGAATAAATGAGACGAATGAAAAAGAAAAATACAACATGACAAGTATGTAATATAGCATGAGAAATTGTAAAGGAAATAAAAGTCAAATGAATGACATCATGGAGCACATCTAGAAGCTGTGAGAATTGATGACCTAAGCCAAAGATTTTGTATGGCTGCTCAGTAGGAGCCACATTCTTCATGGCACAAGGTATCATGACATGCATGAGAACAAATGACCTACGCAAAGGTTTATGTAGGGCATTGCTCTGTAGAAGCCATATTCCCTATGGCAAAAAAATCAACAGTATGAGACTTGGTGACTTGATACAAGGAGTTTCTGCATGGCACTATTTATTGGGAGCCGCATTCTCCATTTAAATAGGGATTGTGTTTGACACCATTCGGTAGGAGCCACATTCTCCTTGACAAAGGCACCAAAAGAGAATGAGAATAAAACCAAGTCTTGTTGTTATAGGTTTGTGTATGACACTAATCCCACCAAGACGCATAAGTGGACAAGAGCCACATTCCTTATAGCCAAAGGAATCATTTATAAAGAAATTGTATGGCACTGATTCCAAAAAAAACACAAGTAGATGGAAGCCACATTCCTTAAAGTTGAAGACAATATGGATCTAGGCAATGTGTCAAAGAGCTATTAAAGATACCAATGACAGACACCAAGTAAGTTGGAAACTTGTTAACAAAGTAAGAATCAGAGATATGATTGATGATATGATCAGTAGGCCAAGGAATACTAAAGCCAACTCTTGAAATCTTCATCATAACCTGAGATCACCTAATGAGTAGAGGTATAGTCAAAGCCGAGAACTCTATATGACGCATCTTATGAATAACTCAACAAAGCTCTGTGAAGAAGGCGCTGCGACGAGAAAGTGATAGCATACACTTCTTGGAAACATTGAAATGACAAGAGGACTTCATCCATGATGTTGTGAAAAGATATTTTATACCATTCACTTAATTCTCAACACTTGTCAAAGGTGGTTGAGGATTGTAAGAAGAATAGGACGGGCCAGTGGTGACTTCCTCCTACAAGTAAGATATAAAGAGAAGGCTAAGCAAGAGATTTATCACATTTCTTCAAAAGCTTTGATGGATTGCCCCAGTTTTCATCGAAGGCTCCTTCCTCTTCACTGCTTTCTTCCCTGACTAAGAAGCCCTTGAAGGTTTTGACACAACCTCAATACATATAGAAGATAGGAGAGGAGCTTTGATTGGTGTACCGCCTCTGTGAGTACGCCAAGACAATCATGAGAATCCCTTTAAAGCCGTATGTGTTCACAAGTGCTAGAAGACTCATGGCCGAAAAACATGGATGCCGACCTACCATCATATGTTGAGATTTGGACCGAGGAGACAATTTGATCAAGTCTGATGAAGTAGTAAGGATTATAGCAAACCGAGAAAAGACGTCCTTCATGATGATCCATGGATGGAAAAGTAGACAGCAGGACAATGAAAGTATATTTGATCATCTGGCATGAGGCTTTCCGAAGTCACATATACTTCTTCAAACAAAAGCTAGCAAAGAAAATCAATAAGTCCTGTCATTTGATGCATGAAAGGATGGAAGGCAAACTCAGATTTTATACCAAAGACAGATGAAAGTGATACATCAAGACGAAGGGCCGTGCCCATCCATCCCCAAGCCCAAGGCAAATTCTCTCGGTGAACCATAATGTGCACGGAATCATCATCTTTGATGGATTCTCTAACTTTGGTGAGTGCAGATTCATTAAATCAAGTAAGGCCCAAACCCGTTTGGCCCTGCGGGTACGGATTCAGGCATGACCATGCTTGGCCCTGCAAGTGAATTCATCTCTTCAAGTAAGGCTTGAACCCGTTTGGCTTTGTGAGCATAGGTTTGTCACCTCAAGCCAAGTCCAAACCTGTTTGGCCCTGTAGACACATATTCAGATACAAACACGCTTTACCCTATGGGCGCGAGTTCGTTAAGTCAAACCAGGCCCAAACCCACTTGGCCTTATGGTGCAGATTCGGGCACAAACCCAGTCACGGAATCGTTGAGTTTTGTGGGCAGAGGTAGAAAACTTGCATGTTTGCCTAATTTCCTGGTGTGCATATGCCCATGACGCATCCTTGAATTTGGCACACCTACATTTAAAAAACGAAAGAAAAAAGACCATGTCGAACAGAATAAAAAACAGACTACATGAGATCTTTTCTTCTTTTTGTTTTTTTTTTTTAAAGAAAAAGCTGTGTGGGAATATGCAAAAGTGTGATATGAATGTATACATGAGATCATATACTAAAAAAATGGGGTCAAACGGGCTAAAAACACACCAAAAAAATGTTTTTGGCCACTGCGTGCTCCAAATAGACCTTGTGCATGTGCACTTGGCCTACTGGATGTCTGACCCAAGACATCGGCCCAACTTGCCACACTTGGGGTCTTAGACCCAACCCTAGGACCCAAGCCTAGGCATGCTCAATGTGCCAGGTTGGTCTTGGTTACCAAAAAAAAACAGAAAACAAAAAAAGAACAAAGGGGAGAGTGAGAGAATAGGGGGAGAACAAAGGATAGAGAGAGGAAGAAAGAAAGAGGGAGAGAAAGAAATAAGGAGGGAGAGAGAGAGAGAGGGGATGAAAAAAAAGAAGAGGAGTTGGGAGCCTTGCATATTAATAAAAAAAAATATAAATATAATATAATAACATACCTAGATTTGTTTGAAATAAGAAATAGCCAACAGAGAGAGTGAAAGTTACAGAACTGACTGTCAACAAGTATGAGATTGAGATCAATGATAGGTATTTATAAAATTTTTTGTATGAGACTACTTGTTTAAAAGGTATTTTAACTCCCTTGTTTGATTTGGACTTTAACTCTAGGAGTTTGAGTCCAACTTTGCCACATGCTTACTAAATATTATTTCCTTGTCCAAGTTAGACTTTAACAAATTGAGTCCAACTCTACTTAGTGAGTGTAGTCTCCTTGCTTAAGTTGGATTCTAACTCTAACAGTTTGAGTCCCAATTCTACCTTATGTTTAGGGACTATGATGACCTGTCATGACAAACCATAATGATATATTGAGGTTACTAAGGACATTTATGGAGTGCTAACTACGGTAACAGAAATGAGTAGTGAGGTGAGCGAGTTCTCATGGACAACGGGTTTAAAACAAAGGTCAATTATTTTTGCTTTAATTATGGACGAATTAACTACTTATATTCAAGACGAGGTGCCTTGGTGATTGTTATCTACAAATGATATAATTTTTGGACCAAACTATAGAGGGTGTGAATGCAATGGAGTTATGGAGGGTTCCTTGCATGAGAGTTTTAAAATAGCTTGAAATGAAGCTAAGAATATCGACTCTTAATTTTGGCACAAAGAATAGTATAGGTGATGCAACTATAAGAATTGAGAGTCTAGAGAGTTGCAGAAGCAATAACGTTGTTATCTAGGATCACTTATCCATAAGAAAGGGGGTTCTAATTAGTATGCTATATAATTATTGATGCTAGCTTAATAGGAGAGATCCTTCTAGAGTGTTTTGTCATCAAGACATTCAACCAGACTGCAAGAAAATTTGTTAGGCAGGCATTAGGCTTGCTATGATTTATGAGTTAGTGTTAGGCTACAAAGACACAACAAAGGTACAATGAATATTGTTGAGATATGGATGTTGAGATCAAGGTTCGCCATTTCGTGTTGATTGAAATGACCAGGCGATATTTCGGCGACATTTTGTGGATGGTGGAAAAATCGCCAGACTGTAAAAAAAGGTTAAAAACCAAAAAAAGGTGCATTAATGCCATATTATGCTATTCCTAGGCTTAAATGAAACCAAAATACACCTAAAAACATAAGGATAGTCACGAAAATGTAGATAGAAGATCATTTTCATGTTCAAAGGAAGTTTAAACAAGAATTGAAGATACAATGTTCCTTTCATGCATAAATGGAAGGTGCATGAAGCTATTAAGATCACAAACAAGTAAACACAAGCTCATAGGGGTTATGTGAGTCATATGACTCATATCTATAAAGAATGTTGGGCTGGCTCAATGTCATCTCCATCACCATCATCACGATCACGCCAATGTGCTACTCGATATAGTGTGTGCTCCAAATTCTGACAATAGTGCTGCCAAGTCATAGTGTCACGGTACCAAGTCGTGCACTCCCTCACATAACGCTCGTAATCCTTTGCAGTCACGTGTGGTAGAACGCCCATAGGTGGATAATGGATAATGGGTACTACCATTGGTGGTGGTGGATATGCATACATCTGAGTATCGTACCCTGTGAGGTATGGATACTGTAGGAAAATACCATAATCATATCCATGAGTATATCCTCCACCATATGGTACACTCCCATATCCATATGAACCTGACTCCTCTTGTGAGCCATAACTCTTACCATGGCTAGATCCTCTATAAGATGCAGAAAATGATGAATGCTATCCCCCTCTATGATCCATGGAACTGAAGCTGTGGGAAAGGGATGTCTCATCATCTGCTATTGCATACTTCTTCCCCTTTCCTCTCCGATGATAATGGCGCTCTCCAGGCTCAACACCTTGACTTTGAGGTACTATAGGGGCAACACCATGATCTGAATCCTGTGTAGCATGATGGAAACGTGACTCCCCAGTAAATGGCTCTTACGGCGTCTGTGCAGAAGCAACAGAACTACCTCCCTAATCCCTGCCATCGTCATCGTCATCGTTGAAACCAGAATCACTACCACCATCATCATCCCCTCCTCCACCACTACTACTCTCTGACTTTGATACACTCGTGGTAGCCCCCTCAGGTGTCGTTGCCTACTTGCCTCTACTAGTATCGGCCTGTCAATGCTGGCTACCACTACCGAATGGTGTAGATCTATGAGATGGAGGAACAATCCTCATAGCCCTATCAAATGAATCTCCACTCATGTTATCACCTCCATCACATTGTCTACATCAACATCAATCCACAAATCAGCAGTTGCACTGGCTACATGCTCGCTAGGTCGACCATCAAGCTCATCCATCTTAACATACCTAACCCACTCCGTGAAAGGGTCAGTATCATCATACTCATTTGTGTACATGGTATCTAATGGATCCCTTGGCACTATATTTTGTGACTCAATGGTTAACTGCCTCAGTTTTAGCTTCATGTTGTAATGACAAAAAACAAGCTTTTGCAAATTCTCGTATGCGAGGCGATTTCGCTATTTTGTGTGAATGAGAGCAAATGTGCTCCAATTCCGCTCACATGCAGATAAGGATGTTGCCTAAGCAAGGGCGCGGGAAGCAAGTGATCGAAGAGTGGGTGCATCCGAGCCATACATGGCCCACCACTCACCTATAGTGTAAACATGGATTCATATTAAAATTAAATTTAAAATTAACAACTCAATAGTCAAATTGAATAGATTCAATACCACTCAAAAAGAGGATAACGTACATGGCATCATCCTATGCCTAGACTCAATAGCTGCCTGACGACCAAATGACTCGATCGCATATCGAAACATAATAATCTATCAAAGTCAAATTCATACAAACTTGTTATTGTTAATCTCATATTCTCAATTCCAAATGTAGTATTGAATCTATTGATTTCATTATCACATGACTTACCTCATTGCCAAAATCACCTTTTGTCTATGAATCTGGATCCAACTTTGCATACACTGAATGCATAGAATTTAGCAAGTCACCGCATGTTCCAAGCCGATGACTGTAGTAGTATTTTGGATTCAAGAAATATGCTATGTTTCGGACAAATTGACATAGACATAATTATAGTGCATTAGTACAATACATAACAAGCATATTGTATTGCAAAATTCAAAGTTCACTAATAATCAAAGTAATACTGACCTGCGCTATGAAGTGGGTGACCCAATATCTCGTACCATCGTTCATCTATGATCTGATGGACCCACTGAAATGACTTAGGAGAAGCAACCTCAATTTGTTCTTTCATAAGTCTCATGGATTCATAAATAGAACCCATGGTAGGATATGCATTAGTATCAACAGCCCGCAATACACGATACATTGGCTCTAGCATCACCACCAACTCACGGACTTTATCCCAAAATTTGTTCGAAAGAACAATCTCCTCCACTCTCTTTCCAACAGGACTATCACTCAAGGGGCAATTGGTTCACTACTCTCCTGTAAACATCTTCCTTAGGCCTGCTCTGTGACTCAAAATGCTTTCAAGCGCTATATAATTCATGGCAAAGTGTGTGATGCCCGATCTGACAATGTCACCACCATAGGCTTCTCTCATCATCACCAGTACATAACCATGATTATATATGAAGGTCGTTAATTTCCTAGCATCTGATAGCACTAAATGATACTCTTCTTCTTGACAATGGCCTCCAACATCAAATCAATACAGTGGGCTGCACATGAGGTCCAATAAATGTTATACTTCTTCTAGATTAGCTTTCCTGCCTTCATATGGGCACTCCCATTACGTGTAACAATGTGTACTACATTCTTCTTGCCAACTTCATCGATTATTGACTTCAACCCAGCTATATACTTATGTTCCTTAATCTTATCACTGGCATCCATTGATCTCAGAAAGACCTCCCTACCCTTGTAATATATCATGAAATTTATAATAGATAATCGGGTTGGACCAGTCCAACCGTCACACATGATAGTAACACCAAACTCCTCCTAATGTGGGCATAGGCTATCTATGTTATCTCTTATCTCCTTCTCTTCATCATCTAAATATTTTCCCATTATGTCACGGGGTGTAGGGGGGCAAGACTCCTTTCCCAGATTCTTGTACAACATCTATCATGTTCTTAAAGTGTGGATTAGTGGCTGAATTTGCTGAGATGTGACTAAAAATGAAGAATTTTGAGATGAACTTATCCATTTTTTCTCTTACGCTCCCCCCACTCAATGCATCCTTCAATCTTTTTGCTTTGCATCCTTTGATCTATAAAATGATGGCTTCATAGGAAGATCTGGCATCCTCGTGCTTTGAGGTTGTGTGAAAGCTCCACCTCTACCCCTAGCATCGTAACACTACCTCCAACCCCTCTACCTCCTTTAAGTCCTCCTCCAGATGTCCCAGCCCCCTAGCTAACCCAAGCCTCTCAGACTCCCTCCTCTCAAACTCTGCTTGCATAGAAGCCTGCCATTGAACCTGATAAGCTGCTCGATCGTCCATCGTGACATAATCTGGTGGATATGGGGTGTCGTCATCTGAATCACTACCATCTGACAATCGTACAGGTGGCTCTGCCAACTTCCGCCTCACATCCTTCTCTCTCTCCCTCCTCTCTACCCTACTAGTAGAAGACCACTCAAGCTGTTCCTTCATCATCTGCTTAACTTCTGGCGGTACCTTAGGGCTATTTGACACATTCTTAAAGCCATGTGCCAAATGCTGCTTCAATCTGGAAACCCCGCCACCCTTGATAATCTGTTGGCAATAATTACAAATTGCCTTGTTCTCGTTGCCCTTAAATGGTACGCCATGACTCCATCCAATATCCTCCTTCCTCCCAGTCCCCACCATAGTTTATCACCTGAAAAAACAAAACATAAGTAGGCTAAAATAGTTTAGAAAATGTAAACTACTTCAATCTATCCACATAGTAATGTGTATTGAGCCCCTGGTATTTGTTATAATTTTTCCCTAATTTTTTTATATTTTTAACTATTTTTAATAATTATTTAATTACAAAATCAAATTAGAAGTAGTTCAGAAATGTAAACTACATAAATCCAACAACTATTAATCGCATTGAAGCCCTGTTTTTTTTTTTTTTTTTCCTCGATTTTTTAATATTCTTTTACTGTTTTTAATAATTATTTATTACAAAATCATAATTAGAAGTAGTTCAGAAAATGTAAACTACATCAATCCAACAACTATTAATTACATTGAAGCCCTAGTTCTTTCTTACTCAATTTTTAATATTTTTAATAATTTTTTACTATTTTTAATAATTTTTAAATAAAAAAAGCATAATTAGAAAATACGATATCTTTAATAGAAATGTAAAAAAATTCCTAAAATTTTACAATATATATTTCTAACATTAATATAATTTTTATATGAAAATATTCCATTTTCATGTATTTTTTAAGTATTTTACTATTTTTCAGCCAAAAAAATAAAATTAGTAATTTTGATGATAAAAAAATTTTAATGAGACCCATCGATAGATCGGGTGTCATTATATATTATACTAAAATTTCATGTCATTCTACTAAGATTTGCCCCAAGTAAATGCAACAATAACATTTTACCTTACACACAAAGCCCAAATGGTTGATTTTTTTCCTCCAAAGCCTTAGGATTCACCTTAGCCTTCAAGAATCCTTTGATTTGAAATGTTTAGAGATGATATTGAAGAAGAAATTGAAGAAAAATTGAAGAAACCTAAGAACAATGGGAGAAAGGGGGGGTTTTTGCACTCGAAATGTCGCCCAAATTGCAACATTTCAAGTGCAAGTTGACCTAAATGTGGCACGTGATTTTCACGTGTGACATTTTCCAGTAAATTGGCGACATGTCGCCATTTTGCTGGAAACCTCAAAAAACCACTTTCCAGGGTGGTTTCATGTCGCCACCCTGGAAAATGGCAACATGTCACAACATTTCGTTGAAATGTCGCTACATTGCAAACCTTGGTTGATATAGATGAATGAAAGACTAAAGAAGGTGAGGAATAAGCATATCTAAGAGTGCCTATGTGATGTCCAGAAAAAGTGATAACATAAAGGAAAGCAAGTCAAGATAGTTTCAACATGTAAAGCAAAGACCGTAGGAGCCAACTTTAAGGTGTAAGGGGTTATCCACTGAAAGATATAACAGGGCGAAGTGAAGACCAAAAAGAACCTACATGGGGTCATTGAAAAAGAATTTGGGTGTAGTTAATATGATTGAAATTATGTTTCTTGACAGATTGGGATGGAGGAAATAGATTTGTTTATCAATCACAACTAGCTGGTATAGGACATGTTGTTTTGCTTTGTTTTTGCTGTTGTTGTTGTTGGTATTGCTTTTTTAAGCCTATTTGTTGTTTAGTAATGAAAGAGGAATTATAAGTAGAAAGTCATCCTCGTTGTCACTTTAACCCATCACAAACTTTGTCCTTGCATGGAGTATTCCCTTCAAATCATTTATAACTAGTTCGTCCGGATCTTTTATGGTTTTTTGGATCATTTGATTGCATATGTTGTCTTCTTACGTGTTCTTCTGGCCTTCTGAAGGCCCAGAATACACTATTTGTTTGGAATCATTGTGTGCTTCTATCATAATGCGATGTTGTAGCAGATGGGGATAAATGCTTTCTCTTGTTCTATCTTGCTCGCACTCTCTCTCTCTCTCTCTCTCTCTCTCTCTCTCTCTCTCTCTCTGTGAATTGATTAGATAATCTCTAAAGAAATAATTGCTTTGCTGCATAATTTATAGGAAATGGTAATATTTGGTGTTTATTTATTTATTTATTTTTTGTGCTGATTGCTGATTTCTGAATATACAGGAGGGTATCACTTTAACAATTGAATCATTCTCTCATCTAGCCAAAGATTCACCTTCTACTATATACAGAGATTTTAGTGGACCATCAAAAGCAGACAAACTGCTGGGCAGTGGGAAAGGTAATTTTTGTTTTGTTTTTTTCTGCTTTGTCTTTTTTTTGTTTGTTTTGTTTTTGTTTTTTCTCTTTTTTCAAGTGATACTTATTTTACATTGAATTCTACTATTCCCCACTGCCGCAAAGCTTAACAAGTCAAGCTATCAGGAAGCACTCATGGATAGATGTGTTGGGGGGCAAGGCATGTGGAGGGGTTTCTAGTCACAGCCTACTATAGATGTTGATTGGTTGCAGATGTGCACTCAGTAATTTTTTCCTAGATTTAGGTACAGAATCTGTTAAATGAATGAGCTTGAACCCAGGCTTCTGCAGATTCTAACAGATAATAATAGCAAGGAAGGTCCAAATCATAGGCTTAGTATGTTGTAACCTGATCACTTGATGAAGCTCATATTGATTATGTGAAGGACCAGGATAAGGTTGGCCTACCTAGTGGCAAGTTCTGTCAACTTGGGTAAAGCCAACCCTGTTATGTCCTGTCCTGCCCATCCCCATCTATAGCTGCAAGTTTGAAAAAGAGTGCTCTCTCCTTGCACATTTAGTAGATACGCAACTTAGTTTTAAAGGGATGTTGGTATAATTTGGTCCAAATTTTCACTAATCATGTGCATCTTGTACAATGTTTGTTCCTAAGTTATCTTCAATGGCAAACTTGTCCAGATCTCCAATTTTTTCTTTTGCATTGCAAATATCAACTTGTTAAACAGCATGTTAACCTTTTCTTTTTATTTTTCTTTTTCTTTTTTCCTTTTATTTTAATTAAAATCCTGTCAACTGATTTTATTTTTTATTTTTTGTTCACATGTGATGTAACATGGTTTTACTCAAAATGTAACAAGGTAAAAATAAAAGTGGACAGTAAACTCATGCATTAAGGAATGTAATGGGACCTTTTCATGTTTTTACAGCTAATGCAGTAACATGGAGGAAAACCATTGATAACAAGAAACTTCGTGATTTTTTGCCTTCACAGCTAACAAACCCAAATGCTTGTTTGAAAACAGACAAGTTCAGACTTAATTGATACTCTGAGTAGTATGTTGGAAGAAATGTCAATCTATATATTGTAGGAAACCATTTTATATACTGTAATATGATGCTTGATTGTCTTGTTGCAGTTGCAGACATACTATTGTGGAGAGATGAGAAGACAACATTTAAGTGTTTCCTTTTTATGGTGCTGTTGTTTTACTGGTTTGTCATTTCTGGAAGAACTTTCATCTCCTCCTCAGCGAAGCTTCTGCTGATGATCTCAATCGTTCTTTCTGGACACTGCCTGCTGCCATCCACATTGTATGTACAAGCTCTACGAACCAATCATAATGTTAAATGTTGTAATATTTTCCTTTTACTGAACTCTTATCTTGAAGTAAATTTCATCACTATATCTGCCAAGGCTAACCATTTTTATACTTTACAAATTCTTGTTATAGCCCCATGGGAAATAAAATAAAGTCAGTTGATGTGGTTTGAGCATGGATTTTATGAAAATTTGCATGCTGTTTGAACTTGAAGTATCTGAAAGGTGTAGAATAATGCAAATGGACGAGCATGGAGTCTATCAGAAGTAATTTGCAATCCCCTTAATTAAGATAAAGATATTTTTTCTGATGTATTGGGGTGGGGGAATACAATTCAGGCTACAGATCCAATTACTTGGGATGAGGCCAAAAAAATTTTTTTTCTTCTTTTCATCGATTAATTATATTGTTTTATATCTTTTGGGCCTTTTTCTCATCACTTCTATGGCTCAATCAATTTATTTCTGTTTTTTCTGGTTTATCTATCTCAACTTATGTTAAAAGTGTGAGATCATTACTAAACTCACATTTTGCTATTTTTTCTGTTCGCTCTGCAGTTCTGAATTTTTCCTTCATCTTTTAGGCAATTCTTAATGTTCTTTTAAATTCTATTCATTTATCTTGTATTACAGTTTTAATAAATCATTTTAAATGCTATACTTGTGTAACACTATTTCAATTAAGTGCTACCTAATAGTTAAGATACGTCAAGAATCAACATGATAATTTTGATCCCAACCACTTGTATTAGCAAATAGAACATTGTGACAATTTGATTAGCTGATTGGAAAGTGAGAAGGGATCCTATTTACCAGTCATTTTAAAGGTATATCTTGCACTTTGAACAAGCATCAAGTGTCTTACGATGTTTTATGTTCTTCCATGTAATCCCTCTATAATGAGAATCATCAGCAGTGTGCTGTTATGTCACTTCTTTCACCCGAAAAGCACCTTGTCTTACAATAAAAACTCCATTTTTGAGACCCAAATTTGAGTGCCTATCATGAGCCCTGTTTGATGTCGATGTCCATGGGTTTGATTTCACACCCAGAGAACCCCTATTCTGTTATTTGAATATCTGAATATTCCTTATTTCATAACTATAATTTTCTTTGTAAGGTTTATTGTTTAGTGATTGTTCTTGTTTCTTTCTGTTGCTTCTATTAGCTCTTTTTCATCTCTGCAAGATACTGAAGAATATTAAGAATGTTATAGTTTATAAATAATATGACATCTTTCCCACTAGGTGGGAATGACTGGTAATGATCAAGCATAGAAATTCTTAGTAAAGAAAGCACCATAATCTTTATTTTCAAATCAGATGGAGTAAGGATAGCTGGAGTTCGATAATTTTACTTTCTTTACACAGCTTTGTTACATCTGCTGCAATCCAAACACCTAATCCGTGTTTTATTCAAATTCTAGCTTTATTTTCATGACAACCAAATAGCATTAGGGAAGTCACTTTTCCTTTTCTTAAATTCCTTTATTATGCGTTATTTATTTATTTGGTATATTTTTTTCTTGCATGACTTTGCAGCTAAACAAGAACAGCCTGTAGGAGTACCCTGACCATTCCATATGTCATATTCTATTGAATTGTTCCTGTATCAAGAAGGGATCACATTTGAATTGAATCTTACACGAGGAAAATTTTAGCATCATTACCGGCAACTTCAATAGCATTTTGATGAATATTATGATTAAGACAACACATGTTTTTTCAATAGCACCTGGCACAAGAACTCAAGAATGGGTACTCCACTTTTTCCTCTATTATCAACTTCAGTGCATGGAGGGCATACAAAATTTGCACTTTTATATTGGTACTCAGAAGAAATTATCAAGTGGATAGTTAAGATTCACCTTTTTCAATAGCTTTTGAGCATCATCTCAGACATTTGCATCTCACTAGAAGATATTGATATGCATTCTTTGTGGTCAAGAGAAAGAGCGGACATGTTGGGGATGGGGATTCAATATTTGGCATAGACATTGCCTAACTCTTCTGACTTCTGCCAGGAAAGGATCTCTTGGGACCAATCCCTCAAACAGTATCTGCCCTGCGTGAGATTTCTGTAACATCAACCTCAAATAAAAAATTAAAATTAAAATACAAAAATTAAAAATTAAAAATTAAAAAAAGAAAGAAAGAGAAGAGGAATGCTTGGAAGATATCTGCCTGTCTGATTTTTAGTTGATACGAAGTGCAGTATGGTGTATGAATTTTTTTTCAGCCCTCTTTTATGCTCATTTTAATTTGAATAATTCTCTTGTAAATAGGATTTGTTCTAATTGAAATTGATCTCTGTGTTGGTTCCTTTGCAACAGGTTTGGTTTCACAATTCAAAAGATATCTTCATCCTATTTTGAAGTTTCAGAGACAGTGATTAAAGATTCAATTTCAAACATAGCATCTACATGGAATAGAGGAGTTAATATGTTAAGATTATTGGCTAAAGGAGAAGACTGGAATTTTTTTTTCAAGGTGTGGAATGCATGTGAAGTTCCTACTCGTTGCAGGCTTCTGTTATGCTGTCTTTCTCCATGCTGCTGAAACTTAAATTTGTGCTTGTAGTTACACAAGTTTTGGGGGTGTCTAGATCTGACTAGTCCTTCTGTAATGGTCACATATAATCAGGATTATAAGGGAATTTAAAATCAAGTAGGTGTTAATGATCCACCATTTGAATGGTTGAACCATGATCCTCTTCCTAAATGGAACTAAGCCAATATGCATGTCTTCCATAGTAAACTAAGCCAATATGCATGTCTTCCATAATATTATAATATTCTGCTTTTAGCTGATAACAGATGCTCTTAATACTTTGGAAAATTGTATGTGTTACAAATCTAATTTTCTAGCATTTTCTTATTAGGGCCACTTTTCTCCAAAGTGGTTGTGAATCTTGCGATATAGCTGGAAATGATGGCATTGGGGTGATTTTGCTGATGTTCATGTTTGATTTTTTCCTTTCTTCATATAATATTTAATGAAGATGGAAAAGAAATGGGAATATAACTTATATATTTGCTTTATTTCTTCTCCTCAATTTCTCTGCCTTTAAACTTCAGTTATGTAAAGATTTCTCCATAAAATGACTAGACAAAATGACCTACTTCCATGTATTTCTGGTTTGGCACATAGTAGTACTATTCAGCAATATGTGTTTTTATTTTTTCCTTTTATTTGCCTTCTTTTCTCTGTTTAATCAGTTACATATGATTAATAAAATGGTACATATATTGGTGGATTTTTTTAAATCACATTTGATCCGCTTATCTAATACGTATCAATAACATAGATTTGGGAGCTCGTCAGATTGACTAATGAATGGAAGTTCTGTCGGATATATTATAGATGCATCTGAAGAGGGCTCTGGACAAGCCTTCTCTATCATGCTCCATGGATGAATGGAAAAACTGTTGAGTTCAAAGAGTTGATGTTATTCTATGCCTTGATCAATTCTTGATACCGTTCTTTACCAATACAGGTGGCAATTGCTGTATATTTTCTCAAAGTGCTGCTCTCAATTTCCTTCGCCATGGTCGTTGGTGCAGGTAAGGAGTCCAAATTCAGAGTTTTGCTCATTTTCCATTGGAGATGTTCTCGTTTTTTTTTTCTTGTTCTTTCTTACTCTCTTATTCTTATCGATATGAACTGCAGGGCTGATCTTTGCATTCACTGCGTTCTTTGTGTACGAGCAATATGAAGAGGAACTTGACAGAGTAGCCAAGGCTTCTTACATCGGCCTTAGGAAACCAACAGTAGTATTGATGCAGAAACTGCCTGAGTCTGTTGCATCGTTTCTTTGTGATTCGAATTTATTGCGTCAAAGCGATGAGCCTGCAGCAGTAGAAGGATGGAGACAGCAGGGATAAGTACCATCGATGGATCAGCAAATGAAGGTCTTAACAGTTGTTCCAGAAAACTGAACCTGCAACATTACTACCATAATAACATAAGATTGGTTTCGTGCTCATGAAGAGAGATTCGTGTCGATGAATCGAAAATTCATCACAGCAAGCCAGTACTTCCCTTCCTCTGCCAGTCTAATACTCTCTCTGACAAACAGCTCAATGTATTCTAGTACCTAAAAAAGCTCAATATATACCAGTGATCCGAATTTGGGGAGAAAGTTTTAGCTTTTATGTTTGTACCATACGCAGGCGAATTAGGATGAACAATGCATGCTTGATGTTTGTTCTCCTTGTTAGCCACCACATAGTCTAAAGAACCGATTGCTCCTATATGTCAAGTCGAAACAAACATCATTAGAAGAGTAAATAATCTAAAAATGAACATGAATCGGCCAAAAACAAATTACGTAAATGATCAAGACTGTATTTCTCCAACTGCATATATTGGAGCACTGAGCTGTTAAAAGAGGAAAGACAAAAGAAAAACTAAATAAAACTTATTTGAATTGTACGAAGGCATGTAAAATTGCATTATCCTCAGTATGGCACATCGTTAGTGCAGTGTTTAAGAATCAATGAAAACGTATTGTTATAAGGGTCCAACTCGGTTCGGTTTGGCCCCAGTTGACCTCAATACAAGACCAAACTGAGGGTTTGTGGTTATTAACCCAAAATCGAACGGAACCGAATGAAGAACCGGTCACTTCAACCCAAAAACCAAAATGAACATATATGTGTCTATACACATTCTGTTTGGTTTAATCAAAACATCGACCCAAAACCAAATCATAGTTAAATTCGGTTTACAGATTTTAAAACAAAAAGTCCGGTTTGGTTTAATCAAAACATCAACCCAAAACCAAATCACAGTTAATTTGGTTTAGCTATTTTAAAACAAACCGAACCGTAGGCCAAGAAACCTAACCCGAAACAACCCAAAATTGGTTTAGGCCAGTCAATTCTCGGTTAAAACCGAACCAAGTTGTTGCACCCCTATTGGATTATATATTTGTAGTATAAAGTAGGGGTGTCAATTGGTTCGATATAAACTGACATCTGATTGAACCTAATTTATTGTATTAGTAGTATATATCGGTTTGGTTTTATTCTTAGTTCGGTTGGTTTCAGTTTGAAAAAGTACAAACGGAATTAGTTTTGTTTAGTTTACGATTTAGGCAGTTGAGAAACCAAACCAAACCGAAAACCAAACTATATTATTTTATATTTATAATTTTATACTACATGCTATATATAGATATATGTGTGTGTGTGCGCGCGCGCGCATGCGTGCGTGCGTGCGTGTTATTTGAAGGGAACGTGCTTTTTACACCGCGGTGGTTTGATAGCCAGGCCCTCTCCTCGTTCTGCCCGCTGGCCTATTGGGATAGCAGCCTTCGGGCTTTGCCTACCCTTTCTAATAAAGAATTCCGGCTCAGCCCGGGAAAGCGCTAGCAACAACAGAAAGGAAGGGGTCCATGTAGCTGCTGCGCCCGCCCACTAAGCATCAAGTTCGGCATCTACTCCAATAGAGTAGATATATATATATATATATATATATATATATATATATATATATATATATATATATATATTTTTTTTTTTTTTTTTCAAAACCTCTTACCGCACTTTTTTGTCAAAACCTACTATTTCTCTTTGTAGGAATTTCTCTTCGAAAGGAGATTATTTCATATTAATGTTACTAGGAGGAGATAAGTTTTTATTATGTATGTGACTGAATTTTTTTTATTAATGTAATATTATAGAAATACCATTTCTATTTTTCAGTAAACAATATTGTTCACCTTTATATACTAGCAAACAATATGATTTAAACTTTAAAAATATTATAATTTTGGTTTTTCGGTGTGGTTTCTGGTTTATTCACTTTATTTTGGTTCAAGTCATACTTGTAATTCGGTTTTCGGTTTTGATCAACATAATTCGATTTGATTTAGGTTTGGCGCAAAAACTAAATCAAACCAACCGAATTACACCCCTCATATTATAAATAGTGACAAAGAGGTGTGAGAGAACTTATACACGGTCATGTGTATGGAGGTTTTGTTAGTCCTTGAGAATCTATATTTATAAAGATTTTCATACCCTTAATATGCAATTCTTCTAAGACATATGAGATTTCTTGAAGAACTTTTAGTTGAAATTGTTGCTACCTAAATATTCACAATTTAAAAAAAAAATCATGTCTTTTGTTCCGCTAAAGTTATAAACATCCAAAACGTGGATTACACCAAAAAGTTTGAGGTTTATGCATATCACAGATACACCCTTCACGTTCGTAAAATGACGCTAACCTCCCTCTACATCTTATTGTTTCTAGCATTTACCTCATTTTCCATTAAATTGTTAAAAAATCATTAATAGACTGGACAAATTTTAATTATCGACGGGCCTCTTGAGATTTAGAAATATTACAAATACCTTCCATCGAGCATGAACATTTTCTCTTTTACAATAGGGAAAATTTCGAATACGGGTGTCTTTTGAAAAGTAAATACAAAAACATCCGTTGAAAATTCTTTCCTACCGAAGCATGCAAGTTTTGAAAACTATTTACCAAGTAGTCCAAAAACATTGTAGCATAAGTCGGATACCCCATTTTGCCCTTCCTTCTTCGTTCGAAAAAAGCCAAGCCCTGTCGTTCTCAAAGAACGATTAAGCGCGAAACCGTTTGGAACTTTGAAGGCTTCCCTGAGCGACGGCGACCCATCATCCCGGTGTGAGAATCGACCATTGGCGCTTGCGATTGAGAAGGTTTGAAAGCCATTGTAACCCCTCTCATCTGTACCATCTCACGGATTCATCTGGTTCGTTTGGGGCTTGCTTCTGTCGAGCGAAGAAGAAAACGGCCGTTGAGGGTTTCAATCTAGAGGTTTGGCACAGCTCATTGATTTCGTGGAGGAATCACTGCAAGGTATGAACCGAACCGATTTTCCCTAAGCATAATCTTGTGTCAATCGTTTTTCTCCTAATCCGTGAGTGATGGATGTATTTGGGTTTCCTACACCATGTGAAAGTGACGAAGAACATTGTGGATTACATTCATTGGAATCGCCTGAAGCTCATCGGTTTAATTGATCGATGTGTTCAATAGAAGGCGATTAATCGAACAATGAACACATTGTTCATCCAATAAATCGATTACAAGTCGATTAATCTATTAATGAACTTATTTGGTGTGTTTACATTCATTGGAATCGCCTGAAGCTCATCGGTTTAATTGATCGATGTGTTCAACAGAAGGCGATTAATCTAAAATGAACACATTGTTCATCCAATAAATCGAGTACACGTCGATTAATCGATTAATGAACTTATTTGGTGTGTTTACATTCATTGGAATCGCCTGAAGCTCATCGGTTTAATTGATCGATGTGTTCAACAGAAGGCGATTAATCGAACAATGAACACATTGTTCATCCAATAAATCGATTACAAGTCGATTAATCGATTAATTAACTTATTTGGTGTGTTTTTCGTAAATGCTGTGTTTAGTATAAAGATGTTTGTGGGTAGCATTTGGATTACATTCGTTTTAGTCTCTGAATCGATGCCTTCGAAATGGGGTTGCTCAATAGTTCGATTAATCGAAATATGAGCAATCATCTCAATTTTCAATATGCTGTTTGTATTGCTCTTGAAATTTCAAAATTTTGAGTCCCTTGAATGGTTGAGTCAACACGCCTATTGTATCTGTATTGTTATATGACAGGTGTTTAATTTTGCTGCATTTGCCATTATATTTAATACTCCGGAAATAACATTTCTTCAAAAAAGAGAAACAGCCAAGGAAATTATGTCGTAGCATAAGAATTTGAATGCAATTTGATCAAATGGAAAATATCTCTAGGTGTAAAATTCCAATGCAAGTTATGCATTAAGAAGTAAAAAAATGCAGGAAAACAAGTGTAGAGCTTAGAGTTTGACGAAATTTCTAAAGATATTGGGCATAGGGAAGATCATGAAATTGTGGTGAAATTTCCTAAATTCATGGAAGCTACTACCTATGTGTTGATGAATTTTTGAGAATGTTCTGTGTTTTAGCAATATACATCATTGTCAAATATGAAGGACTAGAGTTCTTCTTGAATTATTGCTTAGAAGAAATTAGAAAAATCATTGTTT
Organism: Buxus sempervirens; assembly: GCA_947561395.2. Classification (NCBI taxonomy): domain Eukaryota; kingdom Viridiplantae; phylum Streptophyta; class Magnoliopsida; order Buxales; family Buxaceae; genus Buxus; species Buxus sempervirens. Next base: position 8,004,488 of record OX387195.1, read on the forward strand.
CTTCTCATTTTGTCAAACGTTTGCATTCCTCTCTGTTTCCTCATTGTCACCCTAGCAAAATAAGGTGTTTTACTTTGTTGCATTTGCCATTATATTTATTACTCTGGAAATAACACATTTCTAGAGCTTCATGGAATTGGGTTTACATGTTTACCGCCTTATCGAAGTTGATTAAGGTGCGCATGATATAGGTTTATATGGGTAGATAATTGATAGCGTAAATTGTTATTTTGAGTAGTTTATATTAATCATGCATTCGTTCACCTTGTTAACATGTTGTCTGGAGTGCAGTATGGCTCAACCACCCCCGGAGAAGTCGTTGTTTTGCTACTTGCATCTAGGTGGAGAGATAGTTATAGAGCAAGATAAGTCTGTATCATATAAGGGGGGTCGTTTAGATGGTTTGAATATAAGTGGTAATACACAGTACGATGAATTTGTAAGTGATGTCTGTAGTAAATTTGGGATATCTTCAGTGGGTTTGTCTATGAAGTACTCTCTTATGTACGATAAGAGTGCTTTACTTCCACTTAATGATCAAGCGGGGTTAGTTAACATTATCACCCACAACGAACGTTCTGCGAATGTGTACTTATTTGACAGTGAAGGGCAAGTGCAAAGCGTTCAGTTTTCCAGAAGGTGATTATCACATTTTTGACTTACAAAGTCGTAGTGTTTGTTATCATACTAGTGTTTTAATACTTAAACTATTTTATTTTCTAGGACGACTAGTTTAAGAAGTAGTGAACCGTTGGTTGAACCAGTTGTGATCATATTTGTTGATCGGGGGAGTACAGTTGTTGGGAGTTGTATTGAACACAATAGGGCACCACTTGTGTCTAGTATGTGGCAATCAGAAATTGTTGGTGAAGGTCAGGTTTTTAGGAGTGGTGATGAATTCAGGCAAGCCGTCTACAAGCATGCCATTGGCAACAGATTCCGTTATGTGTTTAAGAAAAATAGTCGAGAATATATCACTGCCAGATGTTCTGTCGACGATTGTCCTTGGAAAGTTAACGTAAGTCGTGTGAAACATACGGACTGCATGATGGTCCACAAGTTTGTGAATACACACAAACACTCGGCGCAAGATGAAGTCTCAATAAAGCCGATTGTGCGATCGAAGTGGATAGCTGGTGTTATTGAGAAAACAGTAAGAGAGACACCGAATTACTTGCCACGACAAATTTCCAAGGACTTTCATAATGATCATGCGATGAATTTAACATACCAGCAATGTTGGAGGAGCAAGGAGAAAGTGAAGAGGAAGATGGATGGAAATGTGGAGGACTCGTACAAACTTATTCCATGGATGTGTCAACGCTTGATGGAGTCCAATCCAGGGACGGTGGCTTGGTGTACATCGAGTGATGAGGGGAAGTTTAAGCAGTTGTTCATTGCATACTCTTGTTCGTTGAAAGGGTTTGCAGTGGGATGTAGACCCTTACTTTTCATTGACGGGACCCACCTTAGCGGACCATATCAAGGAACGTTATTGTCTGCTACAGCTCTCGATGCTGATGATGGTATGTACCTGATAGCTTATGCAATTGTGACTGCTGAGAATAACGAGGATTGGCTATGGTTCCTCGAACGGGTAAAGTATGCAATTGGAGGTCGAGCCGATGTTGTGATTGTGAGTGATAGGCATCAGAGTATTATCAATGTTGTGGGTAGCACATTTGGGTTTCAAAATCATGCTCATTGCTATCGGCATGTGAAAGAAAATTTCAGCAAATTCATTAATCAATTTCATCTAGGCAAAGCGAAGAAGGTAGCTTTGGGATTATTGGATGATATAGCTTATGCTCGGCTTCCAGAGGATTTTGATATGGCGATGGATGTATTGAAATCATATCCACCTGAAATGTTTGGTTGGGTGGAGCAAAATGGTCCTCAACATTGGGCAAATTCCTTGTTTCCTAAGAAGCGTTGGGATAAGCTATATTCAAATGTAGCTGAGTCGTTTAATGCTTGGATGTTGGAGGAGAGGAAATATCCTATCTTAAGACTCATTGATGCACATAGGGTTAAGTTAACTGAGATGTTGGTAAGGAAGAAGAACGAGATCAGCACATGGGAGACACCTATCTGTGGTCGCATTGCGAAGAAAATTGAAGAGAATATAGCACGAGGAGTGGGGTTGTCTGTAATGCAATGTGGTGAATATGAATATGAAGTCAGGCCATGTGATAGAAACATTGCTGTGGATATCTTGAGACGGGAGTGTACATGCAAGCGATGGCAAATGTTCGGCATGCCTTGTGAACATGCATGTGCTGTTTTGCAGAAGAAATCACTAAATTTATATGACTATGTGGAGCAGTGTTATCACAAGTGTACTCAAGAGCTGATATATGCAGAGTTGATGCATAGTGTACCAACACATGACATACCTAATGTTGTGGATATTGATGCGATATCTCTTGCTGACTCATCTGAAACACCAACAAGCATGCTGCCCCCTAAAACAAAGCGACGACCTGGGCGGCCTCGGCAAAAGCGCACAGAGTCTCAATTCCAAAACAAGCGGCCGGTCCACTGTTCCCGTTGCAATGAGGCAGGACACAACCGAGCTACATGCAGGGCCTCAATCTAGAGGTTGGTCTTGGATGTAGTTATCATAGAGGTATCCACTGTTATTTTGTATGATGTGAATCTAATTCCGTCTAGCCAAGTTATTTGTAGTAAGTAAGCTTTGTTATTAATAAAAATTCTTGTAGGTTCAAGCTGTGTGTGGATGCGTTCCAACCCTTTAAAGTAAGCAAAGCGGAAGGCAAACAAATGTTGTATCGTTGAAAACTGCGGATCAATGAATGTTGGTTTGGAGACAGCGGGGAGGATTTGTTGTAGTTAATTGATATTTGGTTGGAGGACAATGTTAATTTGTATTTATTATTAGTTCCTTATCATTGTTTTATTTGATGATGTGTTGTTGTAATATTAGAACCTTCCTGTGAAATGTTAATTGATTACTATGTGTGTTCTTGCACATGCTTTAGCATAAAGTTGTTGTATCTTTGTTAGTCATGGACGAAAATGCACCTACCAGTGATCTTGGAGAAGCTTCTACCTCGGGAGCGAAGGCAAAAAGACCTCCAAATCCGTGGGTAATATTCAAGTAAGGAAACGTGATATTTGTTGCATGTGTTTGATAGACTTATCATAAACAGTTAGTGTAATAATGATTGTATTTGATGGATTTATTTTCTTGTATCCCATGTAGGTCGGAGTACATAAAAAATTGCGCAAGGGGTGGAGAAGCGATTATCTTCAAGAAGGTATTTTTCCCGATTAGTTGCAAACAGATATGACACGCGCTTCATGCCATTGCATAATTTCTTTGTAGGCAAATGACAGTGCCGCAGCACTGTGGCGAGATATGGATGCAGAAGCGAGGCGGCCATATCACGAGCAAGCTGCCCAACTCGCAACTGAATGGAAAACATCTCGGTCTAAAGCACCGAAGAAGAAATCTAATAAGGTATGTTGTGCCACTTTACCATGCTTCCAATTTACGATTGATCGTACAACGAAGCATATGTAGTTTATTTTTTTCTTTGGTATGTCATTAGTACACTTGATATTGCAGTCATGTATGTTCACTCGATGCTCGCCACTGCGATTCGTGGAGTGTTGCAACGGGTTTACGCCAGAACAGCGTGCAGTGGTAGAAGCCATTGGTTTTGGGTCCCTCCTCCATCTTCACAGCAGGTCCCTTAAGAGAGATTTATGTATTTGGCTTGTTAATCAAGTCGATGTACACAATTGTTGTCTAAAAATCAGAGAGTACTCCATTCCTATTTCTAGTTTAGATGTCAGTGCCATATTGGGGATTAGTCATGTAGGAGAGCCAGTCAGCACTTCTGGACCAGATGATAGAGTGGAGGAGGTCCGTAGTATGTTTAAGATTGAGAAGCATGGTATTCCCCTTGCAGAGTTGCAGTCTAGGTTAGCTACCCCTGAGTGTGGCCCTGATTTTATAAGAGCGTTTGTTTTATTCGCACTGGGTTGTCTTTTGTGCCCAAATGCGAACCTTTGTGCTAGTAGGAGTTTCTTACACACAGTGGTAGATGTAAATAGCTTGCCTTCCCTAAATTGGGCAGAGTTTGTTCTTCACCGCCTTATCGAAGAAATCAAAGTAGTTTAGTTGAAGAAAAAGCAATGCATAGGTGGTTGCATTTTGTTCTTGCAGGTGAGAACTGTTAATTCGAAGTATTCACATTACTTTTGCATTTTGTATATTTTCTGAATATACAAACACATATCCATGACGATGGTTCCATTGCTTGGCTTCTCTTTTCCAGTTGTTCTATTATGAGCGTGTTCTTCATGGCCCGCCGAACCCAGATAGACGATTGCCACGTTTGTTGTTTTGGACAAAAGAGCGTTTGAAGGCACGGGAAACCGCAGAGAGGAAAGCCGGTGGATTCGGCCTCGGACAGGTTTACTTTACTTTAAATTGTATATGCTGGCTCAGGTTGATGCATTATACAACAAGGTGAATTAATTGTGAGCATGTGTTTTGCAGGTAAATTTGGAGGCATTGATATCTGACACCGGTTTTGGAAGTTCCGCATGCAGAAGCGAATTTCCATCAAAAGCACAAGTATGGATCCGCTCCCCTCTTCACAATTTTTGACTTATAACGACATTGGAATGTTGTGTTTACTTATTTTCTATTGTGTAGTCCACATCGGAACGGTTAAAAGAGGATGTTCCAGTTACCCCTGAAGATATGAACTCTGAATTTCCTATTATTGACCCTGTAAGATATAGTTCATACCTCGTCTAACCGTTAATCGCCAATTTCCATTAATTATAGTCCTATTATTGACCCTCTAATGCAACCAACTCTATCATTCTCCTATTTTCAGGATGTGGCTGGTCGGCTGGTGCACATGCGGAAAGAGTTACAGATAATGAATGCTGCATATCGGACAGCCATCAGTGCTGTACGAGATGCATATGGACGCCGCGATAGTATAGCTGATAAAGAAAGCTAGTTAACTGAGATGTTATTACATTGGTGAGAGTCTATAATTGATAAAAGGAGAGGCTAACATGGAAAAGTAAGAGATGTATGGATGGTTAACAATGTGTTTTGCCAGGTTGTACATTGAAAACAATTAATAAATTGATATTATTTTTTCTCATTCTAACACTCAAATACCTGAATCATTGTTTTATGAACTCAAAATTCATAGACCTCTGACAAAGGGACTAAACATTTGCGATCATTAATTACTAAATTGCTCATCAAAATACTGGTTACTCTAACATTTTGTTATGATTAACCCAAAGTCATCTTATGCAATTGATGATGTGGTGCACCACAGCAAAAAAACCAACTCTAGAGCTCATCGACAAAATCTAGATGCATCGTAAAATAAATGATTAATCGTTATTAATAAACGATTACTCGGTTACCATCGGCCGCTATGAGCCCAGTTGTGCGTCGGCAATTATCGATTAATCGGAAGTTCATCCTGAAATTAGTCTCAGGAAAACGTCACGCTGGAATTTGAATCGGAACGTGTCCGACGAATCAAAAATGCATGATTCGTCGGTCATTCGTTACGATTAATCGGTTACCATCGGTTGCTATGCGCCCAGTTGTGCGTCGGCAATTATCGATTAATCGGAAGTTCATCCTGAAATTAGTTGGACATTAAAACGTCACGCTGGAATTTGAATCGGAACGTGTCCGATGAATCAAAAATTCATGATTCGTCGGTTATTCGTTACGATTAATCGGTTACCATTGGTTTCTATGCGCCCAGTTGTGCGTCGGCAATTATCGATTAATCGGACCTTAGTCCTGAAATTTGTCTTACAAAAACGACACTCTGTACCTTGAGTCGGCACTTCGTCGATGCATCAAACATTAATTGTTAGTCGGGCATCCGTTACGATTAATCGGTTAGCATGGATAGCTAATAGCCCAGTTTTGCATCAGCACTTTCGATTAATCGAATATTAATCCTGCAATTTTGCCTCAGAAAACGACAGTCTGTAATTTGAATCGCCAATTATCGATGAATGTATATATAATGGTTAGCCGGATATTACTTACGATTAGTCGGTAATCATCGATTGGTACCCAGAATTGGCGTTTCTTGTGGACACTTCCGATTAATCGACGAATTTTATTCGAATCGAATTGGGATCTTCATCGAAGATTTAAAAAGCGATTAACCGTTCATGGGATACAATTGCATTATTCGGTGGATACACTTTTGATTCGTGGGATACAATTTCATTATTCGGTGGATAAACTTTTTATTCGTGGGATACAAATTCATTATTCGGTGGATACACTTTTGATTCGTGGGATACAATTTCATTATTCGGTGGATACATTTTTAATTCGTGGGATACAATGTCATTATTCAGTGGATACGTATTTCTAATCGTTGCCAATTCGCGAAGTTCAGATGGTATCCCACGATTACTACACTTATATCCGACGTGACTTTCGATTAATCGATAGAATAAATATCGATTACTGCCCTTCGTGGGATACAATTTCGTTATTCGGTGGATACACTTTTTATTCGAGGGATACAATTTCATTATTCAGTGGATACGTATTTTTAATCATTGCCAATTCGCGAAGTTCAGATGTTATCCCACGATTACTACACTTATATCCGACGCGCACTTGGGAGAAACTTTCGATTAATCGATATAGTAAATGTCGATTACTGCCCTTCGTGGGATACAATTTCAGTATTCGGTGGATACACTTTTTATTCGTGGGATACAAATTCATTATTCGGTGGATACACTTTTGATTCGTGGGATACAATTTCATTATTCGGTGGATACATTTTTAATTCGTGGGATACAATTGCATTATTCAGTGGATACGTATTGTCTAATCGTTGCCAATTCGCGAAGTTCAGATGGTATCCCACGATTACTACACTTATATCCGGGCCGTTATTGGGGGATATCTTATTAGCATCGAGGATATAAATATTTCTTCGTAGGACACTCTTTAAGCAATCGAAGGATACTTATAGAGGTTCGTGGGAACAACCCGAAGAAATGGATTGTATCCTACGATTAATCAAGAAGGATATAATTCCATCATCGTGGGATACATTTCCGATACGATTGATCGCAAAATGTTCGATAAATCGGAGAAGAAAGAATGACCCATGAACGTGATCGATCATATATTGATTAATCGTAACGATGACGATTAACTACGTCGGGCGTTTGAAATTCAATGATCGGCAACTTATCGACTAATCGTTTATTACGAGGTTGATCGTAAGATAGTCGATTATACCCGTACAATTATCGTTTTGTCACTTAAACAACCGATTAATCATGGGATTTTGTCGATTAATCGAAATTGACGAAACCAAGCGACGCTTCATTTCGCGCACATATCTTCCAGGGGATCCCATCTTCCAACTGACGTGACCCTTGCGATTAACTCTCTTACATATTTTCGATGCGCGTACCAGTCTCATCATCTTCTCATTTGTCATTCCTCATTTCTCATCATCTTCTCCACCGTCCCTAGGGTTTTTTGCGTCGACTTCTTCTTGGGAGATAGCGTCAATCGTGGAAGTTCTTCTTCTGGTAAGTGATGCTAAGATTTTACAACTTCTTTGCTCCATTCCATTTCCAATGAACTAACCATTCGTGTACATTGTTTGTTGTTTGTTTCGTTTGTTTTTTGGGGTTTTGATCTTCTTTCGTGCGCCTCTCTCATTTGTGTTGCGCGTTCTTGAATGCTTGGATGATTTTGTCTGTAATGGCCTTGTGTCTTCCATTGTTGTTCTCGTCTGTGCCTTGACGTCTTTGCTTTAAAGGCATCATGCCCAAACGAAAAACCTTAGGTCGTAAGGCTAAGAAGGCAAGGACGCCTACCCCATCTCCTCCCCCTCATGATCTCCCTCCGTCCGGGTCAGACTATGACCCAGACGATATTGAGCAGGCTGTAGCCGGGGCTACGAGTTCGCCTTCGTTGTCTCCAGAACACGCACCATCCGCTGCCCTTGGGGGGCATGGGGTACGCGTCCACAGGCCATTGGTCGTTGAGAAAGCCGTGCTCAAAGACCAAATTTCGAAATATGGTTTGGAACCACTTCTTAAGCAAATAGGATGGGAGGGTATTTTGGACTGGGGTGGTGATGCAAACATGTCGGTCATGTGTCGTCTCTATGGGAATGCACGAGTTACAACTCTTCCCAATGAACCAGATCCTGCATTTGTAGTTGATATAAATGGTCAGGCTGTCTATGTCACCGCTGACCGCATCAGTGAATTGATGCACATCCCGCGTAATGAAGTGCGCACATTTGATCCCCCCCTCCAGTCGGACCTTGAGGAAGCAACGCGTTGCCTCTGTGGGAAGGACGCCGAGTGGCACAAAGCCGCCCTTACTGCTAGTAGTATGATGCCAAAGTATAGGGTTCTCCACCACATCTTAACATTTAATGTGTACCCGAGGCGTGGTAATAAGTATGACATGACTCCTGCCATGGTGATGCTCCTGTATCGGGTTGTTCAGGGCATTCGAATGTGTCTGCCAACGTTGATTTGCAAGCACATTTGCCAGTTTCTCCTCTCTGCCACTAGAAGTAAAGCAACATCCAATCCTAGAGCTCTTCCTTTCGCTTATCTGATGACCCAACTTGCCAAACAACATGGTCTCCAAGGTCCGGTTGACTCTACTGTCCGTTCAATCCCTCTCTCCAGGACCAACATCCAACTCATGTATTTAGATCCGTTGCCTCATCAGCGTACGGACACCGGGAGATCATCAAGCTCTCAGCAGGTGCAGCACCAGAGGGGCCCCAGCTACCATCAACATCATCCATGCCTTCTACATCATCCGTACCAGATCCGCAACGTGCACACCGCGGCAGGCGTCGAGGCTCCGGTCATCTGCATGGAGAAGCGTCGACTTCACAACCACAAGCTAACGAATTTGCAGTTTTCAAGGAGGAGGTCAGACAGGAGCTTGGAGGGTTGAAGCGACTAGTGAAGCGGGTGTTGCGGGTGGTGAGCCACATTTATACCTGCCAGAGTCAACAGGAGCCATCGCTACCACCTTTGCCAGAGTCCGATGCAGACGATGATGCAGGTGCAGGTGCAGCAGCAGAGGAGGCTGTGTAGTTCATGTCAGTGAAGATGTGGGAGATGTTTTTTTGGTTATCTTCACTTGTTTAATCGGTTAACTTGACTTTTTAAACTTTGATAGCTTTATGACTTTTTTTTATGTTCCCCCGCATGTAAGCAATATAATGTGGTATGTTTAAATGGGAATATTTGTGCGCTATCAAATGGATCTTTTGTTTATGTTGGTGTCTTTAATTTTAGTTGGACATTTGTCCATTTGAAATGTTTAAGATTAAGACATCGATGGATCGGAATATACATCGATTTATCGGAACATTAATCGGAATTTGCATGATTAAGGATCGCAACTCAAAAAGTAGAAATTCGATTCATCGGACACTAATCTCGATTGATCGTTGAAATATCGATCAATCGGTAAATTATCGATTTAAGAAACAGAGCGCGCCCTTCAGTCTCCTCACCATGCAGGATTAACCCTCGACTAATCGATTAACGACGATTATCCAATTTCGCCACTGCATGTACATATTTACGATTAATCGAAATGAATAACGATTAATCAAAGTAAATCAGATGAATCGCGAAATTGCCGATACGAAATACAGCGTAACCTTTTTCCAGGGGTTTATGCAGGATTAACTACCGATTAATCGAAGCATTAATTACGATTGAGCGCAATTACGATTAATCGATTCAAAGTCCAACAGATGAATCGCGAAATTGCCGATACGAAATACAGAGTGACCATTTTCTGGGGTTTCTGGGGTTTATGAGTGACCGATTAATCGATTTAATTACGATTGATCGTAATATTATTAGATTAATCGGAACTTTGTGATACCCGCTAATCGTCATCTGGAGCATTTCGATCGATGAACCTACGGTAAATCGGACTTGTTATCCATTGATCAATATTGGTCATGCGCTTAATCAAAATAATAACAGGTTAATCGTTTTTTCAGCGATTAATACAATGCCTTCATTAGTTGCTACAGCATGCTTTGAACTGTAAATGCACGTTGAACAAGACATATATAAACACCAAAACTTTCTAAGTACATGAAGTTCACATCGCTCCCAAAAATGAAAAAAACCAAAACATAAAAAAGAATTTGATATTCCTATGCATATTGTAAAGTACTTTATGTTCCTATGAATACAAAACACTATACAACCCCAAACATGGAAGTGTCTTCTCCAAGCATCACCCAATCTGACGATGCAACACCTTATCCTTTAACCTGTTAGTTGGATCCAACACCAAATCCGCCATCACCTTCTTCCTAAAGTACGGGATATTATCCTGCTTCATAACAAGTAATGATATTAACTTAGCATCGAACAATCATCTATAGGCTAATAAATGCATATGATGTAATTAAGTTCTGGAAAAAGATAGCATGCCTGTCCAAATTGAGGGTTTAGCACATGCCCATCCCAAAACTCCATAAACTTCAACACAAAAACACCACAATCATACCTACATCACAAGTTCGGGGTAAACAAAACATAAACGTATTAGAACAGTGTCGAACACCAACCATCCACAAAGACATTATCTTACCCGTTCTTTTGATAAGGCACTGATGCATACTCCCTATGCCATGATGGAATCCCAAACGGTCTTGCGTGGACAAATGTCTCAAATAAGTCCTCAAAAAATTTTGCCTGCCAAATTAAAAGGATGCTTAGAAGGATGCTTAGCAAATATAAATTACAAATTAACAATGGAAACGCAAACCTACAAGTTTATTAACCGCCTCCCCTTGCAAACCTTGTCTAGAACTACTATCCGAGTCCAACAATTCAAATCTTTTTCCTTTCACATTCAATACTACAAGGAACCAATGGTTCCTTTGGCATACTGGTAGAAAAATCTACATAAAACATTAACTATTAATTAGGAGGAGAAGCCCAATCTAAACATGTGATTGGAAGAACTTGCAAAAATTACTGAGAGAAGAACATTATAAGACAACATGTTTTTTATTTCCATAAAAAAACATACTTAATTTACCATTTCACATTCACGGAGGAGAAACCCAATTGTTTTCAGAGAGAAGTACTTCTTATACATCGTATCAATCTCCTCTTTGCCGTTTATGATTATATCCTATGATTTACAATAGAATTAGAAACGCATGTGCATACCTTATTACACAAATTTAAAGCAAGCTAGAATAGTCAAATATGCTTACAGTGACAACGGGAGAACAATAATGCTTTTTGACTCCTGATGAATATAAACCTTGTCGGTTGATAAGGCAAATAGCATATGCTGCTATTACCTATATTACATAATACATAATAGATATAACCGTTAATATGATTGTGGAATTAACTAGCTATACAACGAGATAAAACTAACATACCATGCTGCCGACCCAACATCCATCTGCCAAGCAAAGCATCTCTTCCACTGTAACATGCATTCCAATGTAATCCACAACAACCAAGCTACACAATAATAAGAAATTCATGTCACAATCGAAACACTACATCGAGGGAAAACTAATTGTGTTTTCCGTCGATCTGGCACACAAATATAAGCATCTCCACACATTAACTTCATGTTCTCTCAGAAACAATATATATAAAGAATTACTTACTTTGTTGGACGCAATTCATTTACATATTCGACAACCCGCTTTTCATCAGGCTTCAACGGAGGGAATTTGTGTTGGACAACGAACGGAGAACACAAATTTTTGGGTTTCTTAATCATTCGCTTGAATTTACTTGAAGAAACAACCTTCGGTTTTGGTGACGCAATCTCCTCAGCAACTTGCACCGGTGACCCTTGCTCATCAGCAACGGCTTCAACCGGTGATAGTGATCGTCTCAACTCATGGGATGAACACCAATCATGGGCTGAATCCGGCTGTTCACCATGGGTTGCTGTGTCTCCGCGTCTCTGGAGGTACAACTTCAATTCCGTGCAATGACGCTGCATCTCTTGAGCAGCAGCTGCCATCCGGTCCATTTGTTCCTCTAATATCTGTATCAATAATCAAGTGTTAAAATTAGATTCAAGTGTGAATATAGAATACTAGTTAACCACCTCACAACTTTGTGCTTTCTCCCACCTGAGATAGATTGCCAGGCAATCTGTCATTTCCTCCACTTGCCATATGTGTGTTGGATAACTCCGTCTTCCTTAAGGCTTATCTACATTTCATTCACCAATTTCAAAAATTTGTTTTCCTCAATATTCAGAATAGAGCACCACATCGCACTAATAATAGATAAAATAGCCGTGTCGAGTTAACCATTCAAAGCACTTAAACTTTTTATAAATATTTCATAATTATGAACAACACACCAAATAACATTGAACAATAGGTTAATTAACCCATTAATGGAACTATTACAATCTTATTTTACAATGACCAACTTGACCATTTCATTGTTAGATAAAGCCTAAATTACCTAGCCATGATATTTGTTAAATAACCCTACAATTATATTTCTCTTAAATGACATATACTTTAATATTTCCAATTTCTAGGCTTTTGTCAGCTAAAGTGGCCTTGTTATGCCTTCTAACTCATAAATTTTAAACAAATGTATTTAATTTTTTTTTTTAAACTTCGACATCATCTCTATTACCCATTAAGAGTCAACATGCTACCCACAAACATCTTTAAACTAAACACACCAAATGACATTGAACAATAAGTTCATTAATCGATTAATCGACGTGTACTCGATTTATTGGATGAACAATGTGTTCATTGTTCGATTAATCGCCTTCTGTTGAACTCATCGATCAATTAAACCGATGAGCTTCAGGCGATTCCAATGAATGTAAACACACCAAATAAGTTCATTAATAGATTAATCGACTTGTAATCGATTTATTGGATGAACAATGTGTTCATTGTTCGATTAATCGCCTTCTATTGAACACATCGATCAATTAAACCGATGAGCTTCAGGCGATTCCAATGAATGTAATCCACAATGTTCTTCGTCACTTTCACATGGTGTAGGAAACCCAAATACATCCATCACTCACGGATTAGGAGAAAAACGATTGACACAAGATTATGCTTAGGGAAAATCGGTTCGGTTCATACCTTGCAGTGATTCCTCCACGAAATCAATGAGCTGCGCCAAACCTCTAGATTGAAACCCTCCACGGCCGTTTTCTTCTTCGCTCGACAGAAGCAAGCCCCAAACGAACCAGATGAATTCGTGAGATGGTACAGATGAGAGGGGTTACAATGGCTTTCAAACCTTCTCAATCGCAAGCGCCAATGGTCGATTCTCACGCCGGGATGATGGGTCGCCGTCGCTCAGGGAAGCCTTCAAAGTTCCAAACGGTTTCGCGCTTAATCGTTCTTTGAGAACGACAGGGCTTGGCTTTTTTCGAACGAAGAAGGAAGGGCAAAATGGGGTATCCGACTTATGCTACAGTGTTTTTGGACTACTTGGTAAATAGTTTTCAAAACTTGCATGCTTCGGTAGGAAAGAATTTTCAACGGATGTTTTTGTATTTACTTTTCAAAAGACACCCGTATTCGAAATTTTCCCTTTACAATACTCTTGATATGTATTTTTGTAGTGTTAATACGTTATATTTTGAATAACTATTAAAAACATTCTTTATATGAATTTACTAGTGTTAGGTTTCAACATTGAAGACTGAAATTTTGCCACCTACGATAAATAAATTGTGAGAAAAAAATATATATATGTTTTTTAGTTTGTCACCTACGACATTTAAATTGAATACATAATTTTAATACTATATTTAATTTCTAATAAATTAAAATAAAGGGATTTTTTTAAAATTTTAAATGTTTAAAGAATATGAAAAATGTGACATAAAGAAATACATCGCTGCTCAAATCACATACTTGCAAAGAAATTTTTTTAAAAATATTTTATTATTTAATATTTTTTAAGATTTGCATATGATTTTGTATTGATTTAGAAAAAGTATATGGACTTTGCATAAAAAAGATGCACCAATGAAATATATTAACGTAATGAAGGATATATATCTGGGAGCATAGACTAAAGTAAAAACTATTAACGGTGAAACAACTGATTTTCCGATTAAGATAGGTTTGCATCAATAGTCAGTTATTAGCCCTTCTCTTTACTTTAGTTATGGATGAATTGAAGAGTTATATTCAAGATAAGGCACTTTGGCATATCTTATATGCAAATGATGTAGTATTTGTGGGTTACACTAGAGAAGAAGTAAATTGTAACGCCCCAGATCCAGTTCAAATAATCAAACCCGAAGTGTTAGTGAAAATGGGCCAGAACAAACTAAAATTTATGAGGAATTAAAATTTTTAATTATATCAGAGTACAATTGGAAGCATAGCATAATTAATCCAATTTGAACAAATTAATTTACAATAAAAAGTTCTTTAATCTGAATTAATTCTAGAGTCATGAATCATAATTCTACCCATGTGCACACTACCCCAAACTTGACTATCTCTCCAAGCATACCTGAAAAATAGGAGAAAACCGAAGTGAGATATAAATCTCAACAAGTAACAAGGTGCATGCAATAAAACAGTTCATTTTAGAAAATAGTCATGAGGTATAACGATAAATCAAAGCAAAAATAAATAAATTCAGTTCCACGTTAACAATTCCAAACAAACAATAAAACATACACAATACACTACATGTGACATCACATGATTCATGAAGCAAGATAAGTCTTTGAAAAGATACTCTTCATTCACTATGCCACCATGTGACTTATGAGCAAAACTAGTAATCACAACTCTCATACCAGTAACTGGAATTTGAAATATGGGGCCTAAACATCGACTTATTGTAAACAAAACTCTTGTACCAGCAACTGGTATCTAAAATACAGAATTTGGCATGTACCACCCAAGCATGCAGCCACTAAATCTAAACATGGGGATGGCCACTAATCCACACATACAGGGCACCTCACCAGCAACTAGTATCTGAAAAGAGACCCTATTGTACATGAAGATCTCCCAAAGCAAATTAACTCGCAAAGGAAAGGCGATCACAACTTTAGAGTAATCAATCCAAAGGAAATACCCTTTCACTATCTAGCTTAGCCTATGGATCCATATACAGCTATGCCCGCTAGACACAACTCACACATGTCACAACTTATCTTGTTTACAATTAATTTACCGATCCATATGCATAATTCTATAATCCATGATCTCAATTATAATAATTCAAAATCAATAATCATATCTCATTCTCAGGTGATATCCATGTCTCAATCTCATTAATACAAACACATAGTAATTGCATCTCTAGCACGGAAGAATACACATTTCTACTGCAAGAGGAATACACACTTCTACAGTAGAGGATTACACATCTCTACTACAAAGGATTACCCATCTCTACCGTAAAAGTTAGTATCAATTCAATCATAGGAAACAGTACCACTCAACCATAATAGAAAGAACAATAAATTTAGTCATTAACCCCAAAGTTAACTCTTTAAAGGAAACACATCCAAAACCACAATGAAATCCTCAAACCAAATTTTATAAGTGTTGACATACTTGAATCATACCTATTTAAGTGTTAGACAAGTTGGTAAATCATATTCAAAAGAAATAATTTAGTTCCTAGGTCTTGACTAAAATTTTACCTAATTAAACTATCCAATTATGCTCAAATGTCCTCATTTAAAACCTAAGGTGTCAAATTTTGTCATCTTTGTTAATTTTCACTTCTAGCAGTTCACACAGACCCATGTTGAAGTTTAGGAGTTGGTTCTACTCTCCAAATTTATATTTAACTAGATCTAATCCACTAATTCCACCAAATAGTCCTTTTAAGTACCTTTTTATATTCATCATTCCAAATTATTAGTTTTAATTCTAAATTTAATTCCGTCGGTTCTTACACCTGAAATTAACCTCTATACAGGTGTTACAGTAATTAAATTGCTGGAAAAATTATTAAATATTTATTTGGACCTAAAATACCCAAATTCCAATTTTCTGGAAGATTTTCCGGCAGATTTTCTGGTATTTCCAATTTTTCTGAATTCTATGATATTCCTCTAATTTTAATTGATTTAAATTTAATGTTAATAAACCTAAATCATCTCTACAACACTCTAAACCTATTTTTACCAATTGATTGCAGATTTATGAATATCTACAAAGATCAAACCTACTCAATTTAATACTTTTCTATTTTTCTTCAAGAACATGAAAACTTGCCGGTGAAAAACAATCCAATCCATGAAATATGATTTTATCTAAATCAAAACAATCAAAAATCATCCAAAATCACTAACATCATGCAGTTCTTCCAGTTTTCAAGTGATTGCTACTTGCCTTAATACGCGAAATCCATCTTCTCATTGAATCCAGAAATGTATCCAAGTTTCTGCTATTATCACACCATTCTAGGGTTCTCCAGACAAGATCTCCACCGTTCAGATTGTAGCTCTACCAGTCATGAACGAAACCTCCAAATTTGAGGTTAATCCAATAGTTGAATCTCTCCCGATCTAATTTTGATGAATGCTGGTCGGAGGTTTCTACAACAACTCCTTTCTCTAGAAGCTTTCTTATTTTTCTTCTCTCTCTCTCTCTCTCTATATCCTCCAAACGTGTGAGTCCTCTTTTCTTCTCCTTTTCCTCTATATAACTTGACTAGAAGAAACCCTAAATCTTCTCTAGTGTCTTACTTAATAAGTTAATCAAATAGGTATCCAATTTTCGTCCATAATTTAATATGTATTTCTAAATATTACCTAAACACCCCAGTAAGTCACTTTTTCTCCAAATTAAGGCCCATAATTAATCATAATTACCAAATTGCCCTTTTCCTTCTTTTAAGCCATAATTATTGCTATTTAACTTCAAATCTAACCCAACCAAATTTAATTTTCTATTTTCCAATTCTTTTTATTTATCTAATGATTTAATTTATTAATTGATCCATTTGGAATTTACTAAAATACCCTTTTATCTTCCAAGATTGATTTCCTTTCAAAATTGTCTTTTATTTTAAAATTATTATTTATTTAAATTATTAATCCTCAAATTTCCACTCTTTTATTTCCACTTTATTTATACCCCAATTTTCTTCTATTTATTTATGCCTTAATTATTATCCAAAAATTCAAGGTCTTACATAAATATTAAGCTAGAATCATAGAGAGATACCTTTGAATTAAGAATCAAACCTCTGCCAAAGACTAAATATATGAAACGCCTTCACAATAAAAATCACAATATAACTAATGAAACTATTAGAATTGGCAATCAGGATATCTCTTTAAGTAATAAGTTCAAATATCTTAGATTAATGGTACAAAAAGATGGAAAATTTGATAAAAATATTGCACATAAGGTTAGAAATTGGTTGGTTTAAGTGGAGGGGTGCTTCTAAGGTTTTGTATGATAAACATGTTTCGCTCAAACTAAAGGGTAAGTTTTATGAGATAGAAATTAAACCAGCTATGTTATGTAGTGCAGAATGTTGGGTGACAAAGACTTAACATGTTCAAAAAATAAGTATTACTGAGATGAGAATGCTAAGACGGATTTGTAGCAAAATAAGAAATCAAGACATTTGAAAGTGGTTAGTCATAGCTAGGCTATCAATGGGCTGGATATCCAATCCGATTAGTTGAATATGAATCTTAATATATATATATATATCTGAATATCTGAATCCAATTATATGGATTTGAATATAAGATCATACATTTTCAACCCGATAAAGATTCAACCGTTTATTTTGCACATATGTAAGCCTTTTAAGTTTTTTTTCATAGAGTATAGAATGAATGAAGGTTTCATATATTATTTATTTATTTAGGTCATAAAATATGATAGATTTGAATTTAGTATATCCCCATTTGATACACTAACTTAGGATTTATAATTTTTTAATTTTTTTTTTAAATATTATCAGATTGGATTCGGATATCAATTAATCGTTTGAATTCAAATTCGAATTTAGATGTAAAAGATCCATCAGCTTTCATTTCAAATTCGGATAATCAGTATTCCTTATTGGATAGAATTATACCAAATTTGACCCATTTATAACCCTAGCCATAGGATGCATTAGGGATAAAATATAGGAGAGCAAGACAAGGTGATAAGATCATGTAAAGGGACCTAGAGATGCACTGGTTAAAAGATATGAGAGTACACAGGCCTAAGTGAGTAAGAGTGAGACTTAAAAAAACAGATGAAAACTATAAAACAGAACTTACAAAAACGTAAATTAACTAAAGATGAGATATTTGATAAAGTTGGATAAAGAGACAAGTTCGTGTCGCAGAACCCATTTTGATGAGAACTGACTTACGATGATTTAATAACTTTTTACATTCTCATAAAGCTTTAATATATGAATATAAAAATTCAAGTGAACTTTAAAGAATCCTTGCCAAAGATATAATAGTAAACTAGATGATCAAGGGAAGTATTTCTAAACTTCAAGTGATGTTGGTTTATACCATATAGAGATTTACGCACTGTTTTGATTTTTTTTTTCCGTACAATAATCCCTTAAAATGGTATTTAAGCACTGTTTTTCGTTATATAGGAAACCCAACTCATATATAGAGATTCATAATCCCTTCATTGGATGGCCTGGTTTAGAAAATATTGGAATTCAGGCAGCAAAGTTCGACAGCATGGTTGCCATCTGATCTTCATTTGGCAGCAATGGAGACAATTGAATTCAATTATACAATAATCCGAGTAAAGAAACAATCATAGTTCAATTCAATTATACAATCTAATCTGAGTATAAATAATCGTAGTTTCATTCTTATAGACCGTACATGTTTTGCACAAGATCAATGAGATAGGATCCAATTTACAGATCCATCGTCTCACCTTTTGGAAAAATAAACACATGAACTTGATAATTTTATTTTTACAGGGTAAAAAAAGGTATATAAATACTACAAGTGTATTATTAGGGTTATACAAAATTGAATAGCCATCTACGTCCTGATTTACATTTCAGATTCAGAGAGTGTGGGGATATCATATTTACCATTCAATCCCCCTTTTAACAATGTCTGCTGCCGCCAACATTATTTACCACTGCGTTTTGCTCAATCTCAGATCATGTGTTCTAGTCAACATATGTGATATCTTCCTTTGATATGTGCAATTTCCCTCTGTCCCCTTTGTTGTTTCTTTGTGCTGCATCTGGTTGCCCTCGCTGAAATGCACATTAAATTTTATTTTCAGACACGAGAGAATCACACAAACTGTGGTGCTTTGAGTGACATCAAGGAAATATGTAGAAAGAAGAGGAAGAAAATTACCATTATGCAAGTCAGAAAAAAATAGAAACCTTAAATCCACAAGGAAACCTTAGAAATCTCATTTTAATCTCTTACACCCTACACATCGACTTTATAAAACCCTAAAAAAAATGCAGAAACCTGCTCAAATTGTCACTTTTAGCATACAGGAACACAGTAGGAGTCGAACTATTTATCTTTAAAGCACTTAAAAGGCCCAATACAACTACGATAAAATCTCAAAGTCCTAATATTACTCATTTAAGTAATCCAAAAAGACAATCATTAAGTCACTACTTATAATGCATAATAGGCCCACTTGCCCAACATCATTGAACCATATTTATGTCAGAAACAAACTATGTGATATGCATTTCACAGAACAAATGGCAGGGCGCAAGACACAGTGTTGGGTAGTCCTGAAGCCAACATAGAAGTATCAGCTCTCAAGAGGAATCGAGGATTCAAATGGAACTGATATTCATCAAATGCACCCCCACAACCCCCCTCTTTCTTATAGACTACTCGGTGCCAAAACATCTAACCACGCATGTGCACACAATTTTAAGCAAGACAATCTCATGCGGCCTAACAATCTAGGCATGTGGTTAAGATATTCAGACCACTAGCCAACCAAGCTACGTGCACTAATTTCCAGGAGTATTCTAGACCATCCCTTAACTGATAAATAACCACATATGAATCCCCTTCCACCACAAGATCTCTAAATGTCAAATGACCTCTTATTTGATGAACATAATGAATTATTGATGACTTCTAAGCATGTAACAACCAACATAAATGATGAGCATAGCATTATTCCTCTCCTTTTTATTTTTTACTTTTTTCATTGAGTCCTAGCTTGATAAGTCTCAACAGAGTAAATATGTATTGTTTTAGAGATTAGGCACCAAACTGTAAACTAATAGGTCATTCAACAGTTCATATTTCTTTTAACCATCAAGATGGCTTTCACGATTTTATTGAACGTGATAATAGACAAGAATCAAGGAACACAAGGAAAAGCTAAGAAACAAAAACATATACACACATTAGAGTCAGGTGCCACATCTGAATAAATATAAGAAAAGAAAATGAACTCAGACAAATTATGCCCAGAATGGATGAGAATCCAAACGTTTCGATTAACAATACTACAGTCACCACCTCCGAATAGCTATATGAATACAAATCTGACTTTGGAATCTTCGATAATGTGAAACTCTTTGACAGGGAATGTTTTTAGTGGACACAGTCACACCATATATAGCCTGCAAGCCTCATTATCCCTACAGACCAGATGGACAAAGTACATACTAGATGGATCATTTCCCATATTTTCTGAAGGATAAATGCCTCTACCCATGTCCTGCTTCGTTGTGTTCTAATGGGAAAGGTTGCAAGTGACCCGAAAATTTTCTTGATGAAAACCAATTCGACAACCCCCCCAAAAAAAAAAAAAAAAGAAAACCCAAAACCAAAAGAAAAAGGAAAAAAAAAAACTTCTACCCGAATAAATTTTTTTTTTAAATAAATGCATTACACCTGTTTGAAGAAACACATAACTATGAGAAACCCGAATCTCATGGTCTAAGTTTCAAATTGCTTAAACTTAGCCTGAGCTTATGGAAATGGAATAAAGAGAAGTTTGGAGACCTGAACTTAAAAGCCAACACCTTATATGAGGAGATTGTTAGGTTACAGGAAATCACAGAAAATTCAGATGATCCTCAGGTCATAAAAGCTGAGCAAAGACTTCAAATAGAATATCATAAAACTCTTAAGTACCAAGAAATGATATGGGCTCAAAAATCTAGGATCAATTCGATTAGAATCAAAACACAAAATTCTTCCACATCTCTACCCTAACCCGTAGACAACTCAACAAAATAAGTTCAATTAAGGAGGAAAATAATGAGGATATTCCTGAACCTGAACAAATAGAGGAAATCTTTGTAAATCATTTCAATAAAATGTATAACGGTGAGCAAGAAGAATTCAATCTTGAGCTTCCCACAAACCAAAATCTTAAGGTCTCTGATAGTGAAAATGCCTATCTTCTGTCTGATGTGACTAATGAGGAAATAAAGGGAACCATTAGTCAGTTAAGTGCTCTAAAAGCACCTGATCCTGATGGTTACCAAAGGATATTCTACTTAAATTCTGCGATATTATAGGAGAAGAAATTTATAACATTGTTAAAGCTCTCTTTTGCACAGGCTACCTGGATAACAGCATAAACCACACTTTCATTGCCTTAATTCCCAAGGGTAGCCAACCCAGGAAACTAGAGGAATTTAGTCCTATTAGCCTGTGCAACTTCTCCTATAAGGTCATTAGTAGGATCATGGTTAATAGAATGAGGAACTTTGTCATGAAAATAGTTGCTCCTAACCATAGTGCTTTGGTCTTGGGTAGAACCATCCATGATAACATTATATTATCCCAGGAACTATAACACACAATTAGGAAAAAGAAAAAAGGAAAGCATGGTTTCATGGCTCTTAAAATTGATTTATCAAAGGTCTATGATAAGATTAGCTTGGGGTGGGGGGGCGCCATCAACAAAGCTATAACTTATTGAGGTTTCTGCCAACACTAGATTCAACTCATAATGACCAGCATAACCACCGTGAGTTATAGTGTGTTAATTAATGGATTTGCCTGTGGTTTCTTTAAACCATAAAATGGAATTAGGCAAGGGGATCCTTTGTCCCCCTATGTGTTTATTCTCACTCAGCAAATCTTATCGACCTTATTCCTTATAGCTGAGATGGAGGGACAAAGGGATAAGAATAGGAAGAAATTGTAGACTTATAACCCATTTGATGTATGTAGATGACCTTCTTATCTTTGGCAGAGCTAATATTCATGAGGCAGGCCAGCTGACCAAAATCCCTAGAAACTATTGTCGATTTGCAAATCAGGACATTAACCATTTGAAATTTGAACTGTTTCTTAGTCCTACCATCTCTGGCAGAAATAAAGGAATGTCAAGTAGAATTTTCTCTATTAGACCTGTGGATAAATTTAAAGTCTGCCTTGGTACCCCCATTATTCATGGAAGACTTCAGCCCACCCAATTTTATGATTTCATCTCTAAAATTTCCAAAAAACTCTCTGGATGGAAAGCAAAGCTTCTTAGCTAAGCAGGGCATGCCACTCATATTAATTCCACCATTATGGGCATGCCCCAACATCAGATGAGTTGCACGATCCTTCCTAGCTGTGTTAAAAATGAAATTGAAAACAAGCTAGGAATTTCTTTTGGCATAAACCAGGCAAAGAAAAAACATTGCACACCATCTGCTGGGAAAAAAATTTGTTGCCCAAAAAGGCAAGGAGGGCTCTACACCAAAAATCTGCATATCTTTAACATGGCCCTTCTAGCCAAGAAGGCTTGGACAATCACTAACAATGAGGAAAGCCAGTGGGTGGAATTACTAGGAAACAAATACATTCATAACACTGATTTCCTTGATTATGTGCACAAAAATTCTGATTCCGTTATCTGGAAACACATTACTAAAATGAAGGTCATTAAAAAAGGCATGGGCTGGGACATTGTGGATGGTTCCAATATTGAGATCAAGGATCTGTCTTGGCTTCCAAAAGATATAGACAGGAGAAATCCAAAGTTTGCCTGATGAAGGAATATACTAAGGTCTTTGATCTCATTGATCATAACTCTTAAGACCTGGAAACTTGAGCCCCTCAAAAGTATTTGGCCTCAGCATATCCTTGATAGCATTAGTGCTATTCATCTGGCAAACTGTGATACTCATGATAAAAGAATTTGGGCAGCTAATAAGAAAGGAAAGTACACTTAAATCTGCAAATCCATTCTTAATGCTCCCAACAATGGTGGTGGTAATTCCAAATGGCTGAAACTGCAGAAGATTCCTACAAGCCAAAGGATAAAGTTCTTTGTTTGGAAAACTGCTATTTCTGGAATAAACACAAGTGATATCATGAATGCAAGATTGGGGACTCCTTTTGAGCTCTGTGTACTTTGCAATGAAGCCAAAGAAACTGCTTGGTACCTATTTTGTGAATGCCATTTTACAAGGGCCATTTAGTTCAAAGCTACAGGTGGTCGATTAGATGAAATAAGTCAGTTGACAAATATCAAAGACTGGTTATTCCACCTTATGGATTTGAAGGTAAAACAGATAAAGCTGCTACAAGGAACTACTTGGACTTGGGCCAGCATGGCTTGGTGCATATGGTGTATGACAAATCAGGTAATTTTTCAAAATATAAGAAACCATCCATCCAACTAACATTGTCCTTTCTCTTAGTGACACAGGAAGACTCTAGGCAGTCAAAAGATGCACTTACAAAAGCTGGATGTAAAGAAAAAGACGAAATACAGATACAGTGGAAAAAGCCAAAAGAGGGATGGGTCAAGATTAATGTAGATGGAGCAGCTAAAGGGTATCCGGGTGCTGCTGCTGTTGGAGTTATAGCCAAAGACAGTCAAGGACTATTCATGGGAGCCATAGCACACTACATTGGTATCTCCAACTCCCTGACTACTGACACATCAGCTGTTCTTGAAGGACTTAAGCTTGGATTGCATTTCAAGTGAATAACATCTGTATTGAAAGTTACTCAGAAGCCACCATTCATCTCATTGGAGGAAACCACCAGAACATCCCATGGTTTTTGAATAACATTTTCCATGATATCTTTCTTCTCTCTCGTCTTTTTTTACTCGTAAGGTTTTGTAAAGTCCACTGTGAAGCTAACATTGCTGCGGATTTTTGTGCAAACTTTGCTATTAACTCTTTTCCTTGCTTCTGGAAATTGAATCCTCCAGGTGAGCTAAGAGAATTGTTACAGACAGATATGTATGGGAGGGATTATCTAATTTTTAATAAAAGTTTAGTATCCTTTTACCAAAAAAAAAAAACAACCCGATTCCTGTCAGACCTGAATCAGTGAGAAGAAAGCTGATTTTTTACTTTTCATATATGTTCTTCGCCTTCTGACTAACCAATGGATTTTAGTACATTTGATAGGCCAGATTTTTTAACTTCAAATAACCATAATAACCTGGAGATGAATATTAAGATTCTGAAACACATATTTTATGTCATACTTTCATGAAATCTGTGAATGTCATAAACAATTTGGTTTCCATATATGCATGCACAAGGCCAGGCTATTAGCACCCGTGAAGCAAGTGGTAATCCTGTGACTTTACAAAAAACTAGTTTACCGTTATTGTCTTTGTCGACTATACAGTATCACTCAAATGTACTGGCTTTCAACCAAATATATGGTTCTCATCTAATAGTCATACAGGCCAGCAATGTAGCCCAATTGGAAGCAATTATCATTGTGAGCAGAGGCATTTGAGTGGAAGACCATCGTCAGTTGACCCATTTTGTTTCCTGATCTCTATTCTGCATTATACAATCAAATGCCTCTATAAAAAGATACACAATCGTATGATTGTTGCATTTCTTTGGTAGATGCTCAATCCTGTGTTCACTTGGATGGTGAACGCAACATCTTTAGAAGAGGATAAGATGAAAAACTTTTATCTTGACAAGTATTCCGAGGGTTTATGGACTTGGAAACATTAATAAACCGAACATGTTTCGTTGCTTTCGAAACCAAATTATAAAAATGTTAGTGACCACACACACTGTGATAAATAGGCTAACCTATACAAATGTGCAAATCAATGACGTAATGAATAAGGAAAATTAAACTCTGTAAATCTTATTACCTTTCGTAAGACAAATGACAAATATAAATAAGCTACTTCCCATTCATCCTGGGATAATGTGCCTGCATATGAAAAAGCAAAGCTGGGACTTAAGAGAATATTTAGGTGGAAATGGAGAAAACTGTAGCACCAAGAGAGGGAAATCGGTGAAGCTCCATCTAGCTCTATCTTAAATTAATTTGACAGAGTTATAGAATACTCACTCTGATCCTGATTTCCGTCACCCAAGGCACCAAGTCTCCTCATAAGCTCAATGAATTCGGGCTTCTTTAAATACTCAGCAACAAATTCATGGGAGTTCTTTACAAAAACAAGCTCCAAATCATGCTGCAAATACAAATACAAGTAACATCCTTATAAAGAATGCATATACATCCCACAATAAGTCGTTTATCCATAAATATGTGGTAAAAATGAACCCACATGCCTACATGAACACATGCAAAAACACACCCATGCACAAGCAGGCAGGTGCACATGCACACAGAGGCATGCAAACATCAGGATATGCTTCTCTCCGCATTTCAAGCTTACTCCCTTCCGCTTTTCCAGACTATATGGATCTAATCTTCCACCTAATATACTCCATAAGAACAGAGCTGTAAACAGGCAAAAGAAACATAGGGGTGCTAGAAGAGTCTAATGAAGATGGAGAGCACCCAAGCCTGGAGTGATCAAGTTGAATGTGGATGGATCTTCCTTAGGTAATCCGGGTTCGTCAGGCATTGGTAGAGTCATGAGGGACAGCAGAGGTGTGATCTCCTTTCTTTTTGTGGTACAGCGGGCATAGGGGACTCCACTTGGGCGGAGCTTTTGGCTATTCTTTTTGGCATTTCAGAGGCTAAAAAGATGCGAGTTAGGGGTTTGGTTATAGAGGGACATTCGTCTATTGTGCAGAGATGGATGCGTAGTGATGGTATTGGATCGTGGAGGCTATCTCATATAGTTAGGAGAGCTCGAGCCCTGACTTGTGAGTTGAACGTCTCATTCAGCCATGTGCCTAGGGAGGCTAATGAAGTTGCAGATCGACTCACAAAGTTAGGTGCGGTGAGATCAGATATCTATGCAGGGCTGATGGTTGAGGAGTTCATGGACATATGCACGGGTTGAGGTTGGTTGGGATGGGCTAGGGATCTTGTATTTATGTACAGGTTTAGGTTGTTTGGGATGGACATATGTATGGGTTGAGGAGGTCTTTTGTATAAGATGTAGTTATGTCCATAGCGTTATGGGCAGAGTGTGGGGTTTTTTTAGGGCTACAGCTTTAGGCAGTATCATACTTGTAATTATTACGTTGTACACTCTTTTTAATCTATAATATCATTATTCATAATAAATAAAAAAAGATGTAGCTTTCCATGCATCTGGGAAGGACAATGTTATTCTTCACATTTTTTTTTCTTTTGTCCTTAACTAAAATACTCACTTAATAGCAACTAGCGAAAGGGAAAATAACAAGAAGCATAAATTAATAAATGAATCCAAGAATTTATATTCAGACCTCTTCTGCCAACAATTTGAACACATGAAATGGAACAATCCATTCAGGACAATCAACGGCATCCTGCAACAGAAAGCCAGATAATATAAACAAAAGAGTTAAAACATTTAGTAAATCTTAGATAACTACTCGTCCAAGGTGTTATAAATTTGCAAGTTTCTTGTCATTAAATTCATATACCAGTACCATGGTTTCTCATTTTTATAAGAGATGATATCTAATTAGTAAAGAAGATTACAAAAAGCCAAAAATAAGGGAAAGAGAGAGAGAGAGGAGGGGGGGGGGGGGGGGGGGGGGGGGGGGTGGGGTGCGGGCACAAAGCTACAGAAGGCATATGATAACCAGAAAACAAAACAAGAAAAGAGACAAAAACAAAACAAAACACACACGTATACACAGGGATAAACATAGAAGTTTCTAGCATAACCTAAGGTGTGACAAGCTCAGAACAAGGTGTTAAAACCACAGGTCAGGCTAATGCCTTACCTAAGAAAGGTCAAATAAGTCTCAGAGGTATGAACCACGAGATAATCATCACTCAAATCATCCCTCAATAATAAGATAACAAAAAATTTTCCTCTGCCGTCTGTCAGCCCTATCAATAAATCCCAAAGCTCTGTCCTCATTCCAATCTCAATGCCAACTAGACCCGTGTATGAATGTAGTACAGTGCTATTATGGTCCCTAAAAAACCCCTTTCCTAACAAGCATCAGCTATCCAATGGTCTCCCATCAAAGTTGAGCTTAGAGGTACACTTTGAAGGGGTCTCCAGAACTTTGGCCAAAGAGGAGAACATACCGCCGTCGTGGTGTAATAAGCACCTCAAAGTGGCCTAACCATTGCAAAGAAAAGAGCCTTTACGCTAATCTGCCTTTTGTAAAACATAATATAAGTGATCTAGGGCAATAGGTCTATGTATCCTAAAGAGTTGATTTTTTAAACCAAAGTGATTCACGAGAAAGCCTTGATCTTAGGCAATACATGCAATTTCCAAATAAAACAGGAAGAGAAAAAGCGTGGGCGAGGAGAGAATTGGTAGAGAAAATCCCTCTAGGATCAGAAGACCATATTTTCTAAGTATTCACTAAAATCCCATTTACAGAATTATGCGGATTAGACTCCTGTTTAGGTACTTAACACGTTTCTTTTTACATTTTTTATGTGGAGGCAAAGAAAACTTGCATGCATGATATTCGATAATAACCTGAAGAAGAAAGACAAACACAGTCAACAAAGGAGCAACAAAATTCCCCAGAGAATAAGAGATTTATAAAGACTATACCTCTAAGTGGAACTTGTACTTGTTACCAAAGGGGCTTGAAGACTTAAACCTCTGAACCAAGGAAAAAATATTTTATCAATGATATAATTTCCATGTAATAAATTTATTGACACATATTCCCCCTGGCCACACAAGGGCAATGTAAGTGGATAAAAATATATTCACCTTTTGAGAATATTCATCATCAAAGCGAATCCAATACACGCTATTACCGAACACCAATCCCTCAGCTGCATATTCACAAAAAAATTTGTCGTTAAGAATGATGAAACTGATTGGGCATACCCAACATCTCTCTTATTTCTAATAAATCTGTTATGGCCTTCCAAAAGAAGGAATGCTACATCAAAATATGTGTTACACTCTCCCAAGCATAACACAATCTTGATCAAAGTATTCATACTACAATAAGTTAGACACAAAGCAGCAGCTAATCAGGAAATTTTGTCAAGTACAGAAACACTTCAAAAAGTTTGATCCAATACAAAATTTCGTCATATCAGAATCTAATCAAGGATGAAAAGTTTGCTTTTTTTTGACACATAAAATAAAAAATAAGAAGCTTAAAGTAAAGAAGAGTGGAGAACATTGTTCTAGTGGCCCTTAAATCCTATAAAGTTGCAAGTGATTCTTATCAGTGAAAAACAGCTTTCCCATTACATCTTATCTTACCATTGAAAAAGAAAAAAGAGGTTTGAGGAGGAGGGGGGAGGGAGGGGTGTCTGTGTGTGTGGTTGGGGCGCGGCGAAGGCAGCATTTATACATGGCATTGGCCTCAAAGACTTCTACATGTTCTCAACTCTCTTGTTAGGTAACAATTTAAGAAATACAAAAAAAAAATAATGGAAAGCCATCAAGAGTGAACATACATACATACATAGATTATATATATAAAATAAAAAGTTGACTACCTTCTCTGAGCTTTTTGATGATAACATTTGCATCTGGCATTGTTCCAATGAAGGTGCCTCCAGGACGAAGTAATGCAGAAACATTGGCCAAGGCTCGTCTTGCACGTGCTTCACTAGACCATGAATAATGCATGGCAAACTGAATAATAATGTGTTAGTTGATCTGTTGAAGCTCTACAGTCATTACATTCAGTACTCACTAAAATTAATAGAATCCCAAGGAATTATATTCACGCATTGCATTATTCACTAAACCAGCATCATAATAAGGAAAATTTTAGAATATCAAGCACCATATATGTTCATTTATTTGAATTGAAAACATGAGCTAAATTGAAAATTTTAGAATTTAAACACCATATATGTTCGATTATTTGAATTACAACATGAGATGAATTGAAAATTTGCAAAGTTAATAACTCTACTATTATGGATTTTCACTAAATAAATTAATACAACAAACAAAACATATACATATACAACTCATTTTTTCAACACCATGTAAAGAGGGACACCTGAAAGGAAGTTCAATTATGGACGAGAGCGATTTGGATGGAGAGCCCGTGGTTTCGCTATGGTATAAGGTTTGCAGTTGGCCAAGGTTAGTCTATTTCACTTTTGGTAAGATTAGTAGTATGGCAACAAACCAATAAATCTATCCAATCCTAGAGCTTTTAACCCAGATGCAAATAGGGGAACAGATTATATAGTGAAGTGGGAAGTAGTTCGTGGAACCTGTCTTCTGCATGGAATCACTCATAGGTAAGATGGATCAGCATCTCAATTCTGCAGAATGGCATATTCACCACAGGCACATGCAGATAAACAAGATGGGAGAAACTGGATTCTGAACTCAGCTAAGAAATTTACAGTAATATATAGTTCTACAACTCATTGGATCGGGTAAAAATATGTTTCTAAGGCCATCTACAGTCACTGTTTTCTAGGGATGGCAAGGCATGGACTGGCTGGCACATGGGCCAGCACAGGCATAGTCTGTTTGGGCAAGGTACGGCACACCCAGATGGCCCAAACATTCCATGTTGTGCTGGCACGTTGGGGGGCCAGCACCAAAGGCACACCAACAGCTAGCCATTGGCTCATTAAAAAGTTGTTCTTTTTTTTAAATCAGGCTTTTTAAAGCCTTTAATTACCATTTTTCTACCACCACACAGCATGTAGCAGCTAATTTATGGGGTATACATGTAATTTCCCTAAAAAGACAATTTTAACCCTTACAACAGCCAAATGATATTCATTTGAGGGTAAGAGTGGTAAAAGGCCACTTCGAAATGCATATAAATACCTCTAACCCTTCCCATTACAAACCAAGCCAATGTTCTCATCTTTTCTACATTCTAAAACATTCAAGCTCTCAAATTCTCTAGTTTTCAATTAAATTTTTTTCTATTAAATTCTTCAAGCACCAAAAAGGTGGGAAGTGGAGTCTGGAGGTTGAAGCAAAAGTAGTTCAAGCTTCAAACTTCAAGAGAAGTATTCTTCTTGTTTAATTTCAGATTTTAAATTCATTATATATATATATATATCTCCTAACGTATCACCAAAAAATATATTATTTACATTATTTAATTAAGCTTAATTTTTTTATACTACATCAGAAAATAGACCCTAGGAAATTCCTTAAACCTGATGAAATTTCATTTCTTAATAAACCTATATAACAAAATTTGATGAGATCATGACAATGCTCCAAATGTTGCCACTGAAGATGCATCATCTTCCAGACCTACAAACAAAAGAGCTAGAACTTTTGCCGTCTAGAAAGATTTTAAAATTGAATAAGTATAAGGGGTCAGAAAGAGGGCAGTTTGTGTTCACTGCAAAGTATACTTTAGTTGAAAAAGTTCTAGTGGTAAAAGCCACCTACGAGAACATTTGCAGAACTACTTTCCTAAACATGGCGGAAGAGACCCTAGACAAACCCAAGTTTCTACTAGTTGGTTTAATATGTCAAACTTTTCTTATAGCCAACAAGAGGCTAAAGAAGTAACAGTAAAATGGATAATTCAAGATGAATTGCCTTTTAAATTAGTAAAAAGTAGATCTAATCTAATGGTAACAAAAATTTTAACACCACAATATACACAGTTTTCATGCAACAACCCTAGAAATAATGCTTAAAATTATACAAAAGTAAAAACAAGAATTAATTAAAAAAATTTCAAATATTAGTGAAAAGGTAGCTTTAACTCAGATATTTGGACAAGTAAACATAATATTGATTATTTAACTGTAATTGTACATTATATAGATGAAAATTGGAATATGGAAAAAATAATAATAGCTTTTAGTTTATTAACATATAACCATTCTGTAATAAGTATATCACATGTAGCAGTAAATATAATTAAAGAATAAAAAATACAAAAATAAATAACAGCATTA
Organism: Buxus sempervirens; assembly: GCA_947561395.2. NCBI lineage: Eukaryota > Viridiplantae > Streptophyta > Magnoliopsida > Buxales > Buxaceae > Buxus > Buxus sempervirens. The sequence continues at coordinate 8,035,701 of OX387195.1, forward strand.
GCACTTGATAATTTAAGTTCAAAAAATTTTATATATGATATTTTAAAAGCACAATTAAACTAAATTTCAATGGAAGTTTATTTCATATTTGATGTGCTTGTCACATCATAAATTTTATTGAGCAAGATGGTATAAAATCGTAGGACATTATATAAAAATATTAGAGATGCAATAAGATTTTTAAGAGTTTCTAAATCTTTACATAAAGAATTTAAAGTTTTTTGGAAAAGTTAATGGACTAAAACCTAAAAAAAAAACTCCCCTAGATGTTGAATATAGGTGAAATTCAACATTTTTAATATTAAACATTGCACTAGAATTCAAAGAAATACATACATATTTTTCTAGATAAAAATGCCAAATTGCTCACTATATGAGCTTGACAGGGGTAATAGCAAAAATTTTAAGGGATTTTTTAAGAGTTTTTTTTATAATGCAACAGAATTTTTAGAAAAGGGAAACAAGTGGCATCTGGTAGTGCAACATCAGAATTAACCATATACATAGAACGCCCTCAACTAAAATTATTAAATAAAGAAGACAGATTCTTTTGATCTCTTGGCCTAGTGGAAGCAAAATCAGGGTCACTATCCTGTACTTGCCACCATAGCACGTGATCTACTAGTGGTTCTAGTGTCCACAATTGCATTGGAATCAGCTTTTAGTGTGAAAAGTCCGCACGGCTCATGCCGAGCTATGCTGTGGGCCATGCCGTGCCTAACTCTTTACATTTTGGGCATGATAAGACACGACCCGGCCCAGCCGTGGGATCATGGCACAACCCTATCATGCCTGGGCCGTGCCATGCTGACCCGTTTGACATGCCTACTGTTTTCCATCAAAAGTAAAATTCTTTGGACATATCTTTTGCACACTATTTGATCATCAGAAACTGATTTATTCAAACAGATGCATTAAGTGCTGCAATGCAGTCGAATCGACACATAATTTACAGCACTGTCTCTTTGCATTAAAAGTTTGGAAGAGCTTCAGAAGACCAAATTTGGAGTGATGGATGTCCAAAAAGGTTAAGAATTTCTTGCAAACATTAGCTCAAGATAAGGACTTATCCTAGGGGCAGACACAGTTGTGCAGTCTTACACTTTGGGTGTTTTTTCCCTTGATATACCCTGTTATCCTCTACTACTTCTAATTAATTAAGATATTACCTTTAATAACCAAAAAGGAAAAACAAAAGGATGGAAAGGCAAAAGGAAAATTTTCTTTCATGTGATGGATACTAAATTTCTTAAATTTTACAACTCCTAAAACCGATTGTCAATCTGTGTTGTCAAACAAGAGATCATCTACAAATCTAGTTATACTGACCTTAGAAAAGTTTGGCTAAAATAGGAGTAGGAGCACCTACGCAGAAATCCATCAGAGTGTACAAACAATAATTAAAATAGGTAGAACCTAATTGCCAAAGCATATGAAAACTTAGCCTCTACAATGGATTCTGGTATCTTGTTTAGGAACTTTAACATTCTTACAAGATATAAGACAAAATAAAATCACCTGGCAGCTGCATATATCAAATGGTGCATCATCCTTCAAAACTTTATCCAATTGAACCTGAGATCCAACAGCATAAACAGAAATAGAAATTATATATTCGCAATTTGGTTACTACAATGAGATAGAAACAATACAAGACTATGGAAAAATGAGTTTGTCCAGAGGTCAGTAGCTTGAAGACATTTCTGACCTAATCATTCCATAGCCCCTATGTGCAATAACACACTGTATTTAATATCTGCAAGTATGAACATAAAGTGGTTGGTAATGTAGTACTTACTTTAAACATATGGTGCAAACACCAAAATATGCACTTTCAAATTTAAAGAATTATATATCACCCATTCCCAAAGGTTCTTGCTCAATATTGCAAGTAATAGAGGCTATACATCAAAAAATGACATCCCATGAATTTTTGGATGAGAAACTAAAAGAATATAGCATGGATCACAGTCCCAAGATGTTTTTGATATTACAAGAATCAAAGACCGAAGTTTATCCCTTAAACGAAGTAGCAGATAACATAATCTACCTCAAAACAGTCCCCACATAGAAGGCGTGCAGGGAATGTGAACTTCTTTCGACGTTGATGATGGTCTGCATCACCATTATACCGCGTACGACAGTCTTCTATCTGTGAACAGTTGATGAAGCCAAAGTAAGGGTAAATCACTTCAATTTCAATAGTTGACAACATTGAGATAAGAGAATTTCATGAGGAAATGATATGTACACAAAATGAAGATGTGAGCCACCGATCTTGATACATGCAATTTACAAGATTCTGAACATTGAGGATCATATGCTTGATAAACCAAAGAAAGATAACATAAAAACTTATTCAAAACCATCAAAGAGTGTGTCATTAGCATCTGAGACAAATGCATATTTAGTAGAAGATCAAGTCCGTTGATTAATCATCATCAGGAAAATTTTGTCTTTCTTTGGTTGGTAAATTATTAATCAATCAAAATTCAAAAGTGCACTTTAGACCTGGATTTGACCAGCAACAAGAATCCTCTTCCACCATTCCAGCCAATCACAAGCCATGTTCTCAAGCAAGTTGCATGTTTTATAATCCTCGTTTGACTCTAACCATGTATTCTTTGGATCTACCCTTCTCCATTATTAATTTCCACTGGCACAAACTCACACCTTCTAATTATCACTGCCATCAGTTTTCCTTTGACATGCACAAACCATATTTTCATTCTATTCAATATACTCTTCATTCGGGCTACTCTTAGTCTCCTGAATGCAAAATCTAATATTTCCCATTCTTTCTGCTCATCCATCTATGCATCATTGCAGTTACACCCATAACAAAAATGCATAGCTTCTTAGTTGCCCAATACTCTGTACCATAAAGCCTAGCTGAAATTTTCCTTTCCATTTAATCAGATTTTACTGGTGAGACATCTCCGATTTCTCCAGCCAGACCCAGTTCTGTGCATCTTGTTATTCTTTTTGAAAATTCCAAACAGCGGGAGCGGGGGGGGGGCACTGTATATAGAAGTTTTAGATAAAAAAAAAAAAAAAAGCAGGTAATAAACTTCCACAACTCTCTTCAATTTTTTTTAGAAATTTACGAATTACGAGAACTCCCCAGAAAGTTTTATGGAAACTGGGGTTCCCACTGAGAATCTCCAGCTAGTTGTTTTATCAGTGTTATATAATTTTTGCAGTTATTATTACTCATATACAATCCTATAGTTCTAGCACTTGAAATTATAAAACTAGAATCTTCTAGTTCAGTTCTTCATTCTCAAACCATAGAGTATTGTGTCCTTGTTTAGCATGTTACAGTAATAAGTTCTATTTCTCTTTGTTATCAGTTACTTTCTCATAAAATCGTTCACAAGAACCTAGACTTTATCTTAGCCATTAAAAGCCAAAATTTTTGGTTGAAAACTACCAAGAGCTCTAATCTGTAGATCTTCAGAAGTACTAATTTCTATATGTTGATACATGAAGAACCTTGAGTTCCAATATCTGTAAGTATCCTAGGACGTTGGATAGATCTAACAATTGGGCATAGTGCTTCAATACTACTAAGTCCATCAAACTTCTCCTCTAACAAGGCTCCCCTGATAAGATGGGTTTTTTTTTGGGCTAACCATGACCAAACCATCTATTTAAATATCTGTTCTCAGTTGTTTAGTCTCATTTTATGTGAGAGATCCCAAATTTTCAGATAATAAATAAAAAGAATTAAATATGAATATTGACGAATTAATGAGTTTATTTGAAAATAAATTGGAAAATTAATTATAGTCTAAAGTTTGGAGAACTTTTATCAATTAGGATGTATAATTGATTTAAAATAATGAAGAGATTAAATCTAGAAATTTTGGAAAAGATCAAATGGTTAGATATGGAATTATGAAGAAAAAAGGGTATTTTAGTCTTTTTCTATTAAGCCAATTAATAAATTGATTAATTAAATAATATTAGATCTAAAACAATTAATTAAATCTAAGTTAGGTTGAATTTGGATTTAGATAGCTTGATTTATAGCTTAATTAAAGGAAAAAGGACCTATTAGTAATTATACTTAATTAGGAGCTTTAATTTGAAGAACAATTAAGGTTTTGGGATTTATGAAGAAGGATTTTAGAAAGAGAGTTGAGGCCAAAAAGGAAAGTTGGGATAATAGGAAGGTTTCCAAATACAATTAGAACTCCTAGTCGGATGTATATAAAAGAAAGAGGATAGAGAGAATTAGGATTTTTCATTATTCTTGGTGGTTTCATACGGCTACAGAGAGAGTAAGAAGGAGATTCGTTGGACCTAAGGCAAGTAAAACTAAATAGCAAACCATGATTTATATCCCATACTTATGGTTTAGTTTGTTAAGTTCATGCTTTCCTGTGATCTTAGACGAGAAGAAAGATTGTTGTATTTCGTGGGGATTTCAAGAAGGTGATATCTGGATTTATTGGAGAGGATTTGATCTAAGAATCAAGGCAAGTAGTCCCTTCAAACTTGCACTAAAATCAGATTTTCATATTTCTCGGGATCCATGTTTATACGCGTGTTTTATTGAAATTTTGATGATCAAATCCTTGTATGTTATGATTTATTTGTTTTTAATTGATTGAACATGTTTAGGAGATGTTATTTGATGTGTTAGAATTGATTTGAAGTGATGAAAGCATGATCTATAATTTTAGTTTGAAATTTCAGAAGTTTCAAAAAAATCTAGAAATCTGCGATTTTGCATTAGCGCCCAAATCATGGTTCGAACGCCCATTTAAGCACCCTTTGTTTGGTATGTTTTTGTTTAGGACGCCCAATTCATCATTTGAACGCCCAAGCAGGTGCCCCGCCTGTGTTTTTTTTTTTTTTTTTCTTAAATAGGTAACTCGAGAGCTGATTTTAGGTAATGTGCGAGCGCCCAATAGGATGCCTCAACGTCAATTTAGGCGATGAATGAGATAAAACCCAGAAATCCAATGCCCAATAGGTCGCTTGAACTCTAAATAGAGTGTCCATACATAGATTTTCATAATTTGAGGTTTTGACCTATTTCAATTCTAACTTGTTTTTGAGTGATTTCAACTCATGTACCAACTAGATTAGGGTATTTTGAGAGTGTATGCATTGGCCAAAGAATTATTTGGATTTTCATAAGGATTTTGGGTACGTTCTACTAAAATGACTCATATTTTAGGGTTTTGGGAAAACATGTGGAATTCTTTAACTTGAAAAGTATTTATTGGTTCCAACACTTGTACTAGAACTATTTGAGCAAGTTTTGAGTTCCAGAAGGGTTGAAATCAAACTCGAACCTAATTTGTGTATTTTGACCATGTTTTGGTCTATGGTTAAAGAGACGAAATTCACCGTTTTCTAGTTCTTGACATGTATATGTATCCACGCATGTGGGTTTGTTTTATCATGTATGTGACTTAGCGTATGCTTTATATTCCCGCGTATGCGGCTATTTCATGGCATATGCCTTGTTTCTAGTATTAATATTTTGATTCACCCATGTACTAGCGTATGCCTTATTGTTCCCCATCCGTGTACTCAGCGGGACTTGCTTACATTTTAAATCCGTGTACTCGGTAAGAATGTGGTATTGGTAATTTGGTTGGAATATTAGGTTATGTGCCGTATGCCTTATTGTTCCCCATCCATGTACTCAGCGGGACTTACTTACATTCTAAGTCCGAGTACTCGATGGGAATGTGGTATTGGTAATTTGTTTATTGTTTCCCCATCTGTGTACTCGGCGGGACTTGCTTACATTCTAAATCCGTGTACTCGGTGGGAATGTTGGATTAGTAATTGGTTATTCTTCCGAGCACGTGTACTCGGTAGGAAGGTAGTTGGGTTATTTGATTACATTGCTTGGTTCATATCTTATACAGAATAGGGATTCTTGCATTGTGTTTGATAGTGATATCTTTCTGTTTACTGATGTGTTTGGTACTTTTAATGTGTGTGGTTTGTTTTGCTTTACTAGTTTACTCGTTGCATATTTAGAATTTTATAAGATCTATTTTCCGCATCACTACTTGCTGAGATTTTACATCTCATATGGTTTTATCGGTTTTGTTTTAAGATACTCCAGAAGAGGACGATATCGTGGGATTTTATTCTCAAGGGAATTATTCTAATTTCAGAGAAAAAGGCTTTTATTTTACGAAGTAGGCTTATTGTTACTTTTATTTGAGAATAGAACTTTTGAATTATCATTATGGGTTGTAATAGGCTTACTTTAGTTGACCTTGACCAGACTTGAACTTATTAATGGTTTTATATTGGATGTTGATTATTTTATATCACTCTTGATTTAAGGATTTTTATTATTGAAGTCGCACTCTGATTGAAGAGAAAAAAATTTAATTACCTCTAATGTCTAGTTTAGTTTATGATTTGAGACTCAAGTTAACATTCAGGGTTTGGATTTATAAATTATTAAATAAACTTGGATCTGGGGCATTACAAGGTGGTATCAAAGCAATTGATTCATGAGCCCTAGGTTTTAGGAAAATCTTAGGCAGGTCTTGGGGAGTGATACGCTAGTTAGCATTCCAAGTAACTTTTCCAGGATGAGAGATCCTTGTTTCTTGATTTATTTTTCCTTTGAGTTGTTTGCCCATTATGAACACTTATATAAGAGGTAGAGGTGAATGCATGTCATCTCAGAGAGATGCCAGCAGTGGAATCTGAGCCATTTGTAACACCATAGGCTAAGCCGCAGGAGGATTTACCACCTGCTGTAGATAATGTTGAGCAACCTATTCCTCCACCTCCACCCATTGTTGCTCCAGCACCGCAAGATGATGTTTGGAGGGCTATTGGAGCTATTACTGGGCTGAAAGGAACAGAGGGGCTCTCTTACCCCTGAGGAGAGACCATGAGGATGACTTCATTGCACGGGAGATAGAAAAGCTCTGTAAGATGAACCTCCATCATTTGGAAGACAGGCAGACCCAATGGAAGCTAAGAGATAGATGTTGAGGATGGAGTGGATCTTTGAGGGCATAGATTGCCCAGTGGACAGACAGGTTAGACTATCCACCTTTATGTTCGAGGAAGAGGCAGTCCATTGGTGGTGATCTGTGAAGAGGAGGACTTATCCAGGAACACTGATGATCTGGAAGAGGTTCAGGGAGCACTTTTATGAGCATTATTTTACTACGGACTTTCGCCGACAGAAGGCGAAGGAGTTCATGCACATCTCCCAGGAAGGACAAACACTCTTGCAATATGAGACCCGTTTTGACGAGTTGTTGCAATTTGCGTCTCATATGGTGGCAGATGAGATAGGATCCAAAATTTTTAGCAGCAGTTGAGATCTGAAATTAGGGATAGGGTGTTGGTTGTGGAGTGAACCCAGTATGTTGAACTTATTTGTAGGGCCGAGAAAGCAAAAAGGCTGACCAGAGAGAGTTGATCAGAGCAGACCAAAGATGGGAATAAGAGGCAAACATATCTTGTTGAAAATCAAATAATTCTTTGGGAATAAGAGGCAAACATATCTGGAAATGAAGAATAACAAATGAGGGTGTTATGTGCAGCTATCCGTTGTGGAACGTGGAAGATCATGGAGTCTAATCTTTCCTTCAGATCCAGGGTCGGGTGGATGGTCATATCTAAGGAAAGCTATCAAGGAGGTATTATTATGGAAAAGAAAGGGAGGCGGAGGTGAAAGAAGAATAGCAATGGAAAATATTCGCAATGAAGGTCGTCAAAGTAATGCGGTGTAGCATGTTAACAGTAATAGAGTCACAGGTTCAGTTCAAAATATGGGATGGAAGCCGATGGTGGGTGTGTGTCCGGCGGATTTGAGATGGAGTTTAGCGATGCTATGCTATCAGCATTCTTCTGTGTTGCCATGGTCGAAGGTCAAGGAGTTCTTAAGCCACGAATATAATGTAGTGGGCGACATGGCTGAGATTTCGTCTTCGAGAGCAGTCCTATTTATCCAATTCCAAGAGCAGCTATGGAGGTTACTGTGACTGAAGGAAGCTCTAGTTGGGCGAGAGATGAAGGTCATATTCTTTAGATTTCCTCTGCATGGTGGTGGTCAAGCTGGAACGCATTCGACAGAGCGCTTGTGGATCAAAATTAAGGGCATACTGTTGTATCTCATTGCTCGGACCACCATTAATTTGTTAGCAAGCTTGTGTGGTGGTTTGGTGAAGATGGGTGTCTGTAAAGTAACACAAAATGATCTGTGTGAAGTGTCGATGAAGGTGGGGGAAGCTACCTTGAGGAGAATTCCCAGATCGATTTGTATTTGGGATGGGTCTAAGTGTTTTGAGACGTTAATCTTCACGATGTTGGAACCTCATCGGAATGAAGGTAGGTGGTGGAACGAAGAGAGGGGTGGGGAAGAAGATGATGACGTGGAAGGTCAAGTGCCACGTTGTACAATAGAGAGAGAAGGGAGGCAATCTTGGGTACAGGTCGTCAGTAATGGGTGGCTTAGCAACCTTTCATAAGAAAAAATCAATAATATAGAAACAAGTAATGATGTGGGGAAGTTTAAAAATCGTAACAGCTCTCGGGTTATTGGGCCTGGTGCCTCAAATAACGGGCTAGGGTCTGGGGGTGGTCTCACCCACACAGATGATAAGTGATAGTAGGAGGCTTAGGGATCGTGGGCCTTCTGGGGTGGGTTCTTCTTTTGCAGGTGGGCCTTGTGGGTCCTTTGGATATGAGAAGAGCAATGACATTAGTCTCATGAAAGGTTCTGAGAAAGGAGTGGGAATCAAGAGGACGAGATGCAAACTAGAGGCGGTCGGCTAAGGCTGGTGCTCATGGGGTCTCAGTTCGAAGACAAACAGCTGAAGAGGGGTCCTTGTTTCATGGAGTAGAGAGGTCTGTTTTGCCGATCAGTGATACAATCTCAAGAGGATTTACAGTGGATGTCGGAGACTATCCTACAAGGGTGCGTGAACGCCGTGAAGACCTACCTATGGAAGATGACTTCACTAAATCTGAGTTCTCAATCGAAGAAGACAATGATGTGAATTTCTGGTCGAGCCGCCCAGGAGAAGAGCTACAGGTGATGTTCAAGGACAACAATGCTGAGGACATGGCGTATGGTGATGATGGCGTTGATCATGTGGATTACAGCCAGATCGGAAGCGGATGGAACGAGTTATAAACTGCAGCAGTTGGTGTCGAGGAGTCTAGAGTTGAAGGTTGTTGGGGACCTCCAGAGTTAAAGCTAAAGCCAGTAGAAGTAGTTTCTTCAGGTGAAACAGAGCAGGAGACACAGCCATTACAAGATTCTGTTAGCGAAAAGGAGCTGAGAGAAGAAGGAGATCGTGTTACAAATGGATCGTTAAACACCCAAACTAAGGTTACAAATCAGAAATTACAAGACAATTTTGGTGTTGGGAGTGATGGTTTTCAGCCTTGTTTGAATTCGGAAAGGGTTGCTTGTGGTGTTGACAATGTCCAAGTAAGTACAAATCATGATGTTGTTAACTTGGGGGATGATCAAGAGGGGACGTTCTCAGGGGTTAGCCCAACTTTGGTTCAAGCTTTTTCAATTCCTTGTGTCAGTCCTACTCCGGATGATCCAGGGATGTCGCTTGGTACTTAGCAATTATTAGTTTCTCCTTCTGCAATGGTTTTTTTCTTCTCAACGTAACTCTGTTGAATCTTTGTCCCCTTTTTCTCACCAATACAACCAAGTTGTCGGTGAAGGTGGCAATGTATCCAAAGAAAGACTACCCTATGATAAGGGGTTGTTGGTATTAGGGAAGAGAGTACAAATAGGTACCTGGAAGGAGACTGGGAAGGTATGCAAGAGTTATTGTCTATGCTTAATTTAGAATTGAAGGCTAGTTCCGAGAATAGCATATCAGTCCATGAGGCAGTTAATAAGTTCAAGGGTCAAAGGGAGGGTAAGGGAACCGGTAAAAAAAGCAAGTCCAGGGAATTAAGAAACCTGGAATGGTCAGTAAAGTAAGTGTATTGGTTACTTTGTGGAGTGTTTTCTATTGGGAACCAGTTTTGTTTGTCAATGAAGATGATCAGTTGGAATATTAGAGGTTTGGGGGGTTCGGAGAAGAAAAGGGCAGTTAGGGAGGTGTGTGCTAAAGAAAAACCTTGGTTATGTGTTCTTCAAGAAACAAGGTTTTTCAGAAAGGTTGGTTTCCTTCTTGTGGGGAGGAAGGTTTAGGGAATGGACTTGTCTTCCTTCCAAAGGGGCTTCAGGTGGTTCGATTATAATGTGGGATCCGGATTTGATTAATGGAAATGTAGTCAAGGTTGCTGAATACTCACCGTCTCTGATTTTCGTATCTTGTGAAGATAATTTCAGATGGGGTTTTTCTGGAGTGTATGGACCTAATTCATCAAGAAAAAGAAAGGAATTCTTGAAGGAAATTGAGGATATTGAAGGATTAATGTCAGATCCCTGGTGCTTAATGGGAGATTTTAATATGTGTAGGTTTGAAAAGGAAAAGAAAGGAGGAAGAAAACTTACTAGGAGCATGAAAATATTTTCAGAGTTCATTGAAGACAATGGTTTGATTGATTACCTTCTTAGTGGAGGTAGGTTCACATGGTCAAATAACCAAAAGAGGGTGATTTGCAGTAGAATTGACAGGGTGCTGGTGACACCAAAATGGGATGATCAGTTCCCAAATGTGGAACAAAGTGTGCTACCTCGAATAGTGTCTGACCATAACCTTGTGGTGGTTAATACTGATGCAATGTCTACTGGGGGACCTATACCTTTTAGATTTGCCAATATTTGGCTTGGGGATTTATCTTTTAAAGAATCAATAAGTGGGTGGTGGGAAGAATCAAAGGAAAGGTGGATGGATGGGCTGGTTTCAGGTTTATGAGAACGCTTTAGAATTTGAAAAAGATACTAAAACAGTGGAATAAGGAGGTGTTTGGAAAAGTCGAGAAGCGGAAGAAAGATATGAAAGACTCAACTGTATTTTTTGATAGATTAGAAGAGAATAGGGAAGTATCTTTGGAAGAAAGAATGATGAGGACAGCTTGTTTAGGAGAGCTAGAGAAGGTGTTGAGGGATGAAGAAATTATTTGGAAACAAAAGTCAAGAATTCAGTGGCTCAAGGAAGGTGACGGAAATACTAAGTTTTTTCATAAGATTGCTAACGCAAGGAGAAGAAGAAATGGTATTAGGAGGCTGATTGTCGATGGAATTGTTGTGGAGGAGGAAAAAATGATTTTGGACGAAGTGGTAGAATTTTACTCTAACCTGTACAGATCTGATGCCTCGATCTTTTGTGGCTTAAAAGGTTTTGAAGGGCCAAGTATAGATCAGCATCAAAGGGAGTGGTTGGAGAGGGACTTTGACGAAGAGGAGATTAGGAAGGCAGTGATGGAGCCAGGGAGGGATAAGGCACCAAGACCGGATGGATTTTCGATAGCTTTTTTTCAAGATTGTCGGGATGTGATAAAAACAGTTTTGGTGGAGGTTTTTAGAGAGATGGTATAGTGAATAAGGTTACTAATGCCACTTTTGTGTGTCTTATCCCCAAAAATCCGGGTGCTTCAAAAATAAAGGATTTTAGGCCAATTATTCTTATATCTAGTTTGTATAAAATTATTTCTAAACTTTTGTCAATGACGCTGAAGGAAGTGATGGAGAAAATTATAAAAGGAAATCAAAGTGCTTTTGTTAAAGACCACCAGATTTTGGATTGCTCATTGATTGCAAATGAATGTGTGTCGGAGAGGAAAAAGAAGGGCCAACCGAGTCTGGTATGTAAGGTGGACATGGAGAAGGCTTATGATAGAATTGAGTGGAATTTTTTTGAAGAGGTTCTAAAATGGAAAGGTTTTGGAAGAAAATGGTGTGAGTGGATTAAAGGATGTCTACATAATATCAATTTCTCTTTTATCTTGAATGGAAGGATGGGGGGTCAAGTCGGGGCCTCTAGGGGGTTAAGGCAAGGAGATCCGCTATCTCCGTTCCTTTTTACTTTGGTTAGTGATGTGCTTAGTAGGTTAATGAACTTTGGGGAGAGTAAAGGATTGATTAGGGGTTTCAAAGTACGGAAGGAAGGGGTTCCCTTATCCCATTTACAATTTGCGGACGATACCATTCTGTTTCTAGAGGCTTGTAGTGACACAGTGTATTGGACAAGATGTATTCTTAGGGTTTTTGGGATGATGTCTGGGCTCAAGGTTAATCTAGCAAAAAGTAGCATCTCTGGGATTCATGTAGAGAAGGAGAGGATGGAAATGTTTGCAAATCAGCTGGGTTGCAACATTGCCGAATGGCCTATCACTTATCTTGGCTTGCCATTGGGTGGAAGTGCAAAGTCAATGTCTTTTTGGGAACCTGGTCTACAAAGGATGACGAAAAGAATGTCTATGTGGAAGAAGTACTATTTGTCAATAGGGGGTAGGGTAACACTAATCAAAGCTTCAATGTCCAATGTGCCTGTCTACTTTCTTTCCTTGTTTAAAGCACCTATGAAGGTGGTAAAAGAGATGGAAAAAATTTAGAGGAACTTTTTGTGGGAAGGAGGAGGAAACAAGAAGAAAGACCATTTGGTTAGGTGGGAGGTAGTGGGGAGGGACTTGAGTCAAGGGGGTCTTTCTTTGGGTAACATGCAATTGAAGAATTCTGCACTTCTTAGTAAATGGCTTTGGAGGTTTAGTCAGGAAAAGGGGGCCTTGTGGCATCAGATTATAAAGAGTAAGTTCGGATCTCACTACAATGAACGGGAGACTAATTTTAATGCTAAAATACCATATGACTGCCCATGGAAATCTATTTTGTTGTTATCTCATAGTTTCTTTCCTTTGGTGCCTTACAAGCTTCGTATGGGTGATACTTTCAAATTCTGATTTGATGTGTGGTGGGGGGAGTCTACAGTTGCATCATTCTTTCCGCGTCTTTTCCGGATTTAGGTCTTAAGGGATCCAACTTGGTCGGATAAAGGTCTAGAGTGGAACTTACAGTTTACAAGGGATCTTAAAGACTCTAAGATTGATGATTTGGGGTCATTGGTTGAAGTTCTAAAGGGGGTGGTCATTCTTGATAGTGTGGCGGACGATAGATATTGGTCTCTTGAGTCAAACAGTCAGTTTTCTTGTAAATCTTGGGTGTCTCATTTTAGAAAGTTGGGAGTCATTCATAAACCTCCTAGCTTTCCTACCTCATTCCTCTGGAAATCTAAAATCCCCCTAAAGGTGAAAATCTTTGCATGGACTGTAGTGCTTAATAAGATTAACACTCTTGATAATCTTCAAAAAAGGAGGAAAACTTGGGCTTTGTCACCACAAGCGTGCACACTCTGTAAGAAGAATGCTGAATCTGTAGACCATGTACTATTGCATTGTGAGGTTGCTGATTTTATTTGGAAAAGGTTATTACAAATTTACAATTTTCAGGAGTTAAGTGGGTTCTAGCAAAAACAGTGGGTGAGTTGGCAGCACAGTGGAGGTTCCCCGGTATGTCTTTAACAGGAAAAAGGCTGTATGATGGAGTTTTTTTTGCTTCATTATGGCTTACGTGGCTAAACCGACATAGAGGCATTTTTTATGAAATTTATAAGAGTCCAAATGCACTTCTGGATTCAGTGATGGGTTTGGCTACTTTTTGGGCTTCGGTAACCCCAGAATTTGGTGCTCTTGAGGTTGGGGAAATTGTAAGAAATTGGGGACAAATGTTACATTAAAGCTTTTTAAGGTTTTTTTGGGTTTTTTCAGATTTTCTCCAGATTATGTTTGAACCATAGTTTGGTGGGGCTGTGTTTTTTAGGACCATCTTACTCCTCGTGGGTTTGGGACCTTGTATCCACCATTGTATTTGTAGTTTGTACCTTTATATGCTGATATATAATATCTATCATTACTGATTAAAAGAAAATCAAATAATTCTTTGGCCAGTGCAAACACACTCAAAATACCCTAATCTAGTTGGTACATGAACTGGAATCACTAAAAAACAAGTTTAGAATCGAAAACTAGGTCAAAACCTCAAAGTATGAAAATTTGTGTATGAGCGCTCAATATAGCGTTCGAGTGACCTATTGGGCGTTGGCTTTCTGGGTTTTATTCCATTGGTCGCCTAAATTGACGTTTGGGCGTCCTATCAGGCGCTCGCACATTACCTAAAATCAGCTCACGAGTTACCTATATAAGAAAAAAAAAACATAGGCGAGATACCTGCTTGGGCGTTCAAACGATGAATTGGGCATCCTAAACAAAAACATACAAAACAAAGGGTGCCTAAATGGGCGTTTGAACCATGATTTGGGCGCTAGTGCAAAATTGCAGGTTTCTAAATTTTTTTGAAACTTTCGAAATTTCAAACTAAAATTATAGGTCATGCTTTCATCACTTCAAATCAATTCCAACACATCAAATAACATCTCCTAAACATGTTCAATCAATCAAAAACAAATAAATCATAACATACAAGGATTTGATCATCAAAACTCCAATAAAACACGCATATAAGCATGGATCCCGAGAAATATGAAATTCTGATTTTAGTGTAAGTTTGAAAAGACTACTTGCCTTGATTCTTAGATCAAATCCTCTCCAATAAATCCAGATATCACCTTCTTGAAATCCCCACGAAATACAGCAACCTCTCTTCTCATCTAAGATCACAAGAAAGCATGAACTTAAAAACTCAACCATACGTATGGAATATAAATCATGGTTTTCAATTTAGTTTTACTTGCCTTAAATCCAACGAATCTCCTTCTTCTCTCTCTAGCAGTATGAAACCACCAAGAATAATAAGAAACCCTAATTCTTTCTATCCTCTTCCTGTTATACACACCAAACTAGGAGTTCTAATTGTATTTGGAAACCTTCCTATTATCCCAACCTTCCTTTTTTGCCCCAACTCTCTTTCTAAAATCCTTCTTCATGAATCCCATATAAAAGAAACATCTATTTTATTAATTTTCGTGCTATTTAATTTCTCTATTTTTAAATATTACTAAAACTTCCCAAAACCTTAATTATTCTTCAAATTAAGGCTCCTAATTAAATATAATTACTAATAGGTCCTTTTTCCATTAATTAAGACATAAATCAAGCTATCTAAATCCAAATTCAACCTAACTTAGATCTAATTAATTTGTTTTAAATATACTATAGATTTAATTAATCAATTTATTAATTGGCTTAATAGAAAAGACTAAAATACCCTTTTCTTCATAATTCCATATGTAACCATTTGATCTTTTTCAAACTTTCTAGATTTAATCTCCTCATTATTTTAAATCAATTATACATCCTAATTGATAAAAGTTCTTCAAACTTTAGACTATAATTAATTTCCCAATTTATTTTCAAATAAACTCATCAATTCTCCAAATATTCATATTTAATTCTTTTTATTTATTATCCGAAAATTTGGGATCTCACATTTTACCCACCTAACAAATAAATTTCGTCCTCGAAATATCAGTATCTATATTTTCCCATATTCACCACGCTTCCACTGCGTTAACAATATTATTACCAATTATCCAAACTATTCATAGTCAAAAAATAATTTAGAAGAGAAATTCATAACTTTGCTACCGTCTTTCCTTGTACATAAATGAGTCCGCCTATATGAAAGTCAAGGAGAAAATCATAAGAATCCTCTTCTTGTTAAGTTTACTAAAATAATACAACACATAAATAATTTTTTATTTTTTTTTTTTGATCTGTAAGCAAGTGATATTATATAGATGATTGAAATAGGTGATATACAGGTACACAGACTGTTTACCATAGCATACAAACTTAGACTACCTCCCCCTCAAGGATTCCCATCAATGGAAACTAAACTCTACCCTCAAGTCCTTTGCACCACCTTAATCAAGACAGAGAAATTATTACAACTGAGGAAATCTTCAACAAGTATTTTAGCTCCCTCCGGACAGCAGGCTATCCAACTGTGTAGTGTTCTTAGTGTAGCCTTTTCCATGGTTATCCAGGTTCTTTCCATGGCTGTCCAGGTTCTTTCCACATTTTAGCTCCCTCCGGACACATACATAATTACACTCGCATAGTTTTCTACAATACCACATGTTTGTATTAGTCATTAGACTCATTACCCAAATGAATGTTCAGTATTGACCAGATGCTTCAAATCACTCAAGTATTACTAAATACAACTGGCTCACCATGGAACAATCAATAATCACAATACATATTTAATCAATCATCCCAAATTGTATATTTAGCATATGATCATGTAAATAGTATGGAGTCAAGTGAATTTCTTAAATCTACATGTCAGGATTACCCTAAAATTCATAGATCACATCATAACAATAAAGAGAACACTAGAGGTAAACACACCTCTAGGAATTTTCTGGATCTAACTACTCTCTTTCTATCACCCAAGCATTCGATCTTCTTGGATTAGGAAAAACTGCTTTCTGTCCACTTCATTTACATTCCTCTCACTATTCATCTCTTTCCTTTGTGACCCTTGCCTAATCGATGCTTCATGCTCCTGGGATTGATAGGAAATCATTGCTCGTGGGCCACTAGAATCTTTTAGAGGGCGCATGAGTGACTTACAATAATATGGATGTGGACACTCTTTAATATAATGATCAGGTTGACCTACGGAAACAAGTCCCCGCAGGTGTAACAGATGGTGCCCTTGGAACATGAAATCTCCTACAATTAACACAACTACTAATTGGCCTTATCTTTTGATTTTCATTAAGATGTTTTTGCCTCTCATTCCCATCTTTGCTCTGCTCTGGTCAACTCTCTTCGGTCAACCTTTTTGTTTTCTCAACCCTACGGATAAGTTCAGCATACTAGACTCACTCCACAACCGACACCCTATCCCTAATTTCATATTTCAGCCCCTGCTCAAAATATTGGATCCTTTCTATCTCATCTACCACCATACGAGACGCAAATCGCAACAACTCGTAAAAACGGGCCTCATACTGTAGGACTGTCTGTCCTCCCTGGAAGATGTGCATGAACTCCTTCGCCTTCTGTCGGCGAAAGTCCGCAGTAAAATAACGCTCATAAAAGAGCTCCCTAAACCTCTCCCAGATCATAGTTCTCCTGGATAAGTCCTCCTCTACATAGATCACCACCAATGGACTGCCTCTCCCTCAAACATAAAAGTGGCTAGTCTGACCTGTCTGTCCACTGGGCAATCCATGACTTCAAAGATCCACTCCATCCTCAACATCCATCTTTTAGCTTCCATTGGGTCTGCTTGTCCTCCAAAGGATGGAGGTCCATCTTACGAAACCTTTCTAGCTACCGTGCAACGAAATCATTCTCATGGTCTCTCCTCAAGGGTGAGAGAGCCCCTCTATTCCTTTTAGCCCTATCAATCAGCCCAGTAATAGCTCCAATAGCCCTCCAAACATCATCCTGTAGTGCTGGAGCAGCAACGGGTAGAGGTGGAGGAATAGGTTGCTCAACATTATCTACAGCAGGTGGTAAATCTTCCTTTGGCTCAACCTATGGTGCTACAAATGGCTCAGGTTCCACTTCTAGCATCTCTCTGAGATCATGTGCAGGTCCACCTTTACCTCTTATATAAGTGTTCATAATGGGCAAACAACTACAAGGAAAATTAAATAAGTCAGGAAACAAGGATCTCTCATCCTGGAGAAATTACTAAGAATGCTAACTAGCATATCAATCCCCAAGACTCGCCTAAGGTTTTCCTAAAACCTAGGCTCATGAATCAATTGCTCTGATACCACCTTGTAGTGCCCCAAATCCAGGTTTATTTAATAATTCATAAACCCAAACCCTAAACATTAACTTGGGTCTCATATCATAAACTAACTAGACATTAAAGGTAATTAAAATTTTTTTCTCTTCAATCAGAGTGCAACTTCAATAATAAAAATCCTTAAATCAAGAGTGATATAAAATAACCAATATCCAACATAAAACCATTAATAAGTTCAAGTCTAGTCAAGGTCAACAAAAGTAAGCCTATTACAACCCATAATGATAATTCAAAAGTCCTATCTCAAATAAAAGTAGCAATTCCTAATCCTACTTAGTAAAATAAAAGCCTTTTTCTTTGAAATTAGAATAATTCCCTTGAAAATCAAATCCCACGATATCGTTATCTCCTGGAGTATTTGAAAACAAAACGATAAAACCATGTGAGATGTAAAATCTCAGCAAGTAGTGATGTGGAAAATAGATCTTATAAAATTCTAAATATGCAACGAATAAACCGGTAAAGCAAAACAAACCACACACATTAAAAGTACCAAACACATCAGTAAACAGAAAGATATCACTGTCAAACACAATGCAAGAATCCCTATTATGTATAAGACATGAACCAGACAATGTAATCAAATAACCCAACTACCTTCCTACCGAGTACACGTGCTAGGAAGAACCAATTACCAATCTAACATTCCCACCGAGTACACAGATTTAGAACGTAAGCAAGTCCCGTCGAGTAAACGGATGGAAAAACAATAAGCAAATTACCACTGCCACATTCCCACCGAGTACACGGATTTAGAATGTACGTAAGTCCCGCTGAGTACACGGATGGGGAACAATAAGGCATACGCCACATAACACAATATTCCAACCAAACTACCAATATCACATTCCTACCGAGTACACGGATTTAGAATGTAAGCAAATCCTACTAAGTACACGGATGGGGAACAATAAGACATACACCACATCCCAAGTAAATTGGTGAATCAAAATATCAATATTAGAAATAAAACATACGTCATGAAATAGCCGCATACGTGAGAATATAAGGTATACGCTAAGTCACATACATGATAGAACAAACCTACATACGTAGAGACATATACATGTCAAGAACTATAAAACTGTGAATTTCATCTCTTTAAACCATAAACCAAAATATGGTCAAAATACACAAATTAGGTTCAAATTTGATTTCAACCCTTCTGGAACTCAAAACATGCCCAAATAGTTCTAGTACAAGTGTTGGCACCAATAAATATTTCTCAAGTTAAAAGAATTCCACATGTTTTCCCAAAACCCCAAAATATGAGTCATTTTAGTAGAACGTACCCAAAATCCTTATGAAAATCCAAATAATTCTTTGGCCAATGCACACACTCTGAAAATACTTTAATCTAGTTGGTACATGAGTTGGAATCACTTAAAAACAAGTTCAGAATGGAAAGCCAAGTCAAAACCTCAAATTATGAAAATCTGTGTATGAATGCTAAATATAGCATTCGAGCGACCTATTGGAAGTTGGCTTTCTAGGTTTTATTTCATTGGTCGCATAAATTAACGTTTGGGTGTCCTATTGGGCACCCGCACATTACCTAAAATCGGCTCTTGGGTTCTCTATTTAAAAAAAAAACACAGGCGAGGCGCCTGCTTGGGCGTCCTAAACAGAAACATACAAAACAAATGGTGCCTAAATGGGCGTTCGAACCACGATTTGAGCGCTAGTGTAAAATCGCAAATTTCTAGATTTTTATAAAACTTTTGAAATTTCAAACTAAAATTATAGATCATGCTTTCATCACTTCAAATCTATTCTAACACATCAAAAAACATCTCCTACACATGTTCAATCAATCCAAAACAAATAAATCATAACATACGAGGATTTGATCGTCAAAACTCCAATAAAAACATGCGTATAAACATGGATCCTGAGAAATACGAAAATCTGATTTTAGTGCAAGTTTGAAGGGACCGCTCGCCTTGATTCTTAGATCAAATCCTCTCTAATAAATCCATATATCACCTTCTTGAAATCCCCACAAAACACAGCAACCTCTCTTCTTGTCTAAAATCACAAGAAAGCATGAACTTAATAAACTAAACCATACGTATGGGATATAAATCATGGTTTTCTATTTAGTTTTACTTACCTTAAATCCAACGAATCTCCTTCCTTCTCTCTCTCTCTCTAGCCGTATGAAACCACCAAGAATAATAAGAAACCTTAATTCTCGTTATCCTCTTTCTTTTATATATATACCCAACTAGGAGTTCTAATTGTATTTGGAAACCTTCTTATTATCCCAACTTTCCTTTTTGGCCCCAACTCTCTTTCTAAAATCCTTCATGAATCCCATATAAAAGAAACTTCTATTTTATTAATTTTCGTGCTATTTAATTTCTCTATTTTTAAATGTTACTAAAACTTCCCAAAACCTTAATTATTCTTCAAATTAAGGCTCCTAATTAAGTATAATTACAAATAAGTCATTTTTCCATTAATTAAGCCATAAATCAAGCTATCTAAATCCAAATTCAACCTACCTTAGATCTAATTAATTGTTTTAGATCTAATATTATTTTAATTAATCAATTTATTAATTCTCTTAATAGAAAAAGATTAAAATACCTTTTTTCTTCAGAATTCCATATCTAACCATTTGATTTTTTCCAAAATTTCCAGATTTAATCTCATAATTATTTTAAATCAATTGTACATCCTAATTGATAAATGTTCTCCAAACTTTAGACTATACTTAATTTCCCAATTTATTTTCAAATAAACTCATTAATTCTCCAAATATTCATATTTAATTCTTTTTATTTATTATCTGAAAATTTGGGATCAAACATTTTAGGCCTTCAAGCCATAACAAAGCACTACTTAT
This sequence comes from Buxus sempervirens, assembly GCA_947561395.2. Classification (NCBI taxonomy): domain Eukaryota; kingdom Viridiplantae; phylum Streptophyta; class Magnoliopsida; order Buxales; family Buxaceae; genus Buxus; species Buxus sempervirens. Next base: position 8,056,265 of record OX387195.1, read on the forward strand.
GGGGCTTTCATAGGTCCTCATTGTACATGACCACAATCTCCATTACTCCCCTTGAATTTATCACCTATCTGTGCAGTTCCCAAGCTTTACATTACATGTTAATTCCAGCAAGCCCATCTTGAACTTTCCACTTATCCATGTTAACATCCTTGTTCAATTATGCACAAAATATGAAATTTCTCCCCCTCAATTCATCATGATTGTTTTGAAATTTCTTCAAAACAATCATATAAAGAGCATTGCTAAGATTAGGATGCTAAAATGGATATATGGAAGCAGGAAACAATAGCATGGAAAGCTAGGAAACAACAGATCAGGAATGAACATGTCCAATGATATCTAGGAGTTGCCCAAAGAGGGGATAAGAGAAAGGAAACTAGGTTAAGATGACCTATGCATGCAAAGCAAAGACCTACAGAGGAAATTGTATGCATGTTGTAATGTATAAATTAATTAAGATGATCTCTTGGTATTGTTACTTAAGTACACATAATTGGACCAATGACATGGTTTCTGGGAAGCTAAGATGATGGAACAAGATTCTCGTTGCCAACCCATAAGGAATTTTCTTGTAATTGTAAAAGATGCATGTTAAATAACAACACCAACAGGGTATGGATTTGAGAATTCATCTCAGCAACTTTCCTGAAAAAAATGGATAAGATTATGGAATTTTTCTCCTATTTCCAAGGAAACAAAGACTAAGGTTACCACCTTTAACTTTCTTATTCATACTTGTGGTTGAGGTTTTGGGTGAACTCTTAGGGCGAGCCAAAGAGATTGGATTGCTTTCAAGCTTTAGAGTTCTTCGAACTTGGGATTTACCTGAAGAAATAATTTTTCTTTTCTTTTCTTTTCTTTCTCCCCTAATAAGATGGTCATTGGTACAGGAAAAAAGTCACAGGTAGATTTGAGGAAGAAGCTAATTAAGGAGAAAGCATCTTTGTTCTGCCTTGCCCAACCAACCAGCATATTTCCGTTCCTTATTAATCACAGTAGCAATAGTGTAAAGAATTGGAGAAAATTAGAAGAGAGTTTCTGTCATGATTGGAGGACAAGTTCAAAATAAATCCAGAAAAGTCAAAAAGGGTTATAAAGAAGATTCAGGAATGCAAATATTTGGGAAGCAAAAGAAAATTTTATGAACTAAAGTGATGTCTTCAAAATATGGATCAAACAATAGTAGATTCAATACATTGACTCTTAGGGACAGCTATGGAGTGGGCTTATTTAAGGGCTTTACATTGATGGAGGATTATTTTCAGAATGGAATTAGATATGTGGTAGGCAATCGCTATTCTAAAAACTTCTGAGCTCATTTATGATGTGGTGCCGAGCCATTGTATTTTTCTTTTCCCAGACTCATCCAAATGCACTTAAACATCATGCATTGACAGGGGATTATTTGTCTAAAGGGAAAAAAAATTATGGAATCTTATGTTTCGGGGTAAAAAAAAAAAACCTTTTCTTAAGGATATACACAAACTGAACCAGCTCTTCTAGTCTTCAAGCAGAGAGCAGATCAGATTTAATGACGAGAATCGAAAAGTATGGATAGAGATAAAATATTCTATAAGGAAATTATTGTGAAGTCATTATACCAGCAATTTATGGTTGGTTTGGGATTCTTCTCGGCAATATTTGAGGTTCACAGGTTCCATCCATGGTGGTAATCTTTCTGTAGGCAGCAGGTAGAGACAATATTCATAGTAGACCATAAAATGGATAGCAATAGGTTTATCCCAAAGAGGCGAAGTATGTAGCAGTGAGGCAGAATCAGTTCATCTTTTTCTCTTTCATTGTCCTTTTGCTGACATGGTTTGGTTATGAAATTTAAGAAGGTTAGAGGTGACACATGCCAAGGTGAGTCATTGATTCATCATTCATTGGGAATCATCTAAACATTGGAGACGTGCTACAGAAGTGTTTTATGTGTTGTCATTATTTTTTTGGGATTATCTGAATGGAAAGAAATAAGAGGACCTTCGAAGACTTCCTTTCTAGCAAAGATTCTTTAAGGAACTTTATTCTGAAGACATTCCACAAGTTTTCTATAGACTATAGGTGGTTAAGGATCTTTCCTGGAAAGGAGATTTGGACTCAACAGATTCCCTCTAAGGAGGCATTCTTTTGATGGACAGCAGCTTAAGTGGGAAATGTTTCATCCTCAACAAGTCCAGTTTATGTTCGCTTTCACCTTCATTAGAATTTTGCTAACAGGATTTGGTTGAGAAGTCTCAGAAAGGTAGAAAGGAAATGCTACCTTCCAAGCAAAATCATTGGTCTTATCCTTCACTGAAAATGGTCAAAGCATTTGGGATGTGATAAATAAGTGTTTCATAACTTTTCATGGACTATTTTCTGATTTTTCCAAAAGGAGAAATCAGATGATCCTCGAAGACTCCTCCATCAAGCAAAATGGACAGAAAGCTGGTATCATCCCTTAGGTCATGGTTAGTGATGGTTACAAAAAGGGATCGTTAAGGCTTCTTAACACTAGAATTACATGCATCATGTAATAGAAGCTAAATCAAGTAAGCCATATACTAAGGTGCTTAAACCCTTTGTACATTGTTTGCTCTTTTAATTCAATCTCTTTCTCCTTATGAAGAAAATATTATCATATGCTTATGGTCACAATTGCAACTTCCTTTCAAACATTAAACCAGCATGTCATGCCACTGAATGTTTAAAGAAAAAACAAGCTGTAACTTAAAAGGAAAAGAATGCAAGTTTTAAAACTTTACCGAGCCTTCAGCTATATCAATGCCTACATAATATCCAATCTTTGCCTTGTCCCATTTGATTAGATCACCACCCTACCAAACATTGAAGGAAAAAAAAAACGTGAACAAGCCAAAAACAAAAAAGTGCACCAATCATATAACTAGCAAGAATTATATGACGTTAACAACATCAAAAAAACATAAGAGAGAAAAGATAAAAGTTCCACTAAAAGATAATTTCTTGAAATTGACACAACCATGTCATACCATTAAATCAACGCAGATTGCCAGCATAATAGATGAACAGGTTTTAATATGGTATATACCTTGCCACAAGCAAGGTCAAGAACAGCATCCCCTCGTCGAGCATATAGCTGAATTAGCACACTTTTAATCTGTTCAATCGGTTAAACTTCAACATAAGCAACCAAATCAATGCCATCATACAAATGTAACTGCTGAGTATGTTGTTATTTCTATTTCTCAACTCAAGACCTAAACAAACTGACACAAATCAGGAATAGATCTGTTTGATAAAACTAAACTGAATCTACGCAAAAAAAAAAGGGGGGGGGGGGGGGGGGGGGGGGGGGGGAGGGGGAAATAATTAAATATGATGAAGAAATAAGGGATACCCAGTTGTTGAGTTTCTTTAGATGGATGATTGGACTCGCTTCTCGTTCTTCTAGAGTCTGATTAGTTCGTGCACTGTAATGATCAGCCACTTGCTGAGCAAGAATAGTCGGGCTTTTATTCTCAACTAACTGTGAATCGCCTAAAAACCATAACATATAATAAAACTTAGATAAAAAGATTGAAATTGAGGACAAAAAGATATACACAGATGGGTGTCACAGGAAGTAACCTTCTAGATTCAATCTAAGCTTTGCTTGAGGTGGACCAACATATGTGGAAGCAGATTCTGGGTATGCTCGCTTCATCCTCTGTGGAAGAGAAACTGAGAAGATGAATTGGACTAACCTACTGCGTATGCTCGCTTCAATCTAAGCTTTTCTTAGACCAAAAAATTGTAAAAGAGTAAGGACAAGAAATTGGAGAAGACAACAGATGACGTTGCCGGACCAGACCGTCTGTTGTGGTGCTGGGAAAGGGAAGATGCCGTTCTCGACTTCCCCTAATTCTTTTCTTATAAGAAATTCTATGGCCGTGTTTGGAGCATTGGTTTTGGGGAGAAAAGAAAAAAAAAAAGCTAAAAAGGGGAAAGAAAAGAAGAGAAAAAAAAAAAAAACTGATTTTCTTTCTTTTTCTGATGTTTGGATGAGATAAAAAATGAGAAGAAAAGAAAAATATATTTTAGTAAGATGATGGGTTGAGCTGGTGGACGGTGGTGCCGGGTAGCGGTGGCTAGTGTTGGCAGACGATGGTGGTAGCGGCTATTGGTGGCGATGGTCAGTGGTGGTGGTGGGTGGTGGTGGGTGGTGGTGGTAGCTAATGGGCGGTGGTGGTGCCTGGTGATAGTGGGTGGTGGTGGCAGCTAGTGGTGGTGGTGGATGGTGGGCGGCGGTGGTAGGTGGTGGTGATGAGTTATGGTGGTGGTGGTGTTAGTGGGTTGTGATAGTGATGCTAGTAGTGGGGTGGGTGAGTGGTATAAATAGTGATAAATGATGGTGAATTTTCTTTTCTTTCAAAATTCCTACGTTTTTTAAGAGAAAATTGGAAAGAAAATCTTATTTTCCTTCATCTAAACTAAACAAGAGAAAAGAAATTTTTCACATTTTCTTTTCTTTTTTCCCCAAATCCAGGGTTCCAAACACAGCTTAAAAGATGAAGGACTTCAAAGGTTCAACTAAAAGGTTCCAGCAAGTTTCAATAGGGATGGCAATGGGGGAGGTTAAATGGGTAACCTCTTCCGACCCGGTTAAGGTTTGGTTGGCCGGTTAGGAGCGGGTTTGGGTTTTGTCAATCCTGAACCGCCCATTGCTGTTACGTGCCTTGGTGGATGAGCGTGTAACTGGTTTATAAACTGGGAAAGAGCCAGGATCCGTCTTATGTCGTTTCCCTATTCTGAAAACAAACACTATGGCTCCATTTGTTTTGATGTAAAATCTAATGCGGAAAACACAATTAAATCCCTATGTAATCGTGATAATCTATGAAAGATAAATCCTACTGTTGCAACTGATTTCTATGCATGAGAGGTTAGATAAGGTCCATTTTCTTTATTGAAAGAATAAAATAAAAGTCCTAAGATAAACATGATCAAGCCAATCCTTACCTTCGCATGCAACTTGCAATATGCCTTCCATCCTTAATTATCTCAACCTTAGTTGCATGCTCTTCTACCTTAGTTGCATGCCCTTCAAGGCCTTCACGTGTCCTTGTCAACTCCATCCCCCTTGAGAAGACCCTTGCCCTCAAGGGTAAATTGAGGAAAATGTAACTACAATTCTCTCAGGTTCTCCCATGTAGCTTCAGATGGTGATAAACCGTGCCAATGGATAAGTATTTCGTGTTAAGTATATATTGGCATTTGATGACGTGAAATTTTTATCATGTATTAATCAGTTTTTATTTTCTAATCAGAGATATAATCTTTATCTCATAGACTAACAGAGATTTGAATTAAACTTTATTTCTTAGATCTAATATGTCTTATCTAATAGAGTGAGTATCTTTTAAACAGTTTCAGATAGAGTTTTCGAATCTGAAAAACAGTTATGAGATATCTTGGTGGAGATTATCTTATCTCTTGTAACAATATTCTCTTATCTGTGGTAACAATTAATATTACATCAACTTAACTGTTCTGTGAGTATTTTTAAGGATATATATTGATGTTAGTTCGACAGAAACTTTAACTTCTTAGGAGTTCAAGAATAGATTTATTTGAATCATTTTGAATCTTATCATTCTTTGAAGAAGATCTTGAAGCCTTCTGGAGAAAGCAAATACAGATTGAAGGGAGTTCAATCATGCATGCATAAGTCAAGGGGAGCTTGCTGCATACAGCAGATTGAAGGGTATTCAATCATGCTTAAGTCAAGGTGAGCTCGCTGAACAAAATACTGAAGGAGTTTCTACACATTGGCGATAAAATAAAAGAGGGAGTCTTTTATATGTGTAAGACCACATTGGTGTATGTAAGTTTTTTAACTTTAGTGGATTGTTCATCATCTGGACGTGGTCCCAAGGATTAAGTTAATATTGAAACTCGTTAAAATTTTCCTGTGTTATTATTCTTAAACACTTTAATTAATCTGATTAAAGGGAATAATCTGATATAAACAGATCTAACACTTCGGTATTATCACGCTTGACTCGTGTATCAAGTAGTTAATACAAAACCTAACCAATGCGAGCAAGAACTTTAAAGGGACCAAAATACTTGGCACTGAGTTTCTAGTTTCGCCATTGTGCTACTGATTGCTGCCGATATGGGTGGAGCCTTAGATAAACGTAATCCCCTGGTTGGAACTCCTTCTCTGTATGCTTAGAATCATAGATTCGTTTCATGTGTTTCTGAGCTACTGCAATGGCTGCCTTAGCTTCCCGAATGACCCTAGCTATCACGCTCCAACAAAAATTGATCAATAGATTCAACTTTTGAATTGCCATGGACATAGGCTAATAGAGTAGGAGGTTCGCGACCATAAAGAACTTCGAAGGGTGTCTTCCTAGTGGCTGTGTGAATGCTGGTGTTGTAACAATACTCAACCCATGATAGCCAAGCTAACCATTCTGTTGGTTTAGAGCTTGTAAAACACCTTAGATACATCTCTAGGGTGCGATTCACAACTTCGGTTTGCCCATCCATTTGTGGATGGTATACTTAACTAAAGTTGAACTTCACTCCATTCAACTGAAATAAGCTCTTCTCCAAAAGATAATTGTGAAAATAGGATCCTGATCACAAACAATTGACTTTGGCATGTGTTTACACCCTATACAGACCAACAAATAAGATAAGGCCACGTGGTACCTACCTAGCCTACTTAGGCTATGGCATAAGCTCATGTAGGCTTTGTGCAGTTAGATAGGCCACTTCAGCATACGCATAGACCGAGAGTGTAGTTAAGGCCACGCAAGCCCATACGACGAACCACACTCATAACTATTAGAAGATTGTGCCATCGGTCGTTTGAGAGTAACCAATTTAAGATTGTGGCCAGGCGGTTATCTTTCAGGAGCGGAAGATTGTGGATGACCAACCTCCATGAAGATCGGGCAAGAGTAGGACGTTGAACAACCATCAAAGATTGGCTATAAAAGGCACAAACTCGAAGAGCTCGATGACACAATCCATCCAACCGCAACCGGTTATAATATTCTTTTGATCATCCGTGATATTTATCTGTAATTAGAAGGATAAACTAGGACTTCTCTCACTGCTTCCAGTCGCAGTGACACCTTAAACCCCTCTTTACTCCGATCACCGCCAGAATCCTGCCACCGGAGAGTAAATTGAGGCTGCCCCTGACTCGCAGTTCTGTACCCCGAATAAGGCTATAAAATCCCAAGTAGCCGGTCCCGAGATTTACTTTAATCAAGCCAAGTGACTTGTGTATTTTCGGTTAAACAGCAATCCAAGGTGAACCCCCTGAATTGGCTTTGTTAGAAGCCGCCCCCTTCCTCCTGCTCTTATACCCCGATTACAGCTATAGACCAGGATAGGCTGGTCCTGCAAGCCCTGTTAGTTTTCTTCTTACTTTTTGTTTCTTTTTTGGGGATTATCTGTTGTAGCTTTCGGCCGTCGGCCGATTTTATAACAAAAGAGTTTTGTGTCATTAGTTGCTTCCGCTTTCAAACACTTACAAGAATCCAAACGAAGACCGAATCCCTAGTCTTCATATTATTGCATGACCGGTTTTATTATAGGTGACTTGCAGTACGACTAAACCGACCCCCGGTTTAGATTTGGAACAGGTGCCCGGGGACAGGACCCGATCCAAAATCATTGTATTAAACGATACTAGCACGCCCGCGTATAAACACATCATCAACATCGCCACATGTCCACACCGGCCCAATTTCGGAGTAACAGCATGCCATGTAGTTTGAACACTTGATCAAAAAATATTTGAGCAATTGAAACAGCAGTACTGTAATAGTGTTTGATGGCAATAAAGTGACTCTATTTGGAAGGCGGTCAACCACTACAAAAATTGTAGATTTGCGACGTGATTGTGGGAGGCCTTCAAGGAAGTCCGTAGACATAGCAGTCGACACAGGGCGGGGTATTGGTAATGGGTTTAGTAGACCTGCTGGTTTTGTATGGTTGACCTTGTGGCACACTTCACATTCCTCACGTGGGCCCGCATGCCTTTCCAGTAAAAAGTACACTTCAGTCGATGAAGGGTCTTATGAGAACCTTCATGCATGGTGTAATGGAATTCCCCTATAATAGCCAAAATTAATGGTGATGCCTCTGATAAAAATATTTGGCCTTTGAAGATAAGAATTCCTTCCTTGTAGGCCCACGGTCCTACTTCTTCACCTTCTCTAATACGTTGGACAATAGCTTGCAATTGTTGGTTCGTTTTGACTTCATCTCGAATGGGTTCTAACCAACTGGGAATGGGTGTTGACAACGCCTTAGCTTGTCCTTCAAATTTTCTGGGAAGTGTAGGTTGCTGAATTCTCCCGACCTTTTTTTATTCAATATGAAAATCATATCCCAATAGCTTCACTAACCACTTTTGTTGGGCTATGGTAGTGATTGTTTGGTCCAATAGGTACTGCAAGCTCTGCTAGTCCGCACGCATAATGAACTTGGACCCAAGTAGATATGGTCGCCACTTTTGAACTGCACACACAAGGGCCAACATTTCTTTTTCATAAGTAGAAAGAGATAAATTCTTACCCTTGAGTGCTTGGCTAAAGAAGGCTATGGGTCTTCCTTCCTGCATTAGGACCACCCCGAGCCCACTTCCCGAGGCATCACATTCCACCACAAAAGCTTGATTAAAATCTAGAAGGGCCAAAACAAGCCCATTTTTCATGGTGTGCTTTAAAGCTTCAAAAGCTTTGTCTGCAGATGGGCTCCATTGGAAGGAATCTTTCTTCGACATCTGGGTTAGTGGTTGGGCCACCACTCCGTATTGCTTGATAAACTTTCGATAGTAGCCTAATAAGCCCAGAAATCCACGAAGGCCCTTTAATGTTGCAGGTTTAGGCCAGTCTACAATAGCTAAAATTTTTTCCGGATCCATTGCAACCTCATGTTGAGAAATTACATGGCCCAAACAATTCACCTTTTCTAACCCAAATTGTCACTTTTCTCTTTTGACAAAATATTGTTTAGCCTTTAATACTTCTAGAAATTGTTGCACATGCACCATATGAGAAGCCCATGGAGAATTAATGAGGCCGAAAGGCATGACTAGAAATTCGTAGTGTCCCCAGTGTGTTAAAAAAGCCGTCTTCTCCACATCGTGATCTCAGATCTAGCTTGGTAAAAAAACTTTGCACCATACAACTCGTCTAATAATTCATCAATAATCGGAATTGGGATCTTATCCTTGATAGTGATGTCGTTGAGTGCCCAGTAGTCAATGTAAAGATGCCATGATCCATCATGCTTTTTTACCAACAAAATTGGTGAGTAACATGGGCTGTTACTGGGCCTTATTACCCCGGAATTCAAGTGTCCTTCTACTAACCGTTCTATCTCATTTTTTTGGTAACGAGGGTAACAGTAAGGTTTTACATTAATTGGCCGGATCTTTGAACAAGGGAGATCTTGTGATCGTATTTGCTGGGTGGAGGTAACCTAGTGGGTTCCTTAAAGATTGTATCATACTGGTTTAAGAGGTTGATAATCTCTGGATTACTTGGGCTATGGCCCAATTGGTTAACACCCATCTCGATAGCCCAGAACAGTAGCAAGTAGGGATGTAAATGGGTTGGATCTTATCCGACTATAATCTGATTCTGATTAAATTAATTCGATTAAATTGGATTTTTATTCGAACAAGTATCCGTCGGATTGGATACGGATCTAATAAACGGATCCGTTTATAATCGGAGTCGGATTCGGGTTTAGGTCCATCCGTCCGATTAAAATCCGAATCCGGTTATGTTCAAGACATTTTTGTAAATTTTTTAACTTTCAAAGGTTATTTAAGTATATTTGCTAAACCAGTCTAAATACCATCTTCAAGCAAACCCTTACCATCCGTTCTTCAAGCAAACCCTCCGTTCTAAAAAGCAAACCCTACCCCATCCATTCGACAAAGCAGCAGATTACAAGAAACCTTCTCTCTCGGACCAGATTACAAGCAGCAACAATAGCAACACTATCAACGATCCCTCAGAGCAAGCACACATAAGATTGGATTCTAATTTAGGTACGACACGCTCGTGAATACAATTTGTTCCAGTTGTTTCGGTGAAGAAAATGCAAAAAACCTATGGATAAAAACGACTGAGATCGAAGCATCATGTATCATTCAGCATGGCATCCCATTTGGCATTGGATTTCTCGAATCTATTGACGTTAGGACTCTTGTTCACAAGACGCTCTCTCATCTAGTCTTTTGCCCTAGAGATGGATTCTAGGTTAGTTGATACCAGCGGCATTTCAGCAATTGGTGTGGTTCCATACATCTTATTTATTTTTTCTGGTTATTGACAGAGAATATAATTCCTCTTTTTATCAGGATGAGGTGAGGGGAAGAAGAGGTTACATGTATTAAGCATTGCCAGAGGTTATGAGGGAGTGATCGCCATGCCTGAGAGGTGCTCGGATTTGGGATCTTTAACGGATTCTGATTGATTTCGGATTCGAACCTTAAATGAATTTGAATATAGATTCTATAAACATATTCGAATTCGAATTTGGTAATCCATTACAAAGATCTGCTGGATTTTAATTGAATAACGGATTCTTTTAAACTTAATCAGATTTGAACTCGGATAAGCATAGATCCAGTCCGAATCCAACCCGTTTATAGCCCTAGTAGCAAGTACGACCTTTTCCATTTCCTTATGTTCTCATAAAATTGCCTTTCCTCCATGATTCGGTCACATGGTTCCTTGCTTTCTTGCAACTTGATGGGTTGTGTAAAATCCAGAATTTTTAATATTATTAAAATTTTGATTTTATTATGTATATATGCATATATTTAATTGTGAGGTGTACTTTTGTAGAAAAATTTAAAATAGCAAGTGATTGGGGGCATTTTTAAATTAAGTTAAAATGGATGGAAGAAGTGTAAGAAAGGTAGATATTAATTGAGTAAGTAGTTTAATTGGTGTTTAAATAGTAAAGTCTCCATATATGAGATTAGTACTATTAAATTGTAAAATAATCATTATTTGACCATGAGGGAAATGGTGGAGTGTCATGGTAGTATATCTCTGAGATTAATCTTAAGATGTTCCAAAGGTAATTTTACAGAAAAATATTTTATTAAATATTTGACTTTATATTTCCTCTTTTATGGTAAAAATTGTTGATATAAAAAAAATGTGTTGAAGTTTAATTACAATAGAGAGATTATAAATACTTTCTTATAAAATTTTGTTGTTTTAAACAAAGTCGTGATAACTAATTTCTGATTTTACTATTCTGGTCAAACTTGAACAATTAGCATTAAATTCTTACCTTGAATTATTCTGGAATAATATGATTATGGAAAGATTTGCATTGATTTGGTTTTATGAGATAATTCTATGGAATCGGGTTTTAAACTGATTGCAAAAGATTGGGATTTGGTTCTTCCTCCATGTGCTTGGAGAGATGGATTGAGATGCTCATGTACTTGGGTAGATGCTATACCTTTGTGTACTCGGGGATGCCCCATGTATTTGAGATGTTGATGTCTCTGTGTACTCAGAGATGCCCTGTGTACTCGGGATGATATGATTGAGATTGAGATGAGTTATGCTTGCTGGACATCGTGTTTGGTTTTGTTTTAGAGTCTAGTGGGCTTAGCTTGATATGGATCCATTTAGGAGCTAGATAGTGAGGATTATTCTTTGCTAGTTGTAATTCTTTGTTCACGCACGCGTTTCCATCGTGTACTCGATGAGGCATTCTCTGTACTGGTGGGCTGTGGCTTTCCCTCATTTTATCTGTACTTGGACTATGACTGGTTAGTACCTGCCAACCCTTCACTATAACGCCCTAGATCTAGGTTTATTTAAAAACAATAACCTGGACCTAGTACGTTCGAATAAGGGCCCAAAACAACTAATTCAAGACTTAAAAAAATTTTAATAAATAGAATCAGAGTGCGGAAATAAAAGATAAATTCTTCCAAGAAGTGCGGAATATAAAAATAAGTCATCCAATACCAAATCCATAAAAAATAATTCTGGATAGGTCAACTAAAATAAAATATATCATCATCCATCAAAGTCATCTAAATAAAATAATCTAAAACAATCCCTCCAAATACTAAATCAATTTGATAATAAAAGAAAAATCCTTAAACCTACATAGGAATAAAATAATCTTCTTCCTGGTACTCAGTATAATCCCCTGAAGTGTCTATCCCAGCAACGTCTTCACCAGGAAAATCTGAAAACAAAACCGATAAAACAAATATGTGAGAAACAACAGCTCAGTAAGTATTCATACAAATAGTTTGTAACAATAAAATATGTGACGAGTAATCAGGCTAATCACAATTAAAAATACAGAACAACAATACTTTAATAAAAGTAAAACAACCACAAACCATTCAACCTCATAGGACTCATGAAATAGAAAACCAGAGAAAGAGATTAGACATGTGCCAATATGCTACCTAATTGAATTATGGGTGGACCAAATGCAACTGCAGACTGGCTATTTGACACCAACGGAAGAACCCAACCGACAACCGGAATGAATTAGCATGTAGGCCCAACCTATCCAGGAGTGGGTTAACGTAGCGACCGACTTATCCAGGAGCGGTACCATCCTTGAGATGATGGAATTCCTATGACACAGAATTTAAACCACTCTAGAAAACATTTCACTTGCTAGCTAATCTATGGATTCATGCAATTGCTAAGCCCACTCAAACGGTGGAAAAACAAACCAGGTGATGGAAATATTCCCCAATAACACCCGCATACGCGGAGACACAATTGTGTCAATAACCAAACCTGCAACTACGGAATAAACAAACCAGGTAATTACCTTGTCACAATTGTGACCCAAAAACCCACACAAGTGGAACCAAGTCATATGTCCAAACTCCAGGTTTCAACGGGCAACTATGTCCCGGATGTGTATTGAATCATTCAATGCACAAAATACTTTCAAATAACTCAAATACAGGTGTAGGAACTCTTAAAACCAAGTTTTGTTTAAAAGTGAATTGTTTGGAACAATGGGACTAAGTTAAAAAACGTACCCAAAATCTTTATAAAAATTTATTTTAATGATCTGCTAGTGCAAACTATCTCTAAACACTCTAATCTTGATGGTACATTGGTTGAAATTGAATAAAAATAATTTCGTAGTGGAAAACTAGGCTAGTTGGAGAAATCCAAAAATCTGTCAAAGGGCACTCGAGCGGCATCGGGTGCTCGAATAGGCAACATGAAATCCAGGTGAGTTCAGGGTTAGTCGCTTGAGAAGTTGCTCGAGCGACGCTTCGGGCATTCGTTGTTCTGAGTTTTGATCACTTTCAGGTTTTTTTGAAAATAAAAAGCACAGACGGGGCGCCCTCGATATTGTTCAAGCGGCATTGAGTGCCCGCGAACACACACTCGAGACCTATATGTGCGCTCGAGCGGCGGTTCCAGCGGCCTGTCGCAAAATAAAAATTTCAGCAACTTCCGAAAAGTTACGTAAATCATTCTAAAATCGAAAACTTGAAATCTATAACATCAAAACCATACTAAATTATTCAAGAATATTTCATAAAAATGCTAGAACAATTTTTGAACAATTAAAACACAATATAATATGCAAACGGATCATTAAACATGCGAATAAACACGATCATCAAATAAATACAAATTTTTGTTTACGTAATCTTTAAAGGGACTACTTACCTCATGTAACGCCCCAAACCCGGGTCAATGCAAACCGGCACCTGACTCGAATCCGGTTCGCTATTGTAACAACCCGAATCCAGCTCAACACCCGAATTCGAGATGCTACTGGCCCATATCAAGTAATCATCAATAATTAACCAGACTAAAGAATTAAATAAATCATTTATTAATAAACTATCAGAGTGCGGAACATCATTGTGCGGAAGTGTAGTCTAACACCTTCATAAAAGAAATCAAATAAACCATTTAATCCATAATCATTTAAGTCTGGTAATAATCAAAAGGGTTACTAAACTCTCAATCTCTCTAATACATCAAAACCAATAAATTAATAAAATCAAACTGTCTAAAGTACTAATATGAATCCTCTCTCCTCGACCTCAGATCAAGTCGAGATAATAATAATCCTCCGGCGAATAGTCAACAAGATCATCCTGGTAATCACCACTATGATCCCCCTCTCGCGTATTAGCTGAAAAATAACATAAAGAAGTAGGGTGAGATACGAATATCTCAGTAGACAACATATGCATGCTATAAACAGTTCATAATCATTAAAATAAATGTTCATGCACGGATAAGCAGTCTCGAGTAAATAGGCTCGTATAAACATTCATATCGACCATGGAATACAAATCAGTATGTAAACAGTTTAAGTATTTGTGAACAGTATAAAGTTTATCAAGATCATGATTCAGAAATCAATAATAGAATCCAATATAACAATCCGGGATGTACTAAACAGTCACATCCAACCATAACATCCAATACATGCAACCTGCATGTGAACAACATCAGAAGTAAGTGTTTGAGCTTAGTATCATTGTAGGACTCACAAAGAAAGATATATGTTTGAGATGACTCTCAACCATATGCTATACCACCGTGCGGCTTATGGGCGATGCTACTAATGTTACTCAAACCCGTGAATATCACCTTAGATAAGAGCCGTAGCCATTGACTTATTGCACACGAACTCAACTGAGTTGGCAAGTACCACCAGCATGCAGCACCGAAATCAATACATGGAGATGGTCGCTTATCTACATGTACAGGGAATCACTAGTGGAGCACCGGGGTGTCCCTCAAGACATAGGATCCTCCAAAGCAAACCAACTTGCAAAGGAAGCGTGTTCACAACAGGGAGTAACCCAACCCAAATGAAATATCCCTTAGCTATCTAGCCAAAACTATGGATCCATAACCAGCTATGCCCACTAGACACCAACAATCCCTAAGGATTAATATTTCTGTATGTAATAGTACCTAGCGGCATATAATAGTTATATCTGTAATTTCTTCCCTTATTGGGTTAATTGTGTCCAAAATCTGATCTGGAAATCCTGTATATGATATTCTAGTTAACAGTATAAATTTACATGTCACTTAATTAATTAACTCAAGTTTACAAGTTCAGTTCTTCCAAAACTTAGGTTTCTTGCTATTTACAAAGATTGACCACTAATTACCCTAAATACCTTTCTATTTTTATCCTTTTGTAAAACAGGGAATTGGTAATTTATTTTGGTCTTAAAACATCTTATTTAAAGGTTAAAATTGATTAAAAATAGTTTAGAATTGAATCAGGGGTTAAAAATACGAAAATTTGCATTTTCTACATAGAGCGCTCTGGATCGCCTAGGATCTCTCAGGCGATCTAGGGTAGGCGGTAGTTCAAAATTGATCGCCGACGATAAGTCAGTAGGCAGTCTCGGGCGGTCTACTTTTTTCAACGAACGCCTGGGAGCACCGAGGGTCGCTGAGCACATTAAGCTCGGCGGTCTCCAAAAAACGAACATACAGTATTCAAAAACTTGATTTTTCATGCTCAAATTGATACTATCATGCTTATAAGGTTGTTATCAAACTAAATACATATATATACAACACAAAAACATGCAATGGAGATTAAACCAATCGTGAATACAAAACCAACAATAAAAACAGTGCTGCCTACCTCCTGCGAACGTTTTCTTCTCATTCTCTTCTGAACAGCGATGAACACTATCACAAAGCAATGTTCAGAAGACCAAAATCAACGCACTCTCTCCCTTTTCCTTTTTCTTCTTCCAGTCGCTAGTCACTCTCGGTCGTGCGACTTCTCCTTGCGGTTGATCAATACAAAATCAATACGTTTAGAATACCACTCGTATTCCTCTAGGTTATTTTTAACGTATTTATATACCTCCTACCCACGCAACACACTTACATAAAACTCAATGTACCTTACCCAATCACAACTCATCAAAATTAACCTATTGATCATACCTCGATATCTCACGATCAGACGGTTGGATCTGCGCCCAACTTTGGATCTCCACTAATTATGATATCACCTACATTAATAAAATATTTCTATCAATAATAATCCTCAAGAATATTAATTATTATTTTTCTTTTATATTTAGGAAAAGTTAGGGTCTTACACCTCGTTTGAGACTAACAACTCCTCTAATAGCTCTAAAATATCACCCCAAAGATGATCCAATCAATCACAGCAAGCCTTTATCTCTTCTGGATTAAACAATCATACTTTTATCAACACTCATTCACGTTAAGACTCCCAAAACAGATTTTTTGAGTTTGTTTCTTACCTGCAAATTTTCTAGACGAAAATCCTCTTCCTCCTTCTCTAAAAATATGCTCCAATGGTTGCTTGAATGTTAGGGTTTGATCACAAGGAAGAAAAGAGAAGAATAGAAGAAGGAATTGAAGTTGGCGGCTGTTCACTTTTTTGAATGTGAACAGTCGCTTGTTTATTTTTAGGTTATTATATTATTTCCCTACCCTTTTACTAAAACGCCCTCTTCATTAAACCAAACACAATCACACCCATTAAACCTCAAACCAAACCAATCTGGGTCAACCCCCACTCTCTTGGCTTTGACCACCTCATCTATTTGTTCTTATTATTTATATATATATTTTATTTACTTAAACAAATCTTAGCAATAACAAAATTTATTATATTTAACTTATTAAATCCTAAATTCATATCTCACCTTAGATAGGTTCCCCAATATTCCTCCTTGTCAACTTGGACTTCTCCGGGTTGAACCAATGCCTCATCTCCTGTAGTATTAATAACTTAATCAGTTTATTTAAATATTACAATTATTTTATTAATAAAATCTGGGATTTTACATTCGTTGTATTGGTTGGGTTCTCTTGCAATAAGTCGATGGTCGTGTACTCGGCTTCGCACATAAGCCAGGAGGTGGCATAGTGGACATTGATATTACCCTAGTTAAAGGCAATCTTATTTCATAAGTCTTGCAGTGACTTATTGATTTCTGATTCGATAATGCAAATTTGGTTGACATGCTGGATTACTCAGGTTTATCTCATATTGATTGATGATTGTTTTTGAATTAATCTGATTATCCGTGTTACTGTTACTGATATACGTTTTATAACTAATTCATGTTTTAGAACTGAATAAAATGTATTTGAGCATGCATGTGCTACTTAATGGGATATTCGTATCTCATTCCGTTTTGTTTTGTTTTCAAATCTTGGAGAGGACGATATTCTATGGGTAAATGCTTGGTTCATGTGAGTTAGACTTGAGATATGGTATTTTATAATTGAGCTTGGGATTATAGTTGACTCTGATTATGTTGTTATTGCTTTATTCATGTTTTCCTTCACTCTAATATATCGATCTTGTGTGAAATATTAACCTTCGGAGAAGAGTTACGGTTTCACTACGTAACTCGAATCTGGGGCGTTATAGGTTGATCTTCCCAAGAAAATTTCATCCAAAGCTCATTGAACTCCCTTGTGATTTGGCCTAAGCTCCTTAACCATTGTGTTCCAAGGACCAAGTTGCAACCTTCTACTGATAGGAGATATAAATCCACCAGAAAAGTCATTCCCTTTACCAAAACCTTCACCCCTTTACATACTCCTCCGTTGACCACCTTGCTTTTGTCCGCCACTAAGACCATAAAGGTCCCCTTCTTTGTCGGTTGTAGGCCTAGGGTGGATGCCATATGTGAGTTGATGAAGTTATGGGTGCTTCCCGTGTCTACTAGTATGGTTACTGAAATGGTGCCTATTTTCCCTCTTAATCGCATAGTTCGTGGTGTGCGGGAGCCAGTGATGGCATGCAGTGTAATTTCGGGGTTATTCTCTGGTTGGGGCTCCTCTATTGCATCTGCTGCAGGGTCTCCTTTTTCCTCTTCATCAGTGGGGAAGCTTCCTTTAATAAAAAATAGTTTCTTACATCAGTGTCCGGGAGAAAACTTCTCGTCACAGTTGAAGCATAACCCCCTCTCCCTTTGGTCCTTGAGCTTCGCAGGTGACGGGTGGCATATGGCTGGCGTTGGGGACCTGGTGATCAAGTTCCGGGGATGGCAGAGTTGAAATCTTCTATGAGGCCTCTAAGTTGCAATCCCTCTAACGCACGCTTATCAAAGGCCACGTGTCCCAAGAGTTGATCCGTCTTGATCTCCACTTAAACGACGTTAGAGTTGAACGACGTTATCTGCCTTCTCAAAAGCAATGAAATATATTTTTTCAAACCCTTTCCCAACACAATCGCGCGTTTACCGATAGTGAAGATTTTTTGGCAGATGAAAAAGAGAGAGAAGGTGTTGTCTTCTCTGCAACAGAAAGGGTTCTCCGTCTCCATAAGGCAATAAACCCTTTCTTTTCCTCTCTCTCTCTCCCTGTATCCCGTTTCTCCCGTCCTCATATTTCTTTAGACTTGATCTTGTAACGATTCCCTCTCTCAATCGTCTCCATAAGGTCAAAATTTCCCTCCTGTTTGAAGTTGTGTTGTTCGCTTTCTCTTCTCCCTACCCCTTTCTTAATCGAAACGATCAAAGAGCAAAACAACCAAATAAAAAAAGCTCCTGTCTTTCATCATTTCCATCGTGGGACTTCTTTCCTTAGCTTTCTTCGCTTCTTTTGATAAAACTGTACAAGCTGGTTGTCTGGAATCAACCTCGGACCATCGGTGTGTTGAAAGACAAGCAGAAGAAAATCATGGTATCATAAGAAACGGAGAAATCCAGTTCATATAAAATGTGATACACTCGATAGCTGTGATCTTCTTCGCAGGAGACGAGGGGCTTTTCTTTGTAGCAACCGAGAGGGTTGTGTTGGTGTTCGTTTCGGCAGCCGCGGCAGCGTTGTTTGTAGTAGCAATGAGGGTGTTCTTTGCAAGGAAAAGGCCGAAAAGCTTCTTTGCCTGGAAAAAATCTTGTAACTATCATCATGAATCGCGGAAAATCTGGAGGTGAGTTCGAAACAAGATCTTTACTTGCTCTCCAAACAAATCACCATGTAGGCTAAACTGAGCAGATACCTCCATCATTTGATTTGCTCGGTTTAGATTATAATTTTGTGTACATTTCTTTGTCATTTTAACTCTTGAAGAAATTGTTTTTAAATGGCATGGAAGTAGGTAAAGATTTATTGAAACATAGGTTAATAGTTTCAAAACAATTCTAAATCTTTCTTGCATAGAAGAATTGATAAAGTCAGTGTCAATTATTATTAATTTGTTTTTTAACCATGTTTAGGCCATATTATCTATAGCTTTGAAACTACTGTTTAATGGACTTGTTGAATAGAGGTTCCTGTATCCAGCCTACGAGAATTTTGTTTTGTTTTGTGGTGCCTACAATTCTATTATTGTGATTCATTGTATAATATATCAAAGGTAGACTGCATCAAAAACTATATATTTGAATTTTGTTTAAATTATTTTTATGCAGTCTTAGTCTTAAAAAATGTGGGTAGTGGAATTGTTATGAGAAGAAATTACAATAACCTCATTGGATTAATGTTTTTAAGTATTGATTATAGTTTTTTTTTTACTCATTAGGAGTCATAAGCACTTAGTTCAGAAAAATTTCTTTCATTGCACATAATCAAGACCCATTGAATTGTTACGAAACTTCGTCGCTTACTATTGATTTCTTGTTGTTTTTATAGATCAACATTATCCTTCAATTGCTATGGCTAGTTCAAGTTCTTCACTAAACCTACCCCGAAGCTCTAGCGAGACTTTTAGTGATTCTAAAATAAGAGAATATCAATGCAATCCTTTTTTATTCAATATAATATACTCAATGGATGATGTTGATAGATTAGAGTGGGCTAGACACACAAACCTTGGGAATACTCTAATGCTGGCAAAGATCAAAATTAATTGGAGTTTAATTATTGCCGCATTGAAGTGTCGGAATTCCACAGAGGTTGTATATAACTTTGGAAATATCAAGTTGTGTCCTATGCTTGAAGAAGTAGGAAGATTGTTAGGCCTATCCTTGGAGGGTGATATATTACATCCAGATATAAAATCAGGATACACTAGTGATTTTTCAAAAGCTCTTTCAATACCAAAAAATGGATTGGAAAGAGAAGAATTGCGTTTGGGATTGCTTATTAAAGTGCTTAAATCCTCTTATAGCTTATTAAAGCACTTTATTAAGCTAATAACATGTTTGGTTATGTGGAGTGGGTAATCACTTACCCGTAAGTAGTAGAGGGAGAGGACCCGTAAGGAGAAGCTGTTGTGAGTAGCTTCTTCTTCCACTTACGATAAGCTCCTCTCCTCTCTTTTCTATCTCGATCGAGGTTTGCTCTTCGTTTGGACCTCTGAAGGTCAGGTTTTCTGTTCGGTGATCGTCATCGTCGCCATTGAGAACAGCAACAACATATCTGTTCTCCCAACTCCACCGTTGAGATTTCTTCAAGTTACATCATTGCTCGTCGTCTCCAATTTTTCTGCTCTGGTAAGTTCCTCTTCTTCTATTTCTCATCCCCCACTTTTCGATCTAATCTGATCTCTGTTGTTGCGCTTTTGTCCTCTTTTTGTTTCCTTCTGTTTATTGGAGATTGCAGGACTGCCAGAGTATCCGGTAGCGATATCGACCAGAGAAGGAGACGAAGAGGTCGGAAGGGTCGGAGAGAGAAGAAAGATCTACCTTCTGGTAAGCCTTCAAATATGCTTCGTCCTGGTTCTGTTATTTTGATTTCTTAAACCCTTCTCCTTGTTCCACCTAATAATTTATTTTCCTCTTTGAGACGGTTGTGAAATTAATTGAAGCGGTAGTAAGACAAAACAATGGTTCCATGTAGATGTTTGTGTTTATGCAACACTTATTCGTGGCTGTGGAAATAGTCTTTTGATTGTGTTATTTTTAGCATGAACAGGGTAAGTATCAAAGGTCAATTCATGAGAAGGATTAAACGGATCCAACTGTTTTAAAAGACTCATGTAAATTCTCAGATTCCATTGCTTGCTTTGAGTGACTATGAACTTTTATTTGTGATCCATTAATTTAGAGAAAAGTGGGTAATTATTCTCAACAGAGGAAAAGTCACACATAATTTGCTTTTCAAAATTTTCTGTATACATTTTGTCTTCCTCACATAGTAACAGGGTATGTCTTGTATGTTTGGTGAAAGCTATTTTGATTTCACCAGCTATGTTTCGATGCTGAGTGGGTTGAGAACATGTAACAAATCCTGCCCAAATTATATGTGTGTTCATGTCAGATTTCATCACCAGTACATTAACTTGCAATTAATAAAGAACTCACCAACAGTACTAAACATTGGGTCATGCTATGCCTCATTTTAGTAGTATTGAAGGCCTTATTTGAAAAGGTTTTCAGCACATTGGATTTGGTTAGATCTGAGGTGGATGAGCTTAAGGTCTAGGCACGGACTGGTTGAGCTCATATAGATGGATTAGAATATTGTACCACTTGGCATGTTATGGACTAAATCTTATTAGGATACGAAGTACTTTGATCGACCCATTAAAAGATTGTCCTAATCGGTTTTGGCCACATGATCCTGAAGCATGTTGGTTGCAAATAAATAAAACCCTGAAGTTAGACTGATATATCTGAATTGAAAGGTATACTATTTAACTATAAGTAAATTGAAGGATATACTCTTAGTTTTAGAATCTTGGAAGTTATGCTTGAGCAGTCAATTACATGTATCTACACCCGTTTAGATACTACTATCTAGTGAATAGACACCAACGTTATCTAGTTAAAAGACTATTTACACAAATCACAGTTCAACTACTTTTTTCTCAATTACCAGGTTATTTACTAGATTTGAACCCTTCAATCACCAGGTTATTTTACTAGGCTGAGTCCGCAGTTAATTTGGATTTAACTTGTATGGGAGTTGAAACCAAGCTCAGCTTGGTCTCTGAGTTGTTTGGGAGTTATATGCATCAAATTGGATTTATAGATGCAATGCACATAATCAAGCATCATATATCCACCCCCTTTCACTTCCGACCGTTATCTTCCTTATCGCTAAACAAAACATTATCTCTAAACATTGTATCCAAACGTTAACTCCTTTTGGCATCTTTGTGTCCCAACTCTCCAAAGACAAGTGAAAAATCTCTGGTTAGTTTATTTATCTTTGGAATAGTTTTCATGATGTATACATCATGAAAACTATCTTTGGAATAGTTTATTTATCTTTGGAATAATATCTCTAAACATTGTATCGAAATGTATCCATGATGTATACATCATGTTCTAGAATTTACCTCTATGAGGTTCAGTTTAAAGCATTTCATATCACATCCAGATAACAAATCTGCCACTACACACATAATATAAAAATGCGTACCATAAAAAGAATGCCTTTTCCTATTATATGCAATTATTTCTTTCTAGCAAGGTACATATTTGTTTTATACACAACACACACGTGTCTTTATATATGCCTCCATACAATGTGCTTAAGCAACGGGTATTTCATTAAAATAACCACTAAGAGATTTAATTTATTTAACCAGGAAAAATATACATAAAAGGTATCAGGTTCTAGTTCTACTTAGATCTTACCAAGTTTGTTTTTTCAAACACAATTTTTGGTTTAGATCTTACAAAATCTTATTGCTTCTTTTCTGTTGACTTTTAGGTGTGCTTTGGAAATCTGACTTTTATTTAACTTATGACATTAATTTCTTGACTTGAATGAAATAGGAGATAAATGGAAAATCGAGAAAAAGTAGCTGCCGCCTTACATGGGAAGGTGAAAGCCCATTGGACAACTGAACATCACAAAGTTTTTGTGGAGTTATGCCTAGAGCAAACCTTAATTGGTAATAGGCCTGGAACACACCTTAATAAAGCTGGTTGGAGTGTTGTCATGGAGGAATTTTTTAAGAGAACAGGCATAAGGTATGAGCAAAAACAATTGAAGAATCACTGGGATGGTACTAAACTTCAGTGGCAAACATGGAATAAAATTCTTAAGGAGTTTAGTGGGTCAGGATGGGATCCCGTTCTTCGAACTGCAGATATCCCTCACGATCGTTGGGATAGTCTCGTAAAGGTATAATTTTCAAGTTTTAATTGCTAAATAATATGTCAAGCAAAATATTGTATTAGTAACTTATTTTTATATTTGCTACAGACTTATCCCGACACAGCTCAGTTTCGTCACAAAGAACTACCCCATGCCAACGATTTAGATGTCATTTTTGGAGGAACATCGGCTACTGGGCAAGCGGCTTGGACACCTACCCAAGGTAACTTGCCTACTAATGAAGGTGGCTCAAATCCAGTAAGGGATGACTTAAGCATGCCAAGCAATTCAATTGGCATGATGGGAGATAACCAAGATAATGAAGTTGCTAGCAACAATGAAGATGAAGAAATCGAGCCTCCTCCTAAGCATGCTAGAAGAAACGAAGGGAGCTCCTTTCATAGGCGCAATAAGGAATCTAGTGCTTCTAGGCTTGATAACCAAATCAATCGACTTTGTGAGGCTGTTGAATTGAGGACTGCTGCATCGTGTAAGTCCGTACAAGCTGAAAAGCAATACACTATAGCTGATTGTATTGAATGCCTTAATGAGATGGATGAAGTAGAACGAGGAAGCGAGTTTTACTTATTTGCTACGGATTTATTCTTGAAGAAGGAATATAGGGAGCTTTTTGTTGAATTGAAGACGGCTGATGTTTGACTTGCATGGTTGCGGCGTTTACAATCTTTGGGTCTTACACTCCATTAAGATTTGAAGAAGGAATATAGGGAGCTTTTTGTTGAATTGAAGAAAGCTGATCTCCGACTTGCATCGTTGTGGTATTGACAATCTTTTGGTCTTATACTCCATTATGATGAAAATCTTTTGGTCTTATTTTCCTTTTTTCTGATCCTTGTTTCCTTGGTGTTACTACCACCTGATTGATACAGTATTTTGGCTGATGCATTCTTTTTATCCCTCGCATGGATACAGTATTTTGGCTGCACTTTGGATTTTTAAAATACTAGCACAACTAAGATTGTAACAATGGCAAATATTCTCTGTTTACATATTTGCTTCCTATCTCTAGCACAAATGTATTACTGTGACTTTGCTTTAATGTGAACACAGGTATAATGAACAAGTATATGAAATGGGTCAAGAAATCTATTTTTTCTTGCTTTAATGTGAACACGTGAACTCTTCCTCTTTAAATCTTGTGATTTGGGCTCAATTAGCTTGAAGCAATTTGTATGAGTTAGTCAATTGGAATGTGTGTGTTCCTGTGAAAATTTTAGATGGACTCTGTTATTATCTATATTTTCTTTTATTTATTTTCAGGTCACATGGACTCTGAAGAACAAATCGATATGTTGGTACTCATAGTTGCTAAATTGATTCAACGATATCATAGTCTTTATATCGTAAAAGAGCCATGTCGAGTATCAAAACACACAGGATGGGCCTTTGTGCATGAAATTTTATATGGCCATCCTGTTCGTTGTTATGATTTATTTCGTATGGAGAAGCATGTGTTTACGGCACTATGTGATACCCTTAAAGAGAGGGAATTGCTAAAAGATACACGAAGAATGAGGGTAGAAGAACAATTGGCCATTTTTATGATCACTGTTGGACATAATCAACGAAATAGAATGCTACAAGAGAGGTTCTTACATTCGGGCGAAACTATAAGTCGTCACTTCAATAATGTTTTGATTGCAATGGCAAAATTTTCAATATCTATCATAACACCTCCTTCATTTTCTGAAGTCTCGACAGAAATACACAGAAATAAGAAATATTGGCCATTTTTCAAGGTAATTGAAGAACTTTATGACTACAATTTTATTTTTATTTTTAGTAAATCTTTGTCTATACTCTTTGTTAATAAATGTTTAATAAATTTTTTTAATATGTAGGATTGTATTGGTGCACTAGATGGAACACATATTAGCGCTGTTATACCATTGGAACAACAAGTACCATATCGTGGTTGGAAAGGTGATTGCACACAAAATGTCATGGCGGTATGCTCTTTTGACATGCGATTCACTTATGTTAATGCTGGTTGGGAAGGGATAGCTAATGATTCACGTATCTTGTTAGAAACTATTCGTAAGCCAGAATTGAATTTTCCTCATGCTCCACCTGGTTAGTAAAATAATTTAATTAAATGTTTTTGTTTATGACTTTAAGTAGATTTGTTATTATAATAGTTTAATGTTTTTTTGGGTCAAAATATCAGGTAAATATTATGTTGTTGATGCGGGGTATCCTAATATGCGTGGTTTTCTTGCACCATATCGAGGAGTTCGTTATCATCTTCCAGACTTTCGACGTGGTAGTCGAGTTAGGGGGAAAAAGAATTATTTAATTATGCTCATTCATCATTACGGAATGTGATCGAAAGATGTTTTGGTGTATTGAAAGCGCGGTTCCCAATTTTAAAATTGATGGCTCCTTATCCATTTTCAACACAAAGATATATTGTTGTGGCAACAATGGCTATACACAATTTTATTCGACAAGCTGCATTATATGATGATCACTTTAGACAATATGAAGATGAAGAGTGCATATGTGAAGATGAAAAAAGATCCTTTGATGATGAACCAAATCCTAATGGTATCATCCAGCAGCAGCAGGTTGGGGAGATGGGTTGTACTAGAGATACAATTGCAAATGCTATAAAGTTTGCACATGATAGTGGTCATATTAGTTTTAGTTAATTACATATTTTGGCATTTGATACATATGCGGGATTTTATTTCATAGATGGTATTTTCTTTTGTTATGGATTACTTTCTATATTTTCTTTATAGATGAATTTATTTTGTTAGATACACTTATTCTTGCTTTTTATTCATTATAAAAATTTATTTTTAACCTTATTTTCCTTTTTTTTTTTTAGTTTTTGTTTTTAATAGGGATCCAAATAAAATACAAAGCTTTGATGTGTTTAATTTGGATAAAATAAAAAAGTAAGTGCTTTGATACATATGTTTACCAAACACTTTCCTTAACTAAAAAGCACTTACTATATTATTAAGTGCTTAAATAAATGTGTTTACCAAACACCAAACTTGTCATATGAGCACTTTTTTATAACTATGGATAAGTACTTAAATAAGCCAAATTACCTTTTAAGTGCTTACCCATAAGCACAAGCTAGACCAAACGCCACCTAAATGTGTTTACACTTTCTGTACTCAGTCACATATTGTTACCAACAACGGAAGAGTACGTACATGGAGCTCTTTGCAAGATCATGGTAGATTTAAAGACTGAACCTCTTGGAACAAGGACGATTGTCCCTATGATCCTTGCTGAAATATTGGTGGGTCTGACAGCATGTTCAAGTGGCAATAATAAGACACATCTGATAGGATGTGTGGCTTTGTTGTAGGTGAGTTATCACTTATAATTTAGTTTCATTAGCCTTTTTGTTCACTTTATAAGATGATATACTATTTTTCTAAAACATATTTTTTTATTGGCAAGCTGTGGCTTTTGGAACATATTCCTTTTCTTGGGATGTTGAAAGAACGGGCTAGTATTAATTACATGAACCTCATATTGGATCATATACTTAAGCGCCCACAAGTATGTTATTCAAGCATCCAGGATAACTTCAATTATTTAATGCATTTAGATGAAAATGAAATAATTTTGAAATGTAAGTGGTTATTTAAGCTGAAGTCAACATCTTCCCCACATCTTATTATGACCGGGCAACAAGGTATTGTGATAGTTGGATCTTATGCAACTGCATCATATGATCCCTTGAGAGTGCTTCGAAAATTTGGTTATTATCAAAGTATAATGCCTCGGTTGTCAATCAGTTCATTCAGTATAGTTTGAACAAAAAAAATGAATCATATTTGAAGCATTTATGGCGTTCTTCGAAGGAGCAAAGTGTTGGTATATTCTTGCAAGCAGTTGATGAGTAACCTTGTAATTATATTCTTAAGCACTTTATACTTTCTCATTTTATTGTTTGCTATTCATGTGTTATAACTTGTGTGAAATGCAAAATTTACATGTTTAATGGTTTGTGACTTTTATATAGCTATTATCTGCATACAATCTTAATATATGGAATGATTTGTTACTTTTTGATTTTAAAGGTATTGAAATGAGAAAGAAAAAAATTTATGTTGTGTTCGAGGGATGGAATCTTGGAGTATATAACTCATGTGAAGCATGCAGTGAGCAAGTTCTATTTTACCAAGGGGCTGTCCATAGGTCGTTTAGGACTCGTCGAGAAGTAGAACATTGTTATTTTGAATATCAACAATGTGAGAATACTGTACCTGATGGCCCTCGATCGATGACTTTGGATGAGGAGTACAAAGGCCACCTCCCAAGAGAACCAGTTGTTGCAGTTTGATTTGATTTTAAAGTCATATTTTGTGTTGTGTATTAGCAGTGTTACTAGGTTGGTATTGTATAAGTCGATGAAAAACTGTTTTGAAGCTTTTCAAAATGGATTATTTTCTCCTTGGGTTGCATAGGTAATATGTTTAGTTCTTTATCTATATTTGATAAATGTGGGAGGCTTGATTTGCTCGTGTATGAGATGACTTTGTTTTTTGCTTGTTATGTGGTAAGTCTCCTACTGTAATAGCATGTCCTAGCATTAGATTCGTGATCTAAGTAAAGTACTGTTTCCTTTTTCTTTCTTGATTTTATATATCACGACTCGAAACCAGGTCTGCCCCTCCAAGGCACAACCTGCCCTAGACCGTGGCAAGTGAGCCAATTTCTTGCTAAAAATATGAAGGATTTAAAACTTTTTCTACATAAGTACAAGTGATAAGACAATTCATGCTGTGCATATCAAAAGAGTGTTCTATATATAAAAGAAATGTAATAAGACACGAGAGTTGATTACAAAATGACGGGTGACTATACCACTCCTCTCAAAACATAAGGTTTACAAGTCCAAAATAAACCATGCATGTACAAATAAGAAATAAACCTAAGGCCTACAGAAATTTGCCTCTCTATACCCAATGGCTTTCTCTTTGCCTCTATCCCCAGCCCAGTCCTTCACACCGGACGTTGATGGATCTGAAAAATAAGAAGTAAAGTAACTGTGAGACGGATGTCTCAGTAAGCAACACATGCATGCATGAGAAAACGCAGTTTAGGCATATATCAATCGGTTAAATCATGACATGCGGTTAGTTGAAATCATAAACCGAATAACACAGTTCAGTGCCATACAAGTTGGTGCATGCTTGTGCGTCAATGTACAGTTAATCAATTCAGGACAACCTTTCATTCAATCCCACCAATTGTTAAGTAAGAGGTCTAGTGTTATACTACTCAAAATTTTCATCTAGCATCACCTGATTACACACAGTGGCTAGGCATCTACGCCGATTACCCATGACATAGGCATCTAGTACGCCGATCGCACATGTCGTATAAATATCCATAGATGATTACTGTAGACACCCCAAATTGCACTATAGAATGAGAAAGTAATAAAAACATGTAATTAGAACTTAAAACAGGTCAAAAATGCATAAAAATTGACTAAGCAGGCTTTGCTCGTATTTCATTCACGGGCCGGTCGCGCTCGAGATCTCTCTACGGTCAGGCGCGCCCGTATTGAAAATACGGTCACCGTTGGACCGTAATTCATTTACGGTCACTAAAGACTCGTGCGAGTTTTATTCTTCTCTCGATTTCTGAGCTTTATCTTTAGTCCAATATATCTTTAAATGAGCGAATTACGTCTTTTATTCGCTGAAGTCACCTTGGTTGGCTATGGATGGGCATTATCTCCAACTTTCACTCTATCCTGAGGATCAGGATATATCCTTCTGGACCAGCCTTGCCCCTGTGCTTGCCTATAAATAGATGTGAGATTCTCAAGCTGAGGGCCACGAAATTTTGAAGACTCAAGAGCTCCAAGAGAAGAAGAGGAACCCCTGCTGCTTTGCTTGCTCAATCTAGGTAAGTACCTTTTCCCTTTTATTTTCTGTCTTCAATTCTAGATGTAATAGGATCATCTCTATTGCTGTAGAATAAGGCCATCTTTTGTATCTAGTATTCCTAAACTTGTCTCTAAGTACCTTAAGAGTCTCTCTAGTCGTAAAACGTGAAGAGAGAGCTAGGGGAAAAGAGAACAGGTGGATCCTTAGAATAGAACCCCATATCTGTTTTTCTCCTTTTTTCTAGAATAAAACCTTTGATTGTGTTTGTGTAACCAAACCTATCTCCAAGTACCTCAAGAATCCTCTCTAGCCGTAAAACGTGAAGAGAGAGCTAAGGGAAAAGAGAACAGGTGGATCCGTAGGTTAGACCCCCATGTGCTCTAATCTGTGAGATGTGGCTGCTTTAAATATCCTAATCATGTTTTAATGCTTTTTATGATATATCTGAATGAATAACATGAATCCATGATGTTTATAGCATGAGATCCCCACTTTTTGCTAAAATTTGGATTTTTTCCACATAGTTGCACCTACAGCACTGTTTTCGTGATTTTAGGCTAAGATCTTGGATTTATCATGATCAATATGGTAGATCTGAGTCCAAAAGCTTGAAAATAAACTCTAGGGTTTCATGATGTGGTTTTTAAATCGTTTTTCATTATTGAGAGAAGACCCTACGATCTAAGTTCTCCCCTTTTGATGTTCTTCATCAACGTGGGTATTTTTGGTTTTTATTTCTTGATTTAACGTGAAATTTGGGCATTATCTATGTCCTGGACTATTCAAGTTCAATTTTGAAATATTTTATAAAAATCATATTTTTCTAGATTTATAGAATTTGACTTGAAGCCAGATTTTTGGATTTTTCACTTTAAATTGATTTTATTTGATTTTATCTCAATTTTATTTTAATCATGAAACCCTAGGAATGGTATGATCATATTTGAAAGTTCTGGGTCAATCAGACTATTCGTATGAAAAAACCATACAATTTTCTCTTTTTTGGGGATTTTTCCTGATTTTTATAGCAAGCCTTTTTTCTTTGTAAAACATGAACAATGCCTGGCAACCACCTTGTGTGGATGAAAAGGGGTGCCTAACACCTTCCCCTGTTCATAACCTAATCCCCTTACCCATTTCTGGTTGTTTTTTTTGGGAGGGTTATTTTTATCCTAAAATTGCCTTTTGTGCTTATTTAATATTTTGGTGTCCATTCACACCTAAATTGAATGGTGGCGACTCTTTGTTTAATTTAATCCCGTGTGATGATTGAGGAAGTCATTGGAGATGATGATTTTTTCCCATGTCTCACAATTACCCAATAGTAAATGGAGTGGTATCACAATATAATTGAAACATCAACAACAGCACATATCCATCTAGCTTCACCGATTACACATGGTGGCTAGGCATCTAATACGTCGATTACTCATGACGATTAGGCATCCATTGCTGATTACACATAGCACATGGGCATCAGCCTCCGATTACACATGGTGCTAGAATGATACTCATCCATTGCTGATTATACATAGCAAATGGGCATTGGCCACCGATTACACATGGTGCCGGAATGATATTAATCCATTGCTGATTACACATAGCAAATGGGCATCGGCCACCGATTACACATGGTGCCGGAATAATATATACATCCATTGCTGATTACACATAGCGAATGGGCATCGGCCACCAATTATACATGGTGCCAGAATAATACTGTATAGCATTAACAATAACAATGGCACTTGGCCATGGAGCATGTGTATAAACAATCCTACTTATATAGCATGGACTATAGCAAGGTTACTTTGAATATCATGTGGGTCATGCACTCAGGCATGCCAGATCTCAAAGGTAGCCTATGGCCTTACCGGGCCATTCTTGGGCCAAGCCCTTACTCGTTATTCATGGATTCTGGGCCTCTGCCCTCCATTCACTATCAATCACCATGGGCCACTGCCCTTTCATTTATGGAATCATTATCCATGGGCCACAACCCTTCTTATCTCACATTACAAGTAACGGGCCAATGCCCTCAAGGTCATGCAAATAAATATGGACCAATGCCCTTCCTAAATCATAATTTAATATGGGCTAATGCCCTTCAACTATATACTAATGCTGGCCGAAGCCCTTCCTATCATGTGTGGTGTACTCACAGTAAAGCTCAACGATAAAAGGGTAACTTTTTAGGAAATTCTCCATTTTCGGGTCTCACTTGGGCAACCTATGCCTTAATTCTTTGATACTTGTACAATTGGGTCTTGATTCTTGATTTTTATCTCTAAAGATTAATTGGAAGGTGCTTGAGGTGTCAAAATCAAATTATCCTACTTCTATGGGAATCTGGAATAGAAACCCTCTGTAAGACCTTCCTTGGTAACACGTACCCAAAATCCTTGTTATTGGGAATCTTGAGATACTTCCAGTTGGGACAATTTTTAAACATGTAATTCTAGCTTATACGTAGGTTGGATTTAAGTAAAAACACTTGGTGGTTCGATCTGGGCAAAAATCACATTTCTGAAACTTTTCTTACATTTCATGACCCAACTTGGTAATCTATGCCTCAATCCTGTTGAAACTTATGCAAGTTGGTTTTGGTCCTTGTATTCTACTTCCGTAGGTTATTTGGAAGGTATTTGAAATGGTAGAATCACTTTATCCCACTTCTATAAAGATCTAGAACATAAACTCTCTATAAGACCTACTCTAGCAAAATGTACCCAAAATCCTAAATCTCACTCATACATGGGTTGGATTCACACAAAATCAATCCTTAGTTCAATCTGGACAAAAATTGGGAAAATTGGGAAAACAGGGCAGGGTACTTGATAGGTCGCTCGAGCCTGCTTCGAGCTGCCAGAAATTGCTCTCGGGTTCTCTCTGTTTAGGCAGGTCACTAGAGCAATCGCTCGAGCGGCCATGCCTTAAGTCACTTCCTAAAACGATCACCCGATGCCGCGCTCGAGCGGCTGTTTAGGCGGCTGGGCTTTTTGGCAGTTCGCGAAATCCGAACTTTTGGGATTTTGGGGTTTTTTCAAATCTCACTCGTTTTGGGTGTTTTTGGGCTCTAAATTGTTCATAGCATGTGTACTTATCTATCCCCTACAAAACCCCTAAAATTAATCCTCTCTATTTACACAAATAAACATTTCATACATCAAACCCTAACATTCTCACCTCATACACGAAAATGGCCAAAAATTTGAAATGTGGGAGGGGTGGTGTTGCTTACCTCTTGTAATCACTTAAGCAAGTCTTCTTGCTTCAAAATCAACCCACAAATAGCACTTGAGGTGCCTCTTGGTTGGTTTCACCACAAATCTCCAAGCTCACACGAAAATGGTAACTTCCTTCTTTTCTTCCTTGCTTGCTAAGGTTCCTTCAATGGGTTCAAGGTGAATGAAATGAGATGAGAAGAACAAGATGAGGAGAAGGAGATGAAGAATAGAGATGGGAGAGGAGAGGGGAAATGTAAAATCCCAAATTTTAATGGAATTAAAATTTATTATTTTAGTAATTAAATTATGGTAGTTAGTAATTTTGTAGAGGAAGGAGGCCAAATAGTTAGACCGGGGGTTCAAATCGGAGTGGATGATTTCAATTAATCAGGTAAGGGGCATTGCTGGAATTTTATCTGTGGATTATGGTGGTTTTGGAGGTGGGACCAATATGAAGTCATGACCAAATAAAGGGGTCCGGTGTAGGGATCCTAGTAGAATGGCATAGCATGGGATCATGTGTAAGCTAGCCCTAGGAGGTAACTATATAAACACAAGTGGAGTTCAGTTGCTATTTTGGGCATTTGAACGAATTGAACCTTGGAGCTTTCGGGAAGAAGAAAAGTACGAGCTAGGGTTGCTAGATCTGATTTGGAGGATTTTATGAAGAGCGAAGGATTTCGTTGTGGCCGTTTGGATTAATGTCAGAGAAAAGGTGTATATCAGATTTCAGCAATTTCTAATTCTGATTGAGAGCCAAAATCTGAGTTGTGGTGAAACAAAATTCAGAATCAGTGAGCTCGTTTGGTTTTGAGGTGAGGAATCAGAGATCAAATTGTGCAAATAGGTTTCTAGCAGTTGTAATTCAGAATTCAGAGGTAAGTAGCATAAATTGATTTGGTTTAGATGTTTTGAATTGATGTTGTATTGAATTAGAATAAATATTTGATCGTACCCTATTTCTGGTTAGTAATTGACGTCTGAGCATGAGCAGCCTCTAAATAGGTTTCAAATAAAACTTTAAAGTAGGGTTGCTGATTTATTAGATGAATTAAAGTGTACTGTAAGTAGCACAAATTCTCATCTGTTTTAGATGTTTTTGATTGGGAATTAATTGCAGCTAAAATAGGGAATAGTCGAACTCTGTTTTCTACAAAAATTTCTGGCATCTAGTATTGAACAATGGTTAGATTGGTTTAATTAAAATTCACAAGTATGTTTCGGTTATTTATGCAAGTTCTGATCTGCTGGAGATGTAATGGTGAAGAAAAACTATCCAGAATAAATGTATGCACTGTTTAGGACTGTTGTTGCTGATTTTTCGATTGGAATAAGAGCATGAGCGGCTAGTTTTGTAATGTCTGTATTGGTAGTTTATTGTTTTTCAAAATAGGTTAAATAGGTATTGGAAAGGGTTATGATTACCTTAGAACTGATTCGAATGTAAAACTGTGAATCAGTTTTGAGGTTTGTACATTTGGACGTAAGGAAGCTGGAGAAACCACCTTGGCGCCAAGCAGCTGAGAGGTGCTGCCAACCTCTTCTGAGGTCAGCACCAGCTCATGTGGTGGTTTTTGAGGAATCTAACTATGTGTTTTTTGGGGCTATGGTGGGGGCTACTTGTGGGAGTTCAAGATGAGAAAATCTGCTCACTTTAAATACACAAGAGGTGCTGGGAAAACCTGGAAATCCATGAGTTAGGTTGCTGGAAATTAGTTTGAGTGCTAGCATGGGCAGATAAGTTGTGTAATGATTGTAGTATTACACTAAGACCAATGTAGGGTAAACCTATTACTTGAATAGTTATTTTACATCATGTATTCGGATTGGAAGAGTAACTATAAATTCAAGTCATTTGAGAATTGTACCAACAGAATTTCTTTTTGGTTATGCTTTGAGTGCTGCTGAGTGCAGTTAAGTGGCGCTTACCTCCTCAAGGTTGGCTCCAGCTCTCTTAATTTAGATTGGGTGGTTGAATTTAAATTAATGGGTGTACACTTAGGGAACTTAAATACATTTGATCAATGTATCTTGGATGAAATATAGAGGCTGGAAACTGGGAATATACTAGTATAGTAAGTATTGGAAACCTGAAATGTGTTTAGTTAGGTGTTTTGAGTAACTTTAAGGTGCTGAAATTTCTCCAGCAACTATACTTCCTAACTTGAAAGACTTATTTGGGAAAATACTTAAAAGGATAATCTAGAGATAATAAAAGGTGATTGGAGTGAATAAATAAATACTGAAATGAGAGTATTAGAGAGGGGTTTAGTCCAAATAGCATGGTGAATAATTCAGTTTGGCATGGGTGGACTAGGTGAAATGGAATTACAAATTGAGAGTATATGAATGTTTCTTTTTGAGGTACAGATCATATCTGAGATGCTTGGGAATGTAACAAAGAATATTTTCAAAGACTAAATTGATTTAATAATAGAAAGTTGTGGGTTTCATAAAAATTAAGTTAAAAGGGTTCGAAGAAGATCTCATGGAACTATTTTAAAGTGAATGAATTTGAGAATAATAATCATAGGAAGAATTTACTGTTTTGGGCATAAAACAAGTATTACAAGACTAATTTCAGTAATGGAACTTAACTCTGATTTTAATCATTCGGAATTGCTGGTTTAGTTAAGAACAACACTTTTACAGAAAATTTGTCTGTTAAACTAGGTTGGGAAAAATACTGTGATTAACAAGGGAAATGTTAGGGAGTTTAATTTGAAATTTGAAAGACAAAAAAAAGAAGAAGGAAATACTCGTAAAACTTATTATCTGGATAAGTTGGGTATATGAATTTCTGATTTTTCTGAATACGGTTAAACCTTGATTAATTCCATTGGATTTCACCTCGGTTTAAATGGGATTGTCCTGGTTATGAAATCTTTGCATCGAATCGGTTTTAAGCGGATTATACGGGAAAAACAAAAAGAATTTTTATTGATTATGAATGATTGGTTTTCTGGTTTGGATTTGGTTTTCTTTCTTGTACTTGGAGAGACGGTTTGTGATTCCTCCGTGCATCTCGGAGATGCTCGTGTATCTCGGGATGTTGTTGTCTCCGTGTATCTCGGAGATACCCCGTGTAGCTCGGGATGATATGATTGAGTTTGAGATGAGTTGTGCTTACTGGTTTTCTCTGTTGGTTCTGGTTTTAGAGTCTAGTGGGCATAGCTCGATATGGATCCATGTTAAGAGCTAGATAGTGGGAAGGATTGTTCTTTGCTAGTCGTAACACTTTGTTCACGCACGCGTTTCCATCGTGTATCTCGATGAGGCCTTCTCTGTATCTGGTTGGCTGCGGCTATGATAGGATAGTACATGCCAACTCATTACTGTATCTGAATGGGTTCTCCCGCAATAAGTCGATGACCATGTAGCTTGGCTTCGCTCATAAGTCGGGAGGTGGCATAGTGAGCATGGTCTTACACTAGTTAAAGGCAGTCTTATTTCATAAGTCCTGCTGTGACTTATCAATTGCTGTTTTGATGTTACATATATGACTGTTAAACTGGAATTTTCTTGTATCTCATACTGATCGATGGATTACTATTGGATTACTCGGATTATTCAGAACTGATGTGTTATCGCTATTGTTGCATGATTTACAACTGTATCATATTTTAGAATGGATGAACTGTATTTGAGCATGCATGTGCTGCTTACTGGGATATTTGTATCTCACTCCTTTCCGTTTTGTTTGGTTTCCAGATTCTGGTAAGGACGGCACCAGCGGGTATAAGCTTAGTTAATGTGAGTTATCTCGGTTATGGTATTTTATATTGGAGCTTGGGTTATAGTGCACTCTGATTTTTTTAGTTATTGTTAAATTCATGTTTTTCCTTCACTCTGATTTGCTATCCTGGGTTATATAATAACCTTCGGAGATAAGTTACGGTTTTACCTACGTAACTTGGATCTGGGGCGTTACAGGAAATGAAGAAGAGGGAAAAGAGGGGTCGGGTGTTTTTGGGTTTGTGCAAATGGGGTATACGAATGGGGCATTTGGTTCACAAGTTTGCCCCTCCTCCTCCTATTTACATACAACACCTTCAGTTAGCTATTTTTCGCACAACAGAAAACCTTATTTAACCAAATAGAGATTAGTCACCTCCATAAGCCACTAACACCCTGGGGCTTAGCCACTTTGACTGGCTTCAGGCTTGGGCCTCTCCAGCTTTACCTACACATCACACTCACTGGTTAGGGTGTGCTGGGGATATTGGAACGGGGTTTCACATTTGATCTTCTTAAGGATGATTATTGGTTACTGAATTTGAGGAATTGTTCTATAAACTTTCAGGATTCAAACTGAAGTTAGGTTCTGTATTTCTTGGATGATTGCAGGAAAAGGATAAAATTTAGTGTTTGGGCGTAACGTTGAGGTAGTATGAGTAATCAACAAATGAGAATAGACACACTAGTCAGGTACCATGTGTCTTTGCAACTTCTTATACAAGATCATTTCCAAGATTTTAGCTTCAAGGCTTTCGGGAATTCTTCCTCTTATTATAAGTAGAGAGCAAAGTGCCTTTGTCAAAGGAAGAAATGTTTCTGATAATATCTCCCTTGCTCATGAGCTATGTCAAGATATCAACAGAAAATGTTCGGGAAGCAATATTATTATCAAGATTGATATGGCCAAGGCTTTTGATAGAATGGAGTGGGATTTTATTATTGAGGTATGTAAAAGGTTTGGTTTCTCAGAGGCTTGGTGTAATCTTATAACCAGATGTCTGAACAATTGCTGGTTCAGTGTTCTTTTAAAAGGTGCAGCTTGTGGATTCTTCAAATCCTCTCGGGGCCTTCAACAAGGGGACCCATTGTCCCCTGTACTTTTTATTATTGCTGAAGAGGTTTTGAGTAGAGGCTTATCTTCTTTGCTCCAAGATGGATTGATTGGCAACTATCATACAGGCAGAACCCCAGTTAGAGTTTCTCATCTTTTGTTTGCAGATGATATTCTTATATTTTCTAATGGCAGGAAATCTTCTATGGACAACCTCTTGAAATTTCTCAGCTTATATGAAGAAGCTTCCGGTCAACAAATCAACAAAGTTAAAAGTTGCTTAATTGCATCCTCCAGAATTTCAATTTCTAGATTAGAAATGTTGCAATCCCTTTCAGGCTTTACAAAGGCAAGTTTACCAATTAAATATTTGGGTGTTCCTCTATTTCATGGAAGAGCTTCCATGTCTATATTTTCGAGTTCGTTAGAAAAAATACAAAAGAAAATAAGTGGATGGAAATCAAAGCTACTGTCCCATGGAGGAAAGGTAACACTCATCCAAATTGTGCTGTCTAGTATTTCAATTCATTCACTCTTTGCAATTCCTTTCCCAATAGCAGTATTGAAAAGAATTGAATCTTTCTTTGCTAAATTTTTTTTTGGGAGGAAACTTCTAATCATGGGCAAAAAAAGCATTGGTTGAGTTGGGATAAAATAGCAAAGCCTAAATCGGAAGGAGGATTAGACATAAAATCTGTGGCTGAGGTTATGAGTAGCCTTCATGTAAAAATGGGTTGGCGTGTTCTTTATGGTAACAACTTGTGGTCTGAATTCATGCGTGCTAAATATTGTCCTTTGGGGCAATCCTATAGCATCCAAGAAAAGAGTGGAAGCTCTAAAATCTGGAAAGCCATTCTAAAGGTGAAAGAAACTATCCTAGCTAATACAGCTTGGTCTTTGGAGGAGGGGAGAATCAGCTTTTGGTTTGATTAATGGTCTCACCGAGGTAGGCTGGCAGATCACGTTCAAGAAGACAATATACTCAATCCAGATTTGCAAGTGGTGGACTTAATTAATGAGAATGGCTCATGGAACAGCTCAGACCTTTATGAAATTCTTCCTCAAGATATTATTTCTCAAATAGAAGATATACAAATTAGTCCCTCTCAATTGAAGGACAATGCATTATGGATGGCATCGTCTACAGGGTTGTTCTCTACAGCTACTGCTTGGAATCTAATCAGAGGAAGAGGAACTCCTTATCCATGGGGAAAGTATATATGGTTCAACTTCATGCCATCTAAGATTTGTGTGTTTATGTGGAAGCTTATGAAGGGAGCTTTGGCAACAGATGATTGTGTTCAAAGACGTGGAATTCACTTCTGTTCACAATGCAATTGCTGTTCCCACAAAAGAGAGGAGATGCTGAACCATTTGTTCTCTTTTGGAGAAGTAGCTCAATCAGTTTGGGAACATTTTGCTGGTTATTTTCATTGTCAACATCACCCCCTTCATGACTTGGCTACCAGATTTTCATTTTGGTTTTCAAGAACTAACTCAAATGACCAATTTGGAATGTTATTCAGAGCTACTCCCTTATTTATTTGTTGGGAAATATGGACAGCAAGATGCAAAAGTAGGTTTGAAGGAGAAATTATGTTTGTAAGCTATATAGTTGGAAAAGTAATGCATTGGCTTCAGGAAGTTTCTTACATCACCAAACCTACAAAAATCTGCAGGTATGAGCAAGCTATAATTCTAGAAAATCTGAACGTATTCTCCCCTTCAGTTTCTTCACCAAAGTCTAAATTCGTTCATTGGAAAAGACAAAGGAAACACTCTTTTATATTGAATGTGGATGGAGCTTCAAAAGGGAATCCCGGCTTATATGGAGGTGGAGTTATTAGGGATTCTTTTGGACAATTGCTTACAGCATTTTCTGCTTATTATGGCGTTAACTCTAATCTTATGCCAAAGCTGCTGGAATTAAGGGACGGTCTCCACATGGTTGATAGCAAAGGTTTTCATGATCTTCAGATTGAATCAGACTCTAAAATTCTGGTGGATATTATTAATGATTTGGCATCGATCCCTTGGAGATTTTTGATATGGTGAAAGAAATAAAAGGAACATTGAACTACTTCAATTGGGCAGTGAACCATATATACAGAGAAGCAAACTCTGTGGCAGACGCTCTAGAAAATGAGGGTTGTTGTCATTTTACCAAAAATTTCTATGATGATTATTCGGAGCTATCTCCTCAGGTTACAAGTTGTTTATTTAATGATAGAACAGGATTGTATGCTATCAGATATTAGTTTCTCATTTTGTTCTTGTTAGGGGTAAGGAAATGAGAGAACAGGATTGTATGCCATTAGATATTAGTTTCTCTCATTTTGCTTTTGTTTTTGTTAGGGGTAAGGTTTTATGTCCCCCTGAGAAGTTGTACTACTTCAATTTGATTTAATATACAGGTTAGGGTCTACCTCAACCCTCCTCCCACTGTTGGAGTGCCACTAAGGTTATTCCTGCCTTAGTGGGTTTTCCTTTTAAAAAAAAAAGGTACCATGTGTGTGGGGTGGGGTTGTATGTGTTTTGGTGGAAGCTGATATCAAATCACCTAGAACATCCAGCCTAATTTATGTTTGCACCCCAATCAATGATTCAATGAGTCATTCTATGGTACATAGTAGTTTCCGATGGTCTAGAAGCTTATTGTAGAATCTTCATTTGTCTCTACAAATTTGTACTCACATCGGAGTAAAATTGATTCCTTTCTTGTGTCAGAAACAAGTTTCAAACTGATACTTTAATTAACAGGGATGCTAGTGGTTACTACTGTGGCCATGGCAGAACTGAATGATAACATTTGACACCAAAATGCAACAAGGCAGGAGAGAACAAACCTAAGGAAAAGCAGACAACAGCAATGCACGCAACTTAAGGAATTAAACACTTTCTCATTTGTTGATTACTCATACTACCTCAACGTCACGCCCAATTTTCAAGCCATCCTATGCAGGCATTTTGATAAATCAAATAACCTAAACAAAGTTAATTTATAGAGACAATTTCACAAGCAAAAAAAAAAAAAAAAAATGCTGACAAGCGCATTAAACATAAACACTTTATTGTCTTTATACATTTCAAGCTCAGTCGGATTAAAACGCAGACATTAAAGCCACCTACAAAAAAGGGTCTAAAAAGAATGTAGTAAATAGAAGCTATAGTGGCCGGTGCATCAACATGATGGTTAGACCTGGACCACAAAGAAAACCAAAGAGAATTGAGGGAATGAATTGAGCACGTTTTCCCTGCTTGTGTGCAAAATTCCCAACAACATCTTCAAAACCTGTAAAGTTGAAGTCAGGCGTTTAGAAAAAAGAGCACACTTCTCACAAAACTGTAGGAATTAATGCTGAATGGCTATTATAAGTGGCTTCTACCTCAAGTGTCAAGACAAGATAACAAGTCTAAGGTAAATGGCTCCACAAAGAATGATATTAACCCATGCAGGGGAAGCCTGTTACAATTAGGACATGAAGCATCAAAATATATATAAAGAACTCGAAATATCAACATATGGATACAATTAGCAATTAGCAAGGAGCCCTTCTACTAGTCAATTAATCCACAAGCTTACCAAACAACACAACTACCCCTAAACCCTACTACCACCATCACCACAACCAAATAATCATAGAGTAAATACATCAAGTTAAGTAGGAGTACATTGAACATATGACTCGTACCTCAATGATATATTGCAGTGAGTTGCTCTCATTTTGCATTTGGTGGATTGACATAGGGAAGAAGAAATGGCTGCCAAATGAACATATATATTAAGTATAATGAAACTATTATTTATGAATCAGCTAATTTTGATTTTTACCTGCAACATTTGAGTGAAGCCATAATTGCCTTGAAGAATTTGACTCAAAATCCCATGATCAACATTAGCTTGTGACACCTGACTGGAGCCAGTAAATGCCTGCATTTTTTCCAAGCAAACTTATTGGAAATAGTACTATCAATATTTGGCAAAACAAAAGCAATACAATTAGTATACCTGAAATGTTGGAGTCAACGGGCTAACAGGCATCATTAATGTATCCCTCATATATGGTGTTGGTGGAGGTAATGAACGTTGGTTTTCGTTTTCTTGTCTCGATACATTGCAATACGTATTGTTGGATTGTTTTGGTTTCTTGCTTATTCGCTTGATAGCCTTTTCCAACGCATTTTTAGGCCTACGAACACTTGTTCCAACACGACCACCCCTTACCTTCCGTTTTATACATTTTGCTCTTGAAAGGATTTCAGTGTCTTCCATTTCAACCTCATGATAATCATTGTCACCAACACTATCAATATTTGTACATTCCGACACTGAATTTGTTTGTGAAACATTGACCCTCTGAACTTCGCCTTGTACACCCTCTCTTTGTGAGGGTTCACCCATACTTCTATCGGTGTTTTTTTTTTCCTTTCAGTATCCTGTCCACCCGTATTCAATTTGTTTAATGAGATCACTAATAAACTTAGAGAATTCTTCATGCAGTGCAGCCTTTCTTGCTGTTTGAACAAACATGCGACACAGATCTTTAAACCTTCTCCCAATTGCCACTTTAGGGTTATTGTCAATAACATGCACTTGATTGCATGTAATAGACCCACTCTTTGCATCTTGTGTCCACCTTTTCAGAATATAAGCATCCAGTATCTTCTTTATTTTTATTGAAATAGAGAATGGACAATGCATGACTGCATAATATGCCAGCAAATTCAAATTTCTGACAGCTGCAATTAATTGTAGTTTTGGAATGATCAAATATAACAGTATGTTCATGGGGCCTTGGTGTGGAATCATCGGTGACTTTGTACTCAATCATTGTGCCTACTTCCTTAGAAATTTGCAAATCACAATTAAGAATATCAAGTACTTCTTCGTGAATCAATTCAAAAAATTCTTCTGTATAAACAATTTTTGCATGTTCCAACATGTGATTTCTTTCAAGTAATGCAGGAGTACTGTTTATCATTTTGCAATTAGCTTTCAATTCTTCATACCTTCTGTTATCTAATAATTCATCAAAATGACCCAAGAACCGTAATAAATCCTTTTGCCTATGTAGATCAGTTTTTAGTGATGCATTCATGCTTTCTGACCTTTGTGTAGTGCTCATGTTCACGCAAAATGTGTTTCTTTCATAAGCTAGGGCCCACTTCTCCCTTTTATCAAACTTTGATCTCAACCATGTATTCGAGGATAGGTCATATTTATTAATCATCGTGTTCCATGCTTCTATGAACTCATCCTCATTTTCATACTCATAAACGCATCTACTAAAATCTCTTGCGAAAGATTTCTCACGATTAAAAATATCACTAAGATGTTTTGCTATATTTTGGAACATATACCATTCACAGAATCGATGATACGTATCAGGTAGCACCAAAGATATTGCTCTCGTCATCGCTTGATCATGATCTGTGAGAATTGTCTTCGGCCTCTTACTAGACATAGCCTTCACAAAGCTTTCAAATAACCAACAAAATGTCGGAATACTTTCATCGTATATTAAGGCAACTCCAAAAAATTTTGTTTGTCGATGATGATTAACACCAACAAATATTCCAAATGGTCTACTTTCCTTATTTGTTCTGTATGTGGTGTCAAAACAAACCATGTCACCAAAATAACCGTAATCTATCATCATGCAGGCATCGACTCAAAATATGTTACTGATTAAATCTTCATTATCCAACTGAATAGCATAGAAAAATTATGGGTCCTTTGATTGTTTTTTCTAAAAGTATTCCAACAAAGCTCTTGTATCTCCCTTTTGCATGGCCATCATATGCTTAGACCGTAAATAATTATTACAGTCTAC
This sequence comes from Buxus sempervirens, assembly GCA_947561395.2. Lineage (NCBI taxonomy): Eukaryota > Viridiplantae > Streptophyta > Magnoliopsida > Buxales > Buxaceae > Buxus > Buxus sempervirens. The sequence goes on from OX387195.1 coordinate 8,098,994, forward strand.
GCGCATGAATCCTAGGCGCTCAACTCTACCTGCTTCTATAAAACCCTGGATTTTCTTAAAATAAAGTAAATTAAATAAGCCTAAATATTGAGAAGTTAAAATTTAATTTAGTTATTGGAAGAATAATATTATGATCCAAAGAGATATTAGTAACTAAATAAATAAACAATAATTTTGAGTAATTAGGAATTTAAATAGTGGCTTCATTTAAATAGGAAAGAGCAAGGTTGATTTAGATAAATTGGGAGAGTGACTTAAATATGAATGTTGGAGAAGATAGGTATTAATCCAAGTGCAACGTGCATTATATGGTTAAGATTGATGTGAGGAATAAAAAAGAGAATATTTGGAAAAAGATCCAAAGGTTAAATATGGAATTTCAAGGAAAGGTTATTTTAGTCATTTTCCAATTATCCAAATTAATATATTGAGTAAGTACATAATTATTAGACTTGGAATATTTAACTAGACTTAATTTGGGTTAGGTTTGGATTTAAATAGCAAATTATGGCTTAAAAGTAGGAAAAAGGGTATATTGGTGATTATGGCTGATAATGAGCCTTAAATTTGAGGATAAGAGGAGCTTTTGGGTGTTTTAGAAATATTTTAAAATAACAAAATAAATTAGCATGAAAATAAATTAAAATAAATCCTTTTTTTGTGTGTGATTCTTTAAAAAGGAATTAGAAGGAGGGGTAAGATAGAAAGCTTTCCAATCAAGAGTGGGAATCCTATTTAGAAGGACTCCTAAACCTATTAGGACGTCTAATTAAGAGAGCTTATAAAAGGAGAGGTCTAGGGAAGGTTTAGGGTTTTTAGCAAATCAAAAATAAGGAAAAAGAGAGGGAAGCTTAGGCTTGGGAGAAAAATAAAGGAAAGAAGAGAATGAGAGAAAAGAATGGGAAGAAAAGAAGAGGGAGGTGCTGCAGAGGTTCGACCAGTAGATTTTGAACGACGATTCTTGGAGATCCAGTCGTTGGATTGTCATGAACTTTTGAGGTTATGATCTATACATGAGATACTTTAATCTGAACGGTGGAGATTGGATTTGGAGGAGTCTAAGGTGGTGCGAACTAACCCAGAAGTTGGTGGAAAATCAGATTTTGAAAGAAAAAGGAGTTGCAAAGATGGCTGACTAGCCAACTTCGAACGAAGAGATTGGAAGATCCAACTGTTGGAATATGCTGAAATTTTGGGGTTTTGATCTACTCATGGATGACTTCAAACGGAACGTGGAGATTTGATTTGAAGAAGTCTAGAAGAGTGACATCGAGATCATAAAATGGGCATAGAAGGAGTTTTCAACAAATCTGGGTTCATCAAAAAGGCAAGTAGCAAACCCTTGAAACTGGAGGAACTGCATGTTTTCTTGTGTTTTTTTATGTTTGATTGTATTGGTTTTTAAGTTAGATTTCATTGGAAAAGTTGAATGATTATAAAGTTTTGAATTGGTGATTTAAATCTCTCTTTAACAATCAAGAAAAGTATTGCTCATGGGTGGTTTAATTTAGAAAGAAATCTTAGATAAATTTTAATCACCAAGATTTGATTAGGATATTCTTAGAAGTAATTTGGAATGAAATTTAGATGTTTAGAAACAATTTAAAACCATAGGAACTTAAGAAGTTTTAGAAATTATGAAAAACCCAGAAAAACTGAGTTTTGGGCTCGAGTGCCCAAAAGGTCGCTCGAGCGCCCTATCTGTATACCTTAAATCAGAACATGAAAACAAGTCGCTTGATACACCGTTCGAGCGCTACCACGGGCGACCTGTCTGTGTATCTAAAACAGAACTTGTAATTATAGCCGCTAGAACAGTCGCTCGAGCGCCTCTTCGAGCTACCCATGTAAGAAATTCCAGGTTTTGGGATTCATGCCCATATTTAAATTTTAATGATTTTTATGTAAATTCTAAAGTTGTAACACATGTAATTAGGTTAATTTGAGATGTAGAAAGTGGCGGAATTAAATTTGAATTAAAGAATAGTAATTTGGGACGATGATTATAAATATGAAACTTTTGTAGATATCTTAAGTAAAAAGAGGTCACAACCTATTTAGATCTGATTTTGGGTAACCTAACCTATTCTTAAACTTCAATATAGACTTAAGATACCTTTTGGAAGTACTAAACAACAGAGTTAATAAGTTTTGACACCGTAGGTTCTAAATGAAGGAAAGTTAGACATTAATAGATAGTAGAAATAAAGAAGTTTAATCAAGAGTTAGGAACATTGTTAATGTCTTGATTTATTTCCTTTTAAACAAAACTTCTTTTGGGAGTTCCTGCACTTGCATTTGAACTATTGGAGCTCCGAATGATTTATGTATATACTTGGATTATTTTGCCGTTAAAACCTGGAGTTTGGACATATGACTTGGTACATCTTGTGTTGGATTTTGGATCACAGTTGTGACAAGGCAGGTGCCTGGTTTATTGGTTCTGCAGGGTGGATTTGGTTATTGTTATATAGATGAGGTTCTGTATTTGGTGGGTGTTATTGAGAAGTATGTCCATTCCCTGATTTGGTTTTCCACCATCGTATGGGTTTCGCAATTACATTATTAATTGATGTGTTATTAAGTTGTTATGAGTTTTTGGTTGTGAGTTGTGTCTAGCAGGCTTAGTTCTTACATGTATCTATTAGAGTAGCTAGTAAATGAAATTGTTTTCTGGAGTTCCTTATTCTGTGTTATAGGCATTCCATCATCTCGAGGATGGTATCGCTCCTGGATTGGTCGGTCGCTACGTTACCCACTCCTGGATTGGTTGGGCCGTACATGCTAACCCATTTGGAATGGTCAGACTGCAGGGCAGCTGGTTATTGGTTTTTTTTGGTTATTGGTTGGTTCTTCTGTCGATGTTGAATAGCCAGACTACAGGCGGCTGGTTCATTTGTAATTCGGAAGGTAGCATATTGGCACATGTCTGTAGGACTCTGTTTACGATTCCATTAGTCCTGTGATGTCACAGACGTGGTATGTTGTGTGCCGTGATTTCTCTATATTATTGTTTTTCTTATTGGTTTAATCGTACACCTCATGACTTATTTTATATAAACATGGACTGATTTCATGCATGCACCATGCTACTTGTTGAGATTTATTCTCACTCTGGTTTCTCCCATTTTTCAGGTACTCTTGGTGAGGACGTCAAGTTGTGGGCTAGTTGTAGCTGGGTAGTATATATAGATGTAGGATTGCTCATGTAATTGAAATCCTTGTATATCATAATTGTTGATTAATAAAGAGAATTTGAATTCAAGTTTTTGCATTTACTCTAATTATAAAGTTAGAAAAAGTTTTAAATTATTCCATATTTCAGTTGCTTTTGTTACTTACCATAACACCTCGGGTTTTGGGAATTGGACCCGGAACCGAGGCGTTACAACTTCCTTCTCATCATTTCAACAGTTGTCTTGGGTTGTATCCTTGTTGAATCTGCTATATCAATTTCAACAACTTGGGCCTCTGTTAATTTTCTATGTGATCGTAACATATGAATCATACTTGGCAAAAGCAACTCATGATTATGCTTATCCTTAAAATGTGTATTCTTATACTTTCCCTTCGCATCCAATGCAATTCTTATTCGTACCATACACCTAGTCCTTGTCTCAGTACGATGCTTTACAACCATTTTATCTCGCTTATCTGTTTGATGTTGATCTTCCTTAGCACAACAAAATACCCTATGCGTGATTACACCCATACGTCGATGCCTATGAAAGAAGTTTTTTCAAGTTCCAAATCCAGTTCTTCTTCCATACTCGTTATAAAACTGTGCATCATCTTCTGAATCAAACACCATCCCAATTTTTGGTAAGAAATCAGTATGCATTGATTTTTGTAAACCATCATGATCCTCATTGATGATCTGATTCGGGTCTTCATTGATGATCTGACAAGATTCAGTATCACAATCGAGATCCTCGATGACATGTCTGTAAAACCCTGAAATTTTGGATAATAATTAAGGCATAAATAAATAAAAGAAAATAGGGTTTGATTATAGTGGAAATAAAAGAGTGAAAATTTAGAGGATTGCTAATTCAAATAAATAATAATTTGTAAATAAAAGAGAATTTTCAAAGGAAATCAATCTAGGAGGATAAAAGGGTATTTTAGTAAATTCCAAAAGGGCAATTGATGAATTAAATCATTAAATAATTAATAGAATTGGAAAATAGAAGATTAAAATTTATTGGGTTAGGTTTGAAGTTGAATAGTAATAATTATAGCAAAAAAGAGGAAGAGAAAATGGGTAATTATACTTAATTAGTGGCCTTAATTTGGAGAAAAGTGATTAAATAGGATGTTTAGGTAATATTTAGAAATAGATATAAAATATGAACAAAAATTTGATAAAAGAAGGTGTTTATTTAGTAAGGGACTTTGTCACGCCCCGGAACCAAGCCTGCCCTTCCAAGGCACAACCCGTCCTAGACCGTGGCAAGTGGGCCTTTACTCTTAAGAAGATACGAAGGGTTTAAAATTTTTTTTGCATAACGAGTGCAGGTGCAACAGTTCATACATGTGCATATCAAAAGTGTGGTCATATATACATTTTTGAAAGGAAACATAACATAAGTGTTTAGTTACAATGGATGGGTGACTATTCACTCCTCTCAAGGTAAAGCTTTTACATTTCAAAACTAAACATGCATTATGAAATAAAAATCCTAAGGCCTATAGTAGTTCCTCTCTATACCCGTTGGCATTTTCCTTTCCTTTATCCCCATCCCGGTCCTTCATACCGGACGTCGATGGATCTGAAAAACAAGATAGATAACAACTGTGAGACGAATGTCTCAGTAAGCAACACATGCATGATTTGATAAAACACAGTTCATGGAAATTTATCTCGATGAAACCATGACATGCAGGTAGTTTTTAATACGACAAAATCCACGGCATCTCATGTATCATACAATAGTGCATGCATGTGCTTCAGTGTACAGTTCATCAATTTATATCAATTGCAATCAATAAACATTATGCTAGATGTAACCGATCTCAAGCTTGCGTGGAGGATACAAGTTCTCTATCTCCAGGCCAGGGTGAACACAAGTCCACTACCCCCAACCGAGATGAACCGATCCATCTACCCACCAAGTCTTACTTCTGTAGAAGAGCTTGTTCACTACCCCCAAATTGAGGTGAACCCTAGTTAACTACCCCTAATTGAGGTGAACAACATATATTGCCAATCAATATTCTCTGTCATGATGAATCCAGTTCACTACTCCCAATTGAGTTGAACGGCATATATTGCTTACCAATATTCACTGTGGTGATGGGGCCAGTTCACTACCCCTAAATTGAGGTGAACAATAGTTCACTACCCCCAATTGAGGTGAACTGACCATGTAGAATGCCAACACATGGGCCAATGCCCTAATTAAATCCTGTGAACTTCTAGGCTACTGCCTCTTATACAATTCAAGTCAAAGGTGTAGAGCCGAAGCCCTCTGTTCAATAATCAATGTTAGTGGGGCCACTGCCCTTATCTTTTATAATCAATGATCATGAGCCACTGCCCTTTTCATCTCATGGTGCAAGTAAAGAGCCAAAGCCCTGGGTGGTGAGAGTGTAATACGAGCCAATGCCCTCCACTCTAGGTGTAAAATACCAGGCCGAAGCCCATCTAATCATAGGTAGGGTACTCTCATTGATGGTTATGGTATAGGTTAGGTTTTCAAGAATTCTCTGCCTTTCATGACTCTTTTGGGGCAACCTATGCTTCAACTCTTTTGATACTTGTATATCTCGGTTTCGGTTCTTGATTTCCACTTCTAATGGTTATTCATAAAGTGTTTGAGGTGGTAGGATCAAGTTATCCTAATTCTATAGTATTCTGGGACAAGAAACTCTCGGTGACCCTCTTTGGGAAAACGTACCCAAAATCTTTGATGCTTGGAATTTTGAATTACTTCCAGTTGGAACACCTTCTAAACACCTAACTCTCACTTATCCATAGGTTGGATTTGGACAAAAACAAAGGGTGGTTCAATCTGGGCTAAAAGTGTAAATTTTTGGAAATTCTGGTAGGGGCGCTCGATAGGTCGCTCGAACCGACTTCGAGCGGCTAGAAATTTTGCTCTCGAGTTCTCTGTTAAAATAGGGCGCTAGAACAGTCGCTTGAGTGATGCTCGAGTGGCCATGACTTAAAACTCTATCTAAGGCCACTTACAACTACCGCCTGATGACCGCTCGAGCGACTGTTAGAGTGGTTGGGTTTTTCTTAGCAGCTCGCGAAATCCAATTTTTTTGGGATTTAGGGTTTTTCTCAAATCTGACTTGTTCTAGGTGTTTTTGGGCTCGAAATCACTCCTAGCATGTGTAGAAACTTACTACCTACAAAACCCCTCAAAGAAAACTCACATATTGGCTCTAGAACTCGTTTTCACATCTCAACCCTAACACGTTCAAAACACATACGAAAATGGCCAAAACTTGAAATAAGGGTTGGGGTGGTGTGGCTTACCTCTTGCAATCACTTGAGCAAGTTGTATAACCTCTATTGCAACTCACAAACAGCTCCTTGATCCTCTTTTGTTTGATTCCACAAATTTGATTCCACAAATCTCCACACTCCAAAGCTCAAACAAAAATGGGTTTTCTTGGGTTCTTCTTTTCTTTTTGCTTGTCAACAACTTCTCCAATGATTTGGAAAGGGATGGAGGACGAAAATGGGGAAGAAGATGAAGAGAAATGGGAGAATGGGAGAAGAGAGAAGAGGGAAAGGGTTTGAGCAAGGGTTTTGGTCGAATGGGAGGGGGGTTGGTCATGAATGGGCTTTTGCCTTTGGTTTGGCTCACTTTAGTGACTTCCTCAACCACTAATTATTACAAGTTTGCCACTCTTCTCCTACATTGTGCAACACTAACCACACTTAGCCTATTTTCTCTCCATAAGAAATCCTATGTAACCAAATAATAGATGCTCACCTTCTTAGGCTGCTGACAGCTTGGAGCTTAGCCACTTTGGCTGGCTTTAGGTTTGAGTTGTTCCAGCTTCACCTATACATAAAACTCACTGGTTAGGGTATGCTAGGGATATTGGAACGGGGTTTTACATTCTACCCTCCTAAAAAGAAAATTTCGTTCTCGAAATTTACCTTGCGATTCACCAAAGAGTATAGGGTATTTCTTTCTCATTTCGGCTTTGTTCTCCCATGTATCTTCCTTTACATTGTGGTGTTGCCACAAAACTTTCACCAATGGCACAGTCTTGGTGTGGAGAACTTGCTCTCTTCTATCAAGGATTTGAATAGGACGCTCTTCAAATGTCAATTTCCAATGGTTCTAGATCAATTATACGGCTAGGATCCAATACATAACGACGAAGCATAGATACGTGGAATACGTTGTGTACACGGGCTAGTTGAGGGGCTAGTTGTAACGCCCCGAACCCGGATCAGTCCAAACCGGCACCTGACCCGAACCCGGATCGCTACTGTAACGACCCGAATTTAGTTCAACAACCAAATCCGAGGTGTTACTGGCCCATATCAATCACAACATCAATAACATACCAGACCAAAGAAAATAAATCCAATCCATATATAATCCATCAGAGTTGCGGAAACAAGTATGTGCGGAAGTGTAGATTAAAATCATCAAACAAGCATGAAGCTTGACCATCAATCAATAGTATCAAAGTCTGGTAGTATGAATTGGTTACTAACTCTCTCTTGTCTCTCTCATACATCAAATCCAATTAATGATAATAAACCAATTAAAATGCTAAGTCTATAACATCAATCCACCTCAGATAAGATCGGGATAATAGTAATCCTCTGGAGAATACTCAGCTATCTCTCCCTGGAAGTCTAAGAGATCCCCTCTCGCGTATCAGCTGAAAAAAATGGAATAACAGTAGGGTGAGATACGAATATCCCAGTAGGTAACACATGCATGATTAAACAGTTAATATACGGAAAGTAGCAGTTCATGCGCGAATAAGTCACATCGATTAATCAGGCTCGTATAATCATTCGTATCATTCGTAAATACAAAACAGTATACTAAACAGTTCTAGAGATGAATTCCAGCAAGTTTAATATGAAAATACCATAGTCAAATCAGTAACATAATTCATACATTGCCAGGATGTACTAAACAGTCACATCCAACCAATATCCCAAACACATGCCTCCCGCACGTACCACAATGATAACAAGTTTTATGATTTCAGGGTCATTGTAGGACTCACAAAGTTAGATAAACCTTTTGAGATGATTCTCAACCAATTGCTATACCACCGTGCGTCTTAGGAGCGATGCTACTAATGATACTCAAGCCCCATGCAGCGCAGCTTAGACAAGAGCCGTAGTCACCGACTTATTGCACACGTACCCATCAAAGTTGGCATGTACCACCAGCATGCAGCACCAGAATCAATACATGGAGGTGGTTGCTTATCCACATGTACAGGGAATCACCAGCGGCTCACCGGGGTGTCCCTCCAGACATAGGACCTTCCCAGACAAACTAACTTGCAAAGGAAGCGCGTCGCATATAGGAGTAACTCAACTCAAATGACATATCCCTCAGCTATCTAGCTACGACTATGGATCCACAACCAGCTATGCCCACTAGACTCCAAAACTTCCCTAAAGTGTCATATTCTATAAGGGTTGGTGCCTAGCGGCATATAATGGTTATATCTGTACATTTACTTCAATATTTATTCATCTGAATTCAGTATTCTCTTTAGAAAGTATTCTGATTTATAATGTCATTTAGAGGTATTTAGATAGTCAAATGGTAGTTAGGCTTTTCCAAAATCACGTTTCTCATTTACCTTCAAAACTTGGCAACTATTGTCCTAAATATCTCCCTAATTTGTTTTTCTGTAAAACAGGGGTTTAGGTAATTTATTTTGGTCTTAAAGCACCTTAATTAATCATTAAAATTGTCTAAAAATAGTTTAGAATTGAATTAGGTTCGAAATTAGGAAAAATTGGAAATTCTGTTGAGAGCGCCTAGGATTGCTCAGGATCGCCCTGGCGGTCCCAGGTCAGCGGTCGTGTATTTTCGAGCGCCCGCGGTCCGTCTTCTCGCGGTCTACGGCGCCCTAATTTTATTCAACCAGCGCCGAGGATCGCCGACGAGCGCCGAGCACAGTCGAGGTCGGCGGTCGTGCGAAATCGAGCCGGAATAGTTCTAAATCACGATTTTTCTCGTCTAAACTCATTCTAGTGTATTTCTAACATGCTTAGCTAACTAAATACAACATTACATATCATAGAAACATGCATTTGCGATTAACCAAGGAAAATCCAATTTCAAAACCAAAACGGTGTCACCTACCTCGTATACGCGTTTCTCCTCTTCTCTCCTGAACAGCAAACCCCCAAACCTCTCCTCAGTTGCAAGGCAAGGCTCTGAGCAAGTTCCCTTGGTCTTCCCCCTTCCTTCTCTTTCTTCTCTTCTCGGTCGTTTCAACTCTCGTCGTTTGCGGCTGAATAATACGAGCGAGAATACGATTAGGTTATTTTAATGCATATATATACTCCCTGATCCCATGCATCTCCCATGCAAACTCTCCCATACACCTCGCCCAATTAAAATACGTACCTCGATATTTCAAGATCGGACGGTCAGATCTGCGTCTAATTCTGGATCTTCACTAAACTGATCACCCCCTACAAGAATAAAATATTCCCATCGATCATAACCCTCAGTAATATTATTTACTAATTTAATTTATTATTTAAGTAAAATTCGGGGTTTTACATCCTCCCCTCCTAAAAGAAAAATTTCGTCCTCGAAATTTACCTTGTGGTTCTGGAAATAAGTTGGGATACTTTCTCTGCATTTCCGATTCCAATTCCCATGTAGCTTCCTCAGTCGTGTGGTTTTGCCAAAGTACTTTCACAAGTGGTATTACTTTAGTACGGAGAACCTGTTCCTTCCTGTCCAAAATCTCAACTGGATGCTCCTCGTAAGTCAAATCCCCTCGCACTACTATCGGTTCATGCTGAATGATATGAGTAGGGTCGTGCACGTACTTCCTCAACATAGAAACATGGAATACGTCATGAACTCCTTCCAATTGTGTAGGTAAAGCCAATCTGTATGCTAATGGTCCCACTGTACCCTTAATCTCAAACGGACCTATATATCTTGGAGCCAATTTGCCTTTCTTTCCAAACCTCTTGATTCCACGAGATGGTGATATCTTCAGAAATACCCAATCTCCAACTTCAAAATGCAAGTCTCTTCTTCTGGTATCTGCATAACTCTTTTGATGACTCTGGGCTGTAAGCATGTTTCGCCTAATCTGATTCACCTTCTCAATGCTATCTTGTACAATCTGGGGCCCAATGAGTTGTCTTTCACCAACTTCCACCCAGCACACTGGGGATCTACACGGTCTTCCATAAAGTGCCTCGAATGGTGCCATCTGAATACTCGCTTGATAGCTGTTATTATAGGCAAACTCCACCAATGGTAGGTGCTGATTCCAACTGCCTCCCCAATCCATAACACAGCATCTCAACATGTCTTCCAAAGTCTGAATGGTACGCTCGGACTGTCCATCTGTCTGAGGATGATAACTAGTGCTGAAATTAAGCTTAGTCCCCAAAGCTGCCTGAAATGCAAGCCAAAAACGTGCTGTGAATCGTGCATCTCTATCAGACACTATAGAAACCGGCACTCCATGAAGTCTCACTATCTCCCTGACATATAACTCAGCTAAAGACTTCAATGGCTGTGTAGTGCTCATAGGCAAGAAATGTGCAGACTTAGTCAGTCTATCCACGACAACCCAAATAGCATCTTCCTTCCTTGCTGTCAGTGGTAGTCCAGATACAAAATCCATAGTTACATGCTCCCACTTCCACTCTGGAATAGGAAGCGACTGAAGTAAACCAGGTGGTTTCCGATGTTCAGCTTTTACTTGCTGGCATATCAAACACTTTGCCACATACTCTGCAATCTCTCTCTTCATTCCTGACCACCAATAGATTTCTTTCAAGTTCTTGTACATTTTCGTACTTCCTGGGTGAACTGCATACTTCGATCTATGACCCTCTGATAATATCTTCTCCTTAATCTCCTCATCAGCTGGAACACAAATACGACTTCTATATCTCAATAGCCCATTTCTATCTGAGAAGTCTACAGCTGCCTCAGATCCTCTACTCATCATCTCCCTAGTCTGGATCAGCTGTGGGTCAATCAGTTGTTTCTCCCGAATCAACTGAACCAAATCTGGTTCAATCTGAACACGAGCAACTCGGATCACTCCATCCTGTGGCATGCTAAACTCTCCCTGCCAATCTCTGACTGAATCAATCAATCTACACTGGCTCATCATGAAAGATGCTAAAGTAGCTATTTGACCTTCAACTGAACTTTTTCTACTCAAAGCATCCGCCACTACATTTGCCTTACCAGGGTGGTATTGCAAAGTAAACTTGAAATCCTTTAGCAAATCCATCCACCTTCGCTGCCTCATATTCAAGTCTTTCTGTGAAAACAGATATCTCAAGCTCTTATGATCAGAAAAGATCTCAAACTCTACTCCATAAAGGTAATGCCTCCATAGCTTCAATGCAAAGACTATGGCTGCAAGCTCCAAATCGTGGGTAGGGTAGTTCTTCTCATGTGGCCTCAACAATCTCGAAGCATACGCTATAACTCTGCCCTGCTGCATCAATACACATCCCAAGCCTATCCTAGAAGCATCACAATATACTGCAAATGCCTCATCCATGGATGGCACAATCAACACTGGTGCAGTAGTCAATCTCTGCTTCAATTCCTGAAAACTCTGCTCACATTTTTCATCCCATTGAAACTTCACTGCTTTCTTGGTTAGATTAGATAACGGTGCAGCTATACGCGAAAATCCTGCAATGAATCTCCTATAGTAACCTGCCATACCAAGGAAACTCCTGACCTCTGTCACTGTAGTAAGCCTAGGCCATTCTGCCACTGCCTTAACCTTCTCAGGGTCCACAGATATACCCTCTCCTGAGATAATATGACCTAAGAAGGAAATTTGCCTTAGCCAAAACTGACATTTACTAAATTTCCCATACAACCCGTGGTCTCTCAAAGTGCACAATACTAACTTCAAATGCCCTTCATGTGCTTCTCGGGTCTTAGAATATACTAGGATGTCATCAATGAACACCACCACAAAACTGTCCAAGTATGCATGAAAAATCCTGTTCATGAGGTCCATGAAAACAGCTGGGGCATTGGTCAACCCAAAAGGCATAACCAAGAACTCATAATGCCCATAGCGTGTACGAAAAGCTGTCTTCTCTATGTCCTCCTCTGCTACTCTCACCTGATGATATCCTGACCTCAAGTCTATCTTGGAGAACCAAGATGCTCCTCCTAACTGGTCAAATAGGTCATCAATCCTAGGCAACGGATACTTGTTCTTCACTGTAACTTCATTCAGTTGCCTATAATCAATACACATCCTCATGCTTCCATCCTTCTTCTGGACAAATAGAACTGGAGCGCCCCACGGAGACATACTCGGTCTAATGAAACCTTTTTCCTGGAGCTCATCTAACTGTTTCTTAAGTTCCTCCTGTTCTGGTTTCGCAAGCCTATAGGGTGGTTTCGAAACTGGAGCCGTACCAGGCATCAACTGTATCCTGAACTCTACTCCTCTAGCAGGTGGTAATCCAGGTAAATCCTCTGGAAACACATCCGCAAACTCCTGTACAACAGGTACATCGGAGATGACAAGGGTGTCACTCCTAAGCTCCTCTGCTATCACAGATGCTACCAGACCAATCCGAGACTTCAACCCCTCACATTTGAAACAATGAGTGGTCTGATCTGGCCCTCTAACTATCACTGTACTCGCATAACAGTCCAATGTCACATGGTGTCTACATAGCCAATCCATCCCCAATATCACATCAAAACCTCCAATGTCTAAGGCAATCAAATCACCAGATAACTCTAATCTACCCAATCTAATCATACAGTCTCTATACATATGCTCCACTCGAGTAGACTCTCCCAAAGGTGTGTGCACAGACAAAACAGCATCCAATTCAGTGGGTGACAAACCAATCCGTTGTGCACAAGCAGGCGATATAAAAGAATGGGAAGCACCAGAATCAAACAGAACACATGCTGATCTACCACAGATGAAGAGAATACCTCCAATCAACTCAGGTGTCTCGGGATCACCCTCAATATCCTCCACACGATCGGGCTCACGCTCCTCATGTGCATCCACTGCATATACCCTCGCTGGCTGCTGCTGAGCAGGTACTGTCTGCCTCTGGCCTCCTCTCTGAACTGATCCTCTGCCCTGGGGCTTCTGTCCAACCGGTGCTCTCTGAGCTGGCTGCTGAAACTGTGGCCTCTGTGGAAAAGCAGGCGCGGTCTCTGGCGATGGTAATGCCGGTCGTGGCACTGCTAACGGCTGATAACTAGTAGGAAACCGACAATCCGTGATCCTGTGACCCGGCCTACCGCATCGGTAGCAGGTGCCTGGCGCTGCAACACACGGTCCAGGTACATGGTATCTGCCACAACTGCCACATGCCCTCGGAGCTGCTCTATACTGTCCTCCCGCAGGCTCTGCCCTAGACCAGTCTCTGGGTCTCTTGTTCCCACTAAGGAAACCTCTCTGATCTGCCGGCCTCGCAGGCGGCCTAGCTCTGCTCTGACTCGCTCTAGCCTCCAAGTCACTCTCAGCTCTAGTGGCTCTACGTACCACGTCCTTCAATTCGGTGCACAGGAGTACGGTCAGCATACTCCTAATCTCAGGCTTCAGACCCCGCTCAAAATGTGAAGTCAGCCTCCGCTCATCCTGTGTCATGTGAGGTGCAAATCGAGACAAGGCTGCAAATCTAGCCTCGTACTGAGCCACTGTCTGGCCTCCCTGTGTAATCTCCATAAATTCCCGCTCCTTCTTGAGCCGGACTTCCTCAGAAAAGTACTGGTCATAGAAGACCTCTCTGAATCTATCCCAAGTCATGTACGTAGCCTGTGGATCCTGCCTCTTCCTGGCTGTCCACCAATGCACTGCCTCTCCCTCAAACAAGAATGCTGCCAATCGCACTCTCCTGTCCATCGGGCATCCCATGGCCTCAAAAATCCACTCGACTCGCATCAGCCATCTCTCAGCCTCCATAGGATCTGGTCGTCCACTAAAGATAGGTGGATCCAACTTCCTGAACTGCTCGAGATCCTTGGCCGTATGTATGGCCCTCTCGTGTACAGGCTCCTCTCCATGACCATTGCCACCATTTCCGCCATTTCCCTGCTGGCTCAGCCTCTCCTCTCTCTCCTTGGCAAGAAGCTCTGCCAGGCTGCTAACAACAGTCCATATATCACCCCCTGGAGGTGGTGGAGGTAATGGAACATCCTGCGGCTCCTCCTCAATAGGATCAACTCTAGCACGTCGTCCCCTGCCAGCCATCTGCAAAATTCAATTCCACTTGTTAGAATCCAATAATTCTAGGGGTTCTATCTAGCGTACTCACAATCCCATTCCCCTAAAGTTTGGCTAATTCTAAGGTTAGGACCATTTCTCTGATACCATCTCTGTAACGCCCCGAACCCGGATCAGTCCAAACCGGCACCTGACCCGAACCCGGATCGCTACTGTAACGACCCGAATTTAGTTCAACAACCAAATCCGAGGTGTTACTGGCCCATATCAATCACAACATCAATAACATACCAGACCAAAGAAAATAAATCCAATCCATATATAATCCATCAGAGTTGCGGAAACAAGTATGTGCGGAAGTGTAGATTAAAATCATCAAACAAGCATGAAGCTTGACCATCAATCAATAGTATCAAAGTCTGGTAGTATGAATTGGTTACTAACTCTCTCTTGTCTCTCTCATACATCAAATCCAATTAATGATAATAAACCAATTAAAATGCTAAGTCTATAACATCAATCCACCTCAGATAAGATCGGGATAATAGTAATCCTCTGGAGAATACTCAGCTATCTCTCCCTGGAAGTCTAAGAGATCCCCCTCTCGCGTATCAGCTGAAAAAAATGGAATAACAGTAGGGTGAGATACGAATATCCCAGTAGGTAACACATGCATGATTAAACAGTTAATATACGGAAAGTAGCAGTTCATGCGCGAATAAGTCACATCGATTAATCAGGCTCGTATAATCATTCGTATCATTCGTAAATACAAAACAGTATACTAAACAGTTCTAGAGATGAATTCCAGCAAGTTTAATATGAAAATACCATAGTCAAATCAGTAACATAATTCATACATTGCCAGGATGTACTAAACAGTCACATCCAACCAATATCCCAAACACATGCCTCCCGCACGTACCACAATGATAACAAGTTTTATGATTTCAGGGTCATTGTAGGACTCACAAAGTTAGATAAACCTTTTGAGATGATTCTCAACCAATTGCTATACCACCGTGCGTCTTAGGAGCGATGCTACTAATGATACTCAAGCCCCATGCAGCGCAGCTTAGACAAGAGCCGTAGTCACCGACTTATTGCACACGTACCCATCAAAGTTGGCATGTACCACCAGCATGCAGCACCAGAATCAATACATGGAGGTGGTTGCTTATCCACATGTACAGGGAATCACCAGCGGCTCACCGGGGTGTCCCTCCAGACATAGGACCTTCCCAGACAAACTAACTTGCAAAGGAAGCGCGTCGCATATAGGAGTAACTCAACTCAAATGACATATCCCTCAGCTATCTAGCTACGACTATGGATCCACAACCAGCTATGCCCACTAGACTCCAAAACTTCCCTAAAGTGTCATATTCTATAAGGGTTGGTGCCTAGCGGCATATAATGGTTATATCTGTACATTTACTTCAATATTTATTCATCTGAATTCAGTATTCTCTTTAGAAAGTATTCTGATTTATAATGTCATTTAGAGGTATTTAGATAGTCAAATGGTAGTTAGGCTTTTCCAAAATCACGTTTCTCATTTACCTTCAAAACTTGGCAACTATTGTCCTAAATATCTCCCTAATTTGTTTTTCTGTAAAACAGGGGTTTAGGTAATTTATTTTGGTCTTAAAGCACCTTAATTAATCATTAAAATTGTCTAAAAATAGTTTAGAATTGAATTAGGTTCGAAATTAGGAAAAATTGGAAATTCTGTTGAGAGCGCCTAGGATCGCTCAGGATCGCCCTGGCGGTCCCAGGTCAGCGGTCGTGTATTTTCGAGCGCCCGCGGTCCGTCTTCTCGCGGTCTACGGCGCCCTAATTTTATTCAACCAGCGCCGAGGATCGCCGACGAGCGCCGAGCACAGTCGAGGTCGGCGGTCGTGCGAAATCGAGCCGGAATAGTTCTAAATCACGATTTTTCTCGTCTAAACTCATTCTAGTGTATTTCTAACATGCTTAGCTAACTAAATACAACATTACATATCATAGAAACATGCATTTGCGATTAACCAAGGAAAATCCAATTTCAAAACCAAAACGGTGTCACCTACCTCGTATACGCGTTTCTCCTCTTCTCTCCTGAACAGCAAACCCCCAAACCTCTCCTCAGTTGCAAGGCAAGGCTCTGAGCAAGTTCCCTTGGTCTTCCCCCTTCCTTCTCTTTCTTCTCTTCTCGGTCGTTTCAACTCTCGTCGTTTGCGGCTGAATAATACGAGCGAGAATACGATTAGGTTATTTTAATGCATATATATACTCCCTGATCCCATGCATCTCCCATGCAAACTCTCCCATACACCTCGCCCAATTAAAATACGTACCTCGATATTTCAAGATCGGACGGTCAGATCTGCGTCTAATTCTGGATCTTCACTAAACTGATCACCCCCTACAAGAATAAAATATTCCCATCGATCATAACCCTCAGTAATATTATTTACTAATTTAATTTATTATTTAAGTAAAATTCGGGGTTTTACACTAGTTGAGGTGGTAATTCCAATCTATAAGCAACAGGCCCAACTGTCCCAATAATACGGAACGGTCCAATGAATCTAGGCGATAGTTTGCCTTGCTTATTGAACCTCAATATGCCACGGTAGGGAGATACTTTTAGAAATACCATATCTCCTACCTCGAACTTCAATTCTCGTCTTCTTACATCGGCATAGCTCTTTTGTCTGCTTTGGGCTGTTTTTAGCCGCTTTCTGATCAAATTCACCTTTTCCACACTATTCTGAATGATCTGCGGACCCAAGTATTGCTTTCACCTACTTCTTCCCAACATAACGGGGATCTACAAGTCCTCCCGTATAAAGCCTCAAATGGAGCCATTTTGATGCTCGCTTGGTAGTTGTTGCTGTAGGCAAACTCTACCAAGTCTAGATACTTACTCCAGTGACTTCCAAAGTCTAATACACAACATCTTAACATATCTTCTAAGGTCTATATTGTACGTTCTAATTGTTCATTTGTCTGTGGATGGAAGCTGGTACTAAACTTCAGTTGTGTTCTCAAAGCTTCGTGCAAACTATTCCAAAACTTGGAAGTGAACCGTGGGTCTCGGTCCGATACAATAGACACTGAAATTCCATGCAACCTGACGATTTCACGTACATACAGCTCGGCTAGTGATCGTAGGGATTTATCGTTCCGAACAGGTAGGAAATGTCTAGACTTAGTCAACCTGTCCACAATAACCCAAATGGAATCCCGCTGCCTCACTATCTTAGGCAAACTTGAAACAAAGTCCATCGTTATATGCTCCAACTTCCATTCAGGAATAGGAAGCGGTTGCAACAATCTAGGTGGCCTATTGTGCTCAGCCTTCACTTGCTGACACACCAAACACTTCGATACGTATTCAGCAATCTCTCTTTTCATTCCAGACCACCAATACATCCCTCTAAGATTTCTGTACATCTTGGTGCTTCCGGGATGTACCACATATCGTGATTTGTGCCCTTCCTCCAGGATTACCCTCTTGATATCATCATCATTGGGTACACAGATTCTACCTCTGAATATCAAGATATCATTCTTGACACTAAAGTCTTTGGCCTTCTTTGAACCTCTGCTCATTAATTCTCTCGTTTTCTACAATTCAAGATCTAATAACTGACCCTCTCTGATTCTGCGCACTAGATCTGGCTCTATCTGCATACGAGCCATATTCACCCCTTGACTACAGAGTCGAAACTCTCCAGGCCAATCTCTAATTGTAGCTACAAGACTGCACTGGCTAGACATAAATGACGCTAAGGTGGTAATGGATTCATCCGAAACTCCACTATGACTTAGTGCATCCGCTACTACATTAGCTTTCCCTGGGTGGTATTGAATATCAAATCTATAGTCCTTCAAAAGGTCTAACCATCTTCTCTGGCTCATGTTCAGATCTCTTTGGGAGAAGATGTATCTCAAGCTCTTGTGATATGAGTATATCACGAATTGTGCTCCAAATAGGTAGTGTCGCCAAATCTTCAAGGCAAACACAATGGCTGCAAGCTCAAGATCATGCATAGGATAATTATGCTCATGTGGCCTCAAAAGTCTAGAAGCATATGCCACTACTCTATCACTCTGCATCAGCACACAGCCCAATCTGATGCCAGACGCATCACAATACACTGCAAATCCCTCATTCACCGATGGTATAACCAAGACTGGGGCTGATGTCAATCTGCTCTTAAGCTCTTGAAAACTATCTTCACACTTCTGATCCCAA
Source organism: Buxus sempervirens (assembly GCA_947561395.2). Taxonomy (NCBI): domain Eukaryota; kingdom Viridiplantae; phylum Streptophyta; class Magnoliopsida; order Buxales; family Buxaceae; genus Buxus; species Buxus sempervirens. The sequence continues at coordinate 8,117,631 of OX387195.1, forward strand.
TAGAAAGTCACAGACTTCTTAGTCAAGTTGGACAACCGGGCGGCAATCTTAGAAAACCCCTCAATGAATCTAAGATAGTATCCAGCCATTCCTAAAAAACTACGGATCTTTTAAACATTAGTAGGTCTAGGCCAGTCTGACACTGCCTTCACCTTGGATGGATCCACTGATATGCCACTTCCAGATACAATGTGCCCAAGAAAAAAATCTGTTTCAACCAGAATTGGCACTTACTAAACTTGGCATAAAATTGCTGGCTGTGCAAAGTGTGCAGGACTATCTTAAGATGACCTTCATGTGCTTTCCTTGTCTTTGAGTAGACCAAAATATCATCTATAAAGACTACCACAAAGCGGTCCAAATGCTCGTGGAAGATTCGGTTCATCAAGTCCATAAAGACTGCTGGGGCATTCGTCAACCCAAACGGCATCACCAAGAACTCAAAATGGCCGTATCTTGTACGAAACGCCGTTTTCTCTACAACCTCTGGAGCTACTCTCAACTGGTGATAACCTGATCTTAGGTCTATTTTAGAAAACCAGGAGGCTCCCTTCAATTGATCAAATAGATCATCTATCCTTGGCAAAGGATACTTGTTTTTGATAGTGACTTGATTCAACTGTCTATAGTCTATACATAATCTCATACTGCCATCCTTCTTCTTCACAAATAACACCGGTACACCCCAAGGCGATGCACTGTGCCTAATAAATCCCTTGGCTAACAGATCATCAATTTGAACCTTCAGTTCATCATACTCTGGTCTAGACATCCTGTACGGTTGCTTAGAAACCGGATGTGTACCAGGAATAAGTTGAATCTTGAATTCCAACTGCCTCTGGGTGGTAATCCAGGTAAATCATCCAAAAATACATCTGCAAATGTAGACACCCCAAATTGCACAAACAATCATCAAAAATCGTTATCTCCTGGAAAGCCAGCACAGAATTTGAAGAAAATAAACTTTTACCTGTATCCGGATTGAGTATCCGGATACAAGTACTCCTTCATGTATCCGGAATGATTATCCGGATACATGTGAGCCTTTATGTATCCGGTACTATGTACCGGATACCTTAAGGCCCTTTGTTATCCGGCCTGATATACCGGATACCTTAAGTTTGCTCAAAATTAGGGTTTTCCGAGAGCTTTTCACTTTTACCATCATGTCCCTCATTAAATGAGGGGAAATCGCGGAAATAACCTTAGGGTTTAGGTTGGAGGGGTTCTAGACATTAAGTTGTGTCTACCAATGACCTTAGCCCTTGCCTATAAATAGGAGCCTCCTCCTTGAGCAAAAGGCACACAACTCTTGTTTTGAATTCTCGCAAAGAAGAACTCCAAGAGAAGAAGGAAACCGTTGTGGAATCGTCTCCAGAATTCAGGTAAGCCTCAACTTTTCTTTTTATTTTCTGTCTTTACATTCCTAGATCTAGATCTCTTCTTCTACCTTTCTGTAGTGTAAAGCCTTGTTTGCATGTGTGGAAATCCTTCCCCGGCTCAAAGTATCTCAAGACTCCCCTAGCCGTAAAACGTGAAGGCGGATCTAGGAGAAACGAGACTGGGGATTGACCCTAGTGCTAGAACCTATGTAGCATAAGGCCTTTTTGATTGATTGTAAACCGTTCCATATTCAAAGTACCCTTGATTATCTTAAAGAGAACAGAGGGAAACGATAATGGAACGGAACCCTAGGCTATGCTAGAACCTATTTTATTGAATCTATATGCATATGTATGGATCTTGCTAGGTTTTTTTCACTTTTGCACACATATCACTATTTTGGCGGGATAGGCTCATATTTGGGGTTTATTGCATTTATTGTGATAAATCTCAAATAAATGGCCTCAATCAATTCTGGAATGCCTTTCGGATGATTTTGAAGTATTTGTGTTCATCTTACACGAATTTCATTTTTTATCAATTTTCGGATTTGGGTTTTATTCAAAAGTGGCTTAACTTGACAGCACCTGTACCCTTACTTCGGACGTCCGTAACTTCATCATCCGGATGAATTTTGGGGCAATTCCAGAACCATGGGAAAGGTGAGGCTGTCTAGTTTATGTCCACCAAATTTCATGAATTTCCATCTAGCCGATTTTTGACACCTCTCTGTCGAAGTTGAGTGGACAGTTCAGGTCCAAGTACAGAACTTGTCACTTCGACGGACCGCCATGTGTTCGTTTTAAGTCCGATTCAAGTGATTTTTGTTTCTGAGTACTCCTTTATGAGTCTATTTTCAAATCCAGTTGGTTTCATAATTTTTGAACTCCATTTGAATTATTGGTAGCCGATTTACTCAGAACTGCTCATTTTCATTTTTCTGGGTAAATCTGTGATCTTCGAGGCCTGTTCGGGAGACCACCCAAGGCACGTCCGAAGGGATTTTTGTATGAGGCTAGTTTCTCTGGAAAGATGGCCATACAGACTTCAATCACACCAAATTTCACGGATTTCTATGTAGTGGAGTTTTCTAGACAATTTTCCAAAGTTGCCCACTTACCACTTTTAAAAATCCCCAGCAGCAACTTCAAAGGAGCATAACTCCTAGATTTTTCATCGAAATGAAGTGAAATTTTGCATGAGACTCTTATTTACCTTAATCTTTCAAATGGATTTGGTTTTGTTCAATTCAGAATTGGATTTGAATGATTTCAAGGCAAATGGCATACTTTTGACCGAATTTGATTTAACTTGGTTTTGATCAACTTGTGCTTTGATTTCCATCTTTTGGGATATTCCAGAAATGATATTGACATAAGAGAGGATCTAAAATCCATTTAGATCTTCATGTGAAAATATCATACATTGTTCCTTTTTCAAGGCTTTTTCATGATTTTTAGCAAGCTTCTTATTTTTCTTTTTAGCATGAACATACACTTGGCAACCACTTCGTGTGGATGAGCGGGGGTGCCTAACACCTTCCCCCGTTCATAATCTAATCCCCTTACCCATCTCTGGACTTGATTTTCAAGTAGGGTTATTTTTATCCTATAATTTGTCTTTTGGCTATTTTTGCATATTTTTGAACTCTTTTGGTGTCCATTCTCACCCCAAAATCATGAATGGTGGCGACTCTCCCAATTTTTGCGTTGAGCCCGTGTGTTGACGGAGGGACGATCACTCCGGTGATTTTTTCCCATGTCTCACAACTGGCGACTCTGCTGGGGACTTGTGGATTTAAGCCTTTTTGTGTATAGTCATGCTTTTTCTTCACTTTAGAATGCTTGCTATTTTGCTTTTTGTGAATATTGTTGTATCTTAAATCTGAATGGGATGCTTAAAATTTTTTCATGGATAAGGGCATGGTTATGTTGCTTGATTTGGTTTAAGGGAAAAACCCACATTGTTATATGGCTTTTGCTATATTATATGTTAACATTGGTTTTGGGGTTAGAATACCATGAAAAATATACAATATTGAAAATCTGGAAATTTTGTGTTCGTCTTGGTTATTCAAGCATGTTTCCCATGAATAAAGTATGTTTTGTGCTCAATGTTTGCTTTATGCCATGCTTGGGATTTTGGGGGTATGATGACATGATTTGAGCGGGAAAATAATGAGCAAAAATCTGTAAATACAGTAGCCATTAGGATGGTTTTCAAGCATGTTTTCCCTCATTAAAACACTTTTGTATCATGTCAAGTAGTTGCTAAATTTTTAGGCATTAATTTGGGGTATAAGGGAAGCACTTTTGAGCATGAAAATTCTGGAAATTTCAGTGTATATTTGGGGGATTTCAAGCATGTTTTACCTCATTGAAACACTTTTGAACCATGCCAAGTAAGTGCTAAAATTTTAGGCATTAATTTGGGGTAAATGGTACACTTTGAGCATGAAAAAGAGCATGAAATCTGGAATTTTAGGAATGCTTTTGGGTTTCAAGCATGCTTACATGAGTTGATTGTTGTTTGTACATATAACATGTTTTGTATACCACTTTTTGGGCATGTAATATTTTTGTGCATATTTGGTGCTTGCTTTCTTGTATGTAGCTTCATTATTTTGTCATATATGCCTTGGCTTGAAATGGAATGCATGGCTACGAAAAAGAGTGGCAAGGGGCTGGGACGTTGTGAATGTTACCACAATTTTAAATTGCACTTGAGCACTTGAAACAATTTGCACAGCCTACCCTTTACCTATTACGAAGTTGAACCATGAATGTGTGTAGCTTGGCGCACCGAGGTCGTGACTTCGGAAAGCGAAAGTGAAAACATTTATCTTAGAATTTGGGTCAATGATGTGATGACAATGGGATCTGTGATTCGATTCCGGGCATCACTAGACTTGAGTTCTAAGTTGCCAATTAAGCCAAAACCCAAAAAACCATACGCTTGAAGGTGGAGAAACACGTTTTCAGCTAAAAGCACACAATTGCGTTTGGGGAATTGGGTGTAAATGTGGGAAGGCCGTTTGCATGTTTTACAGGCCAAGGTATAATGTGAATACCATATTGAATAAAGGTAATACAAGGTGGCAAGGTAAAGCCATGTTCTTTTCCTAAGTTTAGGGAATTTTGCAAGTATGATGTCCAAGCCCAATTTGGGGCAAGTTTTGAAGGTCAAATTAAGGTGAACATCAATTGGGAATGAAAGAAAACTAATCTGGTGAAAAAAATGAGTCAAAAAGGGCCATTTCGGCAATAACCGGCAACTCAGGCCGGTTAATAACAACTCTGTTCATATCCGGTATATATTTCCGGATGCAAAGGCATATGCGTATATCCGGTTAGGTTGACCGGATACAATAAGGCATATTCTTATCCGGAATAGTATACCGGATACATTCAAAAAATGCACAAATTGGCTTTTCAGCCCAAATTTTCAAAATAAAATGCCTAAAACACTGTGGATAATCCTTAGGCACCCCGAAAAGAACATAAGAAATGTTCCCAAAAATACAAAATCAAAAAAAAAAAAAAAATTGAAAACCTTGGTTGGTTATTTTTATCAATCAAATCAAAAAAAGTGGGACCCTTGGAAGCCCTAGAATATTCCATGAAAACCTTGGTTGGTTATTTTTATCAATCAAATCAAACAAAAAAAATGAAAACCTTGGTTGGTTATTTTTATCAATCAAATCAAAAAAAGTGGGACACTTGGAAGCCCTAGAATATTCCATGAAAACCTTGGTTGGTTATTTTTATCAATCAAATCAAACAAAAAAAATGAAAACCTTGGTTGGTTATTTTTATCAATCAAATCAAACAAAAAAAAATGAAAACCTTGGTTGGTTATTTTTATCAATCAAATCAAAACATTTGTGGGATACTTGGATAGAATATTTCAAGACACCTTTGGTTGGTTATTTTTATCAATCAAATCAAAACATTTGTGGGATACTTGGATAGAATATTTCAAGACACCTTTGGTTGGTTATTTTTATCAATCAAATCAAAACATTTGTGGGATACTTGGATAGAATATTTCAAGACACCTTTGGTTGGTTATTTTTATCAATCAAATCAAAACATTTGTGGGATACTTGGATAGAATATTCCAAGACACCTTTGGTTGGTTATTTTTATCAATCAAATCAAAACATTTGTGGGATACTTGGAAGCCCTAGAATATTCCAAGACACCTTGGTTGGTTATTTTTATCAATCAAATCAAAAAAAATTGGGACCCTTGGAAGCCCTAGAATATTCCATAAAAACCTTGGTTGGTTATTTTTATCAATCAAATAAAAAAAAGTTATGGGACCCTTGGAAGCCCTAGAATATTCCAACACAAAATCAAAACACAAAAAAAAAAAAAAACAAAAAAACAAAAAAAAAACAAAAAAAACAACAACAAAAAAAAAAAACAAAAAAATCTGGATTGGTGTTCACCTAACCTACTGGTTTACATATATAAGGGTGTGACTCAAGTTAAATGGAAGCTAACATGTTCTATTCATTTTTAATCAGGTACATTCAACCCAGGTGCACTTATTTGCAGTCATTGCTCCCGTGACCAGATCTAAAACAAGAGCCATGAATACTGAAGAGAACCAAGCCCAAGCTACTGTCCCCGCTCAGGACTTTACTCAGTTGCAGGAGCAAGTGGCCGGTCTGGCCAAAATGCTGGGAGACTTACTGGCGGCTCAAGCCCAGCAGGCCCAAGCCCAAAATCAGGCGTCGACTTCTCATCCGGCACCGCCACCTCAGGCCTATATTCCGCCTCCGGCTCAGCCCATGCCTGAGCCCATTTCTGAACCAGTCCCTGAACCCATTCTGATCAGGGAAAATACAGCGGAGTCTGAGAAAGAGCTGGAAAAAGAAAAGGCCCGAGATGAGATGGAAAAGAAGATGCTGCTGAGGATAGAGAGGATCCAGGCAGAGCTGAAAGAGGTGAAGGGGGGAGGCAGCCATGCAGGCACCACCTTCAAGGACCTGTGCATGTACCCGGACGTCTGTCTACCGGCTAAGTTCAGGTGCCCAGACTTCGACAAATTTGATGGCACGGGCTGCCCATTAAGCCATCTGAAACTATACTGCGGGGCCCTGTGCCAGTTTGGCCGGGACGATGGAATACTGATCCAGCTCTTCCAGAGGAGTCTGACCGGGTCAGCCCTTCGGTGGTTCGCTACAGTGGACCATGGAAGGATTAGAAGGTGGAAGGACTTGGCCGATGCTTTCCTGGACCAGTACAAGTTCAACTCTGAGATCGTGCCGGACCGGTACGACATGATGAGGATGACCAAGGGGAAGGATGAACCGGTATGGCAGTACGCCAAGAGATGGAGAGAGGCCGCCTCCCAGGTCAGGCCACCTATGCAAGAACCGGAGATGATCTCCCCATTTATGGGCACACTGGGGCAGCCCTTCTACAACCATCTGGTGGGTCAGATCACCACCAACTTTGCAGCCCTGGTACAGGTGGCGGACCGGATTGAAGAAGGGGTCAGGTCAGGAAGGCTGATAGACTACTCTACTCTGACTGGGCAGTCTGATTCCTCGGCCTCCACGGCCCAGAAGAAAGGGGCCGGATTCAAAAAGACGGGGGCCCGAAAAGAAGGAGAGGTGAACCTGGTCCAGGCTCCTCCAGCCAAGAAGCCACTTCACGTCAACATCTCGGCACCCCAACAGGCCCAGCAGGCCCAGCAGTCGTACCAGACCCCGCTGAATGTCAACTTCTCTCCCTCTGTGCCAGCTAACACAAGGAGGACTTTTTCTAAGGAGGAGCGGGATGCCTGGTTCACAGCAAGAAAGAACCGGGTTTTCACCCCTCTACCCATATCTCTGTCCCAACTACTGCCAACCCTGCTGAAAGGGGAATACTTGACTCTGAAAGAGCCCAACCCGAATGCCACCAGGGGGAGAAATTTTGACACGTCGGTCACCTGTGATTTCCACATGGATGCACCGGGGCATTCTACTGATAACTGCTGGGTGTTGAAGCATGCAGTTCAGGATTTGTTGGACCAGAAGGCCTTGGTGTTCAACACTGCTGCACCGGCCCCGTCCGGAAATGATATTGGGCAGAACCCTCTGCCTTACCACAATGGGGCAGGCCCATCCAACTCCATCACAGCCATATCCAATACCAGAAGGGCCTTTGACCCATCACAGCTCATAGCACCTGTGGGGACTACAGTCCAAGTCCGATTTTTCCCAGAAGAGGAAAAAGAGGAGATCAACATGGTCTCCCAAAAAAACAATACAGCTGCTGAGGACATAAGTTCCTCTTTAAACCGGGTCTCATCTCTTATGACCCAGATGAATACTGCAAGGCCCACATTGGTCTTCAATTGCAGTCCACCCACTTATTCCCCATCCAAGCCGTCTAAGGCTCCACTGGTCATCAATCTTGACCCCACCACTGCTTCCATCACTTCTTCTGTCCCCACCAAATCCAAACTTCAACCCTTGGTTGTAAATGTGCAGCCAGCCCATGCTATCCCTAAACCGGCCCATACATCCCGGTCCAAACTCCAGCCACTAGTGGTTGACATCCCTAAATTAGCCTATTCAGAGGCCGCTGTACCATGGAACTACAGCGAGGGAATCACGGCTACGGTTCCAATGGTCAGGAACCAGAACCAGGAGGAGGTGAACCTCATGACGAGGTCGGGGAGATGTGCAGGGGGTGAAGAGAAAGAAAAAGAGACAGAAGTGGAGAAAGAAAAAAGAGAAAATGAAGAAAAAAGAAAACAAAAAGGAAAAAATAAAGTGGGAGAAGACATCCCCCAGGGTGCAGAAAATGAGGCAGCAGACCTCATAAAAATAATAAAGAAAAGTGAATTCAATCTTGTGGATCGGCTGAACAAGGTCCCAGCCCAGATTTCAATACTGGGCCTCTTGCTGAATTCTGAAAAGCATAGGGATGCATTGTTAAGGGTGCTACAGAGTGCACACGTATCCCAGACCATTGATCCGGACCAGCTTGGTAAAATGGTTGGTCAAATCTTGTCACATAATGTGATAAGTTTCTCAGAGGGTGAGATCAGCCCAGGTGGGTGTTATCATGTGGACCCTTTGCACATCACTGTGCTTTGTAAGGGCTGCATGGTTGCACGGGTTTTAATTGACAACGGGTCGGCATTAAACGTTTGCCCGTTAATCACTTTTACCAAGCTGGGCCTGGACCAGTCAAGGATCAAACGGAATGGGCGGATAGTGAGGGCTTTTGATAGCTCCAAGACCCACTCCCTAGGGGAGATTGAACTGCCGGTCACAATTGGGCCGAATATCTTTAACATCACATTTGAAGTGATGGATATACCCGCAGCTTTCAATCTGCTCCTAGGAAGGCCGTGGATACATTCGGCTAGGGCAATACCATCCACGCTCCACCAAAGGGTGAAATATGTAAGAGGGCAAAGGGTGATAACAGTCCTAGCCGAAAACTTGGTGCCGCCCATTGTGTCACCTGATGTACCATTAATCAATGTGGACTTGACTGTCGACAAGATTGCATTCCACTCATTTCAATTTGAGGCGGTCAATTACATACCTGGGGGGTGTGAGAAAAAGAAAGAAAAGGGGACCACTGCAGAAAGAATGGTCAAGAAAGTGATGGAGAAATACCACTTTCACCCAGGGAAAGGCCTGGGGATTAATCTGCAGGGGATGGTGGAGCCAATCACGGCTAAGAAACTGATCCCCAAGGTAGGGTTGGGCTTCAAGCCCAGAGGCTGGAGAAGAATGAAGCACGAAGAAGGGGAGAGCAGAAGCAAAGGAAAACTCCCTCATTTAAGGGAAAGTTTCCCTAAACCCGCTTATATAATCCAAATTTCTCCTCCTATGGACCAATCAAAACCTCCCTACTACAATGTCAACCCATTTCAAAAGCCTTCTGTTTCGGCCCTACAACCCTATAACCCATCTCCAATACTGCGAGCAGTGAATGGGCCTGGACCACAGCCCGAGCAGCAGTTGGACTATGCTGAAGATGTTGGGGCTTTCTTCGCCATGACTGAAGGCGAAAAGACTGACGGTGACATGGACCTGCCGTTCATTGACTGGGCCGCAGTGAAGATTCCAGAGGAGGTCACTTCTGGACTAAGCCCCGTAGCAGAAAAGGGCAGTACCCACCCGGTGATGATGGCATCGGATGCTGGGCTTGAGGAGCAGGCTTTCCCTATTTCCCCTGCTCCCCAAAATTTTGTAATAAACAATTGGGAGGAAACTCCCCTTACCTTTGAAGCAGCGTTTGTTCGGCAAACTGACGCGGCTTCCAAAAAAAAACTCCAATAGTGGAATGCCATTTCCCTGAAGGTTCTAATGGGCCTTCGTCTTCAGGGGAATTATGTTTAGAAGGCCCACAAAAAACCCAAAAAGATTTTTCTATTTTTTCTAGGAAATTTAATTTTTTCAAAAAGGTCCAAACCACTTATGAACCATATAATCAGACCGAATTGGACCAGGTTGAATATGACTTCGACCTTGAGCTCGACTTTGATCTCATGGGGGTCGAAGAAGAGACCGAGGTCGAAGAAGAAGATGTTCCAAAAGAAATTGAATACCAGTTGGAACGTCATGAAAAGGGGGTCCAACCTAATATTGAGGAGACCATATCCATAAACCTTGGGACCAAAGATGACCCAAAAATTGTGAAAATCGGGTCATGCTTGTCTGATGTGCAGAAAAATGAAATGTCACAATTCTTGGCAAACTACAAAGATGTGTTCGCTTGGTCATATCGGGACATGCCGGGGTTGGACACTGACATGGTGGTGCACAAGTTGCCAATTTTGCCGGGGGTTAAGCCGATTAAGCAGAAGCTGAGAAGATTGAAGCCGGAATGGACCTTGAAGGTCAAGGACGAAGTGGTCAAACAGTTTCAGGCTGGATTTTTGGCAGTCTCTACGTACCCAGAGTGGCTCGCAAACATAGTACCGGTACCAAAGAAGGACGGGAAGGTCCGAATGTGCGTGGACTATAGAGACTTAAACAGGGCAAGCCCAAAGGACGACTTTCCGCTTCCACACATCGACATTCTGGTCGATAATACTGCGGTACATAGCCTGTTTTCTTTCATGGATGGTTTCTCAGGATATAACCAGATCAAGATGGCTAAGGAGGATCAAGAAAAAACAGCATTTATCACACCTTGGGGCACATTCCACTACACGGTCATGCCGTTTGGGCTTAAAAACGCTGGGGCAACATACCAGCGGGCCATGACTGCACTATTTCATGACATGATCCATAAGGAGATGGAGGTCTACGTGGACGATATGATTGCCAAATCATGCAAAGAGGAGGACCACTTGATCAATCTGAAGAAAGTGTTTGATCGTCTAAGGAAGTACAGTTTACGGCTTAACCCGGCTAAGTGCGTCTTTGGGGCTACATCAGGGAAATTACTGGGGTTTATAGTGAGCCGAAGAGGAATCGAACTTGACCCGGCTAAAGCCAAGGCCATAATTGAAATGCCAGCACCCAGAACCGAGAAGGAGGTCAGGGGCTTTCTTGGAAGGATTCAATACATAAGTCGCTTCATAGCACAGCTCACTGCTATCTGTGAACCAATTTTCAAACTTTTGAGGAAAGATAACCCGACGGTCTGGAATGAGGACTGCCAGCAGGCATTTGACACAATAAAGAGGTATTTGCTGAACCCACCTGTGCTAGTGCCACCCACTCCAGGAAGACCACTGATCCTGTACTTATCAGTGTTGGAAACGTCGATGGGATGTGTCTTGGGGCAGCATGATGAGACTGGTAGAAAAGAAAGGGCAATTTACTATCTGAGTAAAAAATTCACGGAATATGAAGCCAAGTATTCATCATTGGAGAAAACTTGTTGTGCTTTAGTGTGGGCCACTCAGAGGCTAAGGCATTATTTCCTTAGTCACTCCACACTATTGATATCCCGTATGGACCCGCTGAAGTATTTATTTGAGAAACCGGCACTGACTGGCAGGACGGCAAAGTGGCAACTGCTACTGTCCGAGTTTGACCTCACATACATCACCCAGAAGGCAATCAAGGGTCAAGCCATAGCTGATCACCTGGCTGCACATCCTCTGCCAGAATATCAACCCTTGAAGACCAATTTTCCAGATGAGGCAATCCTGTACACTGAAGAGGAGGACAGTGAGTGTTCTTGGCAGATGTTCTTTGATGGAGCCGCCAATATGAATGGGAATGGAATAGGGGCAGTCTTGGTTAAACCAGATGGTTCACATATCCCCATTGCGGTAAAGCTGAGATTCCAGTGCACCAATAACATAGCAGAATATGAGGCATGCATAATTGGATTGCAAGCAGCCATGGATCAAGGAGTTGAGGAACTTGACGTATACGGGGATTCGAGTCTTATCATCTTCCAAACAACTGGTGAGTGGAAAACCAAGGATCACAAATTGATCCCCTATCACCAGTATTTGGAAGAAATAAGCACAAATTTTACTCGAATTTCCTTCAACTATATGCCAAGGGCCAAGAATCAGTTTGCAGATGCTCTAGCAACCTTGGCTTCAATGGTCAGCATATCAGAAGGAGTAGACATCAGACCACTGGAAATTGAGGTCCGAGATGAACCGGCTTACTGTCTCGTTCTAGAGGGAGCACCAGAAGAAGAAGCACCATGGTTTCAGGATATCAAGAACTTTTTGAATAATCGGAGTTTGCCGGAAAATGCCACTGCTACTGAGAAGAGGACAATACAGAGATTGGCTGGTCAATTTCTGCTAAGTGGTGGACATGTGTACAAGAGATCACATAACGACATTCTGCTAAGATGTGTTGCCAAGGCTGAATCGGAAAGGCTAATTGAGACTGTACATGGAGGAGTCTGTGGGCCCCATATGAGTGGACACATGCTGGCTAAGAAGATCCTGAGGCTGGGATACTACTGGACAACCATGGAGCATGATTGCTGTATACATGTCAGGAGGTGCCACCAATGTCAGATATATGCAGATAATAAGCATGCACCCCCAGGTGAGCTGCACAACATGACATCACCCTGGCCCTTCTCTATGTGGGGCATAGATGTCATCGGCATGATCTCCCCTAAGGCATCGAACGGACATAGATTCATCCTAGTGCCGATTGACTACTTCACTAAATGGGTGGAAGCAGCATCATATGCAAATATCACAAGCAACCATATGATCAAATTTTTGAAGCACAACATTATTTGTCGCTATGGACTGCCAAATGCCATAGTATCAGACAATGCTTCAAATATTAAGAACAAGGACATGAAGAAAATGTGTGAGCAGTTTCAGATCACCCACCACAAGTCAGCTCCGTACAGGCCTAAGATGAATGGGGCAGTAGAAGCAGCAAACAAGAACATAAAAAAAATCATTCAGAAGATGGTAGTGAGCTACAAGGATTGGCATGAAATGCTGCCACTTGCTCTACATGCCTACAGAACCTCGATCCGGACTTCAACTAGGGCAACCCCATACTCCCTAGTCTATGGGATGGAAGCAGTCTTACCCGTGGAAGTGGAGATCCCCTCACTCCGAGTGCTCATGGAAGCAGAACTAGAAGAAGCCGAATGGGTCCAGTCGAGACATGATCAACTTAACCTGATAGAAGAAAAGCGGTTGAAAGCGCTTTGCCATGGACAGTTGTACCAGAAGAGAATGGCCCGGGCTTACAATAAGAAAGTGAGGCCCAGAACTTTCCAAGAAGGAAACTTAGTGCTAAAGAAAATCTTACCATTTTTGGAAGACCCTCGTGGTAAGTTCAAGCCCAATTGGGAGGGCCTATATGTCGTCAAGAAAGTCCTATCAGGGGGTGCACTCATCTTAGCAGAAATGGAGGGGTCAGATTTTCCTGAGCCCATTAACTCTGATGCGGTAAAAAGGTATTTTCCTTGAGTGAATATTTATAAGAAATGATCCGAGGCCATTTTTCCTTATTTCCTTCAAAATTTTAATCCCTAGTCTAGCCAAGTTGAGCCGGTTCGTTTCTTTGATCAACCCAAACCGGATTTACAGTCAAATTGGGGCAAAATCAATTGGGGCAAAAGTGAGGAAAGAAAAAGAAAAAGAGAGGAAAAGCAATGGAAATGGCAAATGAAAGCCAAGTGTGAAAAAATGCAAAAAATGCAATTTGGAGGAAAAGGGTTAAATTCATCATGACTGTAAGTCCGGTTGACCTATTTCCACACTTGAAAATTTTTGGGCCTTTAATACCCTTTCTTTCATAAACTGAGCCTAGCCTTTATTTCGTCCTATTTTTAAGCCCTCGGTGATCTTAGTTTGTTCATTCAAATATCAGAGTAAGATGGGTGATGACGGAATTCAGAAGCCGGCCCTAGTGAAAACCGTAACTGGCGCTAGGGGCAATATTGGCAAAAAGGCAAAAAGAAAAAAATAAGAAAAATGAAAGAAAATCAGAGTTTGAGTTGATCATGGAAATCTGAGATTGAAGCAAAATCGGCATGAGCAGAATGGGGCAGTTTTGGCAGTTGGGGATGACTCTAAAGGTCCTAAGATGGACGGTTCTGATCCCTCAGTATTTTATGGACTACCCTTTTCATTATTTAACCTGGTTCTAATTCCTTTAATTATAGGTGATTAAGTGCATGGACCAAATTTCAAAAAATACAAAAAAAAATATAAAAAGGAAAAATTATACTTTGGCCAGTGATGAGAAATCAAATACTTTTCATAAAACCTTTGTTTTTACAAGCATCTGAGCATTCTGAGGCCAATAATATAAAAACTTTATTTTGAATTAAAAACCTTTGTATTTCCACTATTGGAGTTCAATTTTGTACAAAGGTATGAAAAATGTGCAGGAAATAAAGCTAATCCCTATCTCCTAGCCGCTCCTCAAGCTCCCGAATCCGAGCTGCCTGAGCTGTAATGACTTCTGAAGCCCCCTCTGCAGCGGGATCACTCAGGAAGGAAATGACCTCATCTGAAAGGGCCTGCTTGATCCGCATACCCCTAAGGCTGGCCAAAGTATCCTGGTACTTCTGCCGGATCATACGGACCTCGAAGCGACGGGCCTGCCTCTGCTCCTCCAGCTTCTCTTCCACGGCAATACGGCGTGAGACCTGCTCCTCAAGCTGCCTCTCCAGATAAGCGCCCTGTATCCTGAGCTCCTGGGCCTCCCGTACCCATATCTGCTGAAGCCGCTTATGAGAAGCCCGCCCAGATTCTAGAATGTCCTCATAGGTGGGAGCCAAGACTACTGGAGGATCTTCGGGTATTGGGGCCTGAGTCTGTATCTGCTCCTTGATCCAGAAGAGATAATCCTTCACATGGGCTTCTGAGAAGACTGGACCATGCATAAAGCGGACATAGGACCACTCCTTCATCAACCAGGCATTCAGCTTCATAGAAAGGGGCCCAAGACGATCCTCATATCCACATGGGATGATAATCCCCTGGGTCGCACGAAACTGACGAAGGACCCGCAGAGGAAGATACAACACTGCATGCTTCAGGCCCGCTAGAATCAAAAAGTTGCGGTCTCGGAAGCTAATCACTGTCTCCGCATTAGGCGGATAAGTACCAGGCCATCTGACCTGGTCATCCTGAAGCGAGCCCAAGAAAGTGAACCAGCCCTGTTTGCCCCCTGGAATATCGGGGCACCCCCTGTTGCTCATCAAGAGAGGGACTTTTAGACTCGGGAAGAAGTGTCGATTGATCTCTTCAATCTGGCTCAAATGATCAAGTAGCCAAAGCTGCAAAGGAAGGGAGATATGTCAGCACATTGTGAAAAGAAAAAAAACCAGAAAAGGAAATGAAAAAAAAAGAAAAAAAAAAAGAAAGAAAAGAAAAAAAAAGAGAAAAAAAAGAAGAAAAGGAAAAAGAGCAAACTTGTGCTACAACTTACTGTTTTCTCAAAAATCCTATTTTGTCTTGAAATCCACCTCACAGCCACGAGAGCTCTGTGGAATTTAGGACAACTTTGGGAAATGTGCATGGTCAAAAGGATGATATCCACTCAATTTTCAACTTGGTTTGATAAAAAAATCAGTTTTTCAAAAATCCTATTTTTGGGCTTAAAATCCACTTCACAGCCACAAAGGGCTCGGTGGAATTTAAGAACTCTTGGAGAGATGCCCCCTTAAAGTGAGGGCCTTTTTGGCAAATCTCCACTCAAAAATTGTTTTCTACAAAAATTGAATTGAACCGAGCAAATCATGCTCAAGGGAATGCAATTTGGGCTTGTCTACTCTTTGCAGCTCACTGCTTCGCAGCTCCCACAAAGAGGGGCAGTTGTAGACACCCCAAATTGCACAAACAATCATCAAAAATCGTTATCTCCTGGAAAGCCAGCACAGAATTTGAAGAAAATAAACTTTTACCTGTATCCGGATTGAGTATCCGGATACAAGTACTCCTTCATGTATCCGGAATGATTATCCGGATACATGTGAGCCTTTATGTATCCGGTACTATGTACCGGATACCTTAAGGCCCTTTGTTATCCGGCCTGATATACCGGATACCTTAAGTTTGCTCAAAATTAGGGTTTTCCGAGAGCTTTTCACTTTTACCATCATGTCCCTCATTAAATGAGGGGAAATCGCGGAAATAACCTTAGGGTTTAGGTTGGAGGGGTTCTAGACATTAAGTTGTGTCTACCAATGACCTTAGCCCTTGCCTATAAATAGGAGCCTCCTCCTTGAGCAAAAGGCACACAACTCTTGTTTTGAATTCTCGCAAAGAAGAACTCCAAGAGAAGAAGGAAACCGTTGTGGAATCGTCTCCAGAATTCAGGTAAGCCTCAACTTTTCTTTTTATTTTCTGTCTTTACATTCCTAGATCTAGATCTCTTCTTCTACCTTTCTGTAGTGTAAAGCCTTGTTTGCATGTGTGGAAATCCTTCCCCGGCTCAAAGTATCTCAAGACTCCCCTAGCCGTAAAACGTGAAGGCGGATCTAGGAGAAACGAGACTGGGGATTGACCCTAGTGCTAGAACCTATGTAGCATAAGGCCTTTTTGATTGATTGTAAACCGTTCCATATTCAAAGTACCCTTGATTATCTTAAAGAGAACAGAGGGAAACGATAATGGAACGGAACCCTAGGCTATGCTAGAACCTATTTTATTGAATCTATATGCATATGTATGGATCTTGCTAGGTTTTTTTCACTTTTGCACACATATCACTATTTTGGCGGGATAGGCTCATATTTGGGGTTTATTGCATTTATTGTGATAAATCTCAAATAAATGGCCTCAATCAATTCTGGAATGCCTTTCGGATGATTTTGAAGTATTTGTGTTCATCTTACACGAATTTCATTTTTTATCAATTTTCGGATTTGGGTTTTATTCAAAAGTGGCTTAACTTGACAGCACCTGTACCCTTACTTCGGACGTCCGTAACTTCATCATCCGGATGAATTTTGGGGCAATTCCAGAACCATGGGAAAGGTGAGGCTGTCTAGTTTATGTCCACCAAATTTCATGAATTTCCATCTAGCCGATTTTTGACACCTCTCTGTCGAAGTTGAGTGGACAGTTCAGGTCCAAGTACAGAACTTGTCACTTCGACGGACCGCCATGTGTTCGTTTTAAGTCCGATTCAAGTGATTTTTGTTTCTGAGTACTCCTTTATGAGTCTATTTTCAAATCCAGTTGGTTTCATAATTTTTGAACTCCATTTGAATTATTGGTAGCCGATTTACTCAGAACTGCTCATTTTCATTTTTCTGGGTAAATCTGTGATCTTCGAGGCCTGTTCGGGAGACCACCCAAGGCACGTCCGAAGGGATTTTTGTATGAGGCTAGTTTCTCTGGAAAGATGGCCATACAGACTTCAATCACACCAAATTTCACGGATTTCTATGTAGTGGAGTTTTCTAGACAGTTTTCCAAAGTTGCCCACTTACCACTTTTAAAAATCCCCAGCAGCAACTTCAAAGGAGCATAACTCCTAGATTTTTCATCGAAATGAAGTGAAATTTTGCATGAGACTCTTATTTACCTTAATCTTTCAAATGGATTTGGTTTTGTTCAATTCAGAATTGGATTTGAATGATTTCAAGGCAAATGGCATACTTTTGACCGAATTTGATTTAACTTGGTTTTGATCAACTTGTGCTTTGATTTCCATCTTTTGGGATATTCCAGAAATGATATTGACATAAGAGAGGATCTAAAATCCATTTAGATCTTCATGTGAAAATATCATACATTGTTCCTTTTTCAAGGCTTTTTCATGATTTTTAGCAAGCTTCTTATTTTTCTTTTTAGCATGAACATACACTTGGCAACCACTTCGTGTGGATGAGCGGGGGTGCCTAACACCTTCCCCCGTTCATAATCTAATCCCCTTACCCATCTCTGGACTTGATTTTCAAGTAGGGTTATTTTTATCCTAGATATTGTCTTTTGGCTATTTTTGCATATTTTTGAACTCTTTTGGTGTCCATTCTCACCCCAAAATCATGAATGGTGGCGACTCTCCCAATTTTTGCGTTGAGCCCGTGTGTTGACGGAGGGACGATCACTCCGGTGATTTTTTCCCATGTCTCACAACTGGCGACTCTGCTGGGGACTTGTGGATTTAAGCCTTTTTGTGTATAGTCATGCTTTTTCTTCACTTTAGAATGCTTGCTATTTTGCTTTTTGTGAATATTGTTGTATCTTAAATCTGAATGGGATGCTTAAAATTTTTTCATGGATAAGGGCATGGTTATGTTGCTTGATTTGGTTTAAGGGAAAAACCCACATTGTTATATGGCTTTTGCTATATTATATGTTAACATTGGTTTTGGGGTTAGAATACCATGAAAAATATACAATATTGAAAATCTGGAAATTTTGTGTTCGTCTTGGTTATTCAAGCATGTTTCCCATGAATAAAGTATGTTTTGTGCTCAATGTTTGCTTTATGCCATGCTTGGGATTTTGGGGGTATGATGACATGATTTGAGCGGGAAAATAATGAGCAAAAATCTGTAAATACAGTAGCCATTAGGATGGTTTTCAAGCATGTTTTCCCTCATTAAAACACTTTTGTATCATGTCAAGTAGTTGCTAAATTTTTAGGCATTAATTTGGGGTATAAGGGAAGCACTTTTGAGCATGAAAATTCTGGAAATTTCAGTGTATATTTGGGGGATTTCAAGCATGTTTTACCTCATTGAAACACTTTTGAACCATGCCAAGTAAGTGCTAAAATTTTAGGCATTAATTTGGGGTAAATGGTACACTTTGAGCATGAAAAAGAGCATGAAATCTGGAATTTTAGGAATGCTTTTGGGTTTCAAGCATGCTTACATGAGTTGATTGTTGTTTGTACATATAACATGTTTTGTATACCACTTTTTGGGCATGTAATATTTTTGTGCATATTTGGTGCTTGCTTTCTTGTATGTAGCTTCATTATTTTGTCATATATGCCTTGGCTTGAAATGGAATGCATGGCTACGAAAAAGAGTGGCAAGGGGCTGGGACGTTGTGAATGTTACCACAATTTTAAATTGCACTTGAGCACTTGAAACAATTTGCACAGCCTACCCTTTACCTATTACGAAGTTGAACCATGAATGTGTGTAGCTTGGCGCACCGAGGTCGTGACTTCGGAAAGCGAAAGTGAAAACATTTATCTTAGAATTTGGGTCAATGATGTGATGACAATGGGATCTGTGATTCGATTCCGGGCATCACTAGACTTGAGTTCTAAGTTGCCAATTAAGCCAAAACCCAAAAAAAGCCAAAACCCAAAAAACCATACGCTTGAAGGTGGAGAAACACGTTTTCAGCTAAAAGCACACAATTGCGTTTGGGGAATTGGGTGTAAATGTGGGAAGGCCGTTTGCATGTTTTACAGGCCAAGGTATAATGTGAATACCATATTGAATAAAGGTAATACAAGGTGGCAAGGTAAAGCCATGTTCTTTTCCTAAGTTTAGGGAATTTTGCAAGTATGATGTCCAAGCCCAATTTGGGGCAAGTTTTGAAGGTCAAATTAAGGTGAACATCAATTGGGAATGAAAGAAAACTAATCTGGTGAAAAAAATGAGTCAAAAAGGGCCATTTCGGCAATAACCGGCAACTCAGGCCGGTTAATAACAACTCTGTTCATATCCGGTATATATTTCCGGATGCAAAGGCATATGCGTATATCCGGTTAGGTTGACCGGATACAATAAGGCATATTCTTATCCGGAATAGTATACCGGATACATTCAAAAAATGCACAAATTGGCTTTTCAGCCCAAATTTTCAAAATAAAATGCCTAAAACACTGTGGATAATCCTTAGGCACCCCGAAAAGAACATAAGAAATGTTCCCAAAAATACAAAATCAAAAAAAAAAAAAAAAAATTGAAAACCTTGGTTGGTTATTTTTATCAATCAAATCAAAAAAAGTGGGACCCTTGGAAGCCCTAGAATATTCCATGAAAACCTTGGTTGGTTATTTTTATCAATCAAATCAAACAAAAAAAATGAAAACCTTGGTTGGTTATTTTTATCAATCAAATCAAAAAAAGTGGGACACTTGGAAGCCCTAGAATATTCCATGAAAACCTTGGTTGGTTATTTTTATCAATCAAATCAAACAAAAAAAATGAAAACCTTGGTTGGTTATTTTTATCAATCAAATCAAACAAAAAAAAAATGAAAACCTTGGTTGGTTATTTTTATCAATCAAATCAAAACATTTGTGGGATACTTGGATAGAATATTTCAAGACACCTTTGGTTGGTTATTTTTATCAATCAAATCAAAACATTTGTGGGATACTTGGATAGAATATTTCAAGACACCTTTGGTTGGTTATTTTTATCAATCAAATCAAAACATTTGTGGGATACTTGGATAGAATATTTCAAGACACCTTTGGTTGGTTATTTTTATCAATCAAATCAAAACATTTGTGGGATACTTGGATAGAATATTTCAAGACACCTTTGGTTGGTTATTTTTATCAATCAAATCAAAACATTTGTGGGATACTTGGATAGAATATTCCAAGACACCTTTGGTTGGTTATTTTTATCAATCAAATCAAAACATTTGTGGGATACTTGGAAGCCCTAGAATATTCCAAGACACCTTGGTTGGTTATTTTTATCAATCAAATCAAAAAAAATTGGGACCCTTGGAAGCCCTAGAATATTCCATAAAAACCTTGGTTGGTTATTTTTATCAATCAAATAAAAAAAAGTTATGGGACCCTTGGAAGCCCTAGAATATTCCAACACAAAATCAAAACACAAAAAAAAAAAAAACAAAAAAACAAAAAAAACAAAAAAACAACAACAAAAAAAAAAAAACAAAAAAATCTGGATTGGTGTTCACCTAACCTACTGGTTTACATATATAAGGGTGTGACTCAAGTTAAATGGAAGCTAACATGTTCTATTCATTTTTAATCAGGTACATTCAACCCAGGTGCACTTATTTGCAGTCATTGCTCCCGTGACCAGATCTAAAACAAGAGCCATGAATACTGAAGAGAACCAAGCCCAAGCTACTGTCCCCGCTCAGGACTTTACTCAGTTGCAGGAGCAAGTGGCCGGTCTGGCCAAAATGCTGGGAGACTTACTGGCGGCTCAAGCCCAGCAGGCCCAAGCCCAAAATCAGGCGTCGACTTCTCATCCGGCACCGCCACCTCAGGCCTATATTCCGCCTCCGGCTCAGCCCATGCCTGAGCCCATTTCTGAACCAGTCCCTGAACCCATTCTGATCAGGGAAAATACAGCGGAGTCTGAGAAAGAGCTGGAAAAAGAAAAGGCCCGAGATGAGATGGAAAAGAAGATGCTGCTGAGGATAGAGAGGATCCAGGCAGAGCTGAAAGAGGTGAAGGGGGGAGGCAGCCATGCAGGCACCACCTTCAAGGACCTGTGCATGTACCCGGACGTCTGTCTACCGGCTAAGTTCAGGTGCCCAGACTTCGACAAATTTGATGGCACGAGCTGCCCATTAAGCCATCTGAAACTATACTGCGGGGCCCTGTGCCAGTTTGGCCGGGACGATGGAATACTGATCCAGCTCTTCCAGAGGAGTCTGACCGGGTCAGCCCTTCGGTGGTTCGCTACAGTGGACCATGGAAGGATTAGAAGGTGGAAGGACTTGGCCGATGCTTTCCTGGACCAGTACAAGTTCAACTCTGAGATCGTGCCGGACCGGTACGACATGATGAGGATGACCAAGGGGAAGGATGAACCGGTATGGCAGTACGCCAAGAGATGGAGAGAGGCCGCCTCCCAGGTCAGGCCACCTATGCAAGAACCGGAGATGATCTCCACATTTATGGGCACACTGGGGCAGCCCTTCTACAACCATCTGGTGGGTCAGATCACCACCAACTTTGCAGCCCTGGTACAGGTGGCGGACCGGATTGAAGAAGGGGTCAGGTCAGGAAGGCTGATAGACTACTCTACTCTGACTGGGCAGTCTGATTCCTCGGCCTCCACGGCCCAGAAGAAAGGGGCCGGATTCAAAAAGACGGGGGCCCGAAAAGAAGGAGAGGTGAACCTGGTCCAGGCTCCTCCAGCCAAGAAGCCACTTCACGTCAACATCTCGGCACCCCAACAGGCCCAGCAGGCCCAGCAGTCGTACCAGACCCCGCTGAATGTCAACTTCTCTCCCTCTGTGCCAGCTAACACAAGGAGGACTTTTTCTAAGGAGGAGCGGGATGCCTGGTTCACAGCAAGAAAGAACCGGGTTTTCACCCCTCTACCCATATCTCTGTCCCAACTACTGCCAACCCTGCTGAAAGGGGAATACTTGACTCTGAAAGAGCCCAACCCGAATGCCACCAGGGGGAGAAATTTTGACACGTCGGTCACCTGTGATTTCCACATGGATGCACCGGGGCATTCTACTGATAACTGCTGGGTGTTGAAGCATGCAGTTCAGGATTTGTTGGACCAGAAGGCCTTGGTGTTCAACACTGCTGCACCGGCCCCGTCCGGAAATGATATTGGGCAGAACCCTCTGCCTTACCACAATGGGGCAGGCCCATCCAACTCCATCACAGCCATATCCAATACCAGAAGGGCCTTTGACCCATCACAGCTCATAGCACCTGTGGGGACTACAGTCCAAGTCCGATTTTTCCCAGAAGAGGAAAAAGAGGAGATCAACATGGTCTCCCAAAAAAACAATACAGCTGCTGAGGACATAAGTTCCTCTTTAAACCGGGTCTCATCTCTTATGACCCAGATGAATACTGCAAGGCCCACATTGGTCTTCAATTGCAGTCCACCCACTTATTCCCCATCCAAGCCGTCTAAGGCTCCACTGGTCATCAATCTTGACCCCACCACTGCTTCCATCACTTCTTCTGTCCCCACCAAATCCAAACTTCAACCCTTGGTTGTAAATGTGCAGCCAGCCCATGCTATCCCTAAACCGGCCCATACATCCCGGTCCAAACTCCAGCCACTAGTGGTTGACATCCCTAAATTAGCCTATTCAGAGGCCGCTGTACCATGGAACTACAGCGAGGGAATCACGGCTACGGTTCCAATGGTCAGGAACCAGAACCAGGAGGAGGTGAACCTCATGACGAGGTCGGGGAGATGTGCAGGGGGTGAAGAGAAAGAAAAAGAGACAGAAGTGGAGAAAGAAAAAAGAGAAAATGAAGAAAAAAGAAAACAAAAAGGAAAAAATAAAGTGGGAGAAGACATCCCCCAGGGTGCAGAAAATGAGGCAGCAGACCTCATAAAAATAATAAAGAAAAGTGAATTCAATCTTGTGGATCAGCTGAACAAGGTCCCAGCCCAGATTTCAATACTGGGCCTCTTGCTGAATTCTGAAAAGCATAGGGATGCATTGTTAAGGGTGCTACAGAGTGCACACGTATCCCAGACCATTGATCCGGACCAGCTTGGTAAAATGGTTGGTCAAATCTTGTCACATAATGTGATAAGTTTCTCAAAGGGTGAGATCAGCCCAGGTGGGTGTTATCATGTGGACCCTTTGCACATCACTGTGCTTTGTAAGGGCTGCATGGTTGCACGGGTTTTAATTGACAACGGGTCGGCATTAAACGTTTGCCCGTTAATCACTTTTACCAAGCTGGGCCTGGACCAGTCAAGGATCAAACGGAATGGGCGGATAGTGAGGGCTTTTGATAGCTCCAAGACCCACTCCCTAGGGGAGATTGAACTGCCGGTCACAATTGGGCCGAATATCTTTAACATCACATTTGAAGTGATGGATATACCCGCAGCTTTCAATCTGCTCCTAGGAAGGCCGTGGATACATTCGGCTAGGGCAATACCATCCACGCTCCACCAAAGGGTGAAATATGTAAGAGGGCAAAGGGTGATAACAGTCCTAGCCGAAAACTTGGTGCCGCCCATTGTGTCACCTGATGTACCATTAATCAATGTGGACTTGACTGTCGACAAGATTGCATTCCACTCATTTCAATTTGAGGCGGTCAATTACATACCTGGGGGGTGTGAGAAAAAGAAAGAAAAGGGGACCACTGCAGAAAGAATGGTCAAGAAAGTGATGGAGAAATACCACTTTCACCCAGGGAAAGGCCTGGGGATTAATCTGCAGGGGATGGTGGAGCCAATCACGGCTAAGAAACTGATCCCCAAGGTAGGGTTGGGCTTCAAGCCCAGAGGCTGGAGAAGAATGAAGCACGAAGAAGGGGAGAGCAGAAGCAAAGGAAAACTCCCTCATTTAAGGGAAAGTTTCCCTAAACCCGCTTATATAATCCAAATTTCTCCTCCTATGGACCAATCAAAACCTCCCTACTACAATGTCAACCCATTTCAAAAGCCTTCTGTTTCGGCCCTACAACCCTATAACCCATCTCCAATACTGCGAGCAGTGAATGGGCCTGGACCACAGCCCGAGCAGCAGTTGGACTATGCTGAAGATGTTGGGGCTTTCTTCGCCATGACTGAAGGCGAAAAGACTGACGGTGACATGGACCTGCCGTTCATTGACTGGGCCGCAGTGAAGATTCCAGAGGAGGTCACTTCTGGACTAAGCCCCGTAGCAGAAAAGGGCAGTACCCACCCGGTGATGATGGCATCGGATGCTGGGCTTGAGGAGCAGGCTTTCCCTATTTCCCCTGCTCCCCAAAATTTTGTAATAAACAATTGGGAGGAAACTCCCCTTACCTTTGAAGCAGCGTTTGTTCGGCAAACTGACGCGGCTTCCAAAAAAAAAACTCCAATAGTGGAATGCCATTTCCCTGAAGGTTCTAATGGGCCTTCGTCTTCAGGGGAATTATGTTTAGAAGGCCCACAAAAAACCCAAAAAGATTTTTCTATTTTTTCTAGGAAATTTAATTTTTTCAAAAAGGTCCAAACCACTTATGAACCATATAATCAGACCGAATTGGACCAGGTTGAATATGACTTCGACCTTGAGCTCGACTTTGATCTCATGGGGGTCGAAGAAGAAGATGTTCCAAAAGAAATTGAATACCAGTTGGAACGTCATGAAAAGGGGGTCCAACCTAATATTGAGGAGACCATATCCATAAACCTTGGGACCAAAGATGACCCAAAAATTGTGAAAATCGGGTCATGCTTGTCTGATGTGCAGAAAAATGAAATGTCACAATTCTTGGCAAACTACAAAGATGTGTTCGCTTGGTCATATCGGGACATGCCGGGGTTGGACACTGACATGGTGGTGCACAAGTTGCCAATTTTGCCGGGGGTTAAGCCGATTAAGCAGAAGCTGAGAAGATTGAAGCCGGAATGGACCTTGAAGGTCAAGGACGAAGTGGTCAAACAGTTTCAGGCTGGATTTTTGGCAGTCTCTACGTACCCAGAGTGGCTCGCAAACATAGTACCGGTACCAAAGAAGGACGGGAAGGTCCGAATGTGCGTGGACTATAGAGACTTAAACAGGGCAAGCCCAAAGGACGACTTTCCGCTTCCACACATCGACATTCTGGTCGATAATACTGCGGTACATAGCCTGTTTTCTTTCATGGATGGTTTCTCAGGATATAACCAGATCAAGATGGCTAAGGAGGATCAAGAAAAAACAGCATTTATCACACCTTGGGGCACATTCCACTACACGGTCATGCCGTTTGGGCTTAAAAACGCTGGGGCAACATACCAGCGGGCCATGACTGCACTATTTCATGACATGATCCATAAGGAGATGGAGGTCTACGTGGACGATATGATTGCCAAATCATGCAAAGAGGAGGACCACTTGATCAATCTGAAGAAAGTGTTTGATCGTCTAAGGAAGTACAGTTTACGGCTTAACCCGGCTAAGTGCGTCTTTGGGGCTACATCAGGGAAATTACTGGGGTTTATAGTGAGCCGAAGAGGAATCGAACTTGACCCGGCTAAAGCCAAGGCCATAATTGAAATGCCAGCACCCAGAACCGAGAAGGAGGTCAGGGGCTTTCTTGGAAGGATTCAATACATAAGCCGCTTCATAGCACAGCTCACTGCTATCTGTGAACCAATTTTCAAACTTTTGAGGAAAGATAACCCGACGGTCTGGAATGAGGACTGCCAGCAGGCATTTGACACAATAAAGAGGTATTTGCTGAACCCACCTGTGCTAGTGCCACCCACTCCAGGAAGACCACTGATCCTGTACTTATCAGTGTTGGAAACGTCGATGGGATGTGTCTTGGGGCAGCATGATGAGACTGGTAGAAAAGAAAGGGCAATTTACTATCTGAGTAAAAAATTCACGGAATATGAAGCCAAGTATTCATCATTGGAGAAAACTTGTTGTGCTTTAGTGTGGGCCACTCAGAGGCTAAGGCATTATTTCCTTAGTCACTCCACACTATTGATATCCCGTATGGACCCGCTGAAGTATTTATTTGAGAAACCGGCACTGACTGGCAGGACGGCAAAGTGGCAACTGCTACTGTCCGAGTTTGACCTCACATACATCACCCAGAAGGCAATCAAGGGTCAAGCCATAGCTGATCACCTGGCTGCACATCCTCTGCCAGAATATCAACCCTTGAAGACCAATTTTCCAGATGAGGCAATCCTGTACACTGAAGAGGAGGACAGTGAGTGTTCTTGGCAGATGTTCTTTGATGGAGCCGCCAATATGAATGGGAATGGAATAGGGGCAGTCTTGGTTAAACCAGATGGTTCACATATCCCCATTGCGGTAAAGCTGAGATTCCAGTGCACCAATAACATAGCAGAATATGAGGCATGCATAATTGGATTGCAAGCAGCCATGGATCAAGGAGTTGAGGAACTTGACGTATACGGGGATTCGAGTCTTATCATCTTCCAAACAACTGGTGAGTGGAAAACCAAGGATCACAAATTGATCCCCTATCACCAGTATTTGGAAGAAATAAGCACAAATTTTACTCGAATTTCCTTCAACTATATGCCAAGGGCCAAGAATCAGTTTGCAGATGCTCTAGCAACCTTGGCTTCAATGGTCAGCATATCAGAAGGAGTAGACATCAGACCACTGGAAATTGAGGTCCGAGATGAACCGGCTTACTGTCTCGTTCTAGAGGGAGCACCAGAAGAAGAAGCACCATGGTTTCAGGATATCAAGAACTTTTTGAATAATCGGAGTTTGCCGGAAAATGCCACTGCTACTGAGAAGAGGACAATACAGAGATTGGCTGGTCAATTTCTGCTAAGTGGTGGACATGTGTACAAGAGATCACATAACGACATTCTGCTAAGATGTGTTGCCAAGGCTGAATCGGAAAGGCTAATTGAGACTGTACATGGAGGAGTCTGTGGGCCCCATATGAGTGGACACATGCTGGCTAAGAAGATCCTGAGGCTGGGATACTACTGGACAACCATGGAGCATGATTGCTGTATACATGTCAGGAGGTGCCACCAATGTCAGATATATGCAGATAATAAGCATGCACCCCCAGGTGAGCTGCACAACATGACATCACCCTGGCCCTTCTCTATGTGGGGCATAGATGTCATCGGCATGATCTCCCCTAAGGCATCGAACGGACATAGATTCATCCTAGTGCCGATTGACTACTTCACTAAATGGGTGGAAGCAGCATCATATGCAAATATCACAAGCAACCATATGATCAAATTTTTGAAGCACAACATTATTTGTCGCTATGGACTGCCAAATGCCATAGTATCAGACAATGCTTCAAATATTAAGAACAAGGACATGAAGAAAATGTGTGAGCAGTTTCAGATCACCCACCACAAGTCAGCTCCGTACAGGCCTAAGATGAATGGGGCAGTAGAAGCAGCAAACAAGAACATAAAAAAAATCATTCAGAAGATGGTAGTGAGCTACAAGGATTGGCATGAAATGCTGCCACTTGCTCTACATGCCTACAGAACCTCGATCCGGACTTCAACTAGGGCAACCCCATACTCCCTAGTCTATGGGATGGAAGCAGTCTTACCCGTGGAAGTGGAGATCCCCTCACTCCGAGTGCTCATGGAAGCAGAACTAGAAGAAGCCGAATGGGTCCAGTCGAGACATGATCAACTTAACCTGATAGAAGAAAAGCGGTTGAAAGCGCTTTGCCATGGACAGTTGTACCAGAAGAGAATGGCCCGGGCTTACAATAAGAAAGTGAGGCCCAGAACTTTCCAAGAAGGAAACTTAGTGCTAAAGAAAATCTTACCATTTTTGGAAGACCCTCGTGGTAAGTTCAAGCCCAATTGGGAGGGCCTATATGTCGTCAAGAAAGTCCTATCAGGGGGTGCACTCATCTTAGCAGAAATGGAGGGGTCAGATTTTCCTGAGCCCATTAACTCTGATGCGGTAAAAAGGTATTTTCCTTGAGTGAATATTTCTAAGAAATGATCCGAGGCCATTTTTCCTTATTTCCTTCAAAATTTTAATCCCTAGTCTAGCCAAGTTGAGCCGGTTCGTTTCTTTGATCAACCCAAACCGGATTTACAGTCAAATTGGGGCAAAATCAATTGGGGCAAAAGTGAGGAAAGAAAAAGAAAAAGAGAGGAAAAGCAATGGAAATGGCAAATGAAAGCCAAGTGTGAAAAAATGCAAAAAATGCAATTTGGAGGAAAAGGGTTAAATTCATCATGACTGTAAGTCCGGTTGACCTATTTCCACACTTGAAAATTTTTGGGCCTTTAATACCCTTTCTTTCATAAACTGAGCCTAGCCTTTATTTCGTCCTATTTTTAAGCCCTCGGTGATCTTAGTTTGTTCATTCAAATATCAGAGTAAGATGGGTGATGACGGAATTCAGAAGCCGGCCCTAGTGAAAACCGTAACTGGCGCTAGGGGCAATATTGGCAAAAAGGCAAAAAGAAAAAAATAAGAAAAATGAAAGAAAATCAGAGGTTGAGTTGATCATGGAAATCTGAGATTGAAGCAAAATCGGCATGAGCAGAATGGGGCAGTTTTGGCAGTTGGGGATGACTCTAAAGGTCCTAAGATGGACGGTTCTGATCCCTCAGTATTTTATGGACTACCCTTTTCATTATTTAACCTGGTTCTAATTCCTTTAATTATAGGTGATTAAGTGCATGGACCAAATTTCAAAAAATACAAAAAAAAATATAAAAAGGAAAAATTATACTTTGGCCAGTGATGAGAAATCAAATACTTTTCATAAAACCTTTGTTTTTACAAGCATCTGAGCATTCTGAGGCCAATAATATAAAAACTTTATTTTGAATTAAAAACCTTT
The DNA here is from genome assembly GCA_947561395.2 of Buxus sempervirens. Taxonomy (NCBI): domain Eukaryota; kingdom Viridiplantae; phylum Streptophyta; class Magnoliopsida; order Buxales; family Buxaceae; genus Buxus; species Buxus sempervirens. The sequence continues at coordinate 8,146,597 of OX387195.1, forward strand.
GTATTTCCACTATTGGAGTTCAATTTTGTACAAAGGTATGAAAAATGTGCAGGAAATAAAGCTAATCCCTATCTCCTAGCCGCTCCTCAAGCTCCCGAATCCGAGCTGCCTGAGCTGTAATGACTTCTGAAGCCCCCTCTGCAGCGGGATCACTCAGGAAGGAAATGACCTCATCTGAAAGGGCCTGCTTGATCCGCATACCCCTAAGGCTGGCCAAAGTATCCTGGTACTTCTGCCGGATCATACGGACCTCGAAGCGACGGGCCTGCCTCTGCTCCTCCAGCTTCTCTTCCACGGCAATACGGCGTGAGACCTGCTCCTCAAGCTGCCTCTCCAGATAAGCGCCCTGTATCCTGAGCTCCTGGGCCTCCCGTACCCATATCTGCTGAAGCCGCTTATGAGAAGCCCGCTCAGATTCTAGAATGTCCTCATAGGTGGGAGCCAAGACTACTGGAGGATCTTCGGGTATTGGGGCCTGAGTCTGTATCTGCTCCTTGATCCAGAAGAGATAATCCTTCACATGGGCTTCTGAGAAGACTGGACCATGCATAAAGCGGACATAGGACCACTCCTTCATCAACCAGGCATTCAGCTTCATAGAAAGGGGCCCAAGACGATCCTCATATCCACATGGGATGATAATCCCCTGGGTCGCACGGAACTGACGAAGGACCCGCAGAGGAAGATACAACACTGCATGCTTCAGGCCCGCTAGAATCAAAAAGTTGCGGTCTCGGAAGCTAATCACTGTCTCCGCATTAGGCGGATAAGTACCAGGCCATCTGACCTGGTCATCCTGAAGCGAGCCCAAGAAAGTGAACCAGCCCTGTTTGCCCCCTGGAATATCGGGGCACCCCCTGTTGCTCATCAAGAGAGGGACTTTTAGACTCGGGAAGAAGTGTCGATTGATCTCTTCAATCTGGCTCAAATGATCAAGTAGCCAAAGCTGCAAAGGAAGGGAGATATGTCAGCACATTGTGAAAAGAAAAAAAACCAGAAAAGGAAATGAAAAAAAAAGAAAAAAAAAAAGAAAGAAAAGAAAAAAAAAGAGAAAAAAAAGAAGAAAAGGAAAAAGAGCAAACTTGTGCTACAACTTACTATTTTCTCAAAAATCCTATTTTGTCTTGAAATCCACCTCACAGCCACGAGAGCTCTGTGGAATTTAGGACAACTTTGGGAAATGTGCATGGTCAAAAGGATGATATCCACTCAATTTTCAACTTGGTTTGATAAAAAAATCAGTTTTTCAAAAATCCTATTTTTGGGCTTAAAATCCACTTCACAGCCACAAAGGGCTCGGTGGAATTTAAGAACTCTTGGAGAGATGCCCCCTTAAAGTGAGGGCCTTTTTGGCAAATCTCCACTCAAAAATTGTTTTCTACAAAAATTGAATTGAACCGAGCAAATCATGCTCAAGGGAATGCAATTTGGGCTTGTCTACTCTTTGCAGCTCACTGCTTCGCAGCTCCCACAAAGAGGGGCAGTTGTAGACACCCCAAATTGCACAAACAATCATCAAAAATCGTTATCTCCTGGAAAGCCAGCACAGAATTTGAAGAAAATAAACTTTTACCTGTATCCGGATTGAGTATCCGGATACAAGTACTCCTTCATGTATCCGGAATGATTATCCGGATACATGTGAGCCTTTATGTATCCGGTACTATGTACCGGATACCTTAAGGCCCTTTGTTATCCGGCCTGATATACCGGATACCTTAAGTTTGCTCAAAATTAGGGTTTTCCGAGAGCTTTTCACTTTTACCATCATGTCCCTCATTAAATGAGGGGAAATCGCGGAAATAACCTTAGGGTTTAGGTTGGAGGGGTTCTAGACATTAAGTTGTGTCTACCAATGACCTTAGCCCTTGCCTATAAATAGGAGCCTCCTCCTTGAGCAAAAGGCACACAACTCTTGTTTTGAATTCTCGCAAAGAAGAACTCCAAGAGAAGAAGGAAACCGTTGTGGAATCGTCTCCAGAATTCAGGTAAGCCTCAACTTTTCTTTTTATTTTCTGTCTTTACATTCCTAGATCTAGATCTCTTCTTCTACCTTTCTGTAGTGTAAAGCCTTGTTTGCATGTGTGGAAATCCTTCCCCGGCTCAAAGTATCTCAAGACTCCCCTAGCCGTAAAACGTGAAGGCGGATCTAGGAGAAACGAGACTGGGGATTGACCCTAGTGCTAGAACCTATGTAGCATAAGGCCTTTTTGATTGATTGTAAACCGTTCCATATTCAAAGTACCCTTGATTATCTTAAAGAGAACAGAGGGAAACGATAATGGAACGGAACCCTAGGCTATGCTAGAACCTATTTTATTGAATCTATATGCATATGTATGGATCTTGCTAGGTTTTTTTCACTTTTGCACACATATCACTATTTTGGCGGGATAGGCTCATATTTGGGGTTTATTGCATTTATTGTGATAAATCTCAAATAAATGGCCTCAATCAATTCTGGAATGCCTTTCGGATGATTTTGAAGTATTTGTGTTCATCTTACACGAATTTCATTTTTTATCAATTTTCGGATTTGGGTTTTATTCAAAAGTGGCTTAACTTGACAGCACCTGTACCCTTACTTCGGACGTCCGTAACTTCATCATCCGAATGAATTTTGGGGCGATTCCAGAACCATGGGAAAGGTGAGGCTGTCTAGTTTATGTCCACAAAATTTCATGAATTTCCATCTAGCCGATTTTTGACACCTCTCTGTCGAAGTTGAGTGGACAGTTCAGGTCCAAGTACAGAACTTGTCACTTCGACGGACCGCCATGTGTTCGTTTTAAGTCGTATTCGAGTGATTTTTGTTTCTGAGTACTCCTTTATGAGTCTATTTTCAAATCCAGTTGGTTTCATAATTTTTGAACTCCATTTGAATTATTGGTAGCCGATTTACTCAGAACTGCTCATTTTCATTTTTCTGGGTAAATCTGTGATCTTCGGGGCCTGTTCGGGAGACCACCCAAGGCACGTCCGAAGGGATTTTTGTATGAGGCTAGTTTCTCTGGAAAGATGGCCATACAGACTTCAATCACACCAAATTTCACGGATTTCTATGTAGTGGATTTTTCTAGACAATTTTCCAAAGTTGCCCACTTACCACTTTTAAAAATCCCCAGCAGCAACTTCAAAGGAGCATAACTCCTAGATTTTTCATCGAAATGAAGTGAAATTTTGCATGAGACTCTTATTTACCTTAATCTTTCAAATGGATTTGGTTTTGTTCAATTCAGAATTGGATTTGAATGATTTCAAGGCAAATGGCATACTTTTGACCGAATTTGATTTAACTTGGTTTTGATCAACTTGTGCTTTGATTTCCATCTTTTGGGATATTCCAGAAATGATATTGACATAAGAGAGGATCTAAAATCCATTTAGATCTTCATGTGAAAATATCATACATTGTTCCTTTTTCAAGGCTTTTTCATGATTTTTAGCAAGCTTCTTATTTTTCTTTTTAGCATGAACATACACTTGGCAACCACTTCGTGTGGATGAGCGGGGGTGCCTAACACCTTCCCCCGTTCATAATCTAATCCCCTTACCCATCTCTGGACTTGATTTTCAGGTAGGGTTATTTTTATCCTAGAATTTGTCTTTTGGCTATTTTTGCATATTTTTGAACTCTTTTGGTGTCCATTCTCACCCCAAAATCATGAATGGTGGCGACTCTCCCAATTTTTGCGTTGAGCCCGTGTGTTGACGGAGGGACGATCACTCCGGTGATTTTTTCCCATGTCTCACAGCAAACTCACGGACTATTGGTACTTCCTCAATACTCAGTTCCTTGCCCTTGTCTGGTTCCACTTGAATCGAAGCAACCAAGCTAATATAGGTGTTCAACCCTTGGCTCATAAAATAGTGGATTGGACTGTTTGGTTTACTGACTGTGATTGACTTATTATGGCAGTCAATAATCAACTGGTGTCTTGACAACCAGTCCATGCCTACGATCACATTATATCCACTAAAGTTCAGATTAATCAAGTCTCCAGGCAACTCCATCTTGCCTAGTCTAATCATACAATCTCTATAGACGATATCCACAGTACTAGTCTCACCCAACGGTGTGTAAATAGATAGTGCAGTTTCTAAACAAGAAGGGATTAACCCAATATGGCATGCACAATCAGGCGTAATAAAAGAATGGGTAGCTCCCGAATCAAATAAACTCATGGCAGTTCTACCAGAAATAAATATGGTACCTCCGACAACTGCCGGTGCATCTGGTCTAGACTGCAAGAGTGAGGCATCTGCAAAGGCTCTGGACTGTAGAGGCTGCGGCTGTAGTGGTGCAAGTTGAGACCTCTACTCTGCCGGCTGTGGTCTGCCTTTACTCGCAGGCCTGCCCTGCTGATTCGGGCCTCCACGACCTCCTCAGTATGCATGTGGCCTCTGATGCCTAGATGGGGCTGCAGTCGACGGTGTCTCAGTTGACTGATAAGGTCTACCCTGAAGCAACTGATAAGTAGAAGGATGTGGGCACTCGTATATCAAATGACCCTGCTGCCCACAACGGTAGCATGCTCCTACAGGCGCAAAACAAGGCCCTGGCATGTGGAATCTGCCACATCTCTGGCAACTAGCACTACTAACTCTCTGGCTAGACTCTTCGCCAGCCTGGACCCCTCCACTAGGTCTCCTCTTATCACCAGGCACATATCTCTGCCTACTGTCTCGGCCAAAATATCTCCTCTGACTCTGGGCTGGTCTAGGCGGCACCCTCTGTGCTCTCGCCTCCTCAGTTCCTCTGGACTGCATCCTCTCAACCACAGTAGCCCTCCTCACTGACTCGGAGAAACTATTACTCAGGAATACCTCGACTCGGTCTCTGATATCTCGTCTAAGACCTCTCTCAAAGTGACGGGTCTTCTTACCCTCTGTATCAACGATATGCGGAGTTAACCTCAATAACTCGGCAAATTTAGCCACATACTGAGCCACAGTCTGGCTCCCCTGGGATATATGGAGGAACTGTGCCTCCTTCTGAATTCGGACTTCCTCAGGAAAATATCGATCATAAAACCGGTCCTTGAACTCTTCCCACATGAGTGGGGCTCCATCTACACCCATCTCAGCTATCACTGACCTCCTCCAGAAGTCAGCCTCACCCTCTAACACATAGGTGGCCAAGCCTACCTTATCCTCATCTCTACATCTTGTGACTGCGAAGATCTTCTCAATCCTCACCAACCACCTTTCCGCCTCCATGGGGTCAGGATGCCCATGAAAGGGAGGAGGAAACATCTTCTTAAATTGTCTCATAGAGTCTGCTATCTGGTCGCCTCTCTCGCGATCGGGTGAATTCTGCCCATTATTATGGTTCATAGCAGCCTGCTGCTGGATTAGGGTGGATACCTCACCCAACACTCTCCATATCTGGTCTATCTGTCCCCTAGCAACTGGGACATCAGGTGGGACAACATCTGTAGCAGTCGGAACTCCAGTCGGAATTGCCATGGGATCCTCTACTGGATCCTCCGCTGGAATATCCGCGGGATCGTACTCTGGTATATAAGTGGCAGCCGCTCTATGACCTCTGCCTCTGGGTCTAGGTGCCATAATACTGAAATTTAAGAAGTGTAATCACTTAGACAAGTCCAACCAACCACTTTTAGATAACACAATCATTCATGACAATGAATTTAAATCAAATATTTCCATGCATTCCTTTGGTTATAGGAGGGAGAAGAAATAGGAAGAGATGCTTCATCACTACCACTCCCTTCAGTATATTTACAACTATACGAAGGTCGGGGTTGTCACGGAAATCCCTTCACTAATCTCTTCATAATAATATATAGGTATATACAAGTTCATTTCATGCAAGTTTAGCTAATAAGCTATCCCATCTATATAAGGTTAGCCACTTCGGTATATACTCAGTATTGGCCGATGCTTCATAATACCTTAGTATAACTAGATACATTTGACTCAACACACAAAATCACATACAGTAATAGTATTATTTATTCAATCAAAGATAAGGGACAGATCCCTAGAAGCAACCTAAAGGTTCTAGCTAGCATGCACTCGCTCCCCAAACAAACCTAAGGCTTCTATTTTAGGTTGTGGACCTTAATTATTGCTTTGATACCAAAAATTGTCACGCCCCGGAACCAAGCTTGCCCTTCCAAGGCACGACCCGTCCCAGACCGTGGCAAGTGGGCCTTTACTCTTAACAAGATATGAAGGGTTTAAAATTTTTTTTCCATAACGAGTGCAGGTGCAACAGTTCATACATGTGTATATCAAAAGTGTGGTCATATATACATTTTTGAAAGGAAACATAACATAAGCGTTTAGTTACAACAGATGGGTGACTATTTGCTCCTCTCAAGGTAAAGCTTTTACATTTTAAAACAAAACATGTGTCAGCACCTCATTTTTGCACCCCCGGAGGTGCCAAAATTGCAAAACCCTAGCTGAAAGTCAAACCCTGAGTGGGCAAAAAGTTGACTTTTGATCAAGTGATAATCGGCCACCTTACTTTATCTCAGTGGATAGAGAATCCTGACATGGTTCCAACACAACTGAGTTTGCTGGAATCGGAACCCGGATGAAGGATCTGCAGGCCAGTCAAACTTGAGGGGGAGCAGAAATTGACTTTATGCTAAACCCCGAATCAGCTACTCAATCTTATCCCAATGGATAGAGGACTCCGATACGGTTCTAACGCAACTGGGTTTGCTCAAATTGGAGTCCGGATGGAGGAGATATGAGCTATTGAAGTTTCCAAGCAGCAATGCCGGAAACTGCACACGTGGCAAGGAAACTGCACGCGTGGTGAGAAACACAGGAAAATATCTCAAGGGGCAATCCGTAAATATCCAAAATCTGCAAAATATCTCAGGGTTTAATCCAAAATTGCGCAGGGGGCAATCTGCGATATCCCAGTATCAAATCGGTCAAATCTGGGGGGGGGGGGGGAATCTGTAAATATAAAAAATATTGGCAGAATAACCGAAATTCAATTCCGGTTCATAAAGTGAAATCAAAAATCTCCAGACAGATTCTCTGATTCCGTACTTGACAGAAATTAATTGCTAATCAAGTGCAAAAGTAACCGGAATTTTTTTTCGGTTACAAACAAAAACTAGTATAATCGAAATTAATTTTCGGTTATACTGAAAAATCAGTGTAACTGAAAATTAATTTCGGTTACAAAAAAATTTGCTATAAATAGCAACCCCAGCCATTTGGCTTGGGGTTGCTGGCTTGCCGAATTTTTCCGCCTTCCTACCTTGCTCGAACCTCCCCTCCCTACCTTCTCAACCCTTCTAAAGCACCCTAAACCCAAATCAAACCCCTCCTAAGCCCTTTCTCTACCACTTGTCTTCATTTCCATCACTTGGAGGAGGTCTTGGAGATCATTTGGAGGAGAGGAGGTGCTGTCCAGAAGCTTGGAGCCACAAGGTACCTCAAGTACACCTCCGAAGGGAGTTTGCACTTCAAGGTAAGCTTCCCCATTATCTTTTATGTAACATATGTTAAAATAAGCATGATCAAGGCATGTTGGTATAATTTTTCACTGTATATGTGCTATTCCCTTTGATCCAAGCATGTTTCCTTTCTTTGCTAGTCCCTTTTAGGCTCGTTTAAGAGTTGTTATTCCCTCATGGTAAGAGGAGAATTTCCGGTAGTATAAAGAGAGGATGGAAAGTGATTTAGGTGATTGGAAAGTGGTCATGCAACCACCATTCGGCCACTGGTTTGCTGGTGTTGCTTGGGTTTTCTTTTCATCGTAAAGAGGAGCATGTTCCTCATATGTGTTTCATCTTATGTAACCCTTGTATAAACCCCTTTCTCTTCCCTTCTCTGTGTGCTATTTTGTTAGGTTTAGTGAGGTAATACTAGCATGGTTAAATACATAAAATGCAAGTATAGTTTTTTTTATCATCTTTTAGTCCTCGTTTGTGACCATGTGAAGCTAACCCCTCTTGCATGTATATCTCGCATGTCCATGTGTGTTACTTGTGGTAGAGAGCATGTTTAGGAAGTCTAATATTAACATGATTAAGTGGGTTATTTGTGATTTACTCCAAAGCATGCATTGTAGTTGTAAGCACCTTATTTTTGCATCCCTGGAAGTGCTGAAAATGAAAACCCTGGTAGAAAGTCAAACCCTGAGGGGGCGAAAATTGACTTTTTGATCAAGTGATAATTGGCTACCTTGCTTTATCTCATTGGATAGAGAATCCCGACACGGTTCCAACGCAATTGAGTTTGCTGGAATCGGAGTTTGGATAAAGGTAGGCATGAGCAACGGGCCGTGCCGGCCCGAGCACGGCACAGCACGCCCACTGGGGCGTGCCGTGCCGGGCCTAGGGCCCTGGGGGCACGGCCCGCCAGGGCATGCGGGCTAGCGTGCCAGCCCAGGCCCGGGCACGGAGCGGGCGCGCGCGGGCCGCGCGTGCCTAGGCGGGCTGGCCCGCGCGCGGGCACGCGTGCCTGCCGTTGGGCACGCGTGCCGGCCCGCCTAGCCCGCCAGAGAGCTAGCCGTTGGCTAGCTCTCTTTTCCCTCCATTATGCCCATTTTACCCCCCCCCCCAACAGCCATATAACAGCTATATTGGGGGGCTATAGTTGTAATTGATGATTAAAAGACCTTTTCTACCCTTCCAACTGCAAAATAACAGTCATATTGAAGGGTAGAGGTGGTAAAAAGCCACTTTTAATTTTCTATAAATAGCCACTCCCTTTCCCACTCCAAACCACACCACTTCTACAATCTCCTACTCTCTTCTAATTGATTATCAAATAGTTTCTTTGCTCTAATTGTTGTAATTGGAAATTGGTGATACTCGATCTCTTCAAATTGTTCAAGCATCAAAAGTGGGAAATTGGACTCTGGAGGTTGAAGGCTTCAATTGCAAAGTTCAAGATTCATTCTAAAGAGGTATTCTTTTATTTAATTTTCTGATTTTAAAATTAGTATAAATATTATTATTATAAGTAAGTCTCTCCTTCTACCTTTCTTATAAATTAGTATCACCAAATATTTATTATAATATTATTTATTAAGATTTTTTTTCCAAAAATTTGATAATGGACCCTAGGTATCCTATGTTTTTTGACACTGAAGAAAGGGAATATCTTAGACCCCTTTTTGACCCAGTATTTTCTGATGATATAACCCAACCCCAATATAATGATCCTCCCATCCAAGATCTTGAAACAGAATTACCTTCACAAGATATGGGATCGTCTTCCCTACCACCTAGGAGCACCAAGAGGAGTAGAACCTCTAGTGTTTGGCTTAATTTTACAATTGAAAGTGTAGGGAGTGAAGAGAAGGCAGTGTGTAACCATTGCAAAAAACAGTTTAGTTGTAAAGGCAAAGGTGGTACAGGCCACTTGAACCGGCATTTGCAGAAATGCCTTCCAAAACATGGTCAAATTGACCCTAGGCAAACCCAAATTTCTACTAGTAGTGTTGCTATAAGTAATTTTATTTTTAATCAAGAAGAAACTAGGCTTGAAATAGTAAAGTGGGTAATTCAAGAAGAATTACCCTTTAGATTAATAGATTCTAAAAGATTTCACCGTTTAATAACTAAATATTTAGCACCACAATTTAAACCTTTTTCACACCACACTTTAAGAAAGGATGCCATAAAATTATATGGAAAAATGAAAACTGCATTAATAGAAACTTTGTCAAACAGTACTTTTAAAATAGCTTTCACTTCAGATATTTGGACAAGTAGACAACAAATAAGTTATTTAGCTATAACCGCACATTATATTGATGAAAATTGGAATATGGAAAAAAGAATAATAACTTTTGAACCACTAGATGCTAGCCATACTGGAATAAATATATCAAATGCTATAAGTAGAAATCTAAGAAATTATAAAATACACAATAAAATAATGGCTCTAGCACTTGATAATGCAAGTGCTAATAATGTTGCAGTAGGAATATTAAGACAACAATTAAACTTAAATATAGATGGAAGTTTATTTCATGTTAGGTGTGCTTGTTATATCCTTAATTTAGTTGTGCAAGATGGATTAAAAATTTTTCAACATCATTTAATAAATATTAGAGATGCAGTAAGATTTATAAAACAATCTAGCACAACCGCTAGAGAATTTAAATATTATTGTGAAACTTTAGGAAAGCAATATAAAAAAATTACCCTAGATGTTGAACATAGGTGGAACTCAACATATATAATGCTAGAAGCTGCACTAGGATTAAAACAAGAAATTACAATATTTTATAAAAGTAAAATGCCTGAAAGTGACTTAGAGGATCTTGATTGGCAAATAGCCAAAATTTTAAGAGATTTTTTAAAAGTTTTTTATGATGCAACAAGATATTTATCAGTAGTTTATTACCCAACATCCTCAAGTATTATAACTTGTTTATATCAAATAAGTATTTGTTTTAAACAATATAGAAATGTACCCATTGCTAAGGAAATTATCCCTGCAATGGAAACTAAAATTTTAAAATATTGGCAAGAGATGCCTAATTTATATTGTTTAGCTACTACAATGGACCCTAGGGTTAAATTAGGAGTTGAAGACTTAATAGATGGAATAAATGAGAATATGAATTCTACTTTTCAAATAGATATAAGTAAAATAAGAAATCTATTAGAAAGACTTTTTTGTGAATACGATACTAGTAGTAGTATACAAGGTCATACACGAACCCAACAAAAACTACCAGATAATTCCCCTTGGAATTTTTTAAGTGGGAGAAGAACGGGAAAACAACCAGCATCTAGTAGTGGGGGATCATCTGAATTAATGATTTTTTTAGAAAGCCCCCCAATGAGTTTCAATACTATAGAGGAGCATAATGCTTTTAACATTTTGACATGGTGGAAGCAAAATCAGGTTAATTATCTTGTGCTTTCCGCCATGGCACGTGATCTACTAACGGTTCCGGTGTCCACAGTTGCATCGGAATCAGCTTTTAGCGCAGGTGGATGAACCGTGGATGATTATAGGAATAGATTAACGCCGGAGATGGTGCAAGCATGTGTCAGTCTTACAGATTGATTAAGGGCAGAACTGAGAGAACAAGAATATGAAGATGATCAACTTGCTGGAGACTTTGATGATTTGAATATTGATTTTAGTCAACCAGAGTAATCTAAATTTTGTTATAATTTTTGTAATCAAAGTATAGGAATTGTACTTTATTTTTTTTTTCCTTTTAAACTGCAAATGATTGATAGATGAGTGGGTTCCAACCTAGTTGGGATGTGCTTATACTATAGTGATGCAGTATTATTTGTTCAAGTAATTATGTAATTTTTGCAAAGTTGTAAGTGTACTTGTGATAATTAATGAATTTATATTTTTTTGAGCAAAATTTATCTCAATATGTGTAAGACAATTTTGTGATCAATAAAAGTATTTTATAGAAATTTTTTGGGATTTTTTGGGAATTTTTAAAGTTTTTTTAAAAATTTAAATTAATTGGCCCGCCGGCCCGGCGGGCTAGGCCCGACACGGCACGCTTGCTGGGGCGTGCCGTGCCAGGCTGGGGTAATGGGCAAACGGGCCTGGCATGCCGCGGCCCGCCAGGCCCGCGGCACGGCCGGCCCGCCGCCCATGCCTAGATAAAGGTTATGTGGGCCGGTCAAACATGAGGGGAGCCGAAAGTTGACTTTCTGCTAAACCCCGATCCAGGTGCTTACCCCCATGCCATTGGATAGAGGGCTCCGATACGATTCTAATGCAATTGAGTTTGCCCAGATCGGAGCCCGGATGAAGAAAATATGAACTGTCAAAGTTTCTGAGCGGCAAAACCGGCAAACTGCGCACGTGGCAAAAAGTTGCACACTTGGCGAGTTGCTCAGGAAAATATCTCGGGGATCAAATCCGTAAATATCAAAACATTCAAAAGATCCCAGGGACCAATCTGAAAATGTCTAAAAATATCTAAATAAAATAATATTTTCTCAAAATATCCCAGGGACTAAATATTAATTTTCGGATTTTTCGGACAAATTCACGGCCGAATTAATTATTTGTAATCATGGTGTCTCTCTCGTGCGAGCAAGCGAGCACGAAATGTGCTCGGCACAAGCTTGGCGCCAGCTCGGCGGATACCCCCATGTCTTCTTCTATAAAAGCCGCGGCAACCCTCTTGCAAAAGGGTTGGCGGTTTTTGAGTTTGGCTTTCTTCCTGGTTGGTGCTTTCTTTTTCGTTGGCTTCTTCTTTGTCGGGCTGAGGTGGTGTTGACCACCATCTTCCCCAAAAAACCAGACACACTTCTTCCCCACCTTCCTCGGATCTTTCTTCCCATCCTCATCCTCACCTCTTGATGCTCGAAGACAAAGGAGTAACCTGCTCTTGATGCTCGAAGGAGGAGGTTCCAGCAAATGCTCGTGCACTTCAAGGGGGCCTCACGCACACTCCACAAGGGCTTAAGACCCTAAGGTGAGCTCTCCCTGTTTATTAGTTCAACATTTATAAATCGGGGCGTGCTCGGAGAGTCAACTCCATCGAGCATGCCCCCCATTCCTTTTCTAGTATACTTTCATTTCTAGCCTTGTATTTGCTGTTCGTGCTTGTTTGATTCGAAGGTGGGAGCATGTTCCCCCATGGTCACCTCCTCTGATCTCATGTACCCCAATGTAAAGCCCCTCTGTTCCCTTCTTTGTTAGTGCTGTTCGTATTTTGTTTTCGGATTTGGAGGTTTGCAAAGAGATTTGAGTCGGGGATGTTGAGGTAGCTTAATTTAATTACTAGTTGTGTTCGAAGGTATTCTGGGAGTCTAAGGATCCCCAGACAGTGGTTACAGAGCTTAAAAACCAGTTAAAAAGCAGTCAATCATGGAGTTTGAGGAAAAAACAGGGAATCGGGGGTATGTGTCAAGCTGGCGCTAAGCTCACGCCTAGCTCGCGCGGAGCATTTTTGCATCTACTGAGCTTGCGCCGAGCTCGCGTGGAGCTCGGGCTAAGCTTGCACAAAGCTTGCGCGGAGCATTTTTGCATCCGCCGAGCTCACGCGGAGCGCACGCCCGGACGTTTTTCTTGCTGTTTTCGGTCTGCCCAGCTCGCGCTGACCTCGCACCTAGCACCTGAGGTCAGCGCACCCCCTTTTTAAGGCCGATTTGCTTATATTTTTGAAAACTCGAAACTACCCTTGGACCCAGATTATGTGATTCTTGTATATCTTGTGCATTTCGTGATTTCCGTATATTCCGTGATTTTGCTTGATGTGGGTGACATTCTCAAATCGAGCCAAATGTGCCAATAAGGTTTCCGGGTCACCCGGAAACCCAACATGGGACGCAGACCACCTGGTCTAACCTGATTCCCAGTGGGCCTTCCAACGGGGCCCACCCAGCCCGAGAAACTTACTTTTTTGCTCAAAATAAGGTTAACCAATTTGATTGAGTGGGCCAGACCACTTGAGGCCCACCCAAGCCCTACGTGGGCCATGCATGTGTAGTCAAAGTTGTGGTTTGGCCGAGACTACGGGCAGGGCCTGTCGGGCCCACCAAGCCCATTGAACCAGACCAGGATAGGGTTTTAAAACCCTAACCCAGGAAGTCTTGGGCTTTCAAGCCCAAGCCCAGGTAAAAGGCCCCAAGCCCAGGCTTGGCCCATTTTGGAAACTTAAGCAAGATAAATCCAATAAATCATTTGGCTACCATATGCAGCCCACCCAATGGGCCCGCAAAGCAATCCGGCCCACTTTGCATGGAAATCACTCAATAACCCAACTTGAACTTCAAAATAAAATCAAATCGAATTGAACCAAAGTCCAAAGGGCTACACTTGGGCCACACTTGGCCCACCAAGGGATACCGCGGGCCTTCCAACGGGGGCCGCCCACCAGACCCAGATTATTCTAACTAAAGAAGATAAAATCAAGTAAAGGGACCCACACCACTTTGGCGGTCCCGCCAGACTTAACCAAATGTGCATACTGGATTAGGAATCGGGTGAGTGAGAGACCAAAGTTGACTCAAACCAGGGAAACCTATGGGACCTGTCACTTGGCGGGGCGACTAGGGTGTCTACGGACTTCCCGGAACCGTAACCGAGAACTTGCTTAGAATCTCAAGCCGCAGACCAAGTAGACAAACTTAGGCACCCAGGTGTCCGCCTGCACTCCATCAGGCGGTGACGACTCCAATTCCCATTTTTATCGAGTGCGACAACCGAAGTCAGGCGCGCACAGTAGTCATTTGGCATGATCTTCACCCATATGTAAGCATGATGTTTTGTTTGTGGAATAAAGGAAACCAAACTAGGGACATCCAGATCCCTGGTTGATCTTTACTTTGGTTATAGAGGGGAGGGAACTCCCACCCATTCCCTTGCTGTTTTGACTTTGGAAAACCCCAAAAAAGAAGGCCAAATGGCCTCATTCGAACCACTGTGGGCCCACATAGGGGCACACAGAGACCCTATACATGTCTGCAAAACCCTAAGATTGATTTGCTGTGGAAAAAGTGCAAATATGAGTTTCGGCAGGTCACCTAAAAACTCAGGTCGGTCATAAGTGTTTTTTGGTCTTAACCGAAATGATATTTCGGGTAAGCTAGAAACACAGTATAACCAAAATGCATTTTCTGTTATACTGTGCTTCAGGTTTGACCGAAATGGAATTTCGGTTACTTTGAAAATTCAATAAAAACTAGTTTTTTGCATGTTTGATGATTTGTTATGTGATTTAAACCAAACCAAATGAACCAGAAGGGCTTCCGGGTCAACCGGAAACCCAAAGTGGTGCATGGGCTTCCAAGCCCAATTGGATTCCTCAGTGGGCCTTCCAATGGGGCCCACCCAACCCAAACAACTCACTTTGTGTTAAACAAGATAATTGAATTAATCGAATGGGCCGACCCCTATGAGGCCCATCAATAGCCCGATTTGGGTCATGCTTGTTAGGATAGATGGTTTGCCAAGACCAAGGGTACGGGCCTATCGAGCCCACTAAGCCCAGTCAAACGAAGCAAGGGTAGGGTCCAATACCCTAACCCAGAAAGTCTTGGGCTTTCAAGCCCAAGCATAGGCTACGGGCCCCAAGCCCATTCCTAGCCCAAATTGGAAAGATTAATCAAGATAAACTCAGATAAATCATTTGGCTACCACTGTAGGCCTGCCCAATGGGCCCACCCACAAATCCCGACCCACTTTTGGCATAAAAATCATTTAATTGTCAACTTGAACTTTAAGTAAAATCAACTCATTGAACCAAAACCCAAAGGGCCTCTCAGGTTAGACTGAGACCCACCATAGGCATGTGGGCTGGACTCAGCCCACTAAGGAACCCGCGGGCCTTCCAACGGGCCCGCCCAGTCAGACTCAGATCACTTTAAGCTAAAAAGATAAAATCAAGTAAAGGGACCCATTCCACTTTGGCGGTCCCGCAAGACTCAATAAAATGTGCATTTTGGAATGGGAATCGGGTGAGATAACCAAAAGTTGACTCAGAACCAAGATGGGACTCGTTAGTCGACGGGGCGGATCAGGATGTCTATGATAAGTCATGAAAATATCACATATTAGCACATTAAATTCATGACTTATCTGGTTTTATTTCATATTTAATTCCCAATTTTACTTAGAAATTGTCAAAGTCTTTCATCTTTGCATGTTATTTTCATTGTCTAAATTTTGCCTAATTTGTTGATGTAGAGATACTCTCGGTGATTATAGAAGTCACGGTTCAAACGGCGTAACAATCGGAGTCAAATTGTAGAAGATATGACCAACGTTCACTGGCCGTTCGCCTGTCGTTCGAACGTTGGTGATCTGCAGAGAAACCCGAGAGCAGCGTTCGCTGAAAGTTCGCTTGTCGTTCGAACGTTGGTGATCTACAGAGAAACCCGAGAGCAGCGTTCGCTGGCCGTTCGCCTGTCGTTCAAACGTTGGTGATCTACAGAGAAACCCGAGAGCAGTGTGCGCTGAACGTTTGCCTGTCGTTTGAACGTTGGTGAAAAATAGAGAAATTGTGAGCAGCGTTCGCTGACCGTTCGATGAACGTTCGAACAAGAGAAGAGGAAACAACTTTGTGACCTGAACGTTCGCCTCGCGTTCGATGAACGTTCGAACGATCAAGTATTTTAACCTGTTCTACAATTCCGAACTTTGCGGATTTGTTTCCTTTTTCTTGGGGATCTTCTTCTAGTTTTTAGGAGGAGTTAGAGGGGTTTCTAATTAAGAAGATTAGTGTAACGCCCCGGATCCGTGTTGTTCATTAAAGATATAACACGTCTCACGGAGGTTAGGCAAGGATCGTTAATCAATTTATGATCGCTAGATAATCATACATCTATAACCTAACAGAGTGCACATTCCCATTTATGCAAAATTTGAACATTTAAACTGAACTGAAATCATATGGTTCATTCCCAATTACTTTAATACATCTCAATTAATTCAAGTTCTCAAATTCGGAACAGATAACCTACAAGTCTAAGGAAGGTAATAGTAGTCTTACTCCCTATATGCCTCAGCAGGATCTACCCCAGAAATCGCCTCACCACGAGTATCTGAAAAAAATAGAACAACAACATAGTGAGATACGAATATCTCAGCGAGTAGCACATGCATGCAGAAATAGTTGAATCACATTTTAAAACTATGCATCGACAACACTACAATACGTTTAAACAGCGAACATCAATTTCCCAAGTTCAATTCAAACAAATCACATCTCAGTTAAATACAATAACGCATCGGTTGGTCAATGTCATGACTATCGTTTGGTTGATAAATTAAACATGCCAAGTAGACACTCCACACCTCCATGTACACAGTTCCGGCCTACTCAGGGTTTCGGATACTCTGAAATGACGGCCTACTCAGGGTTTCGTCATCCAATGCAGGCCTACTCCCCGGGTTTTTGCATTGACAACCAGGCCTACTCAGGGTTTCTGGCTGCTCTACACCGGTCGTGGCAACACACAAGGCCATGCAATTCCAACAACCAACAATAACATCACATTACTAAGCTTAAACATCTGGATCCAGGACAAGCTAGACCAAAACAGTAAACTTCGTATAATCTCGATTTCAATATCAAAACAAACCATTCATTTCCACATCATGAAATTTCTCATCACAGTTCATCACCTGTCCCTCTGGACCACGCAGTACCCCAAGTACATTCAGTACTTTCTCATTTCCATAACACAAGTCATATGAAAGTAAAACTCAATCCATTCATACCAAAGAGAACCATTCAATACGTATAAAGTTTCCAACAAGTGAAACCAGAAATACAAGAACTTCTCAATCAAAGCAGTGAATAGAATAAGGAAAAGTGACTGGTAACTCTTACTAGTTCGGTGTCCGGCACAATACTCATAAGTAACCTAAAACCCAACTTGAAACTCATAAGATGTTCACAACATTTTCCTCTATTAATTTCATAGGCAAAATGGTTTTCCAGGTTCCTAACCAAGTGAATAGTGAAGTGGTTTAACCCCTAAGAAGTGCAATTACTCTTGGTCAAGTCAGAAATTCCATTTCATTAAGCAAAATGGGTCTACCGCTCACCTATCGAGGTGGGCGCGAGGTGGGCGCCGGTCGGCGGTGAAGAAAATGGGTAAAAACGACCTGCCGCTCACCCAAAGCTAGGTGAGCGCGAGATGGGCGTGAGGTGGGCGTGAGATGGGCGCGGGATTCGCGCGAGATGAGCGCCTTGTTTTCCGCTTCGCGCGAGGTGGGCGCGAGATCGGCGGTAAGTCGTTTTTAACAGGGCGCCTACCTCCGAGGTGAACGCCGGTGAGCGCGAGGTAGGCGGATACCCCCTGTGATTTTTCATTCTCTGTTATTCCAAGATCTACAAGTCTGGCCGGTTAGTTTAGGTCTGTAATTGCTCCAATACACTCCTAATACTCCCAGAACACTTCCCAACCATATTTGAAATTAATCTAAACACTTTCATTTTCAATTAAAACTTAAAATCCGGATACTCTGTTCATGCACTTTCCGAAAACCCAGAAAACAGAAAACCTCATACTATCACTAAATATTCAAAACATGCATCCGAATAAGCTCGAGAAAACCAAAAGACAAACCCAGTGATAAAACAGTGCTACTCACCTGTGCTTATTCCCGAACGAGAAAACCTCCGGCCGATCACTTCTCGGCCACGCGCGCGAATGAAAAAAAAGCTATCGAACTAACTTCTCGAGCAGAGGGAAATAACCCAAGTAAAATCAGCTCCGAAATCCTTCTTCCAGCACTTGCGATAGAGGGTTCTTCACGAACGAAAACCCTAGTCGCCCTCCAGCCGAAATCGCCAATTCCCTTATGTCCAGAGTTAACGAAAATATTGCCGAAATTATGCTAAGCGCATTTTCATAAACCCGAACCCTACTTTCCCTTTTCGTCTACTTACTTGTTACATGCTCGCTCGAATACTCTCCCATTTCTTGATCCTATACATGCTCGCCTACGGAAGACACTACCTGTTCAGCATCTATTCGCGTTTAAAAATCACATAACTACACCTTAAGAATACCAATGATAATACTACTATTTTTCGGAAAAATGGCTATATAACGCCTGTACATATGAGTATGGGCTAAGCCCTCAAACCACAAAATAACCTGATAAACACAGTTTATACATCAGAATAAATAACTGAATAAATAAATAAATACTCACAAAATTCAGGGTCTTACAATTAGGTCGTTTGTGGACTTAAAAATCGTGGATATACAAGGAAAGGAAGTTCTCCCTTCATTAGGAGTCTTGGAAGGAAAGTTTCTATATTCTCTTCAAGGGATTTCTGGGCAAGTTGAGGTGATTGATATAAAGAAGAAAAGGAACGTGAAGAAAAGGAGAGTTGGTGCTGAGAACGTGAGAAGAAAGCTGGAGCACAAAGAAATCAAAGCTTGGATCTTCATTAGTTTTCTTTCTTCTCTTTTGTTCTTCTTCTTTCATTATACTCTGTTTTTAATGGTTATTCTTAGTTCAGTCATGAACTAATTTCTCTTTCTAAGGCTTTGATGTAATCTGAACATGATGTTTTAATTCTGAATAATATTGCTAAAGGATTTATGATTCATTCTTTGAGTATTTTATTATTGTGCTTAACCCAATTGAGTACTTGATCACCATTCAATTGTATATGGTAGTTGTATTGAGACTGAGAGGAGATATACAATTTTAGTTCCTGTGATAAAATACCATATTCTACATGTTGATAGAGATATTGGCATGGTTTATGTAGCTTTGTGTTTTTGGACATGAAACTCCACGGATCTTAATGTACCTTGTTACTTTTAAATTCACATAGAGATATCGTGAGTTATCGTGGGAAGGTAAGTTCGTTGGTGCTCGAGAGAGACCATTGGATAGAATAGGGATTTTCGCTTTCAAAGTGGATTATAAAATTCATTAGCATGTGTATTCAAGAGTTAATTCAGATTTGTTTATGATGAAATCAAATGCCTTAGTATTTTAAATCTCTTATTAAATCTTACTCTAATATTTTCTTAGTTAATAATTTTAATTGCTAGTTAAAACCCATCTCACTTTTTGATTATCCAAATAGAATTTAGGATAGTAATTTCAGTATTTAGTAGCTACCATTCCCTGTGGGTTCGACACTCTATTTCATCACTTTATTACTTGTTACGAATTTGTGCACTTGCGAAAAAGTACATCAGTCTACAGACTTCCCCGGATCGTAAATGAGACCTTGCTTAGAATCTCTAGCCGCAGACCGCCTAATAGAAAAATATAGGCACTCAGGTGTCTGCCTGCACTCTGTCAAGTAGTTGCGACTCCAATTTCCCAATTTACCCATCCAGAGGAATGTGCGATTTCGCGTGTGCCCCGCCATGCGGCGTTTTCACGTGCGCACAGCCTGGCGACTCCACTGGGGACTTCTCAGCCCAATGGAACCCCTGGTTAGAATAAGTCAACCTAATAGGGATTTAGTTGATCTTAGGGTTTTTCACTATCTTGTTTTAGTAAGGCGTGGAATACATGCAAATACAATTTCTGGGGAGTCCTGTCAAAAGGACGAGATAATTGCCTAAGGAAAGTGGAATTTAAGCGGTCCCCTGTGACCCTCCACTTACCTGGGGACTCTCCCAGAACCTCGTATTGCGTGCAAATTCTGCACTTTACTATACGAGACGGTAAAAATTCCTTTATCAACAAAGTCCAATCAAAACTCACCCGATTTAGACACAGCACGCAACCCAATTGCACACACGGGCACACCACCACACCGTGGATGGATTTATTTTCCAGTTTTGTGATAAACTGGATGAGGTGACACGCACAAGGTGGACTGCGTGAATAATCCGACCCTGAATAAATGAGTGAATGCGGATACTGCTCTTTTCATCCAAAACTTAGACCTCTCTAGCAGCTTACCTTTATGATTCCTATGAACTGACTTTTGGGATGGTATTAGCACCTACGCTCCCGTGGCTTGCCGGGGAAAGCAGGGTAAACCCATCTCCCTAGTTTTCTGGAGTCCATTACCACCATAGGTTTCTTGTCGTGGCACACGAGGATCCAATACTGGTCCAGACCTTGTAGGCATACGTCTCGGGCTGGGTATCCTTCCCCACCTAACGTTTCTGAATAAACCACGCTTTGTGATTGTCAGAGAGATGTGAATGATGAATACAAGAAGGGTAAAATCAATTTAAAACCCAAGAGTCCATCAGGGGGCAGCAACCCCAGCCTTTTTGCATCTGAGTAAACCCTAGATTGTGGGCTGCCTTAGCCCTAATTTAGGAAGCTAACCTAACTTTGATCAAGGGAACCACCCCAGATCCATGCATGGAGTCCGGCAAGCTGTGGGTCTCGACTCATTGAGTCCGCGGGAAGCACCCTGAGTTTGGGTCAACCTTTTGAGCAGATGAAAGCTGGCCAGATCAAACAATCAGATGAAAGCAGGCCAGATTAGAGCAGGGGCACAAAACCCTAGATTTAGGAATTTGGCCTACCCGCCTTGAAGCAAATTTGTACCCTTCCTTTTGGCTCCCAACAGCCTTAAGGATGAACCCTTTGCAGACTTTTGTGAATATCATGTAATTTTCGCCCTCGCTGGCAAATTGTAACTTTTTGTCTGGCACCTGAAGTCAAAGGCAGACGAAAGAACAGATGAAAGAAAAGTTGACCAGGACTCAGATGTGCTTCCATACACAAGTATGTCTAGGAGTCGTGCCCCGTGAGGCGCCAAACTTTTTAGGGCCGTGCACACACCCTTTTGATGTACCTTTTTCATATGCAATTTTGGATATAGGTTTTTTGAATGGTAATATCATTTAGCCTTGGCTTTAATTTTGTGCAAGCATCTTCATGCATTGAGTGCACACACTTCAAGATCATTTGCACAAACATTTTGATCAAATCATTTTTAAAGGAAATAATGCAAAATTTTCCAAAATCAAAGCTACACCGGGACTAAGAATGGTTCCAATTCCCTGTGCCTCAATCAGTTTCAGCCCAATCAGAAAGAGAATCATTTGGCTATGATCTAGCCCAAAATAATAAAGTTAAGAAAAAATCAAGTCTGACCCTTGCTGATGACCATCAGTCAAATTGAAAGGACAAAGAAAATTTGATGAAAAGAAGAGAAAGAAGAAATTTCAAATCCAAGTAAAGACCAAATGTGTCAAAATACACATCAAGCTCACTAGTTAGGGTATGCTAGGGATATTGGAACGGGGTTTCGCAGACTTAATAGGTAAAATACTAAAAAGAGAATTAGAAGGGGGAGAGAAAATAGGAATTAATAAAAAGGTTTCTTAATTCTTATTGGACTCCTCTAAGGGTGTTTATTTAAGCAAGTCATTAAAGCAAGTTTAGGGTTTCTGTTAATCAAGTTATATAGGGGAAAAAGAGGAGAAAAAGGTAGCTCCCACGTTTGGAGATTTAAGAGAGAGAGAGAAAGAGAAAAATAGAAAAGCACAAAAGAAAGGAGCTATTTTAGAAACCTCTGACCAGCAGCCATCAAAGTTAGATTAGGAGAAATCCAACTGTTGGATCGACCTCAAATTTGGAAGTTTTGTTCACAACTGGTATGACTACAATCTAAATGGTGGAGATCTTGTTTGGAGAACCCTAGGCTGGTGCAAAAAATAACAGAAGTTCGGATTCAATACTGGATTCAAGAGAAGATGGATTTTTGCATATTAAGGCAAGTAACAACCACTTGAAAACTAGAGGAACTGCATGATTTCTGTGTTTTCTATTTATTCCAAATTGATTTGATTAGACGAAAATATATTTCATGGATACGTTTGGTTTTCATTAATAAGTTTTCTTGTTCTTGAAAGAAAGGTATAAAAGTATTAAAGAATATAGGTTTAATCTTTGTAGATGACCAAGGAATTGCAATTAATTGATACAAATAAGTCTAGGGTGTTGTAAGTGTGATTTAGGTTAATAAGGAATAAATTTAGAACAATTAAAACCAAAGAAATAATCCAAAAATCAAAAAATTGGAAAATCTGAGAAATTTGCCAAAATTTGTATAGGCGTCGCCTAAGTGACCTAAGTCAAAATTTGAGAGTTTGGGATTTTAGGTCTAATTTAATGTTTAATAATTTTTCCTAGTAATTTAATTATTGTAACACCTGTATAGGAGTTAAATTGAGGTGTAGGAACTGTGAGACATGGAAAAATCAATTCAATGACTTCCTAATCATCACATGGGATTGATTAAAAACAAAGAGTCGCCACCATTCTGTTTAGGTGTGAATGGACACCAAAATATCAAATAAGCATAAAAAGGCAAATTTAGGGTAAAAATAACCCTATTAAAAAAACAACCAGAGATGGGTAAGGAGATTAGGTTATGAACAGGGGAAGGTGTTAGACACCCCTATTCATCCACACAAGGTGGTTACCAGGCATTGTTCATGTTAAAAAAATAAAGAAGGCTTGCTATAAAAATCATAAAAAATCACAAAAAAGACAAAAGTGTATGGTATTTTCATACGAATAGCCTGATTGATTCAGAACTTTCAAATATGATCATACCATTCCTAGGGTTTCATAGTTAAAATAAAATTGAGATAAAATCAGATAAAACCAATCCAAAGTGAAAACTTCAAAAATCTGGATTCAAGTTAAATTCTGGAAATCTAGAAAAATATGATTTTATGAAATAATGCAAAATTGAACTTGAACCCTCCAAGACATAGATATAGCCCATATTTCACATTAGATCAAGAAATCAAAACCAAAAATACCCAAGTTGAAGAACATCAAAAGGGGAGAACTTAGACCGTAAGGTCTTCTCTTAAAAGTGAAAAAGGACTCAAAAACCATCTCATGAAGCCCTAGAAGTTACTTTCAGGCTTCTGAATTTAGATCTATCATATTGATCATGATAGATCCAGGATCTTAGCCTAATATCACAAAAATCACAAAACAGTGCTGTAGGTGCAAATATGTGGAAAATCAAAATTTTAGCAAAAAGTGGGGATCTCATGCCATAAACATCATGGATTCATTCAAATTCAAAATTAAAACATAATCAGGATATCAAAAGCAACCACACCTCATGAATTAGAGCACATGGAGGTCTACCATACGGATCCACCTGTTCTCTTTTCCCCTAGATCTCTCTTCACGTTTTACGGCTAGAGAGATTCTTGAGGTACTTTGAGGCAGGTTTAGGCATACAAGATAAAAGGAGGCCTTATTCTACAGCAATGGAGAAGATCCTATTACTTCTAGAATTGAAGATAGAAAATAAAAGGGAAAATGAACTTACTTGGATTGAGCAAGCAGAGCAGCAAGGATTCCTCTCTTCTCTTGGAGCTCTTGAGACTTCAAATTTTCGTGGCCCTTTGCTTAAGGATCTCATCTCTATTTATAAGCAAACCCAAGGGTATGGCTGGTCCAGAGGGATATACCATGATCCACCTGATTGTATTGAAAATAAGGATAATGCCCATCCATGGCCAACAAGGATAATTCGAATAAATAAATAAATAAATTCGATTACCTAGAGAGATATTTGGATGCAGATAAGGCTCAGAAATTGAGCAAGGATAAAATTCGCACAAATCTCTTGTGCCCGTATATACATTGCGGACAAGTCGTGTTCGCATTCTTATTACGGGCACTGCATGTCCGTGTACAAAATTCGGGCACGACCAGTCTGCATATATAATACGGGCACTGCTTAAATGATTAGATTTTATTCATTTTTGACTTGTTTCAAATCTCAATTACATATTTTCAATTATTTTCTCATTTTGTAGTGCAATTTGGGGTGTCTACAACTGCCCCCTCTTTGCTGGTAATTGGAACAAATTACAAGCAGAGAGCAAAAAGACCCACTAATTGCACTTTTTGAGATTTTGTCTAACTAGTTGCATTTTGCAAGGATTAAAAAGGATGATTTTGGAAAAAGAATTTATGTGGAGAATTTGCTGAAAAGTCCCTAACCTTAAGGGGCAAATCCTCCTGTCTAGTCTCACTGAGCATTCGTGGCTATGAAGTGAGATTTGAGTCAAATTTTAAAACAAAAGTGGGTAAGGTGGCGATCCTTGCAACTTACAACTAATATAAACATTAATCTCCTGAAAAATATAAAGAAAATGATGAAACATGCAATTTTCTGCTTTGCCCATATTTGTATTGCGAGCAGGTCATGCCCGTAATTTGAATACGGGCGCTATTGACCGCATTACCTTTGCGGGCTTGTGGCTTTCGTGCTCCTTTTACGGGTTTTAGGGTCCTTCTTAATCGCGACCGCGAGCGCCTTCTTCATTTCTGCTCGCACTTCCCCTAAATCTTCCTGCGTCCGCATCTTCTCTTACGGTCTTCGATTCCTCCAATCTTCGACGACTCTTGCCTTCTTCGGCGACCACTGTTCTCTGGCAACCTTCACCATCTCCGGTGAATTCATTTTTGGCAACGACCATTCAACATCTTCGGCGACGTCTTGCTTCTCCGGTGACCACTCGAATCAGTAATCGACCGTGGACTACTTCGAGTAGAACCCTTGTTGATTTGATACAAAGGAGTTCTTGACCCAATTGATGTTGAACACTCTACAATAGATTTTTGAATCCAAATAAGCCTAAACTTGTTAGGCTTTTTCCTTGTTGTCACAATCCCCATAGGCCTGATCTCTTGTTTAGGCTATCATACCGTAGCGGTCCTAAAACCAAACACAAATAGATGATTAGGAATCTTTACAAAAGAGAGGATTAACACATAAATTTCCAATTTTAAAATCCACTCCTTCACACATTTTTCTTTTTGTCATATAAGAAGAATACATAAGAAATTTATGTTCCTTGCGTATAATTTTTATATGTGATTTGATTTTTTAATAACAACAAAAAGAAATAGTAAAGTTTCCCAAAAAGGAAATTTTGGAGCACTGAATGAAGTTCCTTCTTGTAGAATCCCTATTTGGTTGTACTTCTGAGGCATTTTTCCCTTATACTCTTCATTGTTCAATCCTGCAAACAATTAATCTTGATTAAAATGAAGAACAACAATAAAATTTTACAGAAAGAAATAACAAATCATCTCCCTATTTTGAACTCGCAGATGTCCCGCATTCGATTAGCTTCTAGGGATCCTGCTGATGAGCCCTCTTTTTCGAGGGTTCGGAGGGATCATGTTGATGTGGCCTCATCTTCGAGAGTTGAGAGGGATTCGATTCGGACGTCCCAGATCTTCCTTCTGGGGATTCGCGTGAGGCGACCCTAGAGGTATACTCTAACCCTTCTGAATTCAAATTTCTTTTCGAAATTCAACACTCTGATCCTTTCTTCCAATTATTTCCTTAGCCGGCAGTTGAGGCTTCGGGCAGAGATAGAGGCCGTAGTGGGCACCGAGGTGGAGGCAGAGATAGAGGCCGAGATGAGGGCCACAGAGGAGGCCGTGGCAGGGATGAGGCTAGGACCACGATTGAGGTCCCTGAGGCGGTGGTTGCCCAGATTAGGGATACTGACCTTTTGCATGGCTTGAGGACTCATCCCTCAGCTTGTATTAGGACAGACATCCCTTTGGAGTATCCTTTGTCTCATTACCGAGGGAGATGGGCCAGCTTTATTAGATTTCTTAGAGACTGCAGTTCGTCCTATCGCCGGGAGCTGGGCTTGTATGGTTTCGGCCTCTTCATCACCGGGATGTGCACTTGGATCGGGCTCTTATTGCTGTGATGCTCGAGAGGTTCTTTCCGGAGACGCTGAGCTTCCACTTTCCAGATATTGAGATCGGGATCCGGCCGTCCGACTTCACACTCATCACAGGGATTAGGATGACTGGAGATATTATCCCTGAGATGGTGATGCCAGATGCTGAGGAGATTGCTTCCTATCTTGGATATATAGTGTTGCCTCCGGAGGCATGGGATAGAGGGAGAGCTAGATTGTTTTTCACTTGGTTGAGAGAGACCTTCCGGAGGAGGCAGCTTGGCCAGCTTGCCACCAGTCATTCAGCTTTTCCATTTGCCTTCCGCTTCATCTTTCTATACATGATGGGCTCCTGCTTCTTCCCAGAGGACACGACTTCTGTCAGTCCTCATTTTTTGAGTTTATTGGGAGATTTGTAGCGAGCAAGGAGGTATGCTTGGGGCCCGCTTATTTTTGGCACCATTCTGGCCGGCCTGCGCCGATCAGTTAGCGGCCTTTCTACTTCCCGAGGAGCTAGAGTTGGGTGCAGATTCTTCTGGCCCTTTCTTGTAGGTGAAATACCTATTTCTTTTTTCTTTCTTTTTTTTTTTCTCTCTTTTTTTCTTTTCTATTCTTCTAACCCTTTTCTTCTTTTTGCAGTTTTTTTGCTAGAGTGTATATTCCCTATTTCCGCCCTACCTCTACGATGTCAGAGGAGATATATCCTATGGCTCGTAGATGGTGCCATGTGGATCACAACTCTGAAAAGAGTCGTCTTAGGTCTGCCCGGGCTCATCTGGACAGGCTGTATCGGTCTGAGGTAAGCTTCTTTAATTCTTCCTTTCTCCCTTTCCTGAATCACATGTCTAATATTCTTCTTTCTGTTTTTCAGCTGTTCGTCCCCCGGATGGAGGACATTCATGAGGTGCTGGCCCTGCATGCGGCTAGAGATGATGCCTTTGCCCCTGACCAGAGATGTCAGCGCTACCAATTCTTCATTGGTCAGATGGGCAGCATCTGGTACTGCAATGAACGCTTCTTTTATCAGTACATTGGAGTGCCTCGGATTCCTGCCATCCCACCAGATACTACTCCTTCTTTTCCTCCTATGCCTGTTGATCCTGCTCAGTTCCTAGATTGGATTGAGGAAGAGATATTGTTAGAGGGTGACTATGATGCCTGGTTCAGGCAAGCTTCAGTTGGGTGCCTCGTGCCACCCATGCTTGTCCGTGGCGGAGTCACGGAGATAGGAGGGGTAGTGATCAGGGCCTACGATACGACGGTATGCCTTTCCCTCTTTGATCTTCTATTCTTATACTCTATTTTGACTTGGTATTTTCTGACACCTTCTCTTCTATTTCAGGAGGCTCAGTTGGTAGAGATCCGATCTCGGTACGCTGATATAGAGCGCTAGCAGGATGCTGCTTTTGCCGAGCGGGACGCCCTCTTTATTACCATTGCAGACCTCCGGGGACAGCTTGCCAGGGCACAGGGCCAGGCGGGTCCTTCTCATACCCAGGTTAATTTTTTACCTCTTTCCATTCCTGTTCTTATATCTGTTTATCCTGTTCTGACTAAAATTTCATTTTTTATTTTCAGGATGACATAGCCGGCCCTTCTTCACCTGCTTCATCATTGCCTATGCATCTCCATGGCGAGGTTTTCTCTGTGGCACGAGTAGAGTTTGTGACCTCTCCTAAACCAGTAGAGGTTCCTGCAGCAGAGCCCGAGATTGAGGCCGAGGTTGCACATACTGCTGTCCCTACTACTAAGGACGTGCCAGAGTCTGCTTCAGCACCAGAGACTGCTCCTGATGTGCCTGCTGAGATCGATATGGAGTTGGCCGGGGATGCTGCTGTAGTGGAGCCTACTGATGAGCCTATGGTGATAGAGGAGGCTGCTGCTGAGCCTGTAGAGCCTAGACCTGATACTGATGCTCCTGGGGCGTCTGTTCCTGCTGATCCTGCCACGGAGCCTGCTGTGACCGAGGAGGTGCCTGCTGCTGCCGATCCTATGACTGAGCCAGTCTCTATGGATTCTGATACAGAGTCGGGGGATATGTAGATACCTAGGGGTACGTTCCTCCTGATCATCCCACTGCTGGCCTTGTGCCTTTATATATGTGGTATGATATTCAGTCTATTTTGAGCAGGATGACGCGTAGTACAGCTC
This sequence comes from Buxus sempervirens, assembly GCA_947561395.2. Lineage (NCBI taxonomy): Eukaryota > Viridiplantae > Streptophyta > Magnoliopsida > Buxales > Buxaceae > Buxus > Buxus sempervirens. The sequence goes on from OX387195.1 coordinate 8,174,835, forward strand.
GTCGCCTTGTGGAGCATGTTTTCGAGCGCCGGCGGCCTTTAGGCAGTGGTCGAGGCAGGGGACGTGGTCGTGGCCGCAGGGGTGGACCTAGATAGACAGATTAGATTAGGATATCACATGTACTTGTATTTTGACAAACTGATGTACACTTCCATATATATAAAAGAATTTTGATTCATTTTTCTTCATATATGCTCTCTTCTTTTTCATTTCTTGCTTCCATTGCATGATACATGTTTAAACATGGACAGGTGAAACTCGGAAAAGCATTAAAATTGAAATTTCCCATTTTTTTTGCATTTTTTCCAACAAAACCGTATTTATATTACGAGCAAACTGTGTAACGCCCCGAACCCGGGTCAGTCCAAACCGGCACCCGACCCGAACCCGGTTCGCTACTTTAACAATCCGAATTTAGCTCAACAACCAAATCTGAGGTGTTACTGGCCCATATCAAATACATCATCATTAATATACCAGACCAAAGAAATAAAAGTCCATTCACCTTATTATACTAACAGAGTTGCGGAAACAAGTATGTGCGGAAGTGTAGTCTAAAATCCTCAATAAACATTTAAGTTGATCATCAATCATTAATACCAAAGTTTGGTAAAATAAACTAGTTACTATCTCTCTCATCTCTCTAGTACATCGAATCCAAATGAATAATAATCCAATCAAAAGTATTAAGTCTATATCAATCATCCACCTCAAACAAGATCCGGATAATAGTAATCCTCCGGTGTATACTCAGCTACCTCTCCCTGGAAATAACTAAGATCCCCCTCTCGCGTATCAGCTGAAAAATGAAATAAAAGTAGGGTGAGATACGAATATCCCAGTAGATAACACATGCATGATTAAACAGTTAATATAAGTAAAGTAACAGTTCATGCACGATTAAGCAATATCGACTAATCAGGCTCGTATAATCATTCATATCATTCATGAATACAAAACAGTTTGATAAACAGTTCTAGAAATGAATTTCAGCATGTTCTAATATAAGAATCCAATATCAAGATCGATAACATAATTCATACTTTGCTAGGATGCACTAAGCAGTCGCATCCAGCTAATATCTCAATCACATGCATCCAGCATGTATACAATAATAATATCAAGTGTTGTGATTTCAGTGTCATTGTAGGACTCACAAAGATAGATAAACCTTTTGAGATGATTCTCAACCAATTGCTATACCACCGTGCGACTTAGGAGCAATGCTACTAATGATACTCAAGTCCCATGCAGCGCAGCTTAGACAAGAGCCGTAGTCACTGACTTATTGCACACGTACCCATCATAGTTGGCATATACCACCAACATGTAGCACCAGAATCAATACATGGAGATGGTCGCTTATCCACATGTACAGGGAATCACCAGCGGCTCACCGGGGTGTCCCTCTAGACATAGGACCTTCCCAGACAAACTAACTTGCAAAGGAAGCGCGTCGCATATAGGAGTAACTCAACCCAAATGACATATCCCTCAGCTATCTAGCTACAACTATGGATCATAACCAGCTATGCCCACTAGACTCCAAAATTTCCTAAAATATAATATTTCTATAAGAGTTGGTGCCAAGCGGCATATAAAGGTTAAATCTGTCAATTACTTCAATATTCGGTCATTTGAGTTCTGAATTCTCTTTATATAGTTTTCTGGTTTATAGTGTCATTTAGAAGATGTTCTAGTAATCAAATACTAGTTAGGTTTCCAAAAACTAGGTTTCTCCATTTCTTTCAAAGTTTGGCAACTAATGTCCTAAATACCTTCCTAATTTATTTTTCTGTAAAACAGGAAATTAGATAATTTATTTTAGTCTTAAAACATCTTATTTTATCATTAAAATTGTCTAAAAATAGTTTGGAATTGAATCAGGATGTGAAATTATGAAAATCTGCAAAATCTGAACAGAGCGCCTAGGATCACCCCGGCGGTCTGTGGTCGGCGGTAGTTCAAAATCGAACGCCGACAGTACGTCTTCAAGCGGTCTACGGCGGTCTACAGTTTATAACGAGCGCCTAAGATCGCCGACGATCGCCGAGCACAGTCGAGGTCGGCGGTCGTTCGAAAACGAACAGAATCAGTTCCAAAACATGATTTTTCTTATCTAAACTCATTCTAACATATTTATAACATGATTATCTAACTATATACATCATTATATATCATAAAAACATGCTTTTGCGATTAAACGGACGTAAATACAAATCAATCAAATAAAACAGTGTCACCTACCTCTTCTACGCCGGTTTCTCTCCTTCTTCTCAAAACAAGAGTTATCACAGGCGCGAGGTAATCCCTGGACGATGAAGAACTCAACCCAGCACCCTTCCTTCTTCCTCTTCTTCTTCTTCTCCTTCGGTCGCTCGTTCGTTCAAGGTTGTCGCTTGCGGTTAGTCAATACGAGCGAATTACAAAGAATACATTTAGGTTATTTTAATAGGTATTTATACTCTTTGATCACATGCATCTCACCTATAACTTCCCTATACACCCTGCCCAATCAGAATACATACCTCGATAACTCATGATCGGACGGTCAGATCTGCGTCTAATTTTGGATCTCCACTAATTAGATCATCCCCTACAATAATAAAATATTTCCATCAATTATAACTCTCAATAATATTATTTATTAATTTAATTTATTATTTAAGGAAAATTCGGGGTTTTACAAGCTGTGCCCGTAATGTTAATGCGGGCGCACTCTGCCCGTAAATTGTTTACGGTCACAGTGTGTCCGCACTCTCTATACGGGCAAGCCATGCTCGTATTATAAATGCGGATTTTATTGCCTTTTCAAATTTTCTATATAAACTCATGGGGAACGTCATTGTGACATTTTTTATAAGTTTGAAAACTCCCTGAGCCTTCCGTTTTTTGCTTTCCTTGGCTTCTTTGGTGCTTCCATGGCTTCCCTTGCCCCGTTCTCTTCTGCCCATGAATCTCCTCCTGCAAGACAACCTGTTAGATCAAAACCTCCTAATCTCACCAGGTACAATGTTGTGGATTCCTTCTATGATAGGTGGGTTAACTCCATGACCCTTGATGAGGAAATTCGTTGGGATTCCATCCACTTAGGCCACATCCTACACATCCCTAAAATTCCCTTTAAGTGGAAAATCATTAAAGCTTTGATTGGGCACTGGGTACCTGAATTAAATCTCTTCCGTTTTGATGACAAAGAGATGACCCCTACCATTGAAGAAGTTGAAACCATCTTTGGTCTAAGGTTTTCTGAAAAAGTTGTGAACCCACCCCTAAAGCCTAGCTACAAAAAGGAGGCATCCACCTTCTTGGGTATAGGGAAGAAGGACTTAGGAAATTCTGACACACTGCTGACCTTGTCCAAGACCTTTTTGACTGAAAAACTTCTAAAGGGTGAGGACAAGGATGCCCGGTTTAATGCTTTGACTTTGATAGTGGTCAACCAGTTGCTCTTTCCACGGGGTGACGACCAGGTTTACTTGGCTATTATCTCAGTTATCTGCCAGGTTAGGGAACGTGAGAGATTGGCCCCTATGATCTTGGCAGAGATATACCAGGCCCTGACTGACTGCTATTTCAGAAAGAAGAAACGCTTCCTTGCATGCGCCCCTATCCTACAGGTAAAAAAGAAATATATTTTTTTTCTTCTTTTTTTTCTTTCTTTTTCACTTCTTTTCTTTTCTTTTTTCTTTTTTTTTCTTTTGAAATAAATTAAAATACTCCCCTTTTCTGCAGCTTTGGTTGCTTGACCACCTGAATCAGGTTGAAGAGATAACTCGCCGCTTCTTTCCAAGATTGAAAGTTCCTGTTTTGATGAGCAATAGGGGGTGTCCTAACATCCAAGGCGGCAAGCAGGGCTGGTTTACTTTCTTGGGTACTCTCCACGATGATCAGGCGAGATGGCCTGGCACTTATCAGCCCAATCCAGAGACAGTGATCAGCTTTAGAGATAGGAACTTTCTGGTCCTAGCAGGCTTGAAATCTGCTGTTCTTTATCCTCCTTTATTCTTCGGCAGTTTAGAGCAACTCAGGGGATCATGATCCCAACTGGATATGAGAGCTTCCTAGGGCCACTTACACCAGCCACCATGGGGCTAAATGCTCGGTTAATGAATAAGTGGTCCTATGTTCGCTTTCTGCGGGGTCCAGTCTTTTCTAAATCCCATGTGAAGGACTATCATTTCTGGATCAAAGAACAGGTGCAAAGTCATGCCCCAGTACCAGAGGATCCTCCTGCAGTTCTTCCCCCTACTTATGAAGACATCCTGGAATCTGAAAGGGCCACCCACAAGCGGCTTCAACAAATATGGGTAAGAGAAGCCCAAGAACTCAGGATAAAAAGTTTTGATCTGAAGAGGCAACTTGAAGAGCAGAGGTCTTGCTGCATTGCTATGGAGAAGAAACTTGAAGAACAAAGACAGGCTCGTCGCTTTGAAGTCCAAGCGATGCAGAAGAAATATCAGGATTCCTTGGCTGACATTAGGGCATTGAAGATCAAGCAATCACTTTCAGATGAGATCATCTCCTTTATTAGCGATCCTGATGCAGAGGGAGCTTCTGGAATCATTGCAACTCAGGCGACTCGAATTAGGGAGCTTGAGGAGCAGTTAGGGAATATGGATTAGATTCTTTTTTTTCTTACCTTTATACAAAGCAAACTCCAATAGTGGAAAGACAAAAAATTTAGTTCAAAAATAGGTTTTATATTATTGGCCTCAGAATTCTCAGATGCTTGTAAAAACAGAAGTTTTATGAAAAGTATTTGATTTCTCATCACTGGCCAAAGTATAGTTTTTTTTTTTTTTTGAAAGTTGATCCAAAACACTTAATCACATATAATTAAAGGAATTAAAATCAGGTTGAATAATGAAAAGGGTAATCCAAGTAATAGGGAGAGACCAAATCTGTCTATCCTGTGACCTTTAGAATCATCCCCAAATGACTTCTCCTCCATGATTGACCCTGCTAATCTGCTCAGTTTCTAGTGCTCATGCTGACTTCAAACTTGGACCACATGATCAACTTAACCCTTGATTCTTCTTTCTTTCTTTCTTTCTTCTTTTTCTTTTTTTTTTTCTATTTTTTTTGCCTATATTGCCCCTAGCGCCAATTACGGTTTTCACTAAGGCCGGCTTCTGCATTCCGTCATCACCAATCTTACTCTAAAAGTTGAATGAATATACTAAAATCACTGAGGGCTTAAGAATAGGACGAAACAAAGGCTAAGCTCGGTTTATGAAAGAAAAGGTATTAAAGGCTCAAAATTTTCTAAGTATGAAAATAGGTCCACCGGACTTACAGTCATGATGAATTTGACCCCATTCCCAAAATGTATTTTTTTTCTTTCCTTTTTGTACTTGGCTTTCATTTGCCCCTATTCTTTGCTTTTTGTTTTTTCTTTTTTATTCTTTTTCCCCAATTGGCTTTGCCCCAATATAAGACTGTAAATCCAGTTTAGGTTTATCAAAAAGACGAACAGGCTCGAATTGGCTTGACTAGGGATGAAAATTTTAGGAAACAAGGAAAAATGGTCTCAGATCATTTTATAGTAATATTCAATCAAGGAAAATACCTCTTTACTGCATCAGAGTTAATTGGCTCAGGAAAATCTTTCTCATCCATTTTTGTTAAGATGAGAGCACCCCCTGATAGGACCTTCTTGACAACATAAGGCCCTTCCCAATTTGGTTTGAATTTTCCACAAGGGTCTTCTAAAAAGGGCAGGATTTTCTTTAATACTAAATTTCCTTCTTGAAAAGTTCTGGGCTTCACCTTCTTATTGTAAGCCCGAGCCATTCTCTTTTGGTTCAATTGGCCATGACAAAGCGCTTTCAAACGCTTTTCCTCTATCAGATTGAGTTGATCATGTCTTGGTTGTATCCATTCCGCTTCTTCTAATTCAGCTTCCATTAGCACTCTTAGTGAAGGTATTTCCACTTCCACTGGTAAAACTACTTCCATCCCATATACTAAGGAATAAGGAGTTGCCCCAGTAGATGTCTGAATCGAGGTTCTGTAGGCGTGTAGAGCAAGTGGCAGCATTTCATGCCAATCTTTAAAACTTACTACCATCTTCTGAATGATCTTCTTTATATTCTTATTCGCTGCTTCCACTGCCCCATTCATCTTTGGTCTGTAAGGAGCTGACTTATGATGGGTAATCTGAAACTGCTCACACATCTTCCTCATATCTTTGTTCTTAATATTCGAAGCATTGTCTGATACTATGGCACTTGGCAAACCATAGCGACAAATGATGTTGTGCTTCAAAAACTTAAGAACGTGGCTACTTGTGATGTTTACATATGAAGCTGCTTCTACCCATTTAGTGAAATAATCGATTGCTACAAGTATAAACCTGTGTCCATTCGATGCCTTTGGAGAGATCATTCCAATGACGTCTATGCCCCACATAGAGAAGGGCCATGGTAATGTCATATTGTACAACTCATTTGGAGGTGCATTCTTGTTATTAGCATATACTTGGCATAAATGACACCTTTTGACATGTATGTAGCAATTGTGCTCCATTGTCAACCAGTAGTATCCCAATCGCAGAATCTTTTTGGCAAGCATGTGCTCGTTCATATGGGGTCCACAAACTCCTCCATGTACAGTCTCAATTAATCTTTCTGACTCATTCTTGGCAACACATCTGAGTAGGATATCGTTATGTGATCTCTTATACAATTGTCCACCACTTACTAAGAACTGACTTGCCAACCTCTGTATTGTCCTTTTCTCTGTAGAAGTGACATTTTTTGGCAAACTTAGATCATTTAGGAAGTTCTTAATGTCTTGAAACCATGGTACTTCTTCTTCTGGTGCTCCCTCTAGAACAAGGCAATAAGCAGATTCATCTCTGACTTCAATTTCCAGTGGTTTAATATCAACACCTTCTGGCATACTGACCATTGAAGCTAATGTTGCTAGAGTATCTGCAAATTGGTTCTTGGCCCTTGGCATATAGTTGAAGGAAATTCGAGTGAATTTGATCCTTATTTCTTCCAAATACTGGTGATAGGGGATCAATTTGTGATCCTTGGTTTTCCATTCACCAGTTGTTTGGAAGATGATAAGACTCGAATCTCCATATACGTCAAGTTCCTCCACTTCATGGTCTAAGGCGGCTTGCAACCCAATTATGCATGCCTCATATTCTGCAATATTGTTCGTGCACTGGAACCTCAACTTTACTGCGATTGAGATATGTGACCCATCTGGCTTGATCAAAACTGCCCCTATTCCATTTCCATTCATGTTGGCGGCCCCATCAAAGAACATCTGCCATGAGCTTTCACTTTCCTCTTCTTCTGTGAACAGAATTACCTCATTGGGAAAATTAGTCTTCAAAGGTTGGTATTCTGGTAAAGGGTGTGCAGCTAAGTGATCGGCAATGGCTTGACCCTTAATGGCCTTTTGAGTGATGTATGTGAGATCAAATTCAGAGAGTAACAACTGCCACTTTGCTGTTCTGCCAGTTAAAGCTGGTTTCTCAAACAGATACTTCAGAGGGTCCATTCGGGATATCAAATAGGTGGAATGACTAAGGAAATAGTGCCTCAGTCTCTGAGTTGCCCACACTAAGGCACAACAGGTCTTTTCCAATGGGGAATACTTTGCTTTATATTCCGTGAACTTCTTACTTAGATAGTAAATCGCCCTTTCCTTTCTGCCTGTGTCGTCATGCTGCCCCAAGACACACCCCATGGATGTCTCCAAAACTGACAAGTAAAGAATCAGTGGTCTTCCTGGAGTTGGTGGCACTAGCATAGGTGGGTTCAATAGATATTCCTTTATTGTGTCAAAGGCTTCTTAGCAGTCGTCATTCCAGACCGTCGGGTTATTCTTTCTCAGAAGCTTGAAAATTGGTTCACAGATAGCAGTGAGCTGTGCTATGAATCGGCTTATGTACTGAATCCTTCCAAGAAAGCCACGAACCTCCTTCTCCGTTCTAGGTGAGGGCATTTCAATGATTGCTTTGACCTTAGCTGGGTCAATCTCAATTCCCCTTTTGCTTACAATCAAGCCCAAAAATTTTCCTGATGTAGCCCCAAAGACACATTTTGCAGGGTTAAGCCTTAGACTATATTTCTTGAGCCTGTCGAACACCTTCTTCAAATTGATCAAGTGGTCTTTTTCTTCACATGATTTGGCTATCATATCATCCACATAGACCTCCATCTCCTTATAGATCAAATCATGGAATAAAGCTGTCATGACCCGCTGGTAGGTTGCCCCGGCGTTCTTAAGCCCAAATGGCATGACAGTGTAGTGGAAGGTACCCCAAGGTGTAATGAAGGCTGTTTTCTCTTGATCCTCCTTAGCCATCTTAATTTGATTGTACCCAGAGAAGCCATCCATGAATGAGAACAGGCTATGTACAGCAGTGTTGTCAACCAAGATATCGATGTGTGGAAGTGGAAAGTCATCCTTTGGGCTCGCCTTATTCAAGTCTCTATAGTCTACGCACATTCTGACCTTTCCATCCTTCTTTGGCACTGGTACTATATTTGCAAGCCATTCGGGGTACGTGGAGACCGCCAAGAATCCCGCTTGGAATTGTTTAACCACTTCATCTTTGACCTTCAATGTCCACTCAGGTTTAAACCTTCTCAACTTCTGCTTAACTGGCTTAACATCTGGCAGAATTGGTAGCCTGTGCACAACCATATCAGTGTCTAACCCTGGCATATCCTGATATGACCATGCAAATACATCTTCATAATCAGCCAAGAACCGTATCATTTCATTACGATGTACCTCAGATAGGCATACCCCAATCTTCACTATTTTTGGGTCATCTTCGGTCCCTAGGTTTATTGATATGGTCTCCTCAATATTAAGTTGGACCCCTTTTTCATGACGCTCCAATTGATATGTGATTTCTTTCGGATGGTCGTCTTCTTCGCCCTCGGTCTCTTCCTCAACCCCCATTAGGTCGTCTTCTTCAGGAAAAGGGCATTCCACTAATGGAGTTTTTTTTTTGGAAGCCATGTCTGTTTGCCAAACAAACGCGGTTTCAAAAGTAAAGGGAGTTTCCTCCCAATTGTTCAAGATAAAAGAATCTGGGGCAGGGGTAATAACACAAGCCTGCTCCCCAAGCTCAGGGTCCGCATCTGAAATCACCAGTACTGGGTGAGTTGCATCGCCTGCTTGCTGTAGGGCTGGTCCCAGATGGAACTTCTACTGCAGCCCAGTCAATGAAGGGTAGCCCCTCTGCTCCTTCTTCTTGGTTGCCTTCAGTCATGGCAAAAAAAGCTCCAACGTCCTCAGAAAAATCCTGCTCCTGTTCTGACCGCAGTCCAGGCTCACCCAATGCTTGTGGAGGTGAAGGTGGAACATATGGTTGTAAGGTAGAGGACTTGGGTTTCTGGAATGGGTTAATGTTATAATATGGGGTTTTGGACTGATCCTGGGGTGGAGACAGTTGAATCATATAGGAAAGCTTAAGAAAAGTTTCCTAGATGTGACAGAATTTCATGTCTTCCATCTCCTTCTGTTTTCTCCAATTTCTTGGCTTGGACCCCAATCCTGCTTTAGGGACCAGCTTCTTAACCTTTACCGGTTCTATCCTTCCTTGTAGGCTAACCCCCAGACCTTTTCCCGGGTAGAAATTGTACTTTCCCAGTACTTTCTTGACCATTTTCTCAGCACAAGTCAACTTTTCTTCTTTTTCCTGATACCCCCAAGTATAAAATTGACAGTTTCAAATTGGAAGGAGTGAAATGCCATCTTGTGTGCAGTCAATTCCATGTTTATGTAAGGTACATTAGGAGACCACATGGGAGGAACCAAATTTTCAGCTAGGACCGTAATCACCTTTTGCTCTCTAATGTATTTAACTCTTTGATGGAGGTAGATGGTATAGCCCTAGCTGTATGAATCCACGGCCTTCCTAGGAGTAGGTTGAAGGTCGCCGGTATATCCATCACTTCAAATGTGATGTTAAAGATATATGGTCCAATAGTGACCGGCAGTTCAACCTCCCCTAGGGAGTGTGTTTTAGAGCTGTCAAAGGCTCTTATGATTCTCCCATTTTGTTTTATTTTGTTTTGTTCCAAACCGAGCTTTACAAAGGTAATTAACGGGCAAACATTTCAGAGCCGACCCATTATAAATTAAAACCCAGGCTATCATGCAACCCTTACTGAGCACCGCTATGTGCAAAGGGTTAACATGATGGTACCTCGCTGGGCTAATTTCAGTCTCAGAGAAAGTTATGACATTATGAGATAAAATCTGACCAACCATCTTGCCTAGTTGGTCTAGTTCAATATTTTTAGGCACATGTGCCCCCTGAAGTACCCTTAACAAGGAGTCCCTATGTTTTTCAGAATTCAACAATAATCCTAGAATTGAGATCTGGGCAGCGAATTTGTTCAACTGGTCGACAACATTGAACTCACTCTTTTTGATGATTTTGATGAGGTTAGCAGCCTCATTGTCAATTACCTGGGGGGCATCATCCCCTACCTTAGCCTTTCCCTTATTTTCCTCTTTCTCGGCTTCTTCCCTTTCTTTTTCTATCTCCTTTTGTTTTTCTCCCACACCTACACATTTTCCTGACCTCATCATGAGGTTCAATTCTTTCTTGCTTTCTGCCTCGGCTGCAGGGGATGTGGTGGTGAAGGCTTCGCTGTAATTCCATGGTACAGCGGATTCAGAGTAGGAAGGCTTAGGAACATTTATCACCAATGGAGGAAGTTTGGACTTGGATGATGAAGTTTGAGTAGGAGGAACATCTACAACCAAGGGTTGAACTTGCCTTGGTTGAGGTAATGAAGGGTTAACTGACGCAGTAAGATGGTCACAATTAATGACCAATGGCGGTTTAGACTGAATGGGTAAAGCAAAGGTAGATGGACTACAATTGATAACTAGAGGTGGTTTTGCAATATTCATTTGGGCCATGAGAGATGAGACCCGGTCCAAAGAGGAGCTAATGTTCTTGGCAGCACGATCATTCCCTTTTGAAATCACGTTTATTTCTTTACCCTTATTTCCTGTCAAAATAAACTTTGACCGTTGTCCCTATAGGAGCAATTAACTGAGACGGGTCAAAGGTTATTTCATCAGCAGATATGACCCCTATGACATTAGATGGGCCTGCCCCATGATGCTGAGGTAAAGGGTTTTGGCCAATGTCCGTTCTGGGAGGATTGGGAGCCTCTGTATTGAAAGACAGGCTATTCTGGTGAAGCAAGTCCTGAATGGCGTGTTTCAAAGGCCAACACTTGTCAGTAGGGTGCCCAGGTGCACCCATGTGGAAATCACAAGCGGTGGAGGGGTCAAAATTTCTCCCCTTGCATGCATTCGGATTTGGCTCTCTTAAGGTAATATACCCTACTTGCAACAAAGTGGGCAGCAACTGAGACGGAGACATTGGAATAGGGGTGAAAACCCTATTTCTCCTTGCTGCCAAATAGGCATCCCTTTCCTCTTTAGTAAAAACCCTCTTTTGGTCTGAGGGTGCTGCTGGAACATTAACCCTCATGGGGGCCTGGGTAGATGGAGCAGATGGAGTAGGAAAATGAGCGAGTATGTTGATTTGTATGGGCTTGTTAGGGCCTGATGGTGGCTATACCATGTTCACCTCCCCCTCTTTCTTGTTCCCATTCTTTTTCAACCCACTTCCTTTCTTCAGATTGGGGTCCTGTTGACTGACCATAGCAGAATGGTCAATTATTTTACCCGACCTAATCCCGTCCTCGATTCGGTCGGCCACTTGTACCAAAGCCGTGAAATTTGTGGTGGTCTGACCCACTAGGTGGCTATAGAATGGTTGACCCAATGTGCTGATGAAAGTGGAAATCATCTCTTGCTCTAGCATGGGTGGCAGGACCTGAGAGGCAGTCTCCCTCCATCTCTTGGCATACTGCCTTACAAATTCATCCCTTCCTTTGCTCATTCTCATTACATCTTACCTATCTGGCACGATCTCTGAATTGAACCTGTATTGAACTAGGAAGGCATCTGCTAGGTCCTTCCATCTTCTGATCTTTCCATGGTCTAAAGTGGCGAACCATCTCAACGCAGTTCTAGTTAAGCTCCTTTGGAAGAGCTGGATCAAGACGCTTTCGTCCCGACCGAACTGGCATAGGGCCCCACAGTACAACTTCAAATGGTTCATGGGGCAACAAGTGCCATCATATTTGTCCAGGTCTGGGCACTTGAACTTGGCCGGCAGGTTAACATTAGGGTATAGGCATAAGTCTTCAAAGTTGGTGCCCCCAAAGTTGTTTACCCCTTTTACCTCTCTCAGTTCGTCTTGGATCATTTCCAGTCGGTGCATGAATTTCCTTTCAACCTCCTCCCTCATCCTTGATCAGTATAGGTTCAGGGGTGGGTTCATAAATGGGTTCAGGAATAGGTTGAACCAGAGGTGGAATGTTGGTTTGAGGTTGAGGTGCTTGATTGGAAGTGGATGCTTGATTCTGGGCTTGCACTTGTTGGGTCTGCACTGCAAGTAAATTCTCCAGCATTCGGGCAAGTCCTGCCACTTGTTTCTGTAGCAGGGCTACGTTTGGGTTAGGAACATCGGCTTCATTCTCGATGGGATTCATGGTTCGAGCTCTTGATCTGGTTACAGGAGCTATGGTTGCAAGTGTATTGGTACCTGGATAAAATAAAGAAAAATATCAGTACCCTTTTAATCTCATTCACATACCTATGAAGGCCTATATGCAGGTTAGGTGAACACGAGTTTGGATTTTTTTTCTTTATTTGCTTCTTTTTTTTTTTTTTTTTGAATTGTTGGAATATTCTAGGGCTTCCAACAAGTCCCACAAAAAAAGAGAAAAGGATCTGAAATTCAAAGGCTTTCAGGGGCCCAGGGGTATTTTTGAAAAAGGTATGAAATTCAAAGGCTTTCAGAGGCCCAAGGATATTTTTGAAAAAGGTCTAAAATTCAAAGGCTTTTAGAGGCCTAGGGGTATTTTTAGAAAAGGTCTGAAATTCAAAGGCTTTCAGAGGCCCAAAGGTAAAGTCTGAAATTCAAGGGCTTTCAGAGGCCCAAGGATTTTCAGAAATTCAAAGGCTTTCAGAGGCCCAAGGATTTTTTTGGAAAATGTCTGAAATTTAAAGGCTTTCAGAGGCCCAGGGATTTTTTTTGAAAAAGTCTAAAATTCAAAGGCTTTCAGAGGCCCAAAGATTTTTTTGAAAAAGGTCAGAAATTCAAAGGCTTTCAGAGGCCCAGGGATTTTTTGAAAAAAGTCTGAAATTCAAAGGCTTTCAGAGGCCCGGGGTTTTTGAAAAAGATCTGAAATTCAAAGGCTTTCAGAGGCCCAAGGACTTTTTCTCCAGAAATTTTGTTTCACATTTTTATTATTTTTTTTTGTTTGTTTTTTTTTTTTGAAGCATTTTGTTCAAACTCATTTCCCTTTATCATCATTTAAAGGTTAAAAGAAGAAGATTCAGTAGGAAAAAACTGTTTAAAAATTATTTTTCCGCGAAAATCGCATATACAGTACGGTCTGGCCGTGCCCACACTTAAATTGCGAGCGAGCCGTGACCGTATAGCTAACACGGGCGAGCCCAGCCCGTATTTTAAATGCGGTTTACGGAGTTTTTTTCTGTTTTTTCAGTTTTTACATGGTTTGACCACTTTGATTGCACATCCAAACATACGGTTCACCCTTGCAAGGCTTCTAAACTGTCCCAAAGTGGGCTTTGACCTATTTGCAAAAATACATGCTTAGGAGGGCACATGTTCCCTCCAAATTAGCCACCCTCCTCAAGAATTTGGTTGCCTCTCGTATGAACATTGGGTAGGATTAATTCTAAACAGAGTTAAAAACTCTTCCTATGGGCTACACAAATCTTAAAATACAGAACTTATTGGGAACAGTTTCATCCCAAACAGATGGACACCATGACACCCATATGACATGAAAATAATGCAAAAGTTAAGGTTACCTTGTTTACTTTCAATATGGCATCCGGATTATGCCTTGGCTTGTGAACCATGCAAACGGCCTTCCCACAATTACAAACCCATATCCCCACGTAATTGTGTACTTTAGCCAAAAACGTGTATCTCCACCTTCAAGCGTAGGGGCTTTGGGTTTTGGCTTAATGGCAACTTAGCACTCAAGCCTAATGATGACCAGAATCGAATCACAGATCCACATTGTCATCACATCATTAGCCCAAAGTTCTAAGGTGAATGTTTTCATTTTCACTTTCCGAAGTATCGACCTTGTTGCGCCAAGCTACACACATTCGGGTTCAACTTCCTATAAGTTATAGGTAGGCTGTGTAAAAAAAATAAAATGTGCACAATGCATATGTAAAATTTGGGTACATTCACAACGTCCCAAACCCTTGCCACTCTTTTCGTAGCCATGCATATACAAACCAAGGCATAATAGGAAAGCACATTTAATGCAAACAGATACAAGGAAACAAAGTAATCCTATAGCACCTAAAACATGCTCACAAGAATCACCCAAACATGTAAACATATGATCATGTTATACAACCCAAAATACATCATGGAGAACATGCTGAAAATTAAAGCATGCTATTATTAAAATACAGCAAGAAATCAGCATGGTTTAGTAAAACGAACCTCCCCTACACATGTTTCTAGAAACAATCATATACATCAAAATTAAGCATGTTTCTACCCCCATGAATTCTTAAGCAATAATTCAGATTTAAAACATACCAAGCATGCTTAAGAACTCCAAATAGCAAGCAAACCAATAAAACAAAAACATGCTAAAACATACAAAATAGCAAGCAAAATCAAAACATCAAAAACATGAACAAATACACTAGAAGGCTGAAATCCACAAGTCCCCAGCAGAGTCGCCAATTGTGAGACATGGAAAAATCAATTCAATGACTTCCTAATCATCACACGGGATTGATTAAAAAGAAAAAGTCGCCACCATTCTGTTTAGGTGTGAATGGACACCAAAATATCAAATAAGCATAAAAAGGCAAATTTAGGGTAAAAATAACCCTATTAAAAAAACAACCAGAGATGGGTAAGGAGATTAGGTTATGAACAGGGGAAGGTGTTAGGTACCCCTATTCATCCACACAAGGTGGTTACCAGGAATTGTTCATATTAAAAAAATAAAGAAGGCTTGCTATAAAAATCATAAAAAATCACAAAAAAGACAAAAGTGTATGGTTTTTTTGATACGAATAGCCTGATCGATTCAGAACTTTCAAATATGATCATACCATTCCTAGGGTTTCATAGTTAAAATAAAATTGAGATAAAATCAGATAAAACCAATCCAAAGTGAAAACTTCAAAAATCTGGCTTCAAGTTAAATTTTGGAAATCTAGAAAAATATGATTTTTATGAAATATTGCAGAATTGAACTTGAACCCTCCAGGATATAGATATAGCCCATATTTCACATTAGATCAAGAAATCAAAACCAAAAATACCCACGTTGAAAAACATCAAAAGGGGAGAACTTAGACCGTAGGGTCTTCTCTTAAAAGTGAAAAAGGACTCAAAAACCATCTCATGAAGCCCTAGAAGTTACTTTTAGGCTTCTGAATCTAGATCTATCATATTGATCATGATAGATCCAGGATCTTAGCCTAATATCACAACAATCATGAAAACAGTGTTGTAGGTGCAAATATGTGGAAAATCCAAATCTTTGCAAAAAGATGGGATCTCATGCTATAAATATCATGGATTCATAGGATTCATTCAAATTCAAAATTAAAACATGATCAGGATATCAAAAGCAATCACATCTCACGAATTAGAGCACATGGGGGTCTACCCTACGGATCCACCTGTTCTCTTTTCCCCTAGATCTCTCTTCACGTTTTACGGCTAGAGAGATTCTTGAGGTACTTGGAGGCAGGTTTAGGAATACAAGATAAAAGGAGGCCTTATTCTACAACAATGGAGAAGATCCTATTACTTCTAGAATTGAAGACAGAAAATAAAAGGGAAAATGGACTTACCTGGATTGAGCAAGCAGAGCAGCAGGGATTCCTCTCTTTTCTTGGAGCTCTTGAGACTTCAAATTTTCGTGGCCCTTTGCTTAAGGATCTCATCTTTATTTATAAGCAAACCCAGGGGTATGGCTGGTCCAGAGGGATATATCATGATCCACCAGATTGGATTGAAAATAAGGATAATGCCCATCCATGGCCAACAAGGATAATTCGAATAAATAAATAAATAAATTCAATCATCTAGAAAGATATTTGAATGCAGATAAGGCTCAGAAATCGAGCAAAGATAAAATTCGTACAAATCTCTTGTGCCCGTATATACATTGCAGACAAGTCGTGTCTGCATTCTTATTACGGGCACTGCATGTCCATGTACAAAATTCGGGTGCGACTAGTCCGCTTATATAATATGGGCACCGCTTAAATGATTATATTTTATGCATTTTTGACCTGTTTCAAATCTCAATTACATATTTTCAATTATTTTTTCATTTTGTAGTGCAATTTGGGGTGTCTACAGGAACTAACGGAATTTAATTTGGTATTAAAACTAATAATTTGGAACAATGAATTCAAATAGGTGTCTTAAAGGTCAAGGTTTTGGAAATAGTGGATTAGATTAAGTTAAACATGAATTTGGGGATTAGAACCAACTCTTAAGTTTCAATATGGGTTTGTGTGATCTGCTGAAAGTGAAGAATAACAGAAATTACAAAATGTAATACCTTAGGTGTTAAATACAAAAGTTGGGCATTAACAAGTAATTTAATTAGGAAAGTTTTAGTCAAGTCATAGGAATCTTATTTTTGCTCGTGAATGTGAACTATAACTTGTCTAAACTTTTAATAATTATGTTTTGGATGCGTCAATATTTATGGAATCTGGTTTGGAGATTTATTCATGGTTTTGATTGTGTTTTCTCAACGGGATCGATTTCGGGTTAAGAAGATTGAGACATGTATATCTCTTGAAATTGAGTTATAATATTTGCATATGAATTGGTAATCAATTGTAAATAGAATAAATTGTAATACATGTGAGTTGTGTCTAGTGGGCATAGCTATATATGGATCCATAGGCTAAGCTAGATAGTGGAGAAGTATTTATTTGGGTTGATTACTCATATTTTGCGCTCGCGCTTCCTTTGCAAGTTAGTTTGCATTTGGGAGGGGGGTGTTCATGTCTATAGGGTCTCATTTCATGTTTGTGTTGCTGGTGAGTACCTTGCATGTGAGGATAAGCAGCCATCTCCATGTATTGATTCAGGTGCTGCATGCTGGTGGTACATACCAAACTCCATATTTCAGTTTTTGTGTTGTTGGTACTTGAGTTTCATGCGCAATAAGTTGATGACTAGGCCTCTTATTGTCAGATTGAGATTCATGTTTGAGGATTTACTAGCTTTGCTCATAAGTCGCATGGTGGCGTAGTGAATGAAGAGTGTCTATTCAAAGGCTTATTTTGCTTCATGAGTCCTGTGATGTCGCATGTGGTGTTTTGTGTATTTTATCATATATGTTGAAATTGTTTACATGGACTTGAATTATTGCTTTTGCTTCGATTTATCATTATACCTCATGACTATTTCATCAATAGACTATTCAATTGCATGCACCTTGCTACTTGTTGAGATTTATATCTCACTCCGGTTTTTAGGTATGCTTGGAGAGATCGTCAAGTTTGGGGTAGTGTACTCATGGGTAGAATTGTGGTCATTACCATAGAACACATTCAGAATAAAGAGATTCTTATTGTAAACTAATTTGATTAAATTGAATTAAATATGCTATGCTTCGAAATGTACTTTGATATAATTAAAAGTTTTAAATTCCGCATAAATTTTATTTTGTTCTAACTCAATTTATACTAACACTCCGGGTTTGGTTGTTGAACCGAATTTGGGGCATTACAATGTCCTTCCCAATATTGATTTCCTTTTTTTTTTTTTGTCTCTATTTTGATACAAAACTCACTATCAAATCTCCAAACTAGACACTCAAAATTTTGTATTTGGATATAGAGGTATAAGGGTCACTAAATGGGACTGGATAATAAGGTTATCTTAACATCATATACCTCATAGTCATAAGACTAGTTAATAGTACTTGGTTAATGTGAAACCCCAGATTTCAATACCATTAGCACACCTTAAACAGTAACTTATTGTGTAGGTGAAGCTGGGGAAGCCCAGACTTGAAGCCGACCAAGTGGCTAAGTCCAGGCTCGTCAGTAGCTTATGAAGGTCAAACTTCCTTCATTTGAGTAATTTTAGGATTTCCAAGTTATTTATTAATGTGGGGGAAAATGGCTAAGTGTCTGTTGTGTGCAACTAGGTGGAGTGGCAAAGTTGTAGTTCTTGTGTCTTGTGAGAGGAGTTGCTTAAGTGAAAAAAAAAGGGAAAAGAAAGAAGCCCCATTCATGAGCCACCCGACCCCTCTCTCTCTTTCCCTTCTTCATTTCCTTCTTCTCTCCCACTCTCATCTCTTCATCTTTTCCTCATTTTCTTCTTCTCATCACATTCTCATCCTTCGTTGAAGTCCATTGGGGAGATCTTTATGTAAGCACCTTATTTTTGCACCCTTGGAAGTGCTGAAAATAAAAACCCTGGCAGAAAGTCAAACCCCAAGGGGACAAGAAGTTGACTTTTTGATCAAGTGAAATTTGACTACCTTGCCCTATACCATTGGATAGGGAATCCTGACACAAGTCCAACGCAACTGAGTTTGCTGGAATCGGAGTCCGGATGAAGGTTCTGTGGGCGGTCAAACTTGAGGGAAGGCCAAAAGTTGACTTTTCTCGGAATCCGTGCCAAGTGTTTAGCCCCATGTCATTAAATAGAGGGCCCCGATACGAGTTTAACACAATTGAGTTTGCTCAAATCGGAGTTCAGATGAAGGAGATATGAGCTGTCGAAGTTTCCGAGCAGCAAAACCAGAAACTGCACACGTGGCGCAAGAACTGCGCACGTGGCGACCAACGCAGCAAAATATCTCGGGGACTAAATCTTAAATATCAAGATTTCGTACGGGCGATCCGTAGATATCAAAAAGGGTCAAATTGGTCGAGTCGGTCAAATCGGTCAAGTCGAAGGGCAAATCCGTAATTGTTCGATTTGTATCCGGTCACATATACCGGATACACTGCCTATCCTTCATGGCCGGACTTGAAGACTGGATACATATAGGTGTTCGCGCGAAATTCGCGCCACTTGGCCGACAGATTCGCGGCGGCATTTAATTTCCAAATGATTGTGTTTGTATCCGGACTTGAAGACCGGATACAAAGGAGCCTTAGTGTATCCGGTCTTGAAGACCGGATACACATAGGGCATAGTGTATCCGGCCTGAGTTGCCGGATACATTATTTTTTCTATAAAAAGCAAACCAGCAGCTCATTTCGGGGGTTGGCATTATTTTTGCTGCTTCCACCTCTCCTCCCTCAGACCACCTGCCCCGAAATCTCCTCTTCCAGCCCCTCTTAGGCTCCTTAAACCCTTCAACCTTAGGTCAAGGCCCTCCTACCCCCCTCCTTCCTTCTTCTTCTCCATCTTCATCCCACCAAGAAGGAGCCAAGCGGTTGCTGCTGTGGAGAGGGACTGCTCCAACCTGTGTTTGTGCTTCAAGAAGAAGACTACACACTGCAAAGGGGTTTCAAAACCCCTAGGTATTCTTCCTTGATACATTTCATTCAACATATATTGAATTGAGCATCTCTTGAGCATGATATAGTATTCTTGTCTAAGCATGTTTCACATGGCTTATCTTGGTTATTTTGTGTGCATGGGGGAGCATATTCCTCCATTGTGATCATCCATCTGATGTATCCCATATTTAAACCCCCCTTCTCATCCTTTCTTTACTGTTTGTGTTGGTTATTAGTAGGCTTGCGATCTTTTTCATAACCATGATGTATGCTTAGACAATATGATAGGTTTGTGCATGCTTGAATGACCATGATCCCTTCCCTCTTGGTTTAGCTTGCTGTTTTGATAGTTTCAACAAGCATGCTCCCCTTCCCCATGATTCCTCGCTATAGACACCCCAAAGGAGACCGAGAGAGGAGGTGATTCCTCATCACCTGAACTAATGTGGGCTCACACAGGAGCCCACACAGTCCCTGGAACACCCCAAGAAGCCCAAAAAACCCAACCCCAGTGCCAAAATCCGAAAAAAGGGGTTCTGGGTGTTGATCCGGTAACTCAGGCCGGATCAACATAAGCCTGTGTGTAGCAGGTAACAGATACCGGATACACAGTGACCTGTGTGTAACCGGTATCTCAGGCCGGCTACACTGCCAGAATGTGGTTTTTTGCCATTTTGTGATTTTGTGCAATATTTTGAATTGTTTGATCGAATCCGGGCGAACCAGTAGGGTTTCTGGGTCACCCGGAAACCCAAGGTGGGCCATGGACCGACCCGGTCCAAATCGATTCCTGGTGGGCCTTCCAACAGGGCCTACCAAGCCCGACTAATTTATTCATGCTTAACTAAGAGAAATAAGAGATTTGAGTGGGCCAGACCACTTGAGGCCCACCCGAGCCCTATTTGGGCCATGCATGCTTAAAGTAGATTGTGGTTTGGCCGAGACCACGGGCTGGGCCTGTCGGGCCCACTAAGCCCATTAAACCAAGGTTAGGGTGTCAAAACCCTAATTCAAGAAGTCTTGGGTTTTTCAAAGCCCAAGCCCAGGTAAAGGGCCTCAAGCCCAATACCTGGCCCACTTTGGTGAATTTTAATAAAAGATAAATTAAATCATTTGGCAACCAGGGTGAGGCCCACTCAAGGGCCCACAAACAGTCCCGGCCCACTTGTGCATAGAAATCATTTAAATAATCATACTGGAATTCTAATAAAATCAATTCACTTGAACCAAAGCCCAAAGGGCCTCTCAGGCTAGACTGAGGCCCACAAGGGACACGTGGGCTCCACCAAGCCCACCAAGGAATCCACGGGCCTTCAAACGGGGCCCGCCCATGCAGACTCATCTCACTTTAAGCTAAAGAAGATAAAATTAAGTAAAGGGACCCACACCACTTTGGCGGTCCCGCCAGACTTAACTAAATTGAATGCTGGATTAGGAATCGGGTGAGCGAGAGACCAACTGAATTGACTCAAACCAGGGAAACTTATGGGACCCGCCACTTGACGGGGTGGACTGGGGTGTCTACGGACTTCCCCAGACCGCAACCGAGAGCCTACTTAGAATCTCAAAGCCGCAGACCAAAAGCCTTAGCAGAAGAACTTAGGCACCCAGGTGTCTGCCTGCACCCCATCAGGCAGTGGCAACTCCAAACAAACCCCGAGGCACGCATCGCTTTGCGTGCGCCTCGCCGTGCGACCAAAATCGGGTGCGCACACTTTACAAGAAAGGAAAGAAGGAGAAGTCATTTTCATTTGGGTTAGCTTGGAGATTTGAGGAGCAGCAACCAAAGAGCCAAGGAGGTGCTGGTCGTGGCTTGGAATATGAGCTAGAAGGTTTGCTTAGTTGCTTAGAAGAGGTAAGCAACACCACCCTAACCTAGATTTTATTTTTGGCCATTTTCGTATGAAATAGGTATGAGTTAGGGTTTGAATGTGAAATTGTGTATCCTTGCAAATAGGAGGGATTTTTGTCGGGGGTTTTGTAAGAAATAGGTAACTACACATGCTAGAATCAATTTAGAGCCTAAAAATCATAGAAAGTAGTGAGAATTGAAAACCCTAGCAAAATCACACAAGTTCGGATTTTCATGACTTGTAGAAGTTCCAGGCACCCGAACCATCGCTCGAGCACAACTTCGGGCGGCCTGTTAAGATTTTGGTCCAAGGCATGGCTGCTCGCTACCACTCGAGCGCTGGTGCAAGCGACCTACTTGAGATATAGAAACCCGAGAGCAATTTTTGGGCGCTAGAAGCAGGCTCGAGCGACCTGAGTAATTTTCCCAAATTTTGGATTTTTTAGCCCAGATCAAACTACAGAATGTTTTTATTGGAATCCAACCCATGTATAAGTAGGAGTTAGGTGTCTAGGAAGTGTTCCAACTGGAGTTATCACCAAATTCCAAATAACAAGGATTTTGGGTAAGTTTTGCTAAAGTAGGTTTTATAGAGAGAGTTTAAGTTCCAGATTTTTATAGAAGATGGCTACTTTGATTCTACCACTTAGAACACCTTCCAAATAACTCTTGGAAGTAGAAAATAAGAACCAAAACCAAGTTGTGCATGTTTCCCAAGAATTGAGGCTTAAGTTGCCAAGTAAGCCATGAATTGAAAGGTTTTTCTGTTGAAATTGAAATTGTTAATATTTGATTATCTTGGTAAGCATGCAATTTATTTTAGGGCATTGGCCCATTTGTTTAGCATGTTGTATATTGTGATCATGATATGGAAAGGGCATTGGCCCAATTATTGATGTATTATATGAAGGGTATTGGCCCGTGTTGAATTGCATGTGATTTATTTAGGGTATTGGCCCATTTGTTTAGCATGCCATATATTGTTAATATGATATGAAGAGTGCAATGGCCGAATTGAATTGTATGACATGAAGGGCATTGGCCCAATTGATAGCCTGTGGTATGATTGGTAGCTGTGGGTAGTGTGTACGGTTCACATCAATTGAGGGTAGTGAACCATTGTTCACCTCAATTTGGGGGTAGTGAACTAGCATCCTCAACAACAGTAAGTCTTGGTGGGTAGTTTGTGCGGTTTATCTCAGTTGGGGGTAGGGGACCATTGTTCACCCTAACTTGGAGATAGAGAACTAGCACCCTCCACGCCAGCTTGGAAATATGAGATGTCTAATATCCACGCCAGCTTGGAAATATGAGATGTTTAATATGATGAACAATGAATATGCTTGTTATGAATAGATAACCTGTACACCTACGCACATGTATGCACTTATTGTATGACACTAAGTTGCCGTTGTTTTCACAATATTTCAACTAACCACATGTCATGGTTTGATCGAATGATATCTGTATAAACTGCGTTTTCACCGAGTATGTATGTGTTGCTTACTGAGACATTCATCTCACAGTTGCTTTATCATCTTATTTTCAGATCCGTCAACATCCGGTGTGAAGGACCGGACTGGGGATAGAGGCAAAGAAAAGGCAATTGGATACAAAGAGGAAGACTACTATAGGCCTATTTAGGATTTGATCTCTATTGTACATGTTAGTTATATTTTGGACATGTAACCTTTATAATTGAGAGGAGTGATTAGTCACCCACCATTTTGTATAACCATAGTAATTTTGTAAATAACTTTGTAGTCCATGTGACTTGTTAGATTTCTTTTATACAAATACACACTTGATACACATAAGCATGAATTGTATATCACTTCTACTTGTCTTAGGAAAAAGTTTTCAAATTATCTGCATTTAATTAGGTCGAAAGACCAACCCATCACGGCCAGGGACGGGGGGATGCCTTGGAGGGGCACTGGTTCATGGTCGCGACAGTTAAGGCTTTGGTGTTTCTGCCGTTGCCCTATACCCTTTTCTGCACAGGGTTGACTTTACTGGGGATGCCTTGGAGGGGCAGACCTGGTTCATGGTCGTGACAGTTAAGGCTGTGTTGTTTCAGCCATTGCCCTGTACCCTTTTCGGCACAGGGTTGACTTTACTAGCCACGGTGTTTACCTATAGGGTTATCCAATAATGATGCAAATATAGCAACAACAACAAAACAAAACAAAAATCTGTTATCAACAATA
Source organism: Buxus sempervirens (assembly GCA_947561395.2). Lineage (NCBI taxonomy): Eukaryota > Viridiplantae > Streptophyta > Magnoliopsida > Buxales > Buxaceae > Buxus > Buxus sempervirens. The sequence continues at coordinate 8,198,481 of OX387195.1, forward strand.
AAATGAATAACAAATATTCATAGATTTGTCAAAACAATTTAAAACTAATAAACACAATACATGCAATTTATAATAATCAAATTACCAGATTGGAAATGAAGCCAAATTAAATTGGTTTTACTCTAAAGTCTCTTACATCCCTACATAGAAGTTATGGGAGATCATATCATCCTTGATTTTACAAAATCCAAGCCAAATTAAAACAATACCACATGGCATAAGTGGGGATTTATGGTTTGCCACATCACCTCATAGACACTCCTCAAATTGCCATGTGGCACCGAATGAGACTGACTGATCAAAGTCAACTGTGATTTGACTAGTTTGGCCGTCCCCAAATGATTTACCAAAGAAATTGGTTTCATGAAAAGGAAAAAGAGGTTCCAGTGCCTGGACGTTTCAACTCCATTAAATTTTGCTCTTTTCAAGTTAGAGGCTCACAAGTATCTTTCTTTGACCCTTGTGTTCTCTCAGTCTTAAGCTAAACTCCAAAAAACGGATGTGCAAAGTGGACTCCCATATTTTTCCTTTATATCCCTGTGCCCCACATTTTCCCACCATAAGTTAAATAAAAAATCATAGAATTATAAATGCATCCCTTCATAGTACCAAAATAATAGTCTCTTCAGATCTGTTGTTTCTAATGTTTATGACCTTTCTATCAAGTGATAACAGAGAATACTTGAGAAGTTTGGCTTCCTTCTTTGCAATCTCTTGTACAAACCACATAGGAAATGAAGACGCCAGAAGGTTGCTCTCCTGAAGGATGCTCACTAGAAGGATGCTCTCCAGAGGGATGCTTGATAGAAAAAATGATTGACGTTATCACATGCAGCAGATTACAAGCTACCCGGAAGGATACTTGCTGAAAGATTACAACCTAACGATTGACATTATCGCCGGAATGATACTTGCTGGAAGGACGCTCTCCGAAAGGATGCGGGATTCTTTCTTCACAAGCTATCACACACAGCAGATTAAGGGAGGGTAGGAAATGCAAACAGAGAAGATTTCAACTCATGAAAATCTTCACTCTTGGTAAACGTGCAATTGCGTTGAGAAAGGGTTTGAAAAAAAATAATATTTTATTGCTTTTGAAAAGGCAGATAATGTCGTTTAAGTGGAGCATCGTCGTTTAAGTGGAGATCAAGATAGATCAACTCTCGAGACACATGGCCTTTGATAAGCATGCTTTAGAGGAATTGCAACTTAGAGGTGTCATAGAAGATTTCAACTCGGGATGGCATCAGTGGGTTATTCAAGGCACTAAAGTTCCTCTTTGGCTCTAGCATGACAGATTTTCTTTGGCTATTGGATCGAGCCTCATATAAACAAGCCAACCAAGGTTTAAAAACTCGGTATCGGGTTTGGTATCGGTCTAGCCCGATACCGAGTTGTATCAGCCGATACGTCCGATACCAAACCTGATACTGACCAATACCGACCGATACTAGATCGATACTGGCCGATACTGAGTTGTATCGCCTTATGGCGACACCGATACTTAAAACCTTGGAGCCAACCCAATTGCTTCACTCAAGGATTGAGGCCCAGCTACTTGTACATCAGTCCGAATGCCCTCTTTTAAACCACTAATGAAGCAACCCGATTGTTGCTCTTCAGATAGGGAACCTGCACGGCTTAATAACCTTCCAAACTCCAATTGATAATCCCTCACCGAACCCATTTGCCTTAAAACAATAGTCAAATCTCCAAAAAAAAATTTGGAATTTTGTAGGGCCAAAGCACACATGTAATTCCTTCTGAAGTCTTCCCCACCCAATGGATCCTTCCTTCTCCTTCAAGAGTTGGTACCACAATTGAACGTCACCCTCTAAGTTGTAAGCGGCTAATGGGACCTTCTCTTCTTCTGCCATGGCTTGAAAATCGAAAATTTGCTCCGCCCGACAAATCCATCCCATGGGGTCATTGGTTCCATCATATTGAGGAAAATTTAATTTAGTAACCCTTGGGATAGTAGATTCCCCCAATGTCATGGACCCTTTGCCCTTGTTACGGATTGATCCGGATCCTTCACGTCCCCCACCATCCATTCGTTCAGAGATGCTATAATATGTGATGTCATGGTATTAAACATGTGCTCCATGTGCTTCATCATTGGTTCTTCCCCGGATCGCATTTCCCACTGCAGATCTGCCTTCAGGGCCTGTTGACCGGTGCTTAGTGAGCCAACCTCACTTTCCAAATGCTCCAAACGGTGGTCAGACATGCCTAGCTCCGATACCAAGTTGCTACATGCCTTGGTGGATGAGTGCGTAACTAGTTTATGAACTGGGAAAGCGCCGATATCCGTCTTACATTGTTTCCCTATTTTGGAAACAAACACTATATTGGACACTTCGAGGGGTCCTGGTCCTCCTTTCTAGGGTGATTCGAGGTACCCTGGCCTCCTAACAGTAACACAAATTTGTTTAGAATAGTTGACGATCCTATATTCAATAGCTCATAGAGCTTAAACAGGCATTTAGCCTTAAAAAGATAAGTTGCGGAAAACAATTAAATCCCTATGTAATCCCTATGTAATCGAGATAATCTAGGAACAAAGATAAATCCTACTGTTGCAACTGATTTCTATGCATGAGAGGTTAGATAAGGTCCATCCTCTCTATTGAAAGACTAAAATAAAAGTCCTAAGATAACCATGATCAAGCCAATCCTTATCTTTGCATGCAACTTGCAATATGCCTTCATCCTTAATTATCTCTACCTTGGTTGCATGCTTTCAAGGCCTTCACGTGTCCTTATCAATTGCCATCCCTAAAATTTGAATTCCAGCAAACAAAGATCATGCCCAATTCCCTTTCCAATTCTCAGTCCAAATTCGTAGTTCAATTCCTTGTTAAACGTCAAATACATCCTTAAACAACCACCTATAGCATGAGATTCGTGGTAAAGGTGTAAGTAGGGCAGGTTGGGTTAAGTTGGGTTCTGATGAGTCAGGCTCAAGCTCAATCTAAAATTTACTAGCCCAAACTCACCCATGCATGGCCTTGTAACCCGAATCTATTACATCTAAACCCAACCAAAACATTATTATTTGAGTTAATTTTGGGTTTAGGTTGGCAAGAACAAAATGTAATTTTTTGAATGCTTCTTTTATTTTTTTTAGTATGAAAGCAAATGTTATCGCATTCATCTCTCTCTCTCTCTATATTACCTTATAAAAGAATGAGAACAACTCAAATTTTTGTTTGGTTGTTTGTCTCTTATCTAATATAATAAATATAACATATAGCGCATCGTATGCCACCCTCAACAATTATATTTTTTAAAATAATACTGAATAAGTTTTTTCCTATTATTTATAATTATTAAATAGTTATACCTTTTAAAAAAAATAAAGAACGAGTCATATTTTTTGTCTTTTAGCTGATATAATAAGTATAAAATATAGACATTGCCCGCAACCCCTCAAACGCAATATAAGAAAAATAATATAGATTAAGTTACTCTAGTATCTATAATTATAAAATAGCTATGCTTTTTTGAAAAAATTAAGAACGAGTGACATTTTATTGTTCATATAAAGTTTTTTCATAAAAATACTTTTAAAAGACATGTAAACTACTTATAAGGTTACAAAAGGTTTATAAGTTTTTTAAAGGCATTTGTTGATAAAATCCAATAAAATGAAACATGTTATCAATTATTTTCACATGGTAATAATAAATGTGGAGTTAAAGAAAGCATGAAATATTATAATTAAAGGCTTCTAAAAACAATAATGTTTGTTTCATCATTTCTCTGTTATAAGTCTTTTTATCAAGGTTTACAAGTCTTTTTAAGCGCATTTATGAAGAATCTCCTCATAATACCGTAAAATGATACCCGTTTGTAATTATATTAAAAAACTATTCATATCATAATATATATATCAACCAAATTTTTATAATTAGATATAAAAGGTTGAAACTTTTCAATTGCGTATTTTGAAGATAAATTTAGATTTGTATTTATTTATGTTACCTTAGAGGCCAATAAATTATATTCCGATGATTAAAGACGTTCAGGGTTTCCTACTTGCAAAAACTTATAATGGTCAATTTTTGTTTTGCAATTTTTTTATTCAGCATCGTTTTGCCGCAGTCATTACGAGGATCAGCAATCCAAAAATTGCAGCATTGATATTTGCTTGACGAAAGATGGCCAGTTTAATACACTACATGACACTTTCCATTGATTATTATTGGTGCTTTTATAATTTTTTTTTCACAAAGAGAGATTTATCTTTTGAATGGGGAAAAAAAATCAGTGGATGTATCTTGTTGCTATTAATTTGTTAATCTAGATCGCATTATCTTAGAAATCATTTCTTTTGCAAATGTAAGCTCGATTTTCTACTTGGTTAAGTGGATTATCATAAGCTGCAATGGGAGGGGTTGTTATTATATGGGTGCTTCCCTTATTTGTTGTTCTTTGTTTCATACCTTGTTTGCTACTTGCCTTACCTCCTTATTTATATTACTAGTCGGGCGCATGTGCAGTATTGCACATATGAAGAAAATGGTAAAAGAGCGAGGAAACAGTGTTGCAACTAACTATTAAGTTGTTTAAAAATTGAGACAAGTTTTGACTATTGTACCATTTTATTAATAAATCTTCACAATGATGTGTAAGGGCTGTTTTGGAAAGTATCACATTTTGCTTGGTGCAAACCCTGGGGGGTGCCTCGCATTATATATAATATAGATAGGCAAATCTATTATTAAGACATTTTACTCTTGTATTCCTTTATGATTTTTCAATATGTTTGCACATATGAAAGATACTCTTCGAGTCTTGCAAAGGTTCTTCTTCAATCCCATACTTTTCTTAACATTTAGTAACAACTGAACACAGCTCAATGTTTCGAATTTATTTAACTAAATATGACAGAATAGGCAAAACCACATATTGTAACCTACTCAATGCTTATGGCAAATGTATCCATTGCCTACTTATGATTAAATGTAAAATCTTGAATTTTAGGAAATAATAATATAATTGTAAATCTAAATATTAGGAGAAATAAAATAAATAAATTTGAAATATTGGAGGATAAATATTTAATCTAAGTATTTGGGAGATTGAAATTATAATCCATACTCATATTATGAAGAGAAATAATGAGGATATTAAATCTGTAAATTTTGAAATAAATCTAATGGTTAAATATAGTATAATAAATAAAGGGTATTTTAGTCTTTTTCCAATGTCCAATTACTAAATTAATTAAATAAATAATTATTAGAATTGAAATAATCAATTAGATTTATGTTGGATTAAACTTGGATTTAAATAGACAAATTTATAGCTTAAAAAATGAGAAAATGACCTAATAGTAATTATACTTAATTAAGGGCCTTAAATTTGAGGGTAAGAGGAGTTTTGGGGTGTTTTAGTAATATTTTAAAATAAGGAATTAAATTAACACAAAAAATAAAGAAAAATGGAAGTTTCTTATAAATTAGATTTAAGAGAAAAGAATTAGGAGAATTGTGATGAAATAGGGAAGTTTTCCAAATAGAATTAGGAATCCTAATTGGATGAGTATAAAAGGAAGGAATTAGGGAAAATTTGGGGTATCCATTAATTCAAACATGTGGAGAAAAGAGGAGAGCAAAGTGGTGCACACGACTGGAAAAATAGAGAGAGAAAAATAAAAAGAGAATAAAATACTTCAGAGAAAAAGAGAAGTTGCACAAATTTCTGATTAGCAACTATCAAATGGTGGTTCTTCAATGTGAACGGTGAAGATCGTGTTTGAAATCCTTAGAGTTGTGCGAAAATTTTAGAAAATTGGCTATATACCTTGAGGTTTATTGGAAAAGAAGGATTTCACTTTCTTAAAGAAAGTAGTAACACCCTTTTTCGTTTAATCATATTCCGCTCCCATTTGCAAGATCTATTCACACCTTCCGGTTTATTTGTTGCGGTTGCTACCGTATTGGTACGTTAACATTACAAAACCAAGTTGAAAATACCTTTGCGGTAGAAAACATAGCCACGCCTACAATCCTGAACTTAGAACTCCTGTATTAACGATCAGTAGGTCGTTCAGGGCTGATAGATCAGTAAGACTTGCATCAATGTAGTGGCTTCAAGGCCACAAACCCATAATGGAACTCCCAATTACAGCGTGCCTGAACTGTTTATATACATTAATTGCATTAGCAACTGGTCAAGGGACGTTCTGGTAAAACCAAGTTTGAAGGTGCCTGCACGTTTTTGAGAAATAGAGCGACCAGAAGATCCCAAATGTGTTCATGAAAGAAGAAAACATGACATTCCAAAATTGCTCATTGAAAGAATGGCAGCCATGAGCAACTTGTTCCATTCGACATAGGCTTCGTAAAACCCTCACCATTAAACACAACACGGACTTAGCTTTATGCTCAAAACTGATTAAAACCAATTTCACAGTGATCACTCAAGTCTCCAAAGAAGGAACACCTACAAATGCATAATCATATGGACTGAAAACATTACAACAGAGGTAGGTCATTATATAAACAGATATCATCAAGTTGAGCAAAGTGTTACCTAATAAGTTGAGCTGATACAATTATGCAAATAACAAAGACATTCCTACTCAAATTCAGAAATACCATATTTATAAGTTATAAACAAGTAAGAAGCCCATGCCGGTAGGATCGAGCCAGATTAGATCGTTCCACGGCCCATTGTCTGTTCTGCTGGAGGTATCATAAGCACGATTGGTCGACCACTGAATCCAGGATGAGGCAATCTTCGGCGGAGCTCTCGCCCTTCCTGGCAGAGTGAGCACGGATGGCAGAAAAAGTGCGTTGCAAAATCACATGCCATCTCACACTGCTCAAGTTGCTCCTCATCCTCTATGAGGCTTCCGCAGCACCCACATGATCTAGAAAATGCCTCAAAACTACCCTGCTCATACACATAAAGAGCTGATTAACCCACTTAACTTTGTAAATTCCTTCAGCAAAAGCAAAAAAATGAAGATTTTCTCCTACTTAGAAGAGGATAAATATTACACCCAACTGTATACACTTAAACAAACTTCATACTACCAATGCTCTGTCATCCCACACCACTATAACGTCCTAACCATGAATTGATATAATGTTTTAAAACCTTTGCATCCCACAACACAATGCTAACCACATAGCACCAACACAAGTACTAAACCATCACCCAACCAAATAACACATCAAAAGCACAATATTTATCTTTAAGCAAACCAAACCCCATCTTTGTTCATACGCTATAAGGATCTTAAATAGATTAATTCTATTTAAAAAAAAAATCTGAACATCTCTACACAAGTAATAATCCCTTCGTAAATTGACCACATGATTCTTCCATCAAAGAACAAAAATCACACTTTAACATTCTTAGGAAAAAACCTAAATAATCAAACATGGATTCTAGTCATTGCGTATGATATCAATCAAAAAAAATCACATATTATATCCCATCAAACATACAACAAAGAAATAACAAATCCAAGAGAACTTAGTGCAAATAAGTATAAAGGGTTTATTAATCCCACTTACTTTGAACTAGAACACCCAAAAGATTAAGATTCCCCTTACTTCTTCTCAAAAGCTTTAGCAGTAGCACCTCTTTTTGCACAAAAAGAAATAGGGATTAGGTTGCTAATTCCACCCTTTTTATCCTAATCAACCTTCATTAAGAATGAATAAAATTGCCATTCATTTCACAAGATCAAACAAAAATATAAAATATTATATGGTGGGTACTCAAGCACCAAACCCCCATATGGAAACCAATCAAACCATGGCAAATAAAATACTATAGACTTGTCAAAGTATGACCTTATTAATTGTCTAAAACACTTGACCGAAGCCTTACTTTCTCCCTACCTTATGGGAAGTTCGTCCTCGTAATTGGAATAAAATCAATAAGGGAAAACAATATAATAACATACCTATTATGAGAAGAGGTATCGATACTTATCTTTAACTTCCTCTTCTAATTCCCAAGTAGCTTATTCCTCTCCATGATTGCTCCAAAGCACTTTTACCAGTGAAATGGTCTTTTTTCTCATTACATGCTATTTCCTACCTATAATTTGAACTGGGACTTCCTTAAATGACACATCAGCTTTGAGTGGCAAGGATTGCCAATCCACCATTTGAGATGGATCCGGAAAAAATCTTTTCAACATAGATACGTGAAACACATTGTGAACTGAAGATAATTGAGTGGGCAAATACAATCAATATGCCGCTTTTCCAACTTTTTCCACAATCTCAAAGGGTCCTATGTAACGAGGTACTAGCTTTCCTTTCTTTCCAAATCTGAACACACCCCTTCATGGGAGTCACTTTCAAAAAACATAATCACTTCATAGAATTCCAGTTGCCTTCTCCGATCTGCATAATTCTTTTGACGGTCTTGTGCTATTTTCAATCTGTCTCTGATTACTTTAATCTTAGCTCGGTTTCCTATATCAAATCTGGTCCCAACACATCTATATCACCCAAGGTTTTACATTTAGCCCAAATTTCGCTAGGCATGTTCAGCGAAATTTCGGCGGCATGCCAAGAAGTCGAGGGATAAAGAATTCCCCACAATTTCCCCATTTTGGGGAAATATGGAGAAATTTTGGAAGATTTCGCCGGCATGCCGCCAATTGCACCCGCAAGGAAGGGAAAATGTTCTCAATCTAGGGAAATCTGGGGAAAATTTCCCAGATTTTGCCGACATGCCACTAGATTTTGCCAGATTCACTGGCATGGAAGGAAAAAGCTGCAAAAGGGCTTTTCCCCCTCCAATTTCGTGCCGCTACCCCCAAAAAAACAAACCTCAGCCCAACATAACAGAGATCTGCATAGTCTACCATAAAGTGATTCAAACGGTGTCATTCCAATGCTAGCTTGGTAACTATTGTTGTATGCAAACTCAACTAAAGGAATGTGATTTTCCCAGCTTCCTCTAAAGTCTAAGATCCTCAACATGTCTTCTAGCATTTGGTTCACTCTCTTTGTCCACCCATCAGTCTATGAGTAAAACGCAGTGCTAAAATCTAAATGCGCTCCCATAGCCTTGTGTAAGATGTTCCAAAATTTTGATGTAAACCTCGAGTCCCGATTTGAAACGATGGTTAGTGGCACTACATGGTATCAGACTATTCCACTTACATACAATTTTGCCAAGTCATTCATGCTAATTTGGAGTTAATAGACAAGAAATAAGTTTACTTAGTTAAGCTATCCACCACTATACAGATTGCTTCATGATTATTACGAGTGAAAGGCAAACCCGTAATAAAATCCATGGATATATTCTCCATTTCCAGGTTCCAATAGGTAATAGTTGAAGAAGTCTGGCTGGCTTTCAGTGGTCTACTTTCAGTTGCTAACAAATTGCACATCTAGATACAAATTCTGCCACATCCTTCTTCATATTTTCCCACCAATATGTGCTACGAATATCTCTATACATTTTATTACCTCCTGGTGTACTGTATACCTTGATTTATGAGCATCCCTCATGATTTCTTATCTTAATCCACCTTCACTTAGAACACATAATCTGCCCTTAAATCTAATGCTGCCATTTGAGTGAATAACTCAATCCGGTTTGGTTGCTACCAAAAACTGAAGTGTCTGATCTCCTTTTTGCTCTGCTATAATCCTTTCAATCAGTCTATTGCTGCATACTGAGTTTGGAAATCAAATTTTATGATAACTGAGATGGACACATCCCCAAATCTGAAACTAGTACTGCTAATATATCTCCCTAAACTGCAAGATGGTGCAAGGTTCTCCTTCTCTTTCGACTCAACGTGTTTGCCACTACATTGGCCTTCCCAAGGTGATACTGGATCGTAGAGTCATAGTCCTTGACTAACTCCATCCACCTATGCTGCCTCATATTTAACTCTTTTTGTGAAAATATATACTTCAAACTCTTGTGGTCTGAAAATAGCTCAAACTTCTCTCCATATAAATAATGCCTCCATATTTTAAAAGCAAACACCACAACAACAATTCCAAATCATGAGTTGGGTAGTTAAGCTCATGTGGTTTTTAGCTATCAGGATGCATAGGCTACTACCTTTCTTTCCTCAATCAAAACACATTCTAAGTCCTGATGTGAAGCATCTGTATATACTGTAAAGCTTTTCTCACTCACAAGCCATATCAAGACTACTGCTGAAATCAATCTTGTCTTCAATTCTGTGAAAGCCTTTTTCACAAGCATCAGACTACAAAAAATTTTCCCCCTTTCTGGTTAACTTGGTCAATGGAGAAGCTATTTTAAAAAATCCCTCAATGAACCTCCTGTAGTAACTAGCCAATCCAAGAAAACTTCTAACTTCTCTTACCGTTTGGGCTATTCCCATTTCACAACTGCCTCTATCTTTGAAGGATCAACTTACACCCCTTCACTTGATACCACATGACCCAAAAACTGCACTTCCTCTTTCCAAAATTCAAATTTTGAAAGCTTGACATACAACCGATGCTGCTTTGACATCTACAAAAACATTCTCAAATGCTTCATATGTTCTTCCTTAGACTTTGAATAGATGAATATGTCATCCACAAAAATAACAACAAACTGATCTATCAAAGTCCTGAAGACTGTTTGCATAAAATCCATAAAAGATACTAATGTGTTGGTAAGTCCAAATGGCGGCATCACCACAAATTCATAATGGTCATACCTAGTCCTAAAAGCAATCTTAGGTATGTCCTCCTCCATTATTCTTAATAGTGATAGCTTGACCTAGGTCAATCTTGGAAAAATACCTTGCACCCTTCACTGGCCAAATAGGTCATCAATTCTGGGTAACGGGTACTTGTTCTTTACCATCACATTATTTAGTTTCTTATGGTCCACGCACAACCTTAGAGAACCATCCTTCTTTTTAACAAATAAGACAGTTGCTCCCCAAGGTGATGAACTAGGCCTAATGAATCCAGATTTCAACAACCCATCCATCTCATCCTTCAACCCCTCCATCTTAGCAGGTTCCACTCGGCAAGTGGCCAAAGATATTATAACGGTCTTAGTACCGTCATATATAAATGAAGGTCTCCCAAGAAGTTGGAAAGTTACTATCTTAGTGTAACAATCCAAACTGACATGAAAAGCTGCCAAAAAGTCCATGCCAAATATAACATCAAACTCCCCCATTTCTGGAACAAGCAAATCAGCGCTCAATATTTCATCCCCAACCCCAAGCTCACAGGACTTGCAAACTCTTCTCAGACTACCAGAGTATCCCAGGGGATTACTAACAACCACAACACAATCCAAGGATGCAGGAACCAAACCCAAGCGTTCCACACAAGACACAAAAATGAATGGCATAGATGCTCCAGAATCAAACAACATAGAAACAGGCATATGAAACAGTAGCAAGACACCTTCTACCATAGAATGGGAAGCATTGATATCCTTCATAGCTAAAGAGGACACTCTGCCTGGAGGTGGTGGAGGTAATAAAGTTGGAGCATTGCCTCCATAACGAGGCTGATATGAGTTCTCCTTCCTTGGCTTCTTGCAATTCTTGCTAATATGACCGACACCTCCACAATTGAAGCACTTTGGTGGTGGTGCGGATGAAACGGGAATAGCTTGAGTATAAGAAGCACCAGATGATGAATTCCCCTAACTCTTTTGTCTCTTGCCTTTAGATTGACCATCAGAATAAGAACCATAAGATTTCTTGCCCTTGCCTTTCTGTGTTTCTTGCTCCCTAGCCATCCAGTTTGCCTCCATATCCCTTTCAACCAATCAAGCCATGTTTTCCACATCAGCATATGTAGGAAGTCGAAGAGGTAGCACACGAGAACGAATAAGGGGCCTCGGTCCATTCTCAAACTTCCTAGCCTTGGACACATCATATACCACAGACTCAAGTGCAAAGCGGGAGAGCTAGGTGAACTGAGCCTCATACTCAACTGCATACATCATTCCCTACTTCAACTTGTGGAATTCAATAAACTTTTGTTGTTTGTAGCTCACAGGGAGATAAGGATCAAAGAACAATTTCTTGAAATTCTCCCACCTCATCAGCTCAGTATTCCTAGATCTCACCATCATCTCCCACCAAATATTAGCTTCCCCTTCAAGCATAAATGTGGCAAGCGAAAACTTGTCTCCGTTTGGGCACTTTATTCCACAAAATATCTTTTCCAATTTAGATACCCATTCCTGAGCCTCAATTTGGTTGGTAAAGCCCTTAAAAGCAAGTGGAGACAGATTCTTAAACTTTTGCAAGAGTGCTCCAAGCTCCTTAGCAGCAGCATTAGGATTGATGGGTGCTTTAATCTGTTGTGCTTGATTGCTCCTCATCACTTCAACCATGCTACCAAGAATACTCAAGATATCCTCCGATTGAGATGGGGGTAGCTGGCCCTCACCTAAGGATTCAGCCCCAGCGTAGGCAAATGAAGTTAGTCAAGGACTATAACTTTACAATCCAGTATCACCCTGGGAAGGCCAACATAGTGGCAAACGTGTTGAGTTGAAAGAAAAGGATAACCTTGTACCACTTGCAGTTCAAGGAGATATACTAGCAGGAGCAGTTTCAGATTTGGGATGTGTCCATCTCAGTTATCATAGAATTTAATTTCTAAACTCAATATACAACAAGAGATTGATTGAGAGGATTATAGCAGAGGAAAAATGAGATCAAACACTTCAGTTTTTAGTAGCAACCAGACCAGATTGAATTATTTACTCAGATGGCGGTTAGATTTAAGGACAGATTGTGTGTTCTAAGTGAAGGTGGATTAAGATAATAAATCATGAGAGAAGCTCATAAATCAAGGTATAAATTATACACAGGAGGTAATAAAATGTATAGGGATATCCATAAGATATATTGGTGGGAAAATATGAAGAATGATGTGGCCAAATTGTTATCTAGATGTGCAATTTGTCAACAACTGAAAGTAGACCACCAAAAGCTAGCCCGACTTCTTCAAACATTACCTATTGGAACCTGGAAATTGGAGAATATATCAATGGATTTTATTATGGGTTTGCCTTTCACTCATAATAATCATGAAGCAATCTAGATATTGGTGGATAGCTTAACCAAGTAAGTTCATTTCTTGTTTATTAATTCCAAATCAGCATGAATGACTTGGCAAAATTGTATGTAAGTGGAATAGTCTGATACCATGGAGTGCCACTAACCATCGTTTCAGATCAGGACTCTAGGTTTACATCAAAATTTTGGAACAGCTTACACAAGGCTACGGAAACTTGTTTAGATTTCAGCATTGTGCTCCACCCATAGACTGATGGGCAGACAAAGAGAGTGAACCAAGTGCTAGAAGACATGTTGAGGATCTTAGACTTTAGAGGAAGCTGGGAAAATCACATTCCTTTAGTTGAGTTTGTATACAACAATAGTTACCAAGCTAGCATTGGATTGACACGTTTGAAGCACTTTATGGCATACTATGCAGATCTCCGTTATGTTGGGCTAAGGTTGGTGATACAATTATGTTGGGACTAGATTTGATATAAGAAACTGCAGCTAAGATTAAAGTAATCAAAGACAGATTGAAAATAACACAAGACCACTAAAAGAATTATGCAGATAGGAGAAGGCAATTGGAATTCTATGAAGGGGATTATGCTTTTTTGAAAGTGTCTCCCATGAAGGGAGTGTTCAGATTTGGAAAGAAGGGAAAGCTAGCACCTCGCTACATTGGACCCTTTGAGATTATGAAAAAAGTTGGAAAAAAGTAGGATATAGATTGGATCTGCTTGCTCAATTATCTTCAGTTCACAATGTGTTTCACGTATCTATGTTGAGAAGATTTTCCCCGGATCCATCTCAGATTGTTGATTGGCAATCCTTGCCACTCAAAACTGATGTCTCTTATGAGGAAGTCCCAGTTCGAATTATAGATAGGAAAGAGCATGTAATGAGTAGAAAAACCATTTCACCGGTAAAGTTCTTTAGAGCAATCATGGAGAGGAAGAAGCTACTTGGGAATTAAAAGAGGAAGTTAAAGAAAAGTATCGATACCTCTTCTTAAAATAGGTATGTTACTGTATTGTTTTTCCTTATTGATTTTATTCCAATTTCGAGGACGAAATTCCCATAAGGTGGGGAGAATGTAAGGCCTCAGTCAAGTGTTTTAGACAATTAATAGGGTCATACTTTGACCAAGTCTTTAGTCTATTATTTGCCATGGTTTGATTGGTTTCCATATGGGGGTTTGGTGATTGAACACCCATCATATAATATTTTTAATAATAGAATTCATTGGTTCTGAAATCCTTTAGCGTATGAACAATGATAGGATTTGGTTTATTTTAAAAATTAATATTGTGCTTTTGATATGTTATTTGGTTGGGTGATGGTTTAGTACATGTGTTGATGGTATGTGGATAGCATTGTGTTGTGGATGCGAAGGATTTAAAACATTATACTAATTCATGGTTAGGACGTTATAGAGATATGGGATGACAAGGCATCGATAGTATTGTGTGTGCGGGTTGCAAAATGCATGATTATTGAAGTTCGTTTTAAGTGTATACAATGTTGTGTAATATTTATCCTCTTCTAAGCAGGTGAAAATCTTCTTTTTGTTGCTTTTGCTCAAGGATTTTATAAAGGTATGTGGGTTAATCAACTCTTTATGTGTATGTACATGATTTCTCCTAGTTTGATGATTGTAAACTTTATGAAAGGTGCTGTGTGATATGTAGACCCATTGGAGGTGGTTAATACTTTACCTAATCCATGGTATTCTAGAAAATGGTGAGCCTAGTGCTTTTCCCTAGGCAATTAATGTGGTTGGTTCCCTACAAGGTATTCACAACTACTTTGAAGGTTGGAATTCCTAGGGTTTGAATCCCTTAAATCGAAACAGTCGAGGACCTACGAGCCCTAAGGTTGCAATACCCTAAACGCCATATGAGTACTCGTGGGAATGCGAGAAAGTCTGATCCTTGTTGATCACTAAAGTGGGATCCAAGGGCATTTGATCTTAGCCATAAGTTGCATCGCTTTAGCAGCGTGCTTGATTGTAAAACCGTCTCGATGGGGAAGCCAAGTCATATTAATTGGTAATAATTGATATTATTTGAAAATAAATGGTGCAATGGAAATAAATTATAAAACTTCTTTTATATTCCAGTTTACCTGTATGCCATTGCATTTGCATGCTTGCGTGCTCATTCTCATGCTTGACCACCTTTTAATTGTTTAATTTATTATGACACCTCTTGTATTTAGTTGCATTACTACTAACTGTATCTCTGTTTATGTTATTCTTTTGATCTTACTTCTATTAGAAATGCATGTTCACTTATTATAAAATGAAAAATAATTATTATGCTATTGATTATGAAGGAAACCTTAGGTAAAACATAGAATAGCTACTTTTAATGATATATATATATATATATATAAGTAATGTATGTAATTATATTAAAGTAAGAAGGTGTAGCGCATTTAATCATATGAGGTGAATAGCCCTACATACAGAGTTATGCAACTCACCGATTACCATTTTGTAAGAAATAACCAGAATCGTGAAAACGGAAGAAAATGATATGGAAAAATATTTTGCTATAGTTTTTTACGTAAATAAAGAACTAATTATGTTTGATGTTAGTTTCCTTAATTAGGTTGTATAAACCATGACATTAGATAATAGTTTTAGTTTTGTTTATCTTTAAGATTTGGGATTTATGTAAATATTGAAAATTTTTATTTCCGTTGTACTCTGGATTTGGAGTTTTATGTATAAATGTGATCATTATATTGGAATGTGTGTAAACTGGTCACAGTTACGAACAAGGTCACCTTTGGTCCTCTAATTGAAATGAGAGTAGTTGCTCTGATACCAATCTGTCACGCTCCAAAATCCATATACTGTGTATAACGATACATATGTATCTAGTAAAATTGGGCAGAAGTTTTTCCTTCGTATTTTCTAGAGCAAGCCCGATGACTAGGAAGTTAGATAGATAGGTTGTACAAGACGGTTAAGCGCTAGAGATTTCCAATAGTGGCCAAAATAGTACCAGCAATACTGTTCCTAGCCATTGGATCAAGGATTCTAAGGTTAGATAGAGAGATTATATAAGAAGGAATCTCTCCAGAGATTCCTTTCTAGTTGGGGATGATAATGCTCAAGAGGCAATTGACATTACATCCCAGCGGTCATCTAACCGGACGAACTGCTTTTTTGAATATCTGGTTTTCTAACTTGTCGCGCAGATTGATATCTGCAACTCAGCCAATCATCTATAGCAATAGACACCGACTAGTCATGACAACAGTCATTGCCCGTCCATGAGTTGAAGATGGCCAAGTAGGGCTTTTGTACGATGACTCCTAAGGCAAGGAGAGTTGCCCAATTTGACAGCGGGCACGAGTTAACGGCAAGCAAGATACGCATTTTATCCATGAAGGTGTGTGCACTAGGTCTGACATTGCCTATGTTATTGATTTGTTGTGCCTAGCCTTATCTGCATTTAGATAAGAACGTGAGGATCCGCTATTTTTGGCTTGAAAGAAAATCCTTTACATTTTCAAAACGCAACAACTCTGCAGCCATTGCATGGTGGAAGTATCTCAATCGAACTTCATCGATGGCTGCAATAAAGCAGCAAACAATTTCAAATCCATCGTTGTGTAGTAATTGGTTTCACAGAAGGAGATAAAACATTTATTTCTGAGGCAGAGTTGAGGTTTGTGCAATGTAATTAGCATTTTGGCTTATGGTGTTAAAAGGAACATCTTTGATCTTGTTTCAGCTTTTCCTTCAATTTACTATGCTTCCAAGAATTATTGATTGTCAATAATTATTAATTTTCACAATTCTCGAAAAAAAAAATACTGTCATCTTAAATCTTCATATCATCATCATCATCACTTGATATTTGTGTAAGAAAAAATTTTAAAACATTTTCCATGTTACATCCAAAGACTTGGAAAAGGAAAAAAAAAAAGAAGGAAAACTTTTTCTTAGAAAAAAAAATTTTTTTATCGGTAATGAAAAATTATATTAAAAAGAAGCTGAAAACAGGATACATTGCTGTACACCAAAGGTGTACATAATCCTCATCCCCTCCCCATCCTCTACAAGTCATCGAAATCCTCACACATTAATACATCATGACATTTCAATCCCTTACAAGATTCCACAGCAGACGCCCAATATAGGATAAAACTAAGTGAGTATTTGAAAAGAGCATCCCAAGATCTTTCCTTATTCTCAAAGATTCTGTTATTTCGTTCCTTCCAAACTGCCCACATCACTGCCCCCGGTGTTAGCCTCCAAAAGACCTTGAAAGGAAAAGTCTCCTTTTGAGATCTTCTAACATAAAAGAAGTTGAGAAACGTCTTTAGGCTGGACACAAGCTACTCCAAATCTGGCTAAGAACTCATTCCAAACTCCACTTGTGATTGGGCAATGAATGAGGAGGTGATTGACTAACTCCGCATTTGCTTTGCAAAGACTACATCTATTAGGAAGTTGCCATCCTCTCTTCATCAAATTATCCAAAGTCAAGATTTTCTCCAGCACCGCTGTCCACAAAAAGAAACCTACCTTTGATGGGAGTAAGGGTTGCCATAAGGCCCATAACAGATTATGGACCTTGAAATTGAGATTCCGCTTGCTAATAAACCCATACAGGCTCTTCAATGAGAAAACCCCATCACTGCTCCTAGACCAACTCATAGAAAAAGTCTTGATGAGAATCAAAATCCTTCCCATTGATGCACTCCAGAAACTGGGACAATCCTTCCAACTTCCAATCATACATACCTCTTCTGAACTGCACGTTCCATTGTGTGCCTCCCACTCCTTGAGAATACAGATCAGCAACAAAGGCATGAGGGGCTGTGGATATACTATAAAGCGTAGGATATTGATCCTTGAGAGCTCCACCAGAACACTAAGGATCCAACCAAAACTTAACCCTATCACCCCTCCCCACCTGAAACTTCACACCTGCCTCAACCAGGGGAGACAATCTGCATATGGGCCTCCATAAGCTGCAACCAATTCTCCCATTCACCTGATCTGGAAGCCACCTTGTCTCATCATAGCCATACTTAACAACAATTAATTTCCTCTAAAGACTATTTACCTCCTGGAAGCCACCTTTTCTTGGAAAATTTTCATCCAAAAAATATTTTGGCAAATATGTTTTTTAGTGATACTTTTTGAAAATAATTCAGGTTTAGTAAGCTAATTTTGGGAAATTGGACTTCAGTGATAATTTTTCAAGAAAATTGGAAACAAGTGTCGATTTACTGTTCATGGATGACAATGCCCTTTAAGACTTTCATTTTCCAATTTTGCCCTTCATAAGGTTTACGAAAAAGCCCTTCTCTTAAATAAAATACAATCTTCTTCTTCATGCTTCATTATTGTCTTGCCTTTCATTTTCAACCTTCAATGTATTTTGAGCACCAAAACCAGTCCTCTTCATCATTGAATGGTCTTCTTGAAACGTCATTGGAAATCTTCTTCACGCTTCACACCTTCGTCAGTGAAGCATTGTCATCCATTCAGAAACGCCAATGCAATTGCCAGCAAGTAGCAAGCACGATGATTGCAGTGGTCAATTGTCGAAATTGACACTGATACAAGTATTGACATTAACAGTTGTCCATTTTAAAAAAAGAAATAAAAAATCAGATACTTAGTTTCCAACACAAAAATAAAAATAAAAAATGTAAAGAAACAGTCACACAAAGATAATGCACAGTCATTATATATCTAAAATCTTTCAGTTCAACATCAATTCTTCTATTGGTCCAAAAATCATTTACAAAAAATTACAATGTTCAACACATACAAAAATATATAGTGTAACCTAAAAGGTTGTACAAAATGATGCTAAAATAATCATGATATGAACAAAATATAGACAAAATGCACATATTTAGCAGGGTTGAACAAAAAAATTAACCCATTAGTTAAGTTGTAGATGATACAATGACCCTCGTTAGATTGCCTCCTTGCCACTTTTCCAATTGTGCCCTGGTTGGTAATATTGTTTAGAATGCACTGTTCTCTTATCCATGAATTGGAACTTAATACGCTTTCTTTTTAAATGACCAGCTCTACGTTTTGTATTTAGAAGACCAAAATTTAGTAGCTATACATTATTATCGCCATCTATGTTGTGCCAACTAATAACTGGCATGTCAATATTGGGCACAGGAGATATAAGTGATGAGTAGATATGTAGTTGCGCATCCTTGTGATAGTAAGGAACAAAAAACTAACAGACATTCAGCCTAGCCCTTTCTATGGCTTGGCATGCATGCTAAGGCTGGCAATGGGTCGGATATATATCGGAATCCGACCCAAATCCAATCCGAAATTACCGAATTCGGATATAGAATTTAGATCCATGGTTCGAATACAGATCTGGAATCTCGGATGCAAATTCGGATATGCACGTATCCGTCCAAATAGGATCCGAACCGAAAACATACTTATATTATAGATAAACCCAGCCAAGCGTCCCAGACCAGAAGTTAGTCCATGCTTGAACCATCATAAATTAAATCATGGTTGAACCATAACTTAAAAGGCTAAAACCAAAAAACGATTTGCCCTAACCTTCTATTCTCTACCGACTTCTGCCCTGCGAATCTGTGAAATTTGGGGGTTTTCTCCATTCATCGACTACAAACGCCACCGCCGACGGCCTCATCACCATCTTCAATATTCTTCTTTTGATTCTCGTAGAAGTTTGAAAGAGTGACGTTTCGTTTCCCACGATCCTCCTTGCTGTCTTGTTTAAACCTTTCTGAAGACCAAGAGCTCTTAAGGTTTGCTTCATACTTCTTCCCATGCAGAACCCTTGACTCCTCTCTCTCTCTCTCTCTCTCTCTCTCTCTCTCATACTCTCAGTCTTTCGGACGAATTAAAGCAATAAGATTGGTTGTGGGGCTTTGCTTTTGTGGCGTTGCGTATGGGATTCATAAATAAATAAGTTGGATTTTGTGTTTAATCTCTGGAGGATTTTCTCCTCACTTATTATAAATCACTCTCATGGTGTTGCAGACTAAAGAGAGCCCTCACATGGACTTTTGATTCTTTATATAACTTCCTTTGTTTTTCCACTACTTTATTTTTTCTGGGATTGTTAGTTTCTGGTTTTTGGAAGTACTGGAGTTGCTACTAGATCACATTGATTAAGCAAGAGACAATAAGAAAACAAGGAGGGAACTGGGTTAAGTTTCAAGTTGTAACTAGAAGTTCTTGCTGCTGATTCCTTGCAGATCCCTATTCAGTACCGGGTTAAGGTACTAATGAAGCTTTTTTTTTCTTTCCTTTTTCTTTTCTGCTAGTCTACTAATGACAAAAGTGCGTTCTGATTTTTGCATTTCTTCAACTAAGAAAGACATGAGTAGTCTCTGGTTTTAATTTTTCTCTTTTTTATTTTTGAGGAGTGATTGATATAGCAATGCCTTTGAAAAAGAGCAGCTTTTTTTATTTTTTAAGTTTTTTAGAAAAATGGAGGGAATTTTTGGACTGAAGACCAGTGGAAGTTTTGAGTTGAGTCAGATTCAGGCTTAGCTTAGTGATGGAACTCATGAAGTGGGCTATATTTGTTGATTTGAATTCATAAGAAAGGCAAATAGATTTGTTTTGGCAAATATATGAGAATAGATACTTGGAGTAACAAATGGTCATTTCAATTATGCTTTTCCTTTGAATATAAATCACTCTTTTTTTCTGACTTGGAGGAATTTTGCTTTTTTTCTTTTTTCTTTTTCTCTGTCCATGTTAAAGTTTCCATGGGAGCTAGGGGTTGCAGATTTTGGTAATTGGAAACAGAACAGATATGATGAGAAGCAAAATCAATAATTTTATCTTTTCTTCTACCTTTGGTCTTTAAAAGGGTGTTTTTGAATTTTGTCTTCTGTTTTGTTAGTGGTCACTATGCCATAGGATCAATCCATGTCCCAATTAATTTTCATTTGTGGAGAGTTTGCAGTAGTCATCCTCTGTTTGTGTTAGACATTTAGATTTGTGTTAAAATTCATAATTAAATTTACTTTAATTGTTAGAATTGTTTTTTTAAGTTTTAGTTTCAAACAGGATCGAATTTGGATTTCAGATCGAATTCAGATTTCAGTTTCAAATTCGGATTTAGGTATTAAAGATCCGTCGGATATCAGATTGAATTCGGTTTTCAGATTGAATTCGGATTTTGTATATTCATTGAGTTTCGAATTCGGATTTAGGTATTAAAGATCCGTCGGATATCAGATCGAATTTGGATATCAGTAAATTTTTTTCGGATCATGATAGATCCATATCGTATTCGACCAATTGCCACCCCTAATGCATGCTCACAAGGAATTTCGATCATATACTACTTCCTACAAATACAAGTCATATTGGTCAAGTTAACTCCTATCTTCTTCCCTTGCATCATTTAAATTTAAAATGAATATCTAACTCAACAACAGCTGTAGTCCCCACGTCATCAACCTGAACCGGTGTCCTACAACCACCAATATAAGTTGTTCCACTCCTATCATGCTCATCCAACCTAAAATGACATCACATAATAAGCTCACCATTACATGTCATCTAAGTTAACAAATAAGTGAATTGACTACACCATACATTGATACTATTTAGATTGAATTAACAGATAAGTGAATTGACTATGCAACACATCTAAATTAACGATAGTTAACTTTACCAATATGACAACTTGTACAAAGTAGCAGATGATCGAAATTCATTGTGAGCATACATGCCAAGCCATAGAAAGGACTAGGCTGAATGTATGTCGGTTTGTTGATCCTTGCCACTACAAGGATGCATAGCTACATATATATACATCAATTATGTCTTCTTTGCCCAATATTGACATGCCAATTATCAATTGCCATGATATATATTGCGATGATAATGTTCAATCACTCATGATTGGCCCTCCAAATACAAATTGTAGAGCTAGTCATCCAAAGAAAAAGCGTATTGAGTTCCAATTCATGGATAAGAGAACGGTGCATTCTAAATGGTGTCAACAACCAGGGCATAATCGGAAAAATTGCAAGGAGGCAATCTAACGAGGATCATTATATCATTTACAACCTAACAAAATAGGGACAATTTTTGTTTAACCCTGTTGAATATTTTCATTTTGTCCAAATTTTGTTCATATCATAATTATGTTAG
This sequence comes from Buxus sempervirens, assembly GCA_947561395.2. Taxonomy (NCBI): domain Eukaryota; kingdom Viridiplantae; phylum Streptophyta; class Magnoliopsida; order Buxales; family Buxaceae; genus Buxus; species Buxus sempervirens. The sequence continues at coordinate 8,220,644 of OX387195.1, forward strand.
CATCTTTTGTACGACTTTTTAGGTCAATATACTTTTATATGTGTTGAATACTGTAATTTCTTGTAAAGAAACGATGTTGAACCAAAAGATTCTGGAAATCTAATGATTGTGCATTAACTTTATGTGACTGTTTCTTTACAAATTCCATTTTTATTTCTATTTTGGAAACTAAGTATCTGATTTTTGATTCCTCATTTAAAATGGACCACTGTTAATGGCAATACTTGTATCAGTCTCAATTTCAACAATTGACCGTTGAACTCACTGTGCTTACTGCTTGCCGACGATTGCATTGGCATTTCTAAAAAAAATAAGAAAATACCTTCAAATGGACAACAATTCTTCAGTGACAAAGATGTGAAGCGTGAAGATCTCCAATGACTCTTGAAGAAGAAGATTCTATGACGAGAAGCGCACAAAGAGGACTGGTTTTTTTTTTATGATTAATGGTATATGATATATATTGATAAAATAGTGAAAATGTACAAGTATGCCTGTGGACAGTATGCAAAACAACGATACTACTATTCAAAGCCAATGCCGACCCCAAATCCTCCTTTATGATGGCCAAGGAAAGTGATGGAACAAGCAGTTCCGCCACAAACTCAATCCACTACATAGAATATAAAGAAATAACGAAGGAATCCAATATCCATCCTAAAGTGAATCCAAACGGCCTGGCAATAGTCCCCTTGACGCAGGATCCAACTGGCACCACCCACGCCATACACCCACTATCTCTGACAAGGCAATCCCATGGAACTCAAGAATAACTAATGCCCATGATGCGGCTATAACCATAATGGTATTGAACACCCGATCCACCGATCTGCTCACATCCTGAAAGATCCTAGAGTTCTGCTCCAGCCAAACATGCCATACTGCATGAAATAGGAGGCTATAAATGATGACACTACCCCTTCCCAAGCCCCTAATGCTCAATTGAGCAAACCATGCTCCTAGGGACTCTAGAAGCACCCATGACACCCCTATCAACTGAAAAAGTCACATCCATATATCAATAACGAACGGTGAAGGTTGAAAACAAAAGGCTAGACAATAACAAAGCTTGAAGAAGAAGATTGGATTTCGTTTCAGAGAAGGGCTTTTTCGTAAACCTTACAAAGGGCAAAATTGGAAACTAAAAGTCTTAAAGAGCATTGTCGTCTATGAACAATAAACTAGGAGTACTACCATATCATCATCCTGACTAATATCTCATGCTAGGTAGTCAACTAGTGAAATAATAGGATTACTATCATAACAGATTCACAACATGAACTCAAATAATTTCAACACTCTAATGGATATAGAAATCATTAAACTCACTATTCATATATTAAGGTATTCTCAAAAAATCATTCATAATATTCTAAAGACGCAAGGATCACATCTAAAGATCATTTTGTAGAGATTTAATCAAAATTTACAACATTTGGGTCTACCGTTCAAGTGCAGGTCGAGCATCAACTAAAAGCTTTATAAACAGGTCTTCCACTTGAGCTGAGGTCATGCACTAGGGAACATTCACTATGTAACCTTGGGTCTAAGTTTTTATAAAATTATTCTAAAACAGCACGTGTAACCCGCATGAGCACTAGTCATGCGCAATACACATAATTTGGCGCTCGATGTCTGTTTGAGCACAGGTCAAGCGTCATGCCCAAAAACCTGATTTCTTACAAATTTTTGAGTTAAAACCTATTCTATTATCTTTGAACCCAAATTTCAACACAGATGTATGGAAATCCATCTCAATAAACATCATATCATCCTAGGTATTCAGGAATCATAATCCCATTCTAAATTCATAAATATGATTTTCTAACCACATTAAAACACCATCCTAATATATCGAAGTTTTCATCACCAAACTTCAGACAAGAATACATATATTATCTTTCATTTCTACAAGTTTATATCTCATGAACAATAAATTAACTTATCTGGAAATAAGTAAACATAGATTTTCTTTCATCATCATAACATCAAAATGTTAGGAACACCTTTAGATTCACAGATTTACACACATATGCTTAGATAGACCCTATACTAAAGAAATAGTGCAATAAAGCATAAAAGGCATATTAGTCCCACTTCTGTTGTTTAATATTCATATTTGAAGCAACAATAACAGAAAATCTTCACAAAACTCTTCTTTCACAAAGCTTCTAGCCGTCACCCTTCTTTTTGTGCAAAGTGAGATCAGGGTTTACCTAATCTCTCTTAATTCCTAATTAAAGGCAGAATGACCAACATACCCATCATTAACAAGGTCAAATCTTAGCCATTGAATAAAACAAATCAAGGGCACAAACAAGTGTAATTCGGTGCTTGCACAAGCATCCAAATATTCTACAACAATCAATAGAATCATAGCAATTGAAGGACTTTTGTATTGGTCAAAGTCCAAACATATTAACGGCTGAATTTTTTACCAAGGCCTTACATTATCTTAGAAAAATGACTTATACTATGTGATTGTGTGAAGTGATTGGATGTTTGTTGATATTTCAATTTCATTTTATTTTGTGTTTATTATGTATTTACTCTATCTATAGATGTCGCAAAGGACAAAAAACTAGTCTATTGGAGTCGGATCCTAAGGTGAGAGCTAGGCATTCAATGGAGGACATCATGAGAGTTTTAGGTAGTATGGTTGAGATGATGCGAAACAACTTTGCACAACAGCCCAGAGCTCCCATCAATCCTAACATGCATGCTAAAGAGCCTGGAGCACTCTTAGGCCGTGTTCAGAACCCTGGATTTGGGGAGAAAAGAAAAGAAAATGCTAAAATTTTCTTCTATCGTTTGGTTTGAACCAAGGATCGACTTTTCGCGATTCGTGGTGCGCCACTAGGTGGCCGAAACGAAATTTCGGCGAAATTTCGGCGAAATTCGGTCGAAATGGTCCGAAATGGTCCAAAACAAGTTTTTAGCGAAATTGGCGGCGTGCCGCCGAGGTGCCGCCGAAATGCTATTTTTGAAAAAAAAAACATAAATAAAGTAGACAAACATAACAATTAGCGAAATTTTCGGCGTGCCAGAATTTCTCCAGAATTAGCAAAATTCTGGAGAACTGTTGGCGAAATGTTGGCGAAATGGCGAAATTGGCGAAATTTTCGGCATGCCGGCGGCGTGCCGGCGAAAAGCCAGCGAAACGCAGGCAGGACCATTTCGAGGTCATTTTTCGTGCCGCTGACCTACCGAAATCCGAAATTTCGGCGGCACCTCGCGAGGTGCCGCCGAAACGGCAAACCTTGGTTTGAACAAAGAAAAAGTAGATTTTCTCTCCAAATTTCCTCCCTCTCTCTTCAACGTAAATAATTCTCTGCAAAAAGGTAGAGATTTTGAAAGAGAAGAAAAGTTCAACATCACTTATTACTCACAACACCACCCACCCACCCCACTACTACCACCATTCACCAACACCACCACAACCCATCACAACCACCCACCACTACCCGCCGCCAACACCAAGGCACCACCACCCACCACTACTACCGTCGCCACCACCCAGCATTGCCAACCACCACTACCACCCACCACCACCACCACTATTCACCACTACCCACCACCACCACTGCCCCACCCCCACCCACCACCACCACCCATCGCCGCCGCCACTATTGCCACCCCACCAACACCTGCCACTCCCACTCACCCACCGCCACCACCCCAACCCAGCACCTTATTAAAATATATATTTTTTCTTCCCATTTGTCCTCTCATCCAAACACTGGAAAAGAAAAGAAAATCAATAATTTTCTTTTCTTTTCTTTTCTCTTCTCTTCTTTTCTTTTTGAGGATTCTTTTCTTTTCCGCCCAAATCCAAGGCTCCAAACACAGCCTTAGAGAAGTTCAGAAAGCTGACTCAAGGGTTCCACCAACCCTGCGGAGGCACAAGAGTGGATATCTGAGTTGGAGAAAATTTTCAAAGGAATGAAGTGTTGTAATAAAGACAAGGTGCAACTGGCGACATTCATACTGAAAGATGAAGCAAGCGCTTGGTGGGAGATGATTATGAACACTAGAGACACTATTCAAATGAAGTGGGATGACTTCAAGAAACTGTTTTTCAAGACGAACTTCCATGCAAGCTACATAAGGTAAAAGGCCTTGGAGTTCAACAAGTTAGAGCAGGGAAGTATGACGGTCTGAGTATGAGGCTCAGTTCACTTTACTCTCGTGTTTCCCCCTCAAACTGTGGTTGATGATGTGTCCAAGGCTAAGAAGTTTGAAGATGGTCCAAATCCCCCTATCTGCTCTCGTGTGCTACCTCGCTGAATTTCCCACATACACTGATGTGATAGACACTGCACGATTGGTTGAGGGAGATATAGAGACAGACTGCCTATCTAGAGAGCAACAGATGCAGAAAGGAAATGGAAAGTAATCTCTTTGTTCTCATTATAGTGGAAGTCAAGTCATAAGAGGCAGAGGACTCAGGGAAATTCGTCTTCTAATACCACCTACACCCGGGCTATCCCTATCTCATCCAGGCCACCACCAAAGTGCTTCAATTGTGGAGGTATGGGGCATATCAGCAGGAATTGCAAAAAGCCAAGCAGATATGCCTCGTTATGGAAAGAAAATTCATACCAGCCTCGTTATGGAGGTGTGTTGCTGCTATTTCATATGCCTGTTATTATGTTGTTTGATTATGAGGCACCTATCTTTCATTCTTGTATCTGGTATGGAATGCTTGGGTTTGGTATCTACACCTTTGGATTATGTTGTGATAATTAGTAACCTCATAGGTGACTCCAGCAGCCTGAGCAGATTTTGTAGATCTTGTGAATTCCAGGTTGGGGATGAATTTTTTTTGTTGATTTAATTGTTTTGGAAATGGAGGAGTTCAATGTTTTCTGGCATCTTATCATGCCAGTTTGGACTGTTATCATAAAACAATAACTTTTCATCCCCTAGGAAGACCTTCATTTGTGTATGATAGCACTAAGCTACGGTATTTTTATTTTGATGTTTTGGGTGCCCTTGAATTGGAGAAGAGAACTGGGTTAGATGGGATACCTGTTGTGTGTGAGTTTATTGAGGTATTCCAAGAGACACTGGGAATACACCCAAGAGGGAGATTGATTTCCGTATTGATCTCATGCCTGGTACTCGATGGATCTCTTTAGCCACCGATTGAATATCACCTAGTGAGATGAAAGAATTGAAAGAGTAACTGGATAGGTTGTTGAAAGTTGAAACTAGGATTCATTTGGCCTAGCACGTCCCTTGGGGGAGCACCAGTCCTATTTGTAAAGAAAAAGGATGGTTCTCTAAGGCTGTGTGTGGACTACAACAAACACAATAATGTGACAGTGAAGAACAAAAACGCATTGTCCAGAATTGGGACCTATTTGAACAGCTAAATGATGCAAGGTAATTCTCCAAGATTGACTTGAGATTAGAGTATCACCGGTTAAGAATCAGGGAGGACATACATAAGACCGCTTTCAAGACTAGGTATGGTTATTATGAATTTGTAGTGATGCCTTTTAGACTTACGAATGCACCTGCTAATTTTATGGACTTTATACACAGTATCTTCCAGACCCTGATAGATCAATTTGTTGTCATCATTATGGATGACATTCTCATATATTCTAAGTCTAAGGAAGAACATGTGCAACACCTGAGGATTGTTCTGCAGATGTTAAAGCAGCATCATTTATATGCCAAGCTTCAAAGTGTAAATTCTAGAAGGAGGAAGTTCAGTTTTTGGCACATGTGGTATCCAATGCAGGGGTGTCAGTTGATCCATTAAAGATAGAGGCAGTTGTAAAGCGTGAACAGCCTAAAACAGTGATAGAGATCAAAAGTTTTCTGGGATTGGCCAATTACTACAGACGGTTCATTGAAGGATGTGCTCGGATAGCTTCTCCACTAACAAAGTTAACAAGAAAAGGAGAAAAGCTTGTGTGGTCAGATGCATGTGAGAAGTCTTTTATAGAATTGAAGACCAAATTGACTTCAACATTAGTTTTGACATTGCCTGTAAGTGGAAAAAGCTTTACAGTATATACAAATGATTCTCATCAAAGTTTGGGATGTTTGTTAATGCAAGAAGAAAAGGTAGTGGCCAATGCATCACGATAGCTAAAACCGCATGAGCTTAACTACCCAACTCATGATTTGGAATTGGCAGTCATGGTGCTTGCACTCAAGATATGGAGGCACTACCTATATGGAGAGAATTTGAGTTGTTCTTAGATCACAAGAGCCTAAAGTATATATTCTCACAGAAAGAATTATATGTGAGGTAACGTAGATCGATGGAGTTGGTCAAGGATTATGATTTCACAATTTAATATCATTCTGGGAAGGCCATCGTAGTAGTAAACGCGTTGAGTAGAAGCAATTACATATTTGTGAATGTGCCATATATCTCAATTATAACAAAATTTCATCTCCAAGCTCGGTGTTCAGCTAGGATTGATAGAAAGAATTATAGCAGAGCAAAAAGGAGATCAGACACTGCAGTTCCTAGTAGCAAATAGAGCAGATTGGATTGTTCATTCAGAAGAGAGTATCAGATCAGAAACAAGTTGTGTGTTCCAAAGGAAGGTGGACCAAGAGAAGAAATTATGAGAGAAATAAGTTTTGATATAAAGTGCACCCAAGAAGCAAAAAGATGTACAAAGACATTCGTAAAATATATTGGTGGGAGAATATGAAGTGAGATGTGGCAGAGTTTGTAGCAAGGTGTGCCGTATGCCAACTAGTGAAAGCTGAACACCAAAAGCTAGCAATACTTCTTCAGCCTTTACCCATTGGAACATGGAAGTGGAAGAATGTATCCATGGATTTCATTATGGGTTTGCCTCTAACCCGTAATAACCATAATACAATCGGGGTAGTAGTGGATAGATTGACGAAGATAGACCATTTCTTGCCTATTAAGTCCACCATCAGCATGATTGACTTGGCACAGTTATATTTCAGTGGGATAGTATGGTATCATGGAGTGCCTGAAGCCATAGTTTCAGCTAAGGATAAAAGGTTTACTTCAGAATTTTGAATAATTTGCACAAGGGTATAGGAACTTGCAAGATTTTAATACTGCATTTCATCCACAAACTGACAGACAAATGGAAAGGGTAAACAAGTGCTTAAAGACATGCTAAGCGCCTGTATTTTGGACTTTTGAGGCATTTGGAAGACTCAAATTCCACTGGTTGAGTTGCATACAACAACAGCAACCAAGCTAGCATTGGGATGCCATCGTTCAAGGCACCATATGGAGGACCATGCAAACCTCCATTGTGTTGGGCAGACGTCAGTGACACAGTGCTATTGGGACCAGATTTGGTAGAGGAAACTACAGATAAGATTAGAATAATCAAAGACAAACTGAAAATTGCACAATACCGCCAAAAGAAATATGCAAATAAAAGTAGGAGTTTGGAATTTTGTGAAGGAGATTATGTTTTCTTGAGGGTGTCCCCTCAATGAAAGGAGCTTTTAGATTTGGGAAGAAAGGGAAGTTGGCCCCTCGCTACATTGGACCTTTTGAGATTGTGGAGAAGGTCAAGAAGGCGGCTTATTATTTGAAGTTACCTGCTCAGCCATCTTTAGTACATGATGTACTTCATGTTTCCATGTTGAAAAGGTTCTTCCCTGATCCACCTCAAATGGTGGATTGGTAATCCTTGCAACTCTAAACTGATGGTTCCTATGAAGAAGTTTCAATTCAGATTATTGATCGAAAGGATCATGTTATGAGAAAGAAGATTGTTTTGCTGGTAAAGGTTCTTTGGAGTAATCAAAGTAAAGCAGAGGCTACTTGGGAATCTGAAGAGGAAGTTAAAGTGAAATATTAATATCTCTTTTCAGATTAGGTATTATGTTTTATTATTTATTTGATTGGTCTTTTTTTAATTTCGAGGACGAAATTCCCATAAAGTGGGAAGAATGTAAGACCTTGGTTGATATCTTAGCCATTAATATGGTTGGACTTTGTCCAGTACCAAATTCCTTCAATTGCTATAATTCTATTGGTTGTTAAAGAATAGTTGGGTGCTTGCACATGTACTGAATCACATATTTTTGTGCCCTTGATCTGTTTAGATTAACGGCTAAGGTTTGACTCTTGTTAAAAATGGGTATTTCAGGTCATTCTGCCTTTAATCAGAGACTAAGGGAGATTAGGTAAACCTTAAACTCATTTTGCACAAAGATTAGGTAAACCTTAACCTCATTTTGCACAAAAAGAAAGGTGATGGCTGGAGGCTTTGGGGAAGAAGAGTTTAATAAAGATTTTCTACTATTGTTGCTTCAAGTCTAAGGTTAAACAACAATAAGTTGGATTAATATGCCTTTTATGCTTCATTGCACTATTTCTATTAGCTTAGCATATATCTAAGCATGTATGAGTAAATCTATGAATCTAAAGATGTTTCCAACGTTTTGATATTATGATGATGAAAGAAAATCTATGTTTACTTACTTCCGGATCAATTATTTTATTGTCATGAGACATAAGCCTCTAGTAATGAAAGATAGTGTATATATTCTTGTCTAAAGGTTGGTGGTGAATACTTTGATATATTCAGATTGTTAAGATGGAGTTTTAATGTGTTTAAAACATCATATTTATGAATTTAGAATGTGATTATGATTTCTAAATGCCTTAAGATGATTATAATGTTTATTGAAATGGATTTCCATGCATCTGTGTCGGAATTTGGCAAAGACGATTGAAATAGATTGAACTCGAAAAAATAAATTTGTCAAAAAAACAGGTTTTCTGGGTGTGATGCTAACCCACGCTCGAGTGGACTTCGAGCGCCACATTATATATGATCAGCGCTCATGCGGGTTACGTGCACTGTTTTAGAATAATTTTCTAAGAACTCATGCCAGAGAATTGTGCTAGAACTGTTGCTCAAGCAAACGTTCCCTAGCGCACAACCTCGACTCAAGCGTAGCTCGAGCAAAAGACATGTTTATAAGGCTTATAGTGATGCTCAACCCGCCCTCGAGTGAGGCTTGAGCGGCAAACCCAAATGTTGTAAACTTTGATTACATCTCTACAAAATTTTCTTTAAATGTGATCATTGCCTTTTTAGCATATTATGAATGATTCTTTGAAAATACCTTGATATATGAATGGTGAGTTTAATGGTTTCTATATCCATTGGGGTGTTAAGATTATTTGAGTTCATGTTGTGAATCTGTTATAATAATACTCCTAATATTTCACTAATTGAGTACCTAGTGTGAGATATTCGCCAAGATGATGATATGGTACTACTCCTAGTATTCACTAGTTGAGTACAGTGTGAGATATTCACTGAGATAATGCCAAGAACAATACTCCTAGTATCATGAGCTAGTCAAGTATGCAGAGGGAAAGTATCTGCTGGGATGATGTTCTGAAAAGTACTCCTAGGGATATAACCTAGTTTATAATCCAGTGTAAGACACCAGCTGGAATGAATAAAGAAGAGTACTCTGGTGCCTAGCATCAATTTTAATACCCAGAGTGACCTTGATGTCCACAAGGAGATCTTTTAGTCTTTTTTTGTTCTATGATCATAATCTTGAGATATTAACAACTGATGTGGTGACAAAATGAATCTGAGGGACTTCTTTTATGCTATTGTTTGATTTTATGACATTGGATTGCATATTTATTATTTTACTTGACTTCTTTATAGTTGTTTAGCTTAATGTGACCTTGCTTTACTTGTTTATATTATGATTCAATACTATTAGACTGCACTATTATCTTCTATTGTTATTGTTATTTATTCATGTTAAAAAAGCATGCTCCCTTATTATATTACAAACTATTATAATATTGTTATGAATGAAACCTCAGGGAAAACGTAGAATAACTATTCTAGAATACATTGTAATTATTGGATATATTTATATTAATGGATGCGATGGGAGCATGTGATCATATGGGGTGTAGTAGCCCTACTTACTAAGTAGTGAAAACTCACACCCCTTACCATCAAAACCGTGGAAATGAAAGAAAGTGATAAGATGAAGCATGTTTTGAGTTAAAGTTTGGTTATGATTAGAAAATATGTTATTTTATTTTGATGTGAACTGGTATCTATTTGGAATGTTGATTTATGACATTGTGTAAAGATGTTTTGGTTTAAACTTTGGATTGGATTTGTGTAGTCGAATTTTATTTCTACTATGACTCTGGATTTTTGGATTCTTGTGTATTAATGTGGCATTTATTATGGAATATATGGTGTTGGTATTTGCTTACGAGTGGGGTTACCTTCGGTCTTACACGTGTATCGTTATATGCGGTGTATGGATTCCAGGGCATGACATAAAAAGAAGAAATTAGTTGTGGAACAAGAAGAACTGTAGGCATTATACGTCACTAATTTACAAACCATGAATATAGAAGTAAATAATAGAACATTAGAAATACTAAAAAGCAATATAACGACAGAAAAGCAGAAAAGAAAGAAAGAAAAAAAATGGAAACTAACATTCTGATGAGAAAAAAAAAATGCAACATAAATAAATAAAAAAAGTAAAAGTTTCTTGCCTCAAGATTGAACTTCCGGCGTATTGCTGTCCGACTTGGATATGAAAACCATGGTGCCATGCAATTTGAACCAAAGAGAGAATTTCCAAGCAGATAAAGGCCAGTATAAGGCAAGCAGTAATTTGCAAAAGATCCCGGACCAGATCCTAATCTCTCAGCATTACTTCCATATAGCACACAAGGGGCCAAACTTCCAAGAAGACCTAGCCAGATTATCATGTTGGTCAATGTGTAGAAGGCCGAAGCTTCAAAATGTTACTTATAAGGCAAAAAAATACCTAAAACCAGAAATCTCAGAAGTTCTCAATTTTCTAGTAGAAGAATTGTTAAAACACAAACGCACATGCTGCAATGAACATTTAACGTGAAACAAGGAGTGTAAACAATATCCCAGTTAACTCTCAGGTGTTTTGGGTACTAAACTATACTATAACAACTCTACTTCATATGGATTAAAACCCAAGTTGATATATGAGTACTTCTGAATATTCAGGTTTTCTTATTGCAAGCCAAACTGAAAATAATATTATTCTGGTCCCTATCATTAACGAAAAGCTTACTTCAGTCCATAATTGTCATAAAATGGCCACATTAAATATGTTTCCTATCTCCATACACCATAAGATTGATTGGCCTAATCAGAGATAAATTAAATTCAATGTCCTTTGAATTGCTTCTCTCCCATAATTATCCCAACAGTTAAGAAACAAGAAACAGTAAGATCCCAGTATATATAAAGCAGCGATTTTTTGGTTGCTGTTCTACATTCTCTTAGACCAGTCATTATCAGAGTTTTCAGGAAATTAATGAAATTACAAATTCACCTAATGTTTAACATCCTCCTACAATTCCCATCAATCAAGAGTAACCCCAATTACAAATAGTTCGCTTGCTCTGGCCATCCCCAAGAATTTCACTGCTGATTGTTGTTTAAATAAACAGGAGGTTATATCAACAACACAAATACGCCGCTTAAAATTCCAACGAGCTCACCAGAAAAACTAACTCAATTACATTCACAAAATGATTACCTCCATTGTCCAAACACCAAATTTGATCAATTTCACATCAATTCAGCAAATTTACTTCAAAGCCGTAATCGAAGAAATAAACAAAAACTTAGAATCACAGACCTAGCACAAGGAAAACATAAATTGCAATTAAAACTTCAAGAGAAGAATATGTAGCAACAGAAACTTACAGACTTCAAGATCGCTACTGCAGAACTCGTCGTTACGGCCAAGACATGCGAAGATACTCGAGTCCCAGCGAGCACGAGCCACCGGTTCTCCAACCACGCTTCCATGCCCAAACGGCAACCCATCTGCAGTCCATCCATCGGTTGCGGCACAGACATTTTCAGTTTCCGCCACCAACTTCGTCCCCATCGCCGGAGTCCCATCGAGCTCTCCCTTCTGATCTCCCTCTCCGTGCTTGGGAAGAAGAGGCCCCGATTCTTTTGTATTCGCCATCGAAACAAACCCTTCAAGAAATTGAGCGAATGAAGAAGAAGGACGACAGTATCAAGTGAGCGATCGAAATCACCCCTTAAAAGATGGGAAATGAACGCCAAGGACTTGCTGACTTCGAAAATCCCGACGGCCAGATTAAGTTGGAAAGTCCGTTGGAAACTGACATGGCAGAAAGTTATCTTCCGGAACGTGAAAGTCAACTTTCCTATTTGGATGCATCCCGAAAGTGATAGTCAACTTCCTTCGCTTGTATTTGGACCCTTGGATCTGGGGAGAAAAGAAATGAAATCCCAAAAAGAGAAGAAATGAAAAGAAGGTAATTTCTCTTGTTTGGTTTGCTAGAGAAAAAAAAGAAATTTTTTTTTCAGAAATCACTTTCTGTTGTTTGGTTGTTTACAAAAAAAAACAAACTGTTATTTTGACTTTTTGATTTTGTAATTGATGTTAAAAGAGCATAATTTATAACTTTTTATAAGATAAACCATAACCTTCCAATTACACTAAAAAAGGTACTCTTTTAGCAGTAGGCAATGACCACCGCTAAAAGCGTCCACCACCAATTGTACTGGAAATCCTCTGTGCCTATTTGGTGTACCAGTATTATATGCCGCCAATAGGAAGAGTGCATTAACACACTCTCTCCTCCACATGGCATGTGCCTATAAGCGGCATACAATACCGGCACACCTAGGGGTGGCAACGGGTCGAATACAGTACGGATCTACCAGGATCCGAATTCGATCCGAAAATATTTTACCGATATCCGAATTCGATCCGATATCCGACGGATCTTTAATACCTATATCCGAATTCGAAATTCGAAGAATATTCGAAATCCGAATTCGATCCGAATTCGATCCGATATCCGATCGGACCGATCCTAAATCCGAATTCGAACCTGAAATCCGAATTCGAACCTGTAAAAATCCGATTTCACCTGTAAAAATCCACCTATAAAAATCCAAATTCACCTGTAAAAATCTACCTATAAAAATCCAAATTCACCTATAAAAACCTGTAACAATCCACTTATAAAAATCTAAATTCACCTGTAAAAATCCACCTATAAAAATCCAACTTCACATCCAAATTCACCTGTAAAAACCTATAAAAATCCACTTATAAAAATCCAAATTCACCTGTAAAAATCCACCATCAAGGCATAAATATTAAAAATCCAAATTCACCTGTAAAAATCCACCACCATTTAACTACGAATTTTAACACATATCTAAGTGTCTAACACAAATATTAAAACTCAAAACATAAATACATGCCCATAAATATAGTCTAAGTGTCTGAACTCCATAACACAAATCCTTAATACATAAATACAAATCCACCATCAAGGCATCAACTCCACCATCAAGGCATCATCAAGGCATCAACTCCACCATCAACTCCACCATCAAGGCATCATTAAGGCATAAACTCCACCATCAACTCCACCATCAAGGTATAAACATCCAGAGAAGCTTGATCCATCCAATAACTAACCTACAAGAAAAATATCTTTATTAGAACCTCATAAAACAATTAGTAAATTATACTAACAAGTAAAATATTTACTAAACAAGTTTCTTACATGCTTTAGTCAATTGGACTAAATATTTGAACGAGTTAAATTGCTCCCATCTGTAAGCCCATCAGCATCTAAATATCAAATACAAATAAGAAAAACACAAAAGGGTAAGAATATATACAAAAGAAATTTATATGCATACTCAACCAAATTATAAATATATTTACCTCTGTAGTTTTTGGGATCTAACCAATCTTGTGTCAACATTAGAGCTTCCACAGTATCTGGGCTTAGAGAATTTCGAACCTCATCAATTAGCATACCTCCCCTACTAAAAGCAGATTCTGATGGAACTGTTGAAATTGGAATAGCAAAGATATCCCGAGCCATCCTACTAAGTGTTGGGTATTTTGGACTATTGATACGCCACCAACTTAATAGATTCATATCAGGCTGTCGAGGAAATAAGTTTTCTTCTAAATAGCTATCAAGTTCAGACTTTTGTGAGGCAACGATGTTGGCACTACGTGTATGCAAATACCACGTATCAAATCTCTTTATTCTGTCACTTGTATTAGTGACACTTGGAAGAGAGTTGCTACCAACACTATCTTGTGGTGCAAAAGAAGATGTCAATGATGTGCTTAAATTACTTTCATACTCTGAATATAAATTGTTCAAGACATCCCGGACCTTGCTTAGATATATATCAGCATCATTACCATAGATTTCAGTGTAGTTGTACTCCACAAAGTCATATTTAAACTGAGGATCAAGAATGATAGCAATTGCAAAAAGTATGTTGCATGCTTCCCAATATTTATCAAATTTCACCTTCATTTTGCGTGCCATTGAACGCAAGTAATCATGTTCACTGTCTTTCCAACTGATTAAGTTGAGATGTATTTCACACACTTCTGGAAAGTACACAGTAGCAGTTGGATAAGAAGAAGCTGAAAATTTCGTTGAGGCTTCATAGAAAACTTTCAAACATTTGCAAACATTTGTTGCTAGTTCCCATTCTTCCTTTGATGGATTCATTTTAAAATCATTATCAATGATCTCCAATCGATGAAATGCTTCTTTCAACTCAATTGCACTCTCCAACATTAGATAGGTGGAATTCCATCTTGTTTTCACATCAAGACAAACACCTTTTTTTCCAAAAAGCTTAACTTGATTCATAGCATTCTTAAATTTTTGCTTCTTATAAGGTGATGATCTGATATATCTGACACTCTCTCTAATCATCTTTATCAATCCTTTTATCTCCTGTAACCCGTCTTGCACAATAAGATTCAGAATATGTGCACTACAACGCACATGAAACAACTCACCATTTAAAGGAAGCAACTCTTCTTTGCACAACCAACTTCTCAAATCTCTAACCATTGCATCATTGGTAGATGCATTATCAACTGTAATGGAAAATAACTTCTTGTCAATATTCCATTCCAATATCCACTCTTTAACAACTCTAAGAAGGGTCTCCGCATCATGAGGACATTCAACAGTTGTATAAGCAATAATTTTCTTCCTAAGCTCCCATTCATCATCAATAAAGTGGGCAGTTAAGCAAGCATAACCAAGGTTTTGGTGTTCAGCTGTCCACAAATCAGTTGTCAAACTAATTCGGGAAGAATTCTTATCAAAAATGTTATACAACTTCTCCTTCTCTTTTTTATACACTTGAAGGATGTCAGCCTTAACTGTGTTTCGTGTCACAAGCTTGAACATTGGCTGCAAATTATTGATAAAAATCTCAAAAAACTCATGTTCCACCATATTGAAAGGATATCCGTGCTTAATAATCATCCTTGCCATATCTAAACGGCTTCTTTCTTGATCAAACTTAAAGGGTTTTACTGTAGAACTTGAACCCCCTTTACCCTTGGTCACTAACAACAATTGTTGGCATATGTCTTTGTGGGACTTTCTAGGACATCTAAGCAAATGATTCCGTAAGTGAGTGGTCCCACTAGAGCTTGCCCCATTCAACTTTTTCATACAATGCATGCAAACAGCTAGATCTTCCCCATTTGGTCCTACAACCTTATCAAATTCCTCCCACACTTTAGATTTCAACTTCTTTCTTTTAGGAGATGATGGAGCTGACTCAACAGTCTCAACAGTCGCAGCCTCACGGGCCTCAACTTCATCTCCAACTGAAATAGGTTCCGACGACATACCCAACACCTTCTAAAAGAAATATAAGTAATTAAGATATAGCAAATAGCAAGCAATAGGCAACATCTAGATATTTCGACCCATATCTTTTAATAAGATTCCCAACAATAGATATTTCGACCCATATCTTTTAATAAGATTCAAAACAATTTCAATCAATTAAGTACTAGGTGGTAAGACTCACTTTAAGCATCAAGGCGCACTAGAATGCCAAAGCATGATGGTTTATCCACAAAGAATTATCAACAGTCCAAATCAAGAATAAGTAAGGAAACAACAACTGAACAATGATACACATTTACATTCATAATTTCCTATCTTTGGAAAATGTATTAATCAAGTAGCATGACAATCAGTAACTAAGCATAGCTGATTATGATTTAACCTTTTGACATTTCATTTCTTTAAATTCTTAGCACACAACCATTACATAATTAAAGTCTCTATATGCATAAACACATGGGGATGAGTGAACTGGCCTTGAGGACCATTCAACAAGTTTTCCACAGCAGGAAATGACCATTCAACAAATACATAGCCTATTGAAAAACCATACCTCAAAAGTTTCTGACTTTAAATAGTCTAAACTTGTCAATCCTCTCAAGTGAAGTTAAGACGAGTACTATTAGAGAACACTTACTTTATCATATACAGCTCAAAAGTTTTATGTTATTTTATACGGATTCAAAATCGATCAAAAACCCTTGATTGATTGGTTTTATGTTAATGTAAAATTTTAAAAACAGAAAATTTTAAATCTTCCTCTTGGAATTGCCTAACTGTCTTATATGCATGCCGTCCAACTACAACAGAGGCATGACTTTTATAACCTTTCTTAACCCTTAAACTGGCAAATTACCCCTAAAGAAATACATGGCCCAATGAGATTCACATCTGGACATACACTGAACTCATCACACATTGACAGTGGATGTACAAATACAATGGGAGTATGTCCAACATAAACAGGAGCAAATCCCCTGCTCATAATTTCCAAACAATTGTGCACTTGAAAACAAAGACACCCACTTCCCTACAATATCCACTCAATCTAACTTCTTGATATTATGCTAACAGGAACTGTCATGAAAGTTCGGACCCAAGTTGGGTTGAAAAAGAAGGATGATCAATACATAATACAAACATGACACAGCAGATTGCATAAAAGAATTCAAGTAAAAAATATAACAGATAAAAATATCTTAAATCACAAGCTGATCAATCCGGAGGCTTAATGGGAGTGAGAGCTTCTGCTTACCTGATTAGCTCGCCTGAGACCCAACAAAGTTGTTAAACAGCCGCTAGAAACAATAGACAACAGCCGCTGGAAACACCTGAATGGAATCGCTATCGACGGAGTTGATTTGCTCGCCTGATACCCAACGAAGCCAATAAACGGCTGAATGCCTGAAACAGAGGAGTCTGAGATTCTGCCGATTGGAAAGGATTTGCTCAACTTCATCAAAAGGTTTAAAAAAAATATAACAAAGTACTTTTCGAAGTTGAATGAAGAGGAACTTACAGACTTGAGGAAGATAGCGACCGTGGCGGCGACTGGCGAGTTCGTGTCGACAAGGAGCTAGGGCATGAAAGAACTCGTAAGTTGTTCGTGGCGGCGACTGGCAAATGTTCCGTCAGTAAGTTGTTCGACGGCGGCGGCGACCGGCGAGTTCGTAGGCGACGAAGGATCCCCAAAATCGTAGTCGGCACTTGGCTCTCGACAGAGAATGGTGAAGGAGAAGGAGTTAGGGCATTCGTGATTTCGTGTTTTGGGTTAGGGTTAGGGCGAATGGGTTAGGGCGAATGGTCGAAGGATGGTTTAGGTTTAACCATTCTAATTTATGGTTGAACCATATGGTTGAACCATGGTCTAGGGCTTCTGGGTTAAGTATATATATATTATATGTATATATTCGGTTCGGATCTTTTTCGGATCGGATACACCTATATCCGAATTCGAATCCGAATTTTTTCGGATCCGAAATCCGAGATCCGTATCCGAACCGTGGATCTAAAACCTATATCCAAATTCGGCAATTTCGGATCGGATTCGGATATATATCCGACCCATTGCCAGCCCTAGGCACACCTAATGGGCACAGAGGATTCGTAGTACACCAATTGGCCTATCACTATATTATGCCGCTAAAAATCCCATTTTAAAATATATATATATGACGCCCCATGTCACAAACCGACTAGGTAAGAGGAGATTTGTTGGCGTTTCATAAGTTTCAGTGGCCAGCTAAAAATTTAGTTTTTGAAGATCATTATTTTAATGGTGTTTTGAAAAAATTCAGATGAAAAGAAACTCCCACAAAAAGCATCATTCTTTACCTTCTTTTATATATCTATCAAAACCTGTAATTAATTTATAAAATAACTCAAAGAACATACACAAACATTCATATAATTTTGTACCTGTCAACAATTGTAATATAACAACAATTTATGATACTTTGATAAAAATATAAAGCACAAATGAAATGTAATATTTTGACATCCAAAATTATTTACATGTTGCAAAGGAAAATTTCATACAAAAAGTTCATTTTGTTCTTGTAAAAAAGAGAAAAAGAACTAAGAATAGTCTATTTTCAGCTTTCCACCATTGCTCATTTATCTCACGATTGCGTGTGAGAAGAATGTATCGCTGCACCTCCTTGCTCCGTTGCCTGCATATTTTTCCACAAAATCATCATAAGTATTAAGCAATTCATGACAATAATTAATGACGAGTGTTATATAAGTCAAGACAAATTTAATCTATACAATTAGTGATAATGATAAATCTAGAGGAGCTAGGCAAAAGAAAAAAACCATATTGGCTTCCAAAGCCATCAAACACTACATTTTGTTAGAGCTCAATTTCTTACGTAGGTGACTGCCCGATTAGTAGGGGGCCCTTCAATTTGCCACCTAATCCCTTAAAAGTGAAATATGTAACCTAATTGCCAAACTAGATGAACTTCCAACACTCAAAACCAAAATAAAAAGAGGTTACTAAAGTGAAAAAAATTAAGAGGTTACTAAACATAATTCTAAACAAAGTGAGTAAACCCAAACTTGAAACAAATCTGAAATCCTTCCTCAAAAAGGATTAAATAAGAAAAGAATATTTAACAATAAAATACCTAAAACATTATTGGAATTGGTATTCATATGCCCATCTCTATTCTAATCAACCTTTTGTAATACATATATGATAAAAACATAAACAAATGTGAAATCCAACAAACCCAGTTATAAAAAACCAGAAAATGAGATTAAAACATATGGGCATTCCCAAACAAAAATTCTATAAAAACAAAACAAAGAAGAAGAAACTTAACAACTAATCACAAAAAAGGGAACTATTTTCTAAGAAGAAAAAGAAAATTTCTTGGGCAATGGTACGTTAAGGATACAAAAACAATGAATACAGGTAGTAGAAGAGTTAACAGATGCAAGAATAAGACTGAACTAATTTGAAAGTTAATTAAAAATTTCTTAACAGCAAATTAACGAAAGTAAGAATCAAAAGAACACCAAAACAGAAATCTGAACTAACTGATTTATGCAAAATCTGAATAAAACAGAATTTTGAACTCACAAATTTACGCACAATCAGAATATTAAATTTGTTGGAATTTGATGAATAAGATATAAACCTTTTCTATGCTTCCAAGCAGAGCTAAAAAAACATGTTTGGTAACTGCAGTAATATAGAAACTGATTCAAGGCTATTATAAAACTACGGTAAACAATATTGTTTGTACAATGAAGTTGCCTGTACAAATTTGCTGAGGTGAAGCAACTGATAGACAGAGCAAACATCCAAAACAGACATTAGAAGGCATGAGTTGGATTCAAAACATAAGAGGCCATTAAACCATGAAATCGACCCTTTTCATTAGTCAGCAAGAACAGACGAGATTTACCCTTATTCATAAAATTTCGCGTAGTTCAAAGTTCACGACTAAACTGAAATAAGGAAGCATGAAGCAAATAAGTAGATAAAAAATATGAACAAACTTGAAAATCCAGCTAATTCAATGTTTTCTACAAACTGCTGATGTGCATGTTTTTCAAAAAAAATGCATGGGCTTAGTCTACTCTCTTTCAACTGGCCAATCGCCAAAAACACCACAAAAATCCTCCATTCACCCCAAAAGTCAAAAGAGAAACTTCACCCATGATGTAAACAATCCAAAACCTCTGCATTCAGCCACCCATGCCCTGAGCACGTATTGTGTAATTTAAGTGGAGATTGAGATAAAAAAATTGGAAAACGTATGAGAATCAATGCTAGTCGTTGGAAGAGGAATTTCTCCAAGAGGTTGAGAAGTGACTTGATGAAGGTTATAAATCAACCAAAGCTTTGCAAGGCCACCAGAGCGCAGTCAATGGTTGGAAAGATCAATGAGAATAAGTGACAGCCAAAGCATAAGAGTTTGGCAATCTCTCGTCAATTAGTGGGTGAAACCGGTCATCAGAAGTTGGATCTACTTTGTTAGAGTTAGGAGATTACAAGAGGATGCTCGGAACTGACTAAAGCTTGGTCAATGGCTTAAAAATCCAAGGAAGATGCACAATTAATAGGCTGAAAAAAATGCACAATCAACAAACTGAACATTGGTGAAAACACGCCCATCAGAGGTTGATATTGGTCAACTGAAGGTCTGAATGCCGTGAGGAAGCATCGACAATGATCTGACGAAGAGGTTTCTGACGACATATGGAAAAGTAAATTAGAAGAAGAGGTTTCTGACGAAATCTGAATCAGAAAAGAGATGAAAATAAGAGAAAAATCGTAGCAAATGGTAACAGAGAAATAAAATGGAAAGAGTTCACAGACACATGAATTCAGATATTCAGAAATCTGAATACGAACAGAAATACAGAGCCTAATTTTCATGATTAATAAGAGAAATATCGTAGCAAAGAACATGATTAGTAAGAGAAAAATTTTACAGAGCCTAAATTACAAACTAAAACGATCTCTATTTGCTCCAAATCGCAATAATAAAAAGATTAGGTTTCTACCTGAATCTCCATGCCATCGTAGGAAAGAGAAGGTGAAAAAAATGAAAATGGGGTTTTCTACCTGATTTTTGACAAAGAAGAATTAGATGAGTGAGGTTGACGTCTCTCTCTCCCACCCTAACTTCTCCTTCTTTGCTTCTATTAAAACCCTGGAAGAAAAGATGAAATCAGCAGCAGCCCAGTGTTTCTTTAGAAAACAAAAATGGCGGACTTGGTACAATGGAGCATGGTTGAGGCAAACCATTGTCGATGTCGAGAAGATTTCTCTCCCACCCTATCTTCTCCTTCATTGTCATCGTGGAGAAGAAAAGAAAGTTGGAGAGAGGTCAAGGTCGAGAAGATTGAATACGATATTTTCTTTGTGCGTTTTGGAAGGAAGCTGCAAATTTCGTTTCTCCCGAAATCACTGCGTTTTCGGGAAGAAAATTTTTAAAGGGTGAAAAGAAACTTTTTTAGGTAATTTTCTTTCCGTTTCTTTCCGTATAAGGGTTTTTTTGCTATTACCAAACAAGGGAAATGACTTTTTCATCTTTTTCTTTTCGTTTCTCTCCAAATCTGAAGAAAGAAAGAGAACATAATTTTTATTTTTTCATTAAAAATGTATATATTTTTTATATTTTTTAATTAAAATTTATGTTTTGCCCTCCCTAAAATTTTTGGTTTCCCCCTCCCCAAACCCATTGAAATTTTTATAAAATTTCTGGTTTGCCCCCCTAACCCATTGAAATTTTTACATTTCATGAGAACCCCCTTTAAAATTTCTAGTTTGGCCCCCCAACTCATTGAAATTTATATATTTTATGAGAACCCCCTCTAAAATTTCTAGTTTGGCCCCCCCAACTCATTGAAATTTTTATATTTTATGAGAACCCCCCCAAAATTTCTGGTTCCCCCTCCAACTCACTGAAATTTCTATATTTCATGAGAAGTGTTAATTGAAATTTTTTTTTGTCCCCCCAGATTTAGAGTCCTGGTTCCGCTAGGGTTGGCAATGGGTCGGATATATATATCTGAATCCGATCCGAAATTGGCGAATCCGATCCGAAATCTAAGATCCGTGGTTCAAATACGGATCTGAAATCTAAGATCCGAAAAAATTCGGATTCAAATATGAATATACATATATCCGATCCGAATAAGATCCGACCGAAATCATATATATCTTATACATAAACTCAGGGCAGACATTAGTTAGAATGTAGACCATTTATAAACTACGGTTGAACCATCATAACCAAAACCCAAAACCTTTAGAGAACGATTTGTCCTAAATCTAAACTTTCTATCCTCTTTGTCGCTGTCACCCTCTGGCGACTAGTACCTACAAACCCACTTAAAGAACCAATTACAAAACCCCCTATTTTGAAACCTTTTTTGCTTTGAAATTCCATTGTCCAAAACAGGCCGATTGTTCTAAGTTCCGGGGTACGATTTTTTTTGTCAGTCGCTCAATATCCACTGTTGCGTGGTGCTTCAAATTTGAAGTTCAAACCCATTTCTCATTTAAATCCCTCTCTGAGTAGGGCTAGCAATGAGTGGGATATATATCCGAATTCGATCCGAAACCGAAATTGGCGAATTCAAATATAGGATTTAGATCCGTGGTTCGAATACGGATCCGAAATCTAAGATCCGATAAAATTCGGATTCAAATACGAATATACATATATCCGATCCGTATTCGACCGATTGCCACCCCTAGGTTCCGCCACTGGTTTTGGGCGTGTAGATTCTGTCAAGTGTGGGGATGTACCATGCACCAGATCTATTGGACCACTTATAATAATAGTCAATCACTCGTTGATGATTTAGACATTTTTCGTCAACGAAGTGAAGTATCCACATAAAATGAGCTTGTCGTATAACATTCATCATTTACATCCAATTATTGAACCACAAGTGAGTTATGAAAAGAATCCCTTCACTTTTCAACTGAAAGTGATCCATCAGGAAAAAAAAAATTCTGGTTCGACTAAACTTTTTGTGTATTATATTAGATATTTAAGATTTAAATACAAATTTTACGTTATAATTTTATATATCCTTGACAAAAGTCCAGGCTAAGGGCTTACTAAATTGTCAGATTTTTTATTAGTCTGAACTTGGGTGCAGACTTGGTCAGCAGTTCTGCTCATCATATCATATTCTCATCACAACCTGTAATAGCCCTGGTTGTGTCTATAGATCTGGATATGTGCCCAACTTAAAAAGAATTTGATTATGGGGAAAAAAATTGGGAGACGGATTTGCAGTGGGGGACACATCAACAAATATCGCACTCTGAATACCCTTCTTGCCATTTTTTGACATGAGTATGACAGAACAATGAAGGGCCCGTTTATCATATTCAATAAATGTAACATGTACTATGATAGACAGGGAGCCCGATATTTATATTCACCATGTGGTTTCACCAAAAAAAATATATATTCACCATGTGGTCCATGAATCTTACTTTTATTTTGGTTTTCTTATAACTCTGTCATTTGATATTTGTTCTGATTTTTATTTTATTTCCCAAGGACACTAATGGTATGAGCCAATGTGATTCCAAGTGTCTAGAAGACAGGATTAAATCTCAACTTGGTAACAAAAGTTCATGGTTGTCTCACATGGTGCGCACTATAGCTCCTTTGTTTCTCTCAAATTCTATATGCTAACAAAAGTTCTTGGTTCTCTAAGATATGTTGATTTTAAGGAATACGGAAACACATCAAAGATATTAAATAAATAACCATGGAAGTGGTGGCCTAATGGTCTTGTGGATTTGCTGTAGAGCTTGGAGGGCTGGAAGTCCTAAGATCAAATCCCTTGCATGCAAGGATTAGTTCCAAGGATTAGATTCCCACTTGCAAGATTCATTACGCCCTCGTGTTGCTATGGTAACAGTCCAATTCCTCCAACTAAAACAAGGTTAATTGGTAACTATGGTTCAATCCAAACATTCCACAGCAGAGAGGAAGCCACTATGGTCACGTCCAACTATGGGTGGCAATTGTAACCCGTGACCCGCCAACCCGCCCAAACCCGCCCGGTCTTAGGCAGGTTAGGGTTGACTGTTTAAATAAACGGGTTGGGTTAGGGTTTGACCCATCAACCCGAAATGACCCGATTACAACCCGTTTATTTTTGTGTGTAATAAATGTTTGGAAAATTATAATAACAATACTTGTGGCTATTCAATCTTTCTTCTTTTAATATAAATAATGACAAAGAATAAAGTGAAGAAAGACTTTTTACGTATAAATATTTCAAATTTCTTAGCCTCTACTAATATAAATTGAAGCATTGATGACAAATAAAGTCTTTTAAAACTATATTATTATGTTTTAATTCTTTTTTTCATGTTATTTTAGTTCTATCTTAATGATTGTTGTGTTATTATGCTTGTTAGGTGTCCTTTGATATTAGAATGAATTAAAAAATAGAATTTGTATAGACTTTGATATTAGAATGAATTAAAAAATTTTAATTTTTAATAGTAATTTAAATTATTTAAATGGGTTGAAGCGGATTAGAGCGGGTTGGTTACGGTTTGGATATTCCAACCCATTTATTAAACAGGCGGATTCGGGTTGAACCTTGGCTTGTTAACCCCATACATCAACCTGACCCGAACCCGACCCATTTCCACCTCTACGCCCAAGGGGGTTGGCCATGCTGGTAACCCCCTTCCTCCCTTTTTCTTTCACCCAAAAAAAGGTAAAGATAATAAATAAATGTAACAAAACCAAATACAAGATTTACGTAGTTTAGCAAATTGCCTATGTCCATGAAAAGATGAAAATCGATCCGCAATATCGAAAAAGGTTACAAACCCTAATACAATCCCTTAAAAAGCATATACTTCGATCCACTTCCACCTACCTGATGAAGTCGGTTCAGGTCCATAAACCCCATTCCATATTTTAGTAAAAAAAAAAATACAAGACATTAAACCAACAGATGCTCAATACTTTCATCATACTTCTCACATGTCTCACATCTTTTGGAAAAGAACCCTATTAAAGATAGTCATATAATTCAATATAGTAAATTTTTTCCAAGCACGTACCTCCGAGATAATAGGAGTTCAAAGATTTATTCACTTTTAATTCAATTATATTCACTTCTAACTCAAAGCTTTCATAGGAGCAGAAACTTCCATTCACTTCTAACTCATTTGCTACAACTTTTCAGAGGTACTCTGAAAAATGATGTTAGACATAAAGCTTGTCAGTTATTCCCTAGAACTTTTATTCTTGGAATACCATCTATGCTGGTCTCAGTAGTAATGTTAAAACCTTTCAGCTATTTCATTGTTTCTTTTCAAACCCGGTTTAGCATATGTTTTCAGCTATTTCATTGTTTCTTTTCAAACCTTTCAGCTATGTGGCAAAATATGTTTTCAAATATGTTTGATGGATTTTGACTGTTTTAGCAATCTTTCTTGGATACTTGCTTTCTTGTTCTTTTTTGCAGCAACTCATGACAGAAGGGTACCTCAAGACAGGAATATCGACAGCTGATGAGTTATGCAATTCTTTCAGATGTCTGTAGAAAGGATGAAGCACCAAACAGAATGTCACTGCGCAAATTCAATATATTGAGCTGCAGCTAGATCCAGAAAAGCAGCAGAAATCAAAGCTGCACAGACTGCCCTGATAACAATTAAGTCAACTACAACTGAAGCTTTAAGAGAAACCCAACAAAAAGCTAGAGGGGAAGATCACTGCACATCTTCACCATCAAGCCACCTAAGTGTAGGGAGAATCTTGACCAGCAATGACTTGAATTTCTCACCAGTAACCGCATTGCCCACAATATCTAACTGTGTCAAATGCAAACCTCTAAATATCATCATAGCTTCCCAGTATTCTGTCACACTGATGCCCTCAGGTGCATAATCAACAATCCAATCACTCCCCAGAGTATGTGACAAAGGAGAAGAGCACAAGTATCTTCTTGTATCAATGGAGTGAGCACCAAATTCGTTGTAGGATATGTCCAACACTTTTAATGACTTCAACAGTCTCAAGGGTTCTAGAGAAGTAAAACTACTGAACTTGTTGTTACTCAGATTCAAGCAAGATAAAAGTTGCATTGCACCCAACCCTGTCAGAGAAATCACAACATTAGAGTCTAAAGACAGATTTCCATTCTCCCTAATCATAGATGCAAATGCTATTCAAGTGCTAGGAAGCAACATCAGGTAGTCAAAGCTATGAGTGACAGCATTAACAAGATTTAAGCAGAATATGTGACAATATTTTATAAGTAATACAACTTGGACCAGCAGGATGGGTAGAATTATTTAAATGCAAAAATACCAGTTTATAACCTTATATGGGATTTGCTAAAAATTCAGGCGAGAAATTTTTTTTTTATTATCAGTAATTCAGGCGAGAATTCTTAAACATAATCTATGGTCATGCCAACATGAATTGTAAGAGAAGCTATGAATAGTTACAAAACAAGGAAGAATGAGATGGAAGGTAGCATCCAAAAGAGTTCAGGGTGTCGAAGGAAACCCAAGAAATATCTTACAAATGAAGTCAACAATATGATATGTAAAACAGATGAATTTATTTCATTTAGTAAGTGCTTTATTTTCACAAATAACAATATGCATAAACCAAAAAATATGCACATAAATTCTGTCATAGGAATGCCACCAGCACAAGACAGGTGCCAATCTAGAGCTGGAGAAGCACCTTGAGTAAGCTCCCAAAACCAAATATCAGAAATTCTAGAATTGGAGCTTCACCAAGTACTGTATAAATGATGAATCCCCCAGAAATAGAAGCAGCACATGGAACTCCTTATTCTCTTCTAAAATTTCTGCGTTATTATTCCACTAACTTGTGATTTGTGCCATAGGAAAAAAAATTACCCGAAAGGGTTACAGGAAGGCCAAAATGGACCTAAATAGATTTAACAGAAGTCATTTAAAGATACTAACGGAAGATATTATGCTAATGAAAATGCAGAACAGGACTCGGCTTGCTAACCCCAACTACTAAGGAGAAGATATTTCATTGGAGTTGGTGTTGACATACTCTGTGAAGTTGTGTTCTTACATGTGTCATTGGAGACTGGACCACAATCTCAGTGACTATATTTGACTGGTCCTAAGAATTTGTTATTATAGTCTCTCTTAACAACTCTTCAACTATTTCCATTTTAAAATTTTGCCACCTTCCACATAAGTCCAAATTTGCAAGACTGAACTGTTCTCCACAGATGTTTAGATCATACTATTAGTGAAAGAACTTTACCTTCAATAGATTGAAGTTCATTGTGGCTGAGATCTAGCATTTGGACCCATAACAAATGCTCAATGGACCCTATTCGAGACAATGATAAATTATTCAATCGTAAACAGACAGAGTTGCGTGCTTTCAGACTAGCTGATCCTCCATAGTACTGACAGTGCCTCAGCAACAACTCTCTACTGGAAGTAATCTGCAAAATCACACAAATGTAAAGGGAGTACTAGCTAAATCACAAAAAACTTGAAACTTGATTATTGCTAGTTGGTCAAGAAAATTCTTTACCAAAAGAAACAAAGGAAATGAGAACCATCGCAGTACAATGTAATGCATGCATATTGAAGAAACAATCAAACAAGAGAGCAGACATATGAAATGAAAAAGTAAAATGCATGGGTAGCCACATATGGTAACATCAAGAGACTTCTGTCAACAGTGCAAGGATGACTACATAATAAATTAAAATTTTGAACATGTATTGTGAAATTGAATTGAAAGTGTTATAGAAAGTAGTGATTTACGTAGTGATTTATGGGTGTGTGTTATGGAAAGTCTTATTATAGAAAGAAGTAATTTACGTAGTGATTTATGGGCGTGTATTATGGAAAGTTTGAGAGATAGAAAGTTTCCTTTCATGTACACTACTGAATACTATATAGATGTATGGAAATCATGAGAAGAATTCAATTGATCCTCCCTCTCTTCTCTCTTCTTTCTCTCTCGTTTACAGAAAGCAAATAGGAAAACCTCATCAAATTCAATTCAATATTCAACTAATTATTCTTGTTAGAGACTCTAAACCAGGATACCAATATTAACACTACTAGACATGGTAATCAATGTCAGACTAACATAATAATATATGTTTTGCGAGAAAAGAACGCTACAAACCTTAGGAGTTTAAAGAAAAAAGGAAAAAGAAAGAAATAGATTCACCATTACAACAGCTTCATCAGAAACAGGAACCAAGTCAAGTGATAATTAAAAAGTAGAAGAAAAGAGGAGACTAATACCAACTTACTTCGTGAAATTTTTTACTTTGGCTAAGTAGAGTGATTGTGTGGCAAATACATACCATCAAATTGAAAGAAGAACATCTAGATACATTACAAAAACAATAGAAGCCCCATTATAGCATGTTTAACAGATTGTCATGTGCAAAGGAAACTGTCGAAAGATTAGGTGCCAGCTAGGTTTAGAATATTTCTTTCCAATAAAACAGATTCTAAATCCCTTTGATTTAGAATAGTTCTTAGGAAGTTAGAAAGGTTCTTTTTCTGTAGAAGATTTGTTTCTGTATTCCCTGCTTTGTAGCACCAGTTGGTTATGATTCACTGATCAACTTAGGTTATAAATCTGATGGATCTTTATGTTATTTGTATGAGAATGAAAAATACTTTTTCTCTAAAAACCTTCATGGTATCAAAGCCAGGTTCTCTTGACCCTTAATCCCGATGGTGAAGACGGCGATGACCGGAGCCACCAGAAATTCTCCAGCCACTTCAGCAGATTCTTCCGACAGCACGCAATCTGTCCAACCAGGGGCTTCCTCTTCATCAGCCGATGCCTTCTCCCAAAGCTCCAGCCTACAATTCACGGTCCATAAGCTCAACGGAAAAAATTATCTTGAATGGGCACAATCTGTGAAACTGGCGATTGATGGCAGGGGAAAGCTAGGATATTTGACAGGGGAAATCATACAACTAGCAGCAAATGATCCATTCCTAAGAAGATGGAGGTCAGAAAATTCCCTTGTAATGGCTTGGCTGATCAATTCAATGGAGCCAGCACTTGGGAAACCTCATCTGTTTCTACCTACAGCCAGGGATGTTTGGGAGGCTGTTCGGGAATGCTATTCAGATCTAGAAAATTCGTCTCAGATTTTCGACTTGAAGACTCGACTATGGCAATCCAAGCAAGGTGACCAGAATGTCACTACTTATTACAACATAATGGTGACTCTTTGGCAAGAATTGGATCAGTGTTATGAGGATAATTGGGAAAATCCCAATGATTGTGCTTGGCACAAAAAGAGGGAGGAAAACGATCGTGTTTATATGTTTCTCGCTGGTCATAATCGAAGTTTGGATGAAGTGAGGGGTCGGATCCTAGGGCGTAGACCACTACCCTCCATCCAGGAAGTTTTTTCTGAGGTTAGACGTGAGGAGTCTAGGAGGAAGATCATGCTGCATAGCCTGGAACCCATTGGAATTCAGGAATCTGAGAGTTCAACACTTGTAACTAGAGGATTTGATTACGAAGGAGACAAACGGAAGAAACCATGGTGCGAGCATTGCAAAAAACCATGGCATACCAAGGAGACTTGCTGGAAATTACATGGAAAACCGCCAAATTGGAAGAAAAAATCCAATGGGGATGGCCGTGCACTCCAAACCACTACCGAGGAGAGTCAAGGACCACAAATCAATTCCGAGACAGTTCCATTCACAAAGGAACAATTGGAGCACCTGTACAAACTTTTTTCTCCATCATTGTCTATAAACCCATCTTGTTCTTTGGCTCAAAAAGATACATACCCAACTGCCATATCTCCTAGTGTCAAACCATATTCACAAACTCCTTGGGTCATCGATTCTGGAGCAACTGATCATATGACAGGTTGTTCAAAGTTATTTTCCTCTTATAGTCCTTGTGCAAGTAAGAGAAAAGTCAAAATTGCCGATGGTTCCCTTTCCTCAATAGCTGGAACCGGATCTATTCCTCTCTCACCCTTGTTAACACTTCATAACGTCCATGTTCCTAATCTGTCATGTAACTTACTGTCCATCAGTAAGATTACTCTTGATCTTAAATGTCGTGCTAATTTTTCATCCTCATGTTGTGAATTTCAGGAATTGAGTACAGGGACGACGATTGGCAGTGCTAGGGAGATTGAAGGGCTCTATATATTTGAAGATGGATCCAACTCTAGTAAACCTCCTCAACGTACCTATTTCAATTCTATTTCTGTTTCTAAGGATAGTGAAATAATGTTGTGGCATTATAGGTTAGGCCACCTAAGTTTTCATTATTTAAAGTACTTGTTTCCAAATTTTTAAAAAATCAAAAACCATCTTCATTTACTTGTGAGATTTGTCAACTCGCCAAACATCATCTTACCTCTTTTTCACCTCAACCATACAAAGCATCTAATCCATTTTCCATGATTCATAGTGATGTTTGGGGACCTAGTCAGATTCCCACACCTTCTGGTAAATGGTGGTTTGTCACTTTATTGACAATCATACAAGATTAACTTGGGTCTATTTGATGAGAGAAAAATCTGAAGTTGAAATAATTTTCTAAAATTTTTACAAAATGGTTGAAACCCAGTTTCGGGAGAAAATTCAGATTTTCAGGAGTGATAATGGGAAAGAATTTTTTAACAGATACTTGAGCCATTTTTTCTTGGAAATAGGCATTGTTCATCAGAGTTCTTGCATTGATACTCCTCAACAAAACGGGGTGGCTGAGCGGAAAAATAAACACCTGTTAGAAGTAGCTCGAACATTACTATTTCAAAATATGGTACCTAAATATCTTTGGGGCGAAGCAATTTTAACAGCAACATATTTGATTAATCGAATGCCTAGTAAAGTTTTAAACTTTAAAACACCTTTGGATGTTTTTCTTTGTTTTTTTTTCCAACAAACAGGCTTTCCTCTGCTTTGCCTCTAAAGGTATTTGGGTGCACTACTTTTGTTCATATCCATGCACAAAACAGAAGCAAACTTGAACCCCGAGCTCGAAAATGTGTGTTTATTGGATATGCTCCCACTCAAAAGGGATACAAATGTTTTGACCAAGTTTCAAAAAAACTATTCATCACCATGGATGTAACCTTTTTTGAATCAACATCGGTTTTTACCCCTCATCTTCAGGGGGAGGGGGAAGGAAAATTGAAGATTCAGAACAATATTTTCAACTTGATGAATCATCCACACCTATTGATGAAGCCACTGTTGACCAAACCAAGACCCCAAACATTATTGTACCGAACATAGGTGAATCAAGTCTTTTAAATGATGAAAATGCAGACTTATCCTTGGTGACAGGACATGACCAAAAAACATGATTCAAAAGTGACAAATGGGAAAGAAACAGGTATAAAAAACATGGGCTTAACACCCATTGATATTGTTTACTCCAAAAGGAATACTTATCAAAGGAAAAAGTCAAATGATTCCTTACACTGCCATGAATCCGAGATCCCACCAGGTAACATTCTTTCTGAGTCTACTCAACCTATTCAATTTATTTCTAAGTCCACAAGTCCTTCGTTTGAGTCTGATGATTCCAATCTTCCTATTGCTATCCGAAAAGGTGCAAGAACTTTTACCAAACACCCATTGTCTAACTTTGTGTCATATAAAATCTCTCACCTGTTTTTCGTGCCTTTACCTCACAAGTGTCATGTATGGAGATTCCAAAGAATGTGCAGGATGCCTTAAAGGTTCCAGAGTGGAAGGAGGCTGTCATAGAGGAGATGAAGGCTCTTGAGAAGAATCGCACATGGGATATGATGGAATTGCCGAGAAATAAAACAACTGTGGGATGCAAGTGGGTGTTCACAATCAAATACAGATCAGATGGGACAATTGAGAGATATAAGGCCAGGTTGGTTGCCAAAGGATTTACTCAAACCTATGGCATTGACTACTTGGAGACATTTGCTCCTGTAGCGAAGCTGAACACCATTAGAGTCCTTCTGTCACTTGCAGCCAATCTCAACTGGCCTTTACAACAATTAGATGTAGAGAATGCTTTTCTTAATGGAGATTTGGAAGAAGAAGTGTACATGGACGCACCCCCGGAATTTGAAAAAGGGTTTGGTTCGAAGATATGCAAACTGAAGAAATCCCTCTACAGACTAAAACAGTCACTGAGAGCTTGGTTTGAGAAGTTTACTCAGTTTGTGAAAAGCCAGGGCTATACACAAAGACAAGCAGATCATACTATGTTTGTAAAGCACTCGTCTAAGGGGAAGATTGTTGTGCTAATTGTGTATGTGGACGACATAATCCTTACCAGGGATGACTTGTCAGAGATGGATCACTTGAAGAAATCTCTATCAGCAGAATTCGAGAAAAAGGACTTGGGACCCTTAAGATATTTTCTCGGAATGGAGGTTGCAAGGTCAAGGAAAGGAATTGTTGTCTCTCAAAGAAAGTATGTTCTTGATCTTCTTAAAGAGACTGGAATGAGTGGCTGTAGACCGACAGACACTCCAATAGATTCTAATCAGAAGCTTGAAGAAGAGAAAGAAGGTGAACCTGTGAACACGTCCCGCTACCAAAGATTGGTAGGGAAGCTGATATATTTATATCACACACGGCCTGATATTGCGTTTGCTGTAAGTCTGGTAAGCCAGTTTATGCATTCACCCTATGAAAAACATCTTGAGGCGGTATACAGAATCCTGAGATACTTGAAGAGCACACCAGGCAAAGGCCTTCTCTTCCAGAAGACTACACAACAGAATATTGAGGCCTACACAGATGCTGATTGGGCTGGATCCATTACTGATCGAAAGTCGACATCAGGATATTGCACTTTCATATTTGGCAACCTAGTCACATGGTGAAGTAACAAAGCAAAGCATGGTTGCAAGAAGTAGTGCTGAAGCTGAGTATAGAGCAATGGCTCATGGAGTCTGTGAAATGTTATGGCTGAAGAGAGTTCTTGAAGAATTGAAGATACCTATCAACCTACCAATGAAGTTGTACTATGATAACAAGGCTGCAATCAGTATTGCTCAGAATCCTGTGCAACATGATCGAACCAAGCATGTGGAGGTCGACAGACACTTTATAAAGGAGAAGATTGATAATGGAGCTGTTTGTATGCCATTTGTTCCAACAACGCAACAATAGCTGATATACTCACAAAAGGATTATTTCGACCTAACTTCGAACTTCTTGTCAGCAAGTTGGGCATGATTGACATCTATGCACCAACTTGAGGGGGGTGTCGAAAGATTAGGTGC
This sequence comes from Buxus sempervirens, assembly GCA_947561395.2. Classification (NCBI taxonomy): domain Eukaryota; kingdom Viridiplantae; phylum Streptophyta; class Magnoliopsida; order Buxales; family Buxaceae; genus Buxus; species Buxus sempervirens. Next base: position 8,253,618 of record OX387195.1, read on the forward strand.
CAGCTAGGTTTAGGATATTTCTTTCCAATAAAACAGATTCTAAATCCCTTTCATTTAGAATAGTTGTTAGGAAATTAGAAAGTTTCTTTTTCTGTAGAAGATTTGTTTCTGTATTCCCTGATTTGTAGCACCAGTTGGTTATGATTCACTGATCAACTTAGGCTATAAATCTGATGGATCTTTATGTGAGAATGAAAAATACTTTTTCTCTAAAAACTTTCAGAAACCATCAAATTTTTTAATAATTTTGGATTTACTTATAATCAGGGCATTATATTAAGCTAATGACCTTTTGCAATGTTATAAAATGTGTTATAAAGCTGAAACATAGCATACAAAGTGATAAAATACGGAAGTGAACATGGAGAAATAGAGTTTGCTAAATCACCTGTGACACGTGAAATCTGTTTTTGCATCAGCCTTCTAACTATGGTGCATGTCACCAGACAACTCAACCTATAGGACCATGACATGATTTTGGTCCCAGCTTGTTCATCTATTTATTTATTTTTGTTTGACAAGTATTGTGTAGGATTCATCATAATAGATTTCAAAGTGTTACACTGGTTTCCAATTTGATGCAATCCTGATTTTTTACTCGATTTTGAGATCGGTAATACCCAAAAGACAGAGCAATACAAAACAACACTGGTGGAGTTTAGAAAGATAAGTACTCATAAGCTAAATCAAGATATGGTTTTTGACAGATTGAGATGGATGAACAGGATTCACCTTACTGACCCAACTAGTTGGGATAATGCACTTAGTTGTTAACCGATTGATTGATTTTGTTTAACAAGTAGATTCAGTAACAAGTCAGAAAAAAAAACGCTAATTTTGTTCAAATATAAGCAGAATGAACAGCAACATGCAGTTGACAGAATGAGTATAAAATTATGAAAAATACTTTTCAGAGAGAGAGAGAGATATATAGTCACCTGCTTCAATAAGACCAAGCTGTGTTCATCCTTGTAGTATCCATAATGTGATGGATCCAGTTTCATCAAGTCAGAAAATAGTTCTAGAACTTCTTTAGAATGTATACTCCTGAATGTAGCTGGAGTTTTAATACATGAATTAATTGATGCCTTACTGGTGTCTGAACATTCATCTTTTTGCGTACATGGTGTGTGATGGACATCTTGCTGGACAGATCCCCCTGAACCCAGGCAATAAAGGTTGTATGACATCATTGCATCATGAGCCATCAACAGTCGAGCAAGTGTAAGCTTTCCAATTTTACTACAAGGATGGAGAAGTTAAAATAAGATGGAATTCAGTACACAAGTATAATAACAGACTTGAAAATTTTTCATGTCACATTTGCATCAAATAAATCAAGCATACCAATCATTTAATGATATCAACATACGAAAGCAGTTAATTTCCTCCTCTATGGTCTGTACATGCCAGCTAGAAAATGTTAAATTAGGCTCCATCTTTATTGCTAATTGATCAAAAGAAACAACAGTAGGACTCATCTCCTGAAGCAGTGCTGCATCAGTATGAAATCTGTTATTTTTCCACACAACCATCTCCATTTCTGGGCTTCCTTCAGTATACTCTGATTCAATAGGCCGAAAGACTATGGTAAATGCAAATTCACAGGGGCAGCAAAAGTAGGAACCACTAGTAGAGGTGATACACTCGGCATGTCCAAGTCTGACCCTTACTGGGTAAGATTTTACTGAATAATCTCTAACATCAGGAAATTTCAGATATGTCACCCAAGCTTGGGCACTTCTTGTGTTGCTTGTAGAAAGCGGAGTCCACACCAAATTTTTGTTCCAATTGAACAAGGATTCAACACTTACAGTAGATAAATTTATACCTTCCACAGATTGATTAAAATAAAGAATGAGAGGAAAAGCTCCTGAATCCAAAGGGAAACTTGTGAATGGATACGATGCACAACAATCAAAGTTCCCATTAGAGGACACAATCAGCTCAGTCCCATGAGCAGGCCATGAAGAAACTAGTAAAGGAGCATCTGGCTTAACCGTTAGATCAAGAAGCCAAAGATGATAAAACCAGCCACTTTGATCATCTGGATCCGTAAAAAAAGCATTGTGTATAAGCTCATATTCATTCACCAAAACATCCTTGTTTGAAACAAAACCTTGAACCCTTTGTTTCAGCAAGCGAGACAGAAGTACACTGCCAAAATATCATAGTGAGATGCATTGTGCAGAAATGAATAATAAACAAGATATAGAAGCTAAACATTCACCCAATAGATTTATACTACAGGGATTTACACTTTAGAGTCAAAGCAAATGTAACAAATAAACGGCAAGCTGAATTTCATAACAGAGTCTATTCCCAGTGATTGAGAGACAGCTCTCTATGTGCCAGCAGATTATAGACAAGTTAACCTGTTTTGAGACAGAAGCTTGAACATGTACAATCTTTATTTGCTCGCAAATGTTCTCACAAAAGCATGTGCTCTCAAGTTTTTTCAGCCTATATTTTGCATAATACATGCATTATATTGAATACATTGTTAGACCTGTATTAAATAGTTGGTATAAAGGTTATGTATTCTTCTTCTAATTAGAATTTTTGACTTGCAATCTTCTTCTGCTTGGATTTTAGCACTGTGTTCTTCATCACAAAAACTTTATTTGCGAATAAAATATGGTTTAAGATATGATCATATAGTTTACATTCATCATCCGTGAAATCAGCCACTTTGATCATAAAAGTATGGTTTATATTTATTATAAAATATGGTTTATATTCATTATATTGTGAATAAAATATGGTATAAAGTGTGCTATATGGTTTTTGTAGTTCATATCTATAAAATATTATTTTTCCTAACCAAATGGATTTAAGATACAAAATCGACACTTCTAATTTACTTTCAAAGCAAAGACAAGAAATAAAAACAAATAAACTGAAATTACAACTATAAAATTCAGTTTCTTCCTATAATAAGTGAGATATGGCTCCCTATAATTTCTCCAACATGTCAGAAATGGGCTCACAGGCATGCAACCTGTTTCAGACAGATGACTCGACACATAAAGTCCTTATTGACTCCAAGAAAATCTCACAAAGACATGCAATTCCATCTCTTTATATAACTATTTGGGATGTTTTATTTATCTTTTTGAAAATACATGAATTATATTGATTATTTAGCTTATATTTTGGATAAGGATTTTATTTTCTATATCCTTCTATTCAGTAAGTATAGACATTATACGAAAACAAGAAACAAAAGTGAAAAAAACAAAACTAATGGTCAAGTGCTAGAACGTAACAGGTAAAACAAGAATACCAAAGGAAAACAACATGAAGTAACTAAACCCCTTAACCACATCTCGTCTATCAGAATGCCTCTAAAAATTTGCAACTTACAAACCCACCTCTGGCAAAATCATCAATCTACTGTTAACAAGTTCATTGAAGATGTATCAATGGAACAATCAAATGTTGTGGACCAGGCTTTATGAGCAAGCTGAGTTCCACATGGCCAAAGATAAGATAGTCATGTCATGTGGAAAAATTGGCCAATCTAGACTGTTAATTTGACGGAGGACAGCTTGTATTAGCCATGTAGACAATAAATTAGACTATATAAGCCCTGATAATAGATATGAACGAGGAAAACTTTTTTTTAGTGGTTCTTGTGGACCCAGTTGGTGTGATGGTAGGAGTTGGACTACTAGTATGAGACCACAAGTTCGAATGCGAGAACATTCACTTTGTATTAAAATGCCAAAGGTTAGGTTTGTGACTAGTCCACCACTCTTAGGACCATGGTTTGGCAAGACCTACAATAAGTTATGGTTCTTTAGGTTTCATACATAGAATGACATTGATTTTAGGTAAACATTTTAGGGAAAATTATGAAAAAGGATCACTTTTCAAAATTAATTGAGCTGAAGGGTCACTTTTCAAAAAAAAAATTAAAAAATAGTGTCATTTTATTGTAGGTAAAACACGCTTGTGTCCACGTATGATGCTCCCGTATCCCACATAGAATGCTCGTGTCTCATGTAAGATGTGCTCGTATCCCAAGTAAAGAAGCTTGCATCCCAAGTACAATGAGCTCGTGTTCCAAGTAAAGTGATTCTCAAAATTTTTTTTTTTAAAAAGTGATCCTGTAATTTAATTACAATGGACTGTCTTTATAATTATCGACAAAAAGTGACCCTTTTCTATAATTCCCAATTATGGTGGACTGTTTTTATAATTATCGACGAAAAGTGACCCTTTTCATAATTTTCCAGACATTTTATACCACGTGGAAATTTTATTGCAGCCTGAAACTTAATATGTGAAGATGAGGTCAGAATAAACTATCATGTGCAAGTGACATATCACAACAGGTAACCGTGTGAGGAATGTAATGCTAAACAACTATAGCACATAAATATTTGAAAGAAGGAAGAAAAAAAACAAACAAACAAACAAAGATTTTAGCCTGTCATCACAATTATCCAGCTCAAAAAAGACAGTAGAAAATTTTCCTAAATATTCTAAACTGCCCATATTGTACTTTCATTCATATGCTTCCCAAACTTCTACAAAGCATAGATTCACATTCCAGAACTGAACCATTCTCTTTTTAAGCTATACAAAATAGAGCTTTACAGGATGTATCTCATGGAATATAATATACAGTTATAAAACTCATTTATGATAATAGATTGCCATTTTAGAACATAGAAACATATTAAAATGGAAAGGAAAAGATTCTAATACCTGCGATTGTGCCATGCAGAATAATTGCTGAAGTTGGCACCTATCATATTCGTAGTGAACTGTAGCTCCTCCTCATCTGCCACATTCTTTAATGCTGCAACAAATCTAAAAAGAAAATTCAACAAATAACCAAAGCTTCTGAAATCTGAATCCCTTTCCAAAACTTTCAAGCAAAACCAAAAACCTAGTCATCACCTGCGATAATTCCATGCATGAAAATTTCGAGAATCTGCTTTCTGGAAACGATCCAAAAGCCAGAATTCATGGTCCAGTGATGAATGTCCCTTGCTTAGAACCCATTTCCTATGATGCCACGCCCCATAAGACTTGGAGTTTTGTAGCAATGCACTCTGTACCTATTTTAATTCATTCAAAATCTAAAACAAGTCATATATAAAAACACTGTTCAAAATAACGGGGAACAAGAAGAGGAAAAAAAAGAAAGACCGAGAACAATTATTTTTCTATCAGAGCTTGTTGACTTCGTTTATGAGAAGCATAGATCAAAACATACAACTTTCAGTTCTTCATCTAGAATTGATTTAATGGCTACAGGATCAGTCTCAGAACAGAGATTATGTTGAACAGCAAGCTTTCTGTAGTTCCAAGCAGTATAGGCCTCTGGATTTACTTCCAGTAGCTTGGAACTGATCTGTAAGGCTTCCTCCGTATATCTGAAAGAACCATTGGAACTCGTTACATATTTCAATTAAACTACCAGATTAAAGTTGAGACTGAAATTTAGAAACTTACATGTTGTTATGATGGTTATGGAGGAGTTGAGATTGGAGGGTACGCAAGTTAGCAGCCTTAGCAATTGAATCTGCCACATTTTCAGGATTCAGGGGTTTTCGAGGCCGACCGTGCATTTCAGCCTTTCATCATAAAAATGAAAAAGAGGGAGGAAAAAAGGGAGATACAATCAGTTGGACTAATTTCAGTTTGATATAAATAAATAAATGATAAGCTCAAAAGATAGAAACATATTATGGTTTCCAAATCCAATTAGCAATGAGCACTAAATAGAGATTTCTTGAACTACATTCCCTTAAAATGAAGAATCAAACATTCAAGCAGAATAAATCATCTGCATTAAGCACAACAGAAATTTTACAAGCATCCTTGTCAAAGACAAACATAAACTTTGTCAAATAAAGGAAATAGAAGAGCAAAAAGAGTTACCAAAGTTTAAGAGAAAAACCAAATATGATAAAATGAAAGCCTGAACTTGATAACATTATAAAATTTTGCAAGAGCATGCTAATTTAAGTTGCCTTAAATAGCCCATAAATGTTATGCGCAGGGTTGTTAATGAACCAAGTGTTTTGCACCGCCTGATTTTGGATGTGCTTGGGCATATGCAATAGATGGGTAGGGCTTGGTTTGGCCAAGACTCTAAAGCCTCTGAAAATATTGGGCTAAGTTTGGTCGTACTTAACACCACCATGTCTGTACCAGCCTGGAGTACATAATAGTAAGCTATTTTATATGAAGTCAAGAAGACAAGAGCCCCTTTTTTTGTTAGTTAAGTTGTTTTAACCCTATAGCCCATCAACACGTTATTAAGAGCCATGGAACACATTATTTAAGGCCTAAAATCCCAAGTCTGGATGATAGAAGAAGGGGATGTGGATGGCTCATATGGATGACGATTGAGGAGGAATTCTTCTCCCAACCTATGGAACAAACCAGAATATTGTTGGTGGATGGTGGGTTAATCCCAAGTGAAAGTGATCCATTTGTAACAAACAATTCTGATTCAAATAATCTTTTTGAAGGCATTATACAAGTGTTTTAAGATGTAAATATAAAATTATAACATTATTTTATATATACTTGACAACTGTTCCAGGTTAAGGCTTATTAAAATTTACCAGGTTTGGGCTTGGTCAGATTTTTAGAAGCCTAAACCTGGGTGTGCAGACTTCATCAGCAGTTGTGCTCATTATGCTACATTCTCATCCAATCTGTGACAAGCCCCAGTTATGTGTCTATAGATCTGGATGTGGACCCAACTTCAAAAGAATTTGATTAAGGAAAAAGAATTAGAACACAGAATTGCAGTGACAGACAAATCAATGCATATCACTCTGACACCCAAGTCTTGTCATCTTTTTCCTTTTTTGGATGAATAACTGAATATATTATTGACTTAAAGGAAGAAAGAATCCACAAGAAGGGGGATATAAGGATGGATGCAATACAAAGGGGAAAAAGAAAATAAGAACAGAAAACAGAGGAAAAAAAACACAACACCAAAAACAAAAAGTACTCAAACTCTAAGAGGCCCAGTTCCTCAAGACATCATTACTAGACTGTAAACTGAACTCCTTGAGGAAGCACACACATGTGGCAGCAACAGACAAGATGTCCTCTAGAAGTCTTAGCTTCCTGACATGCTCTCCTTGAAACAGGGACTGATTCCACACCAATCTCATAGAACAGATTGTAGCAAGAAGACAGCTCCATGCATACGCTTTCCTCTCTTCCTCAGAAATAGGAATCTCAACTGATTCAACAGATTTGACATGAATATGGCAGAAAACTGAATGGGCCCAGGTATTATATTGAATAGATAGGGAGCCTGATATTTATATTCGATATTTAGTCCATGATTTCTTCTTTTATTTTGGTCCTCTTGTAACTCCGCAATTTGGTGTTTCTTCTGAGTTTTAATTTTTTTTTTTTATAAGTAATGAAATTCTTCTGAGTTTTACTTTATTTAGCAAGGGCACTCATGGTATGAGCTGATGTGATTCCAAGTCTCTAGAAGACAGGCTTGGTAACTTTTCTGATAGGAAAAAAATGGTAACTTTTCTGATAGGAAACAAACCTGTATAAGATTACTAGAGCCCATTTACTGAGTATCATTCCTCTCTACTAGGAACATAAGAAGTGTCCGAGTTTAGTTTAACTTTGATCTGAACTATTCTTTTCTTTCCCACATGGTGCATTATTACTCCCTTGTTTCTCTCAAATCCTATGCTAAAAAAAGTTCATGATTCTCTAACGTTGATGTTCATGGTACTGAAATATCACCAAATCAAGGCACCAGTCAGTAAGCCTCATATGTACTGCTGTTACTCCAACCTTAAAAACAGAACAGTCCTAAAATATGTAAAACAGATTATCATTACTTTTGTCATCCTTCTCACATGTCTTACATCTTTTGCCAAAAAAAAATAAGAAAGAGAGAAAAAAGGTTCAACCCTGTGTAAGATGGTCATATTTTATAAGTCATCCAGTAAAATTTTCCATGCACATGCTTATAACTCGGAGATAGTAGGAATCTAAAGCTGTATTCACTTCTAATCAATTGTATTCACTTCTAACCCAATTGTAACAACTTTTCAGAGGTAATTTGAAAAATGATGTTAGAACTTAATGCTAAAAATTTCAGCTATTCACTCAAACTTTATTATTCTTGCCGTACCATCTATGCTGGTCTTAGCAGTAATGTTAAAATTTTTCAGCTACTTCATTTTTGCTTTTCTAACCCAGTTTATCGCTAATCAAGAAATTATATATAAAAAAAGATGGAGAAAGAGGGGGACACAGAGAACACAAATTGTGTACTAAATAACAGAAGAGACCTGGAAAACACCAGTCCCAAAAAGAAAATACAAACTACTTAACCACCCCCAAAATCTGAAAAACTGTCACACTCCAAGAAGTCAGCCAATATGATACTAGCCATAGAAGATTGAACCGACAACCACCTATACATAATCCTCAACACGTCCCATTCCAACAAGAACCAACTCTTTTCCTTATCCTTGAAGATTCTCCGATTTCTTTCACCCCACAAGACCCAAGATATGGCTGCAGGAGCTATACTCCATACCAGATCTCTACAAAATTTTCCACTCCTACAACTCCATGCTTCCAAGACGCTGCTTAAGTTTTCTGGCTGCACCCAGGGTACTTCCAATCTCTGCTGTATCATATTCCATAATCTCCTGGCACCTTTACAATGAACAAGTAGATGAGCCACACTTTCTTCCTCTTCCTTACAAATGTTGCATCTGTTTGGAAGTTGCCACCCCCTACTCTTCCAGTCATCCACAGTTAGAATTTCGTCAACAGCCGCTGCCCAAAGAAAGAAGGCCACCTTGCTTGGGATAAGGTTTATCCAGATCCCTCTTGCTGCCTTGAACTTCGTAGATGTAGAACTCAATAATTCAAAGGCTGATTTCACTGAGAATAAACCGGCTTCTCCTTTTTTCCAGATTCTAGCATCCACCCCTTGCCCCACTTAGATGCTATAAAGTTTCACTCAACAACTCTCCAAACATAGAAACTTCCCAATCAAACAGATTTCTCCTAAGTTCGATGTTCCACACGATACCCCCCATTGAATTAGTTACAGAGTCACTAACCGATGCTCGCTGATTTCTGCATATCATGTAAATAGTAGGAAATTTATCTTTCAACTTGCTGTTTCCACACCACACATCTTCCTTGTTCCATTGCCAGCCACAAACCTATTTTCCTTCTCCACATCTCCAATCATTTTAGCAATGGGTCTCCACAAACTTGTACCAAATGGGAGTTTCATTTGGCTAGGAAACCATCCACCAAAAACGAACTATATTTTAGGAAGATGACCTCTCTCCATAGGTTGCCTTGTTGACTCCCAAATCTCCATATCCACTTTTGAAGAAGAGCCCCATTGAAGAGCACCAAAGATCTCAAACCCAGCCCCCCTTCATCCTTCAGTTTGCACACTTGGTTCCAGCTCACCAAGTGGTATTGGCTTCTCCACCTGATCCTTCCCACAAGAAATTCCTCTGGATCTGCTCTAACCTCTTGGCCACTAAACTAGGAATCTTGAGGATGGACATATAGAAAGCCAGTAAGCTTGCTAACACGCTCTTTACCAATGTCAATTTACCTCCCTTTGATAGCATGCAGCTTTTCCACGATGCCAATTTCCTCTCTATTCTTTCCTCTATGGGATTCCACACAGATAACTTCTTGTACCCAGCTCCCAAAGGAATTCCAAGGTACAAGGTTGGGAGTTTACTTACCTTACAACCCAACTCCAGGCTTAGGAGTGAAACATTTTCCACCTCCTCAATACCAAACATTTCAATCTTTGCCATATTCGCCTTCAAACTAGAACATGCTTGGAAACATATGAATATACCTTTTAGCCATTGGATTTGCTGTGACGGTTGACAAAAGGTTAGCATGTCATCTACTAATAAGAGAGGGGTTATGGAGATAGAATCCCCCAAGGCCATGCGATTCAACATGCCAACCCCATTACAACAGTAAAGAGAAGTGGGGATAGAGGATCTCCTTGCCGGAGACCTCTACAACTTTTGAAAAATCCTACTGCTGAACCGTTGACAAGAACCGAACTTTGCACAGTTGATATGCAAAATAAAATCCAACTCCTCCATTTTTCTCAAAGCCCCATACGCTTAAGTAAGTACATAAGAAACTCCCAATTGACATGGTCATATGCTATCTGGAGGTCCATCTTACACATGATCTTGCTCCTCCTCCCCTTGAGACATAAGTCTATGCATTCACTTGCTATTAACACTCCATCTTGCATCTGTCTTCCCCCTACAAAAGCCCCTTGTGCTTGAGAAATGAGGGAATGATGCACCGATCTCAGCCTGTTAGCCAACAGTTTTGCTATTATCTTGTACATACTACTCACCAAACTGATAGTCTAAACTCTTTCAAATTGCTTGTACCTTCCTTCTTAGGGACTAGCAATGTAGCATTCATGCTCTTTTCAAACCGCCCACTCCTATGGAATTCCTCAATAGTTGCCATCAGATCTTGTTTTATAACAAGCCAACACTGACTTGTAAAATGCTAGGGAAAAGCCATCCGGCCCCGGAGCCTTATCTCCATCAAGTTGGAACACTACTTCTTTGACGTCCTCTTCTGAAAAAGATCTTTCTAATCCTTTCCTATCCTCCTCCAATAATGTATTAAATTCCAAACCATCAATTCTAGGTCTGAAGATTTCCTCCCCCTTGTAGAGCTTTATAAAAAAATCTGAAATCTTCTGTTTAACAGTTTCCTCATCTTCATATGTGACCCCCTCTATCTCGACCTTGTTGATAGAATTAACATGGTATCTAACATTTGCCATTCTATGGAAGAAACCCGTGTTTTTGTCACTTGATTTCAACCATAACGCCCTTGATTTTTGGCGCCAGCCCATCTCTTGAAGTTTGGCCCATCTTTTGAACTCTAATTTCAACTTCTCCCTTCTCATCCACTCCTTAGGCTGTAGTTGTGATTTTTCTGCATCTTCATCCAACTCCTTGATCTGGTTCAAGAGACTCGACATGTGCTCCTCCACCTTCCCGAATTCTTCTCTATTCCATTTCTTGATCACATTTTTCAGCAACTTCATTTTGTGACAAAAAAAAAAAATAACTAGGCATCCCTTCCACCTTCACATCTCCCCACCATAGCTCTATCTTCTTAATAAACATTGGATCCTCCAACCACATATTCTCGAATCAAATTGGAGAAGCTCGCTTGATCTCATTTTCACAACTAAGCATTAAAGGAATATGATCTGAAGTTGGTCTAGGCATAGCTTCCGCTAACATCTTTGGAAATAGGTTTTCCCAATCCAAAGAGACCAAGAATCTATCTGTCTTGGAGAATTATGGCACTGATTGGTTATTTGACCATGTAAATTTGGAACCTTTTATGAGAACATCTAACAGTGCTACTCTATTAATGAAATCCGAAAAGCTTTTCATAGCTAAAGATATGTGGCTGCAGCCCAATCTTTCCGATGGAAATCTGATCACATATAATCACCTCCGATTCACCAAGGGAGAGGACAACCTTGAGTCACCTCCTCCAACTCCTCCCATATTTTTGGTGTTAGTGTATCAGCATTTGGGCCGTATACGCCACTTAAAAGAACTGCTGCCGAAGTTTTGTTATCAACCAAGATTGCTGAAATCGAAAACTCCTTGATCCACACTTGCCTTAGCTGGAATATGGAACCTTTCCATGCCAATGTTTTACCCCCAGCACTTCCTTTAAACCAAGGTTTTCAGTATCGGTGCTGATGGGCATGCCGCTACCTAAAAAAAACAGCACGCCGGCGACACGATGACGAAAAATCGCCGAAAGGCTAGAAAACCAGCGTTTCAACAAATCTATCAAAATTTCAATAGAAAGTTACTTTTTTGTTTTGTTGCTTAAAATCAAATATTATTGATAAAAAAATGATAAATAAGAAGATTAGAAAGTTATAATACATGAATAACATAAGCACATGTGCAAATAATCACTGAATTAATGGTAATACTAATATCATGCATACTCATAGACTCATAGTAATATAAAACTAAAGGGCAAGTGGTAACTGGCAAGTGGCAACTAATAAGGATGCAAACATAGCATTCAATTCATACATAGTTAAATACAATAATGATACCATCAAGAATGGAAGGAGTGATATCCCGACTGGAACATAGGAGGCTCAAACCCTGCCTGCTCCCCGATGTAGTGGCAAAATCGCTTCCATGACATCCTATACATGTAATCTTTCTTGAACAACCTAACATGGTATTCATAATGCTCCTGAGACATGTGTCCAATAATACTAATAGGAGGGAAGTCAGGATAATAACCGCACAAGCTATCCGGCTCTAAATCTTACTCTGGCTCTGGTTGAGGCGATGCCGGTGGTGGTGGAGGATAAGCAACATCACCGTATCCAACGAACATCACTCCACCCGGTGCGGCGTAGTATCCATATGGATATGGGTTCACTAGAAATATGCCAAAATTATCAGTGGTCTGCATATGCTATAAGTCAAGATATCCATAGAACCCATAGCTACTAGTATCTGACGATTCTATTGGGCCAGGCTGCTGAAGATAATAATATGAACCGTAATGTCCATGGCCCTAATGTGGATAGTGGTCCCCATAAGATGAACTGGATCCAACATCCAGTGATCCAAAACTCTGAGCTATAGAGGACTCGTCGTCGTGCACACTAGTATGTTGCTACTGCTTTCCTTTGTCTCTTCTCTAAAATGTCGGTGTTGCACTCGTACCGGACCTACCGGTACAAATAATTATAGGTAGCATTCATAGTAATTTTTACTAATTTATAATATTATTTGTTGTATTTATATATAATTTTTCCTATTTTTAATTAATTTTCGTGACAAATAATTAGAAAAAATTGATTTTAATACAAATAATTATAAGTGCCATTCATAGTAATTTTTACTAATTTCTAACATTATTTGTTATATTTTTATATATTTTCCCCTATTTTTAATTAATTTTCGTGACAAATAATTAAAAAATATTAATTTTCATAAAAATAATTATAGGTGGCGACACCAGATCTATTGATCTGGTGTCGCTACATAACATATCCAAAAATTAGCTCATTCTATTACCTTTAAGACTATAAAGTAGAAGAAAAACATGTTTTACCTTATTTAGGATCGAACACAAATGTTGTAGAACTCCCAATGCCACTTCAAATCGTGTCTAACGTGCTCCTAGAATGAAGATCTAGAGATTTGAAGAAGTTTAAGACAGATTTCGTGGCAAATGGGGGAGATTTGAGGGTGAAATCAAAAAAAATAGGGGAGAAGAGGGGTTTCGGTCGGCACATCTGTCAATTTGGGCAAAATTTTTGCCCACATCATCCTTAGAAGGTTGATGCATCGCAAGCACATGCAATTTGCACGTGTGCACGAAATTTTTTTTTAAAAAAAGGCGTTTCGGCGAAATGCAATGAATGCATCGATTTAAGGTAACGGCATTCCACCCTCTAAACATACCGCTAGCTGAAAGAAATCGATTTTTCAGCGGCATGCCGGTGAAAACACTGCTTTAGACGGCAAGAACAGCCACTGGATCATAGAACAATCCTAGATATCCCCAATGACCCTCTTGTCAACCACTTCCAGTTTTGATTCCTGTAAAATAATAACACCAGGATTCCATACTCTTAAAACTGCCCTCACTGAATCCTGCTTCTCGCCCGCATTCAGACCTCATATATTCCCTGATAGGATGTTAACCTTCATTAGAAATAACTAGCCCCCTTCTAATGCTTTTTCTGCTAGTACTCCTGACTCCAGCCAAGCCACATGCATCATTTACCAACCATGTCAACTTCTGTAGCTCCCTGGCTGTTTTCCTTTTTACCTCCTTTTCCCCGACATGTTGAGCTTCAATAGCTGTGAATAAAGCCATTGCCTCCAACTGAAAGCCTTCAAATGATACACCCAATGCCTTACTCATCTCCATAATCTTCCCCAACACTCCTGTCGCCTCATCAACTTCTTGGTAGGTTTCCTTATAGCCCTCAGAAATACCACCTTGCATCTCAGTGTTCTTTTCACTATCTTCTATGTTTGGGACTTCATCTTCCTTAAATACTATCCTTAGCGGTGTAATACATTCAGCCCTCCCTTCATTGTGAAAATCATCGGAATTGGATTCACCCCTAGCTCATGGACAGATCTATCGACTCTTATCATGGTTCTGGCCTGCTGATTTCCCTCTTCCCCCGCCTGAATTTCTGAATCCTCATAGACTAGCCCTTCCTCTTCACCATCTGATTCAGTCCAGGCTCTAGTTGGGGAATCTGCACCGTCCCCCGCTGCCCCATTTATCTTCGATTTAATACCAGATGCTAGAGACCCCTCCTCAATGCGCCCCCCCCCCCCCCCCCCCCCCAAAAAAAAACCAATACTTCTTACCCATACCCATCAGAAATAAGGAGGTGACCCAGATTTTGACTTACCTGCAAAGTACCTAACTGAAAATTCCTTATCCTCCAAGATTCGAAGCATGATCTCTTCAACCCACTCCTCCACCTGATTCTGTGACCTCCATCTTTTGGCTGCATCATCTTGATATTGTACACCGATTGAACAAGCATCTTTTTCCCGCAGACCTACTTCATGCTCCTCACTAGGATTCTTATTTTTTTCCTTTACAACTCCTCTAGGACAATTGACGATTAGGACTTGAGATTGCTCCTCCCATTTTCTGGTGAGGAAATACCGACCATTGCAGGCTTGATTAACCTTTCTAGTTTCTTTTTCCACAGAATTAACAGCCTCCAGGTTGTGGATCTCCTCTACCTAGTGGCCCAAAGACACCCACTCGCCTGAGGGAGCATTCCTTTAGAATACTAGTGAAGCCTGGTTCTCACCCCAACCCACATCTTTGCCCCGAGGCTCCTTGAAATTGGTTATATCCAGATTTAAATCTGTCCATTTAGGACTTGAAACTGAGTTACTATTCATCTTCTTCCTCCAGCCAAAAGATGCAACCACATCTTTAAAACTCCTATGACCCCTGATATGGAAAGGATTCTCCTCTGAATCTGACTCCACTGGCTTATTACAGATGAGATGACCTTCCCCCAAAATCTGAATCACTATGTCAAACCCCCTTGCTCCATCCCAAACAGTCACGATTCTGGGAATTTGTTTATGAATCTCCTCCTTGAGCTTCATAGAGAAGCTACATGTAAATCTACCAGATGCCCTGAAGGATCCCATTTGCACAAACCCTCCACATGCTAACCCAATTGCCTTCAAGGTCGTCTGAGCCCAGAGATGGATAGGGAGGCCCGTCATGATCACCCACATCCCCCAACACTTCCTACTAGGGCTGCAACTTGGGTCGGTTAAAACCGAAACCGAACCAGTCCAACCCGACTTTGGATCGATTTGGTTTGGGTTATATAGTCTTTGGGTAGGTTTTGGTTCTAAAAATAGAGAACCGAATTTGTTTAGTTTGGTTTTGGGTTGAAGGCTCTGGTTAACCGAACCAAACCGAATTTCCTAAGTGTAAAACCGAACAAAACCAAAATATAATAATATATATAATATACAATAGATAAAGTTGTAATAATAAAATATAGCTTATAAATTATAAGTTATAAAATAACGAATAAGATTATTATTTTACAAATCTTTGTAGTTAATTATTAAATTGATACATGAGCTCAAAAGTGTGATCCAAAACAATTAACATATGACTTGGGATTCTAAGTTCTTTGCTCCATCTTATGTATGCATGTGAACTACTTAAGGGATTGGACAGCACGTAAGTGAAGATCCTTTAAATTTGTTGTATATTCTTTAAATTTTTTTTTTTGGCAAAAGTGGGAATCTCTCTCTTGATAACAGGTTTTAAGTATGGGAAAATGACCCGAACCGAACAGAACCGAATTTTGCAATTCGGTTCGGTTTTGGGTGGGTTACAGGTTTTCTTTAAATAATCGGTTCGGTTCTGAGTTCGGTTCAGTTTTAGGCCGACCATCAGTAACCTTGGTTTGGTCTTGGGTTGAGGCCAACCCAAACCAAACCACACCAAGTTGCAGCCCTACTTCCTACTTCTTCTCCGATTCCAGGCAAAGAATCGATTCCCATGGCGAAATCGGAATGAATGTTTCATCCCCATCTCCTTACCAATACCTGAAAACACCTTCTCCCAGCTCTTGATTTCCTTTGAAACCTCACATAATATCATAAACCTCCACACACTCCCTTCCGCTATCTTTCCTTGACAGATAGTCACTGCTGGGGACTCCCCATCAGCACAAGCCAAGCATCTTGTCTTATTGGCTTTCATCCATTCCCTGTCGGCACAATCTGGAAGCTGAGTTTTGCTCACCTTCCCTGATCCCGTGCCACACCCCCATAGCACGTAATCCCAACCTGATGAACCACTTTCTTTGGGGAAGACTAACATCGACCTTCTCTTATTCCGGGAGTACAGGGATAGTTGAGCGAATTTTCCTCTCGCAATCTCGCGGCTTTGTAGGATGAACACATTGCTTCCCTCACGGAGGGAACCCACCAACCCAAGCTTCTCGCTCAATTGAATATTTCACAACTTTGAGCAAAACCACCGAATCCCTTTTGGGCTTAAAGTCATGGATTTCAACAACCAACGACATCACTCTAGAAGCCTCAAGGACCCTCTCTTCACACCATTCACCTCTTCGAATAAGAAAAGTTTGTTCGCTATTTTGACTTCCCTACAATCTCTCTTTAGGGAGGATGACCAAGTGGAAATCCCCTTACTCGACATCTCCTATCAGGAACTTCAGATTGTCCCAAGTACACCGACAATCTTCTCCTTCGACAATATTCTGACAGTCGCTTCTCCTCCAACAGTTGATACTCCTCAGATGCTCCTCTGACAATCGTTTCTGACAGTCATAACTCCTCCTCAGGCACTCTCCGATAGTCATTCACCTCTGAAAATCATCCACCTCAGTTGCTCCGCAAGCCTACAACAGTCGTTTGCCTCAGTTGCTCCTATAGAACTCCTCCGACAGTCATTTGCCTCAGCCACTCTGACAAAACTCCTCTGACAGTCGTTCACTTCGCTCACCTTGTTCACCTCAATCATTCGCAAGCCTCTAACAATCATTCGCCTCTGACAGTCGTTCGCAAGCCTCCGACTGTCGTTCGCAAGCCTGCAACTGTCGTTCGCCTCCGACTGTCGTTAACCTCGTTCGCCTCCGTTGAATGGATTAAACTTCATGCACTTTGACTTTAGCAATATTTCTTGGATACTTGCGTTCTTGTTCTTTTTTGCAACAATTCATGATAAAATGGTACCTCAAAACATGAAGTTATCTTCATGACAGCTCATTGCCATTTTTCACCTTTTTTTTTTGGGTGTTTGAGCATGCATCAGGCTTGTGAAGAAATCTACTCCAAGAACATGCACAGAGAATGAATCATGCCAATTCCTATGTTTGTAGAAAGGAGAAAACACAAAACAGAATGTCGCTGTTTTCATGAACTGTTGAGATAGGGGGAATTCAATATATTGGACCTGCAGCTAGAACTAAAAAAGAAGCAGAAATCAAAGCAGCATAGACTGCCCTGATAGCAACTCAAGTCAACCGCAAATTGAACTGAAGGGAAACCCAATCAAAAGCTAGGGGATTGGGTCTCATCATAATGCATTCTAGTTTGAAATTATGCTTGTAGCATTCAACCCTGTACATTTTCCTATTCTGAACTGCACATTACTTATATAAGTCACAATATTTGATGCCTGAGATCATAAGGTCACTTGGATTTTGTCCACAGTTTGGCCGTTAAGATCTCTTGTTAAGAACATAGGGCTCTGAAGGTATACAAGGTTATTCTAATCAAGATGAATCAGAGTTTACAAGCACCAAAAAAAAAAAAAAAATCAAACCTGATAAAGATGGTGTTCGAAATGAACTCGAAGTTTCTGTGGTGCAGACAGCAATCCCCTTTCCCTTCTTCTTGCCGATTTTTATTCTTTTCTATTGCAGGTTTTTTTCTCTTTCTTCAGCTCACCGTCCTCCCTTTAAGACCCCTTTTTCCCTTCTCAGTTTTGAAGACCACCCACACTCAAGACCTCCCCAAATCGGGAGACAACGAAGGAGAGAATGAGAGAGAGTGAGAGTTGGAGACGGAGAAAAGAGAGCGCCGGAGAGACCAGAGAAAAAGAGCCGCTGGGAGATGGCCCACCTCGGCTCTTTCTGATTTTTTTTATTTTAGATTTTTAATAATATCATACTACTCTTAAAAGACGAAGGAATTTTTAAGCAATTGATAACTTAAATGGTTTTAGATTATATTTTTACAACATTATTTTTTTATTATGTGAAGGAATTTGCTTTATGTTATAGTTTTTTTGTATTTTAAAAATATTCTTACTAAGCATTTTTTATATATCATTTTGCTTCCACTATTAACCTTTGAAGTTATCTTAAATTACGATTGAATTTACACAGGTGATTACTTTTTTTATGGGCAATTTTGAAATTTTAAGCTCACCAATATTCATATTGATAAGTTCTATATAAATTAAGTTTGTTATGTTGTTTATTACGAAACTAATTTTGCCTCTGTTTGGTAACGCTTTTGTTTTCTTGCTTTCAAAAGCAAGAAATCAAAAAATTAATTCTCTGTTTTTCAAAAGATCTTTTGGTGAAGCAAAACACTTTGGTAAACTTTTGCTTTCCTGCTAAGAAACAAAAAAGCATGTTTGGTAACTGTAGTAGTATAGAAATTGCTTATATGCTATCATATAAAACTACTGTAAACAATTGATGCATTCTACTTAAAAATATACCCGACATACATTCTAATAATATAAAGTTCCATAAAATCAGTTATTTAATTACATTCAAATGGGTAAAAGAAAAAAACTAATATTACCACTGTGCTAATAACTATCTAATAGCTGCTAAGACAAGTTTATTGATAAGAGAAGAAAATAAGGATTAAAAGAAAATAACAATTATGGAAGTTAAGTTGTATCTCATTTATGTCATCGTTCTAAGGATCCTCCATTATCAAGTTTATCCCTTAAACCATAGTTTGGTCTTAGCACTTCAAAAAGTGAAATGTTACAACTAGGAGGATAACATTTATTACAGGTCACGAAGGAACTAAAGATCCCGTTATAGGTGCCAATGAAAAATAAGTAGAGTTAATGCAGCTTTAACCCAGCTATAGTAGAGTTGAAATCAAAATTTTCCTATTAAGCCTAAAGTGATGCGATGGAAAGGATCAAATCAGCTGTGGTTGAAGTTAAAAGTTGAAACCACCTCTGCAACACTAGTTTGGTTTCTCTATTTTACCTTTACCTTTCCCCTTTTGACTTCTATATATGCAATCGAGTTGTTGCAGAGATGATGCATTGGCGTTTATTATGTCTCTAATACTTGCAGTATCACAAATCAAGAATTCGGATAGTTGCATCCCCACCAAAGTTGCAAAGCTTCAAAAAATATGTGAAATCCCGCAACAGCCCTAAGGGCATAACATTCGTTCAACATCCTATTCTTGGGTTTTCTAAAAACGATGGTGACAATGAATTGAAAAGGAAAAAAATAGCAATCCCTGAACAAAGAAGTAGAAGACAGTTGAAAAGGTAGAGATCTCTTACAGTCACTGGAGAAGACGCTCAACGCCGATAAAGAAGAGTTGCCGGAGAAGAAACACGATACTGACAAAGAAGATGATCGTCGTTGAGCGTAGCCTAACGCCAAAGAAGAGGATGACTGCAGTTGGGGTTAAGAGATGACTGCAATTGGAATTGAGCAATATCTTCGTATTGCGCAAGTTGATGGAGAACACAAAGACCACGGCTGTTTTTGTTGAGGGATTTAGAAGCAAGAAAGTGATTTTGTAGTTAAAGTGAGAAGCAACATTTCTATCCTTATCTTGAAAAGCAATTTCATTGTTTTTTATAAATTGTTTCACGTGTGTATAACCAAATAGTATTTTTGCTTTTAAAAGTAATTTTTTGCTTTCAAAAGCAAAAAACCTCTTCTAAAAGGAATTGGATCATCCACGGTTGAGCTCGTAAATGAGCTCAACCGTACCCAATGTTTGCTTGCCAAGTAAGCAAGCAAACACCTTTTGAAAAAGTGAAAACCATTTTTTCGTTTCCCCATACAGAATACAGAGGAGAGAGGGTGTTTGCTTGCCTACTTGGCAAGCAAGCATTGGGTACGGTTGAGCTCATTTACGAGCTCAACCGTAGATGATCCCATTCCCTTCTAAAAGGCATTACCAAATGGTACCCTTATCTATCACGAATGTGGTGGCCCAATGGTCCTGTGGGTAGTTAGGAGGTCGAGGTCCAAGGATCAAATCCCCTACATGCAGAATTAGTCTAGAAGACTCGAACCAAGTCCCTCTACGGGATCATTGCACATTCGTGGGGTTGTGGTGACGGTCCATTCGCCCCAACTAAGGTTAGGATGTGTGGTAGCTATGGCTCAATCTGAACAATTCCATAGTGCGAGGAAGCCACTATGGTTACGCCGGGGGGGTGTGGTTGGTCTGTGGTGACGATCCATTCACCCCGAGTAAGGCAGGGATGCGTTGTAGCTATGGTTCAATCTGAACATTCCACAGTGGGAGGAACCCAATATGGTCACGCCCAAGGGGGGTCGGCGACGCTGGTAGCCCCCTTCCTCCCTTTTTCCTACCAAACAAAAAACTAAATCTATCTCTTCCATGTGTCTTAAGCAACATTAATTAACTTTATCTCTTACATAACAACACCCATTTCTCTTTCTTTATTGACTTAGAAAAAATTGAAAGCTATCTTTCTTCCTAATTTTGTAAAAATATATTATTTTTTGATTGCATCTATTTTATTTATTGGACGTTATGTAAATATTATATAACATATCTTAATATTATTCACAAGATTCTCTTTCACTCCAATATAATTGGAAAAGATTTTGATATTATTTAAAGAAAGAAGAATTTATTACTAATATTAATATCAACCATTTTACTTACCCAAAAAAAAAATTGCAATTAGTTTAAGAAAAAACATATTATCATTCTATTTTATTGTTGAGATTATAGCAGATGAGAATTTAATTTAATTTTGTTTTTAATGTACATGATCCTATTAGCAATCTATTATTTCTTATCTATATTATACAGTAGTGGTCAAGTTCAAACAATATTTTTGTTTCATTGGCCCCTTTTGTTTTTAACTAGCAGTTAAAGTACAACTTCATTGAATAAGAAAACTATTAGGAATATTTGCTTTTTCCATTTTTTTCCCCACTTTACTAGGAAATTTGCTAGGATCCATTTAAGAGGGTCCATCCTACACATCCTTTGAATTTCCTTTCAAGCTATTGTTTGGCTAATTGAATTTACATCAAGTAGCTGATAATTCGAATTGTTTCGACCAAGAATTCGGATATGCGGTTTCTCAAAACCATTTAAATTTTATCTTAGCATCTTATATTTTCTTCTTTATTTTTCATTTCAAAAAGACATTTTATTGTGAAAACCACTCAAAGCTTATTTTATATTAACATTTTTTTTGTATAGTCATGATCATTTTCCCTCTTTCTCTAAACAAGAATAAAGAAGAAAAATAATGATTACTTAAGCACAATTTCATCCAAAAAAAATATAAAATATTATAATTATTAAACCTATTTGCCCATGCAAAGCATGGGTCTCATTGATAGTTTTTTTTTAAATGTTCTTAAAAGACCTTTTTATACTCTTTCTTTCTTCTTCTTCTTCGTTTTTTGTCTTTTTCCTATTTTTGATTTGACTTTTTTTGCAGTAATTTTAATTTGCCACGTGGCAAATCTAGACTGTTACGTGGCAATTCAAACTGTGAAATTTTGCAAAAATGCCCTTTAGACTATTTTGGCCATAATGCCACTGTCTGGATTTCATTCACGCAAACTTAGTTGCATTGGAATCATATCAAAGTCTAATTTTCAATGGTGCAGAGGTTACTCACCAAATCAACTTATGTAAAAAGACAAATTTCTCTACTGGTTTCAACCTGTTTTTAGGGACTTTTGTGTTTAGAGTATTTTAATTTGAGCAAAATTTGGATCCTTGAACAGCTTCCTCCATTGAAGGGGAGAGAGGTGAATAATGCACCTTGCAAAAGAAGAAGCGAAAATTGGCGAGAAGACAATACGGCTAGTGTTTTTTCACAATTTTGGGAAGGATTGAGGAGAATCGATTTCAAAAAATATTGGCATCGTTTTGCATCCATTTTAGGAACAGTTTTTGTCACAAAACGTGTGTTTGGCTGTCTACCAAAAAAAAAAACAAGTATCTGGTTACAATTTGGAAATGAGTTTTTCCGAAGGGAGTTTCAAAAAATATACTTGACATCGTTTGGTGTTCATTTAGGCTTAGAATGAATTTTGATAGGAATGAATTTTATTTTTTTTGTGATGGCAAACTTGTAAATAACATGAAAGTTGGCAGAAATTGTAAATATATCAATCGATCTTTTCTCTTCAACACACAGTCCTCTCTTCTTTAACTAAGAACTGTTCATGCCTCCATTGATCTATTATGAACAGTGAAAGCTTGGGATTGAACAACCATATATTCTGAACGATATTGAATCGTGACTAGAGGTTATTAAGAGTTTTTTTTTTGTTATATATTTATGCTCTCTTTATTTCATCTCTTTTCATTTTTTGGGTTTATTTTCAAGGGTTTATTTTGTTTGAATTGCTTGCTCTTCGTTGGTTTATTATTCAACCCAAATTCTGAACAGAAGGGTTCTAGACTTTTATTTCTAGCTTCTACCCAATAGCTCTCTCTTTGCGATGGAGTAGCAAGCACTCTATTTCGAGTTTTCACATTTTAGCTTCTCCCCAACAGTTCTTGATAATCGTCGATTAGGAAGAAATTCATATCAAATTCCCTTACTCCTTTGATCATAACAATCACCTGTAGTTCCAAGATTACTATAGGTGACGAATACCATTACATCCTTGTTGCCTTTGCCCTTATATATATTTTGTAACGTATGCCAACAAAATTTTGAAATGATGTTGTCTTGACAGTTTTCTATTTTATCAACTACATGCCTCCAATTCACTACAAGAAAATTGACATTTAGTAGTAGTTGATAGTAGCATTTATAATTTAGATGCTACAATAAGATATAATTAGTAGCAGTCCATATAAAATGGTTACTAATTATATTATTAACATTTATTTGTAATGGTTCTATTTTTATGAGCTACTATAACCATAATTTAGTAGCAATTTTAATAGCAATTGCTACTATAGTTATTAACCACCGCTACTGTTTATGCTATCTAAAAAAGCGCGCGACTATGCTCTTCGCACCTCTAATCGAGATTGAAAACCCCTGCTCGTTATTTTCTCAATCTAATCGATATTATGTGATACAAACTTGATTCTGTAATTAGTTTACTTTCCCTGCAACTTTTATGTCAAACCTGATTTGTAATTAGTTTACTTTTCCTTCGTGTTATGAGTTGTGGTGAGATTCTGTGAGATTACGGATCGACATAAAAAGACAGTGTTGTGAACCTTGTGATATTTTATTTTGAAATCTATTTCTTAAGATGAGTGTACTGCTAATTCAGTACCCAGTAAGAGAATTGCTAGGATGAGTTTGTACTGCTAGTTAAAACACTAGTACAATACCCACCGTAAATAAACGTTGGGAGATTTATGATGATTGTACTGCTAGTTGAGATACTAGTTCAGTACCCAGTTGGGAACACTTGTGTGATGGTATTTGATGTACTTCTAGTATTTGCCACGTACTAGTTAAGTACCCACAAGGATTACCGATGGGAGGATTGTACTCCTAGGGCATTTCCTAGTTGAGTACCCAGTGAGGGACGCCTACTGGGATATAGATATTGATGAGTACTCCTAGCTTATAATGCTGGTATGAGTACCCGGTATGACTTTGGGTCTACTGGGAAATGTGGCTATGTAATACTCCTAGTGTAAATTACTAGTCAGAGTACCCAGTGACCGAATGGTCTATTGGGAAGTTGAGATCTGACATTCTGATCTTATTGTGGGCTTGGTTTAATAAATCATTAAAATTTTTATTTTGTTTATTGTTATTGTTATTATTGGTTAGTAGGTAAATGGTTCATTTCATGGTGAATTTTCTTCTTAATATATTCTGTTAAATTCTTTTGATGTTAATTGTTAAATTAATCGTTGATTTGATAGAGAGCATGATCCCTTATATTTAAGATCTATGTATATGGTATATATATTGACTATAAATGAACCTAGGAAACACATGCATGAGTACAGTTATTAGATATATATATATAATATTGGTTGTATTTATATTAAGTAAAGTGAAAATTCAGCATGTAATCATATGGATTGCATTAACTCCACTTACTAAGTTTATGTAAACTCACCCCTTATTATTTTACAGGAAACTATCATAACCGTGGAGACGAGAAGAAATGAGAACTAATAGAATTAATGACGTATAGTGGATCTTATGAACATGTTACTATTTAAATTTTGAACCTTTGGTGTTATGTTTGATTTTATGTAATAGCTAGGTGGTTTAAACTTGGTTTGGATTTTTACCAATTTGTTTTTAAATTCCGTTGTAACTCTGATAATTAAGTTTATTAAATAAAATTCCATGTTTCGAGACGATATTAATTCATAGGTTGTTTTCGCTTACGAGCAAGGTTGCGTCTAAACCCACATGTGTTTTCACTTGTGTATAACACAAGTTCAAATAAGAGGATTGGCTTTCAGTTTACTGACCATTTATATTTCAAAATTAAGAATCTGGATTTTAGACGCTTGAACCCCATCTGTATACATTGAAGATAGCGCAATAAAATGGCATTGGTTTCAATAAGCCTCATTTTTGGGTTTTGGCGTTTCACTGTTGAAGCACATGTGTTGTGCTTATGTTTTTATGGGTTTAGAGAGTTGTGAGTTGGGTATGGTTGAAACCGAAAAAATATTTTGTGAATTGGTCTCTCGTAAACTTCAGAGAAAAATTTGGCCATTTTTCTCATTTCTATTGGTTGCTTCAACAGTGAAAGGCATTGGAGATGGATGGTTGAGATACAATATGTTTCTAGCAACAAGGCACATTTCTTAGAAAAGCAAAGTAGAGGGCGAACGTGTTTCCTTGATGTTTGTGAGCTACCTTCAGGTGAGAAACTCTCAATTCAAACAAATGTTGAGGGGCAATTCATTGGCCCACATGCCTCAAAGCTTCAAAATTACTTGGGGCTTCTAGCTCGTGATGCATATATCTTGCCTATCAATAAAACATCTTGGCATAAGGTGCATGAATTAGATAAAGAACACACTTGGCAGCAAATTCAAGTAAGATCTATAATGCAAATGTCTCCACTTATTTTCATGAAATTTTCTACAAAATGTATGTTATAACTTGGTACATAATTTATCTAATTGTATTTTTTTTATCAATATTTATCGGTTACCAATCAATCTACTCAACTGATGTCATCTGCTAATCCGACAACACCATCAACTGATGTAAGTACCTAAATACTCATTCAAATTTAATGATTATTAAAGATTTTGTTAATAATGATGGAATTTCAATATTTGCAGGTAGGAACCACTGCACACCTTTGATATTATGCCTTAAAAGTAGATGTAGAGAAGTTATATCACACTTTTATCATCTATGGTATGTTAGAATTTGTTAAAAATTGTTTTTTAATCATTATATATCTATGGTATGGACAAAAGAAGCAGCATATATGAGTTTAGCCTTATCAGAACCCACTAAATCAGTTTCACTGGCTCTATATTCAAGCCTTATATTATTCTCCATTATTCTCAATTATTCTCAATATATCAGTTTCACTAGCTCTATATTCTCTCGTTATCTTTTACCATGTGTTTGCAAAAGAGTTGAAACCACACAATCCTCTTGCCAAGTTCTTGTGCATTAAAGGAATTGTCTTCTTCTGCTTCTGGCAGGACATTTTTGTTTATTTTGTTTAAACTAACTATAAAAACAGTAGTATTTTAGCAATAATAAATTAGGTGTAGAGCATTAGGCATCATTCGATCTGAACACTTATGGCTAGATGTAGAGCATGTTTAGGAAGCATGGTAAATTAGGTGTCGATATCCTAGATTGGCCTGTGTCCATTGCAAATCAATACTGTTTTAAATTAGGATCCATATCAGTCAAAGAACATATGTGGGCTGTGCCCAATCTTTATTTATTTATTTTTGAAAGACCATGAAAATTTCTGGAATAAAAGAAATCAAAATATGGTTGCTCAAATTCTGTATGTGATTTTAAATAGTAGCACTATAAGGCTTGAAGAATCTTTGGAACTCTGTAAGTCAAAGGCAGCATTTAGTTGTGTTCAACCTTAAGTGGATGTCATGAGTTTTACCATTTACTATTACATTTGCCCTAAAATGTTAAGAGCTATTATTGAAATACTGACTTACAATTCGCATTTTATTTTTTTTAATTGCAGGTGAGATTCATGATTTGGACTTCAATTGTGCTGGTTCTAGTTCAAGATGATCAAGATTTTCTTCTCCAAAATTATAACTTCTCAACCAATCACATTTGATTTGATCAATTACTTTTGTCATTATAAATAAACAATATTTTTTAGTAGTTTCATTGTATAGGATTGATGGAAAATAATGCATATTTTGGTGCCTTTTTAGAGCAGTATATGTTTGAGTTGAATCTTGTATGATTTTCTTCTCCGAAATAATGCATATTTTGGTGCCTTTTTAGAGCAGTAAGATTAAAGGAATTAGTGGCGGTTATTTGAAATCAATTGCCAAAATTCAAATAACTTTTTAGTAGCGAGTTTTAATAGAATTGTTACTATTTAGTACACGAATTAGTAGCGTTTTTTGAAATTAGTAGCGTTTTTCTTCTTTATTGTAGTTTAATGACTTAGAACCACTTGCCAAAAAAAAAAACTGTTGCTATATGTATGTAGAATTAGAAGCACCTGTGATAGTAATTGCTACTAATACCCTTTAGTAGCCCCTCTTTTAGTAGTAGTTGTAAGACCGTTACCAAGACTTTTAGTAGCGGCCAAGGTGTCTTTAGTAGCAATTTTTGGCTGCTACTAAAAGTTGTTTTTCTTGTAGTGATTACTGTTTCAAGGTTAAACACCTCATACAATTGTCTTGTGCAGTTGATCTTCTGCCACATATTTGGTTATGTTTTTTATATTCAATTATTTACCCATGTCATCAAAAGTTATTTGATCAAACTCTAAGCAACTTTTGTGGGATTTTTCTTCACTTAAAAAGGACAAAAATAC
Source organism: Buxus sempervirens (assembly GCA_947561395.2). Taxonomy (NCBI): domain Eukaryota; kingdom Viridiplantae; phylum Streptophyta; class Magnoliopsida; order Buxales; family Buxaceae; genus Buxus; species Buxus sempervirens. Next base: position 8,280,940 of record OX387195.1, read on the forward strand.
TAGAATCCTCAAATCAGTATATGTCTTGGATGCAATAACGTCGCCTCTTTCAGAAATACATCATATTTCTCTACTAATAATAATTTTGAAGAGATAAATACCTTTAATGATATCAGGAACAGTTTTCTTCATTATTTTCTATTCCACTTCCAATTCTTGAAGCCTTCACTGTAGTGCCCCAGAACCGGTTCTGCCCTATCACAACACCGACCCGTCCCCAAAACCTACTTTTGAGCCCAAAAGAACCTAATTAATACAATTGACCTGGGCAATTACAAAGTAATCATCAAAGTGCGTAAGCTAAAGAAGCATAGAATAAAAATTTCCATATAACAAAAGACACATGTATAATAAATCCAAAAGATAAAATGTCTGTGTATACAAAATACAACTAAGGCAACTAAATGCTCACAAGATCTCTCCCAAAATATACAGACATATACAAAAGATATCTCCCAAGAGTATAAGTCTAAAAAGAGTATTTACAACCCATTTACAATTCCCCCAAAACAAAATACAACATCATAAAGAGAATCCTACTACGAGTGGTAGTAGTCCTCTGGCATGTATTCAAGCTCACCCTCAACCTCTGCCCCAGTATGTGGCTCACCAAGAGGATCTGAAAACAAATCTGGTAAAACAAAGCACGCATGAGACGAAAGTCCCAGTAAGCAGCAAAAATGCATGTATAGAAACAGTTTATGCAGTTTTATAACATCATGATAATATTCACAAATATAAAGTGTAAATCTCAAGTCAAAGTACCTCAATCGGATAATACATGAAATCAGTTCAATAGAAGCATTCAAATACTGCAAGCATGTCTTGGTAGGACTCGTGGTTTAGCGTGTCTCTAAATTAGATTAATGACTACTGTCAATTTGCCACCTACAAGACTTACAGAGAGAAGCCTAGCTAGGGACATCTCAGCAAGCGGATCACCCACGTATAGGCTAGCAAGTGACAACCAAACCAATAATTAAGGCCAAGTGGAATACCCCATCCACTGTCGAACCAAACCATATGAATCACAAGAACATCCCACCGATACCCCACGGTGGGTGGTTACCGCAGCACCTCTATGCCCCAAGAGGGCTTCACTGATACTGCACAATGGAAAACTATATAGACAAGGACATTAACGCTAATAAGCCAACACCAACACACTGACTAGACTCACTGTGGAACCACACAAAGAACAACATCCAATTAGACGACTCACAATTCAAACCAAATCATTCACATCAGTGAGTAAAACCAGTGCTTAAACCAAGGCCAAGTGGAATTCCCCATCTACCGCCAAATCATAACAGATTCCAAGTGGAATTTCCCATCCACTACCAAATCAACCGAGGCCTAGTGGAATTCCCCATCCACCACCAATAAAATCATAAGCCAAAAGCCTTGTCAAATCACATAAGAGTTTTTCAACTTCGCTTTCATAAATCGAAATAAATACCATAAAATCCTCAAAATGTGTATTTGATGAGTGGGATAGTCTTAGGATTCCCAATAAGGTCACTATACCAAAAATCAATGGATTCTGAGACAAAAAGTTTTCGACCTTGAAAAATATTCTAAGTTTGGTTAAAAACGTTGACTATTTGGGTATATGATTTTTCTAGACAAATCTACAAGGAGTTTCGGGCTCAAATTCTAGTTGTAGTCTAATGAAGTGTAGACAAATTTTCTGAAATTTTATGGGCTTCTGAATCACTCATTTGGGTATCAAACTCAAAATGTGGTTTTTGATGAAAATTGGGCAAAATTGGAAATTTAGGCATGAACTGGAAAGTTAACTTTTTATTGATTTGGAATTGGGTCTTAGGAGAATTTTTAGTTGTTCCAAGTGGAGGGTAAAACCTTATTTATATGTAAAGACTTAAGTAAACGGAAACATAAAATACACATGATATTTAATCGTTTGGGAAAGAGTTGGGGAAGAAAATGGTAAAGTACTGTAAAAAACAAGGCTTACGATTAGCTCCACGATTAATCGACCAGGGGCAATTAGCTCCCATGATTAGGTCCGCGATTAGTCTTGCAATTAATCGCCGAGACTAATCCTGACCTAACAGAGACTGATTTTCGGGGTTTTGGCTCAGGATTAATCGCCCATTTCCAGGATTAATCGCCACCTCAGGTTTTCAAATATTTTTGGCTATTTTCAACACAAAACTCATACAAATCAGTTTTAATCTTTCCAACACCAATGGGATGATCATAAAACATCCCAACATGCTCAAAACACCTTCCAAAATAGGAATCCATCCAAAATACGTATAAACATAAGTTCAACCACATGAAACCTCATTCAACCCACCAAACTCAAACCCAAAACTGAAATGTGATCAATACAAGTTGGAAATCCATGGCAAATCAATAAAAAACTAAACAAAATTGTTATACAACCCTACAAATTTGAGAAGCAAAAATCAACATGCAAGATCATTTCTGTAAATAAATCAAACCCTAGAGAGAGAATACGAATTTTGGTAATACATTTTGTTTTGAAGGGTTTGCTACTTACTTGTTTATTGAAGATGCTTACTTCTCTTCTTCTCCTTCTTTTCCTTCTTCTTCAAGCTTTCAAGCAAGCTCCCACTCTTCTCCTTATTCTATACATCCAATACAAGAGGAAGGATTCTCAAAACACTTAAAATATTAGTTAGAGCATCCTTTTATATGCCCAACTTTTGGTCTTTCAAATTTGCCCCCAAACAAAGCCTTTATTCCACTAAATCCTTAGGGTGTACCTAAGGCATACTAGGGGGGTACTGTAGTGTTAAGTGGGGGGAGGGGGGGGGGGGGGTAACCTTAGTATTATTTGAGGGGTACCTTGGTGTTTCAAGAGGTTTTCCTTAATTACTCAAGGGGTATACTTTATGTAAGCTTGGGGGCATACCTTAGTTCACACAAGAGGGGTACCTTAGTTATACAAGAGGGGTACCTTAGTTATAAAAGGGGGTGTACCTTAGGTAAAACAAGGGAGTACCTTAGTTATATAAGGGGGTACTTTAGTTAAAACAAGGTAGTACCTTAGGCATTACAAGAAGGTACTTTAGGTATACAAGTGGGGGTACCTTAGGTATAATTAGGGGGTACTTTAGGTAGTACTTGGGTAATATATGAGTGTACTTTAGGTGTACTTGACCCAAATTGGTGCTAATGAGGGTTCAAGAATGACCTAGAAGTGTTGCAATTTGAGTTTGGGCTCAAAGCAAGAAATTTGGAAATTTTGTATTGAACCCGCGAACGTTAAAGTTAGACGTTCGGGCATTAAACCTTTTTTAAATGGTTTCTACAGGATTTTGCTCAACGCGTGATTCAAGGTTCGCACGTCAAGGCCAATTTTCACACTTAACTCTAATTTTTCCAGAGTTTGATTTCCAATTCACTAGAACTAATTGGAGGATATCTTAGCCAACTGAAATTGAGAATTAACATTAACATGCTTACCTTAATAACCTTCAATAAAGTTTATTTTGATCTCCCCAAACCTTAAACTTGATCCACTTCCACCTCACCTTCATAACACAAATACTTAATTAATCTAAAATCCCACTTTAGATAATTAAACTTAATAATTAAGATATAATCCGGGTCGGGGTTTACATTCACCATTTCATCCTAATTACCTAGTGACTTTGTCCTTCTTTCCAGGAAATTAATTCAAGTATATCAAAGGCTTTTCAAGAATGAGCAGCACAAAATTTCCTTTCTACTAAGCCACCAATCTATGCATTCTTCTGAGGATCTCCTCATAACCCTTTAAAAAGTTTCTCATTCTTTCACTCACCATCAACCTGCTTAGTTTGCCTCTTTCTTTCATTTATTAGCAACTTATTTATCATTTGCCATATCTTTTATAATTGGGACTAATCCATTAACGAACTTTAAATAATCTATAAATGCATCACAAATACCCAATGAGAGGTATTTTAATATATTTCATAAATGATATAGAATACCAAGTAGACAATGTTAATAGCTCTAATGGATAAAATATGCACGAGGATTGGACTCTCTCTCTCTCTCTCTCTCTCTCTCTCTCTCTCTCTCTCGCTCTGTAGGCAACTTGCTTGTGATAGTTGTTGGCCTTTGTTTTCTTTAATTTGTTACATAACATTGTGATGTCATTTTTAGGCGGTAAATTTTTTTCTGAGAAAAAGTGAGAAGGAAAATAGGGAAAATGATGATCGTTAGAGGCTTGGGAGGAGGAATTAGTTTGGAAAGGTGAAAACAAAGTTAGATGGAGAGTGAAGAAGAAAAAAGCAGCTATAATGATGGACTTTTGGAATAAGAGGATCATTACTAGTTTTTTGTAAAATGTGTGCATCTCTTTTAAGCTAGATTTGTTGGATTTTGTCTCAAGTTCTTTGAGGTTCATAAATTGTTATATAAATAAGAATGATTATTATAATTAAACTACGAGTTGTTTGAACTTTCATAGTAGTATAATACTGAGATTTCAAGAGGTCCTTGTAATAACTTTAATTTAGCATCTCTTGTTGTGACTTTTATGTTTCAGTGATTCATGGAAAGTCAACAAGTGTCAAAAGCAAAAAAAATAAAGCCTTTTGGTCAGATGATTTGAAAATGATTTTTATCGACCTTGCATTAGAGTAGGCACTTGTTGGCAATTGACCAAGCTCAAGTTTCAATAAATCTGGGTGGGCAACAATAAATAAGGAATTTAATATAAAGATCAACCTACAATAAGATAGATCCTAATTGAAAAATCTTTACAATTCATTGAGAAGAGCTTGGAGTGCATGGAAGAGGTTAATGGACAATAGTAGGATGGATTGGATGACGAGCTTGGAACATTTTCCGCATCAATTGTTAAATGGAATGATTATAAAAGTACATTAGTTTTTAAATAGATTCACTATTTTCATTATTATGATGCATTGTAACAAAATATTACTAATAGGCAAACCCAAATGCAGCTCAATTTCGTAAGAAGCCATGGTCATTTTATAATGAGGTGTGCATTATATTTGGTGGTACCATGGCTACTAGAGAGGCAAGTTGGGCCCTTTCGTAAGATAACTTACCAAATGATAATGGTGATGACATTGGAGATCCATTGATGAGCTAGTTCCTTGTACTCTAGATGTATCTCCAGCATCACAATTGGAGACACAAGATAATGATGTTAGAATTCAATATGAGAGAAATAAGAGAAGTCGACATAAAAAACCACTTGAAGCACCATTTGTAGCCCAAAAACATAGAAAATATTTAAGGTCTTCTGAGTTGACTCAGGCTATTTCTAGCTTAGTGAACCTCGCTCAAGCAAAATTGGAAAGAAATGAGGCAAAAGTTGACAAGTACTCCATTAGTGCTTGTAGAGTGTTTGATGAAGATGAATGATATACCACAAAGAAGCGAGATGTTTATGGATGCAGTTTGTGCACGCGTCGAATCCGCGGGCCGCACTACGAGGTGCACGTGGGTGCGTGCCTCCTTTCGGGAAATCGGGATTTGGAGTCGCCCCTGCCTAATGGGGTGCAGGCAAACACCTGGGTTCTTGAAGCTTGTCTATTGATGGTCTGCGACTTGAGATTCAATGTAAGATCTCAGTTACGGTCTGGGGAAGTCCATAAACACCCTAGTCCGCCTCGTCGGGTGACGGGTCCCATGGGTCTTCCTGGTTTAGAGTCAACTTTTGTTCTATCTCATCCAATCCTAATCCAATATGCACTCCCTATGTTAAGCTTGTGTGGGGACCATCTGAGTGGTATGGGTTCCCTTTGCTTGATTTTATCTTCTTTATTTAAGTGGTCTCTGTTTGACTGGGCGGGCCCCATTAGAAGGCCCACGGAATCCTTGGTGGGCTAAGCATAGCCCACATGTCCCTCTAGTGGGCTTTAAACTAACCCTAGAAAGCCCTTTAGGGTTTGGTTGGGTTCAATTGCTTTTATTTAGGGTTTAGCAAAGAATTTAAGATTTATTTTGGTGGGCCTGGATGGTCTGTGGCCCCATTGGGTGGGCCTCACAAGAGTTGCCTTTTGTGTTGCTTATTATCAGTTTAATTCTTCTCTAATTGGGCTAGGAATGAGCTTGGATCCCTTCCCCCATTTGGTAAACGGACTCTCTTTAAAGAAACAGATAGGGCCCAATAGGCTCAAGCCCAAGTCTTAGCCAAACCAAGCCTGACCTAGCCAACATGTTTCTCATTGGGCTTTTGCTAGGCCTCAAGTAGTATGGCCCATTGGTTAATTTATTTGTTGCTTTATTAATCAAATTGTGCTTAGTTGGACTGGGTGGGCCCCATTGGAAGGCCCACGGGTGTTCAAGTTGGGCCCAAGGCCCATGTTGGGTTTCAGGTTGACCCAAAAACCCTGCTGAATGGGTTGGCTTATTTGAAAATGGGTTAAAAAAAGACAAAGGGAACAGAAATCAGGGTTCTTAGGGTTTTCTGGGTGTAGCTGAAATTAGATTTCAGCTATACCCTAATATAGCATGACTGAAATTTTATTTCGGTCATGCAGAAAAACAATGTACCCGAATTCATATTTCGGCTACAAGCAAAAATAGGCTTGCCTGACTTGAGTTTTTGGGCAAGCACAGAAAAGCTGATTTTTGGGATTTTTCAAAAGGGGTTGGGTTCTTTGGTCATTTGGGATAACCAGCAACTTTGTGGGCCCACAATGGTTCAGAAAGCAGGGGGAGACTCATTTGGCCATTCTTGGTTTCCTTTGAATCAAAGGGAGGGGGATTAAGGCTTGGGGCCTTGTCCCCTTCCTTGAGCTAAAACCCAAAATAGCAAAACAAGGACCTAAAGTGTCCATGTTCTGGTTCTAAAGGTAGCCTTCTTCTCTTCATGAGGGGAAGAGAAGAAGTGGCCTGATAGGCCTAGCCATGGTCCGTACGGCCAAACCATTGCTCATGCATACAACAAGCAAACCATCCATTCATGGAGACAAGTTAACTAAGACTCAAAAAATGCCATGAATCCATAATTAAGAAGTGTGTGTTTGCTCATATTATCATGCACACAAGAGAAATGGAACTGTAAGCACCTCATTTTTGCGCTTCCGAAAAGCCAGAAATGCAAAACCCGGCTAAAAAGTCAAATCCTGAGGGGTGGAAAGTTGACCTTTTAATCAGATAAAATTTGGCCACCTTGCTTTATCTCAATGGATAGAGAATCTCGACACGAGTCCAACGCAACTGGGTTTGCGGGAATCGGAGTCCGGATGAGGGTTCTGCAGGCGGTCAAACTTGAGGATGAGCCGAGAGTTGACTTTTCCTTGATTTCCGTGCCAAATACCTTGCCCTACGCCATTGGATAGAGGATCTCGACATGGTTCCAACGCAACTGGGTTTGCAGGAATCGGAGTCCGGATGAAGCTTCGGAGGGCAGTCAAACTTAAGGAAGGGCCAAAAGTTGACTTTTCCTCGAACCCCGTGCCAAGTGTTTAGCCCTATGTCATTAAATAGAGGGCTCCGATACGAGTTCAACGCAATTGAGTTTGCTCAAATCGGAGTTCAGATGAGTGAGATATGATCTGTCGAAGTTTCCGAGTAGCAAAAACCGGAAACTGCACACGTGGCGCAGGAACTGCACACGTGGCAGCCAACGCAGCAAAATATCTTAGGGACTAAATCTTAAATATAAAAATTTCGTACGGGCGATCCGTAGATATCAAAAAGGGTCAAATCGGTCGAATCGGTCGAATCGGTCAAGTCGAAGGGCAAATCTGTAATTTTTTGATTTGTATCCGGTCACATATACCGGATACACTGCCTCTCCTTCATATCCGGACATGAAGGCCGGATATATGAAGATATTCGCGCGAGATCCGCGCCGATCGCCCGACAAATCCGCAGCGGCATTTAATTTTCGAATGATTGTGTTTGTATCCGGACTTGAAGACCGGATACATTAAGTTTGCTTATAAATAGCAAACAGCAGCTCATTTCCGGGGGTTAGCTTTTTTGGTTCTTTTTCAGCTTCCTTCCCCCATTTTCTCCCACCCGAATCCTTACTTCTTCAACCTCCTTTGCCTCCACCACCACCCCCATATCACCCCAAGGGAATCCCAACCACTTCTTCCCCTCTCCCTCTTCACCTTGAGGCCATTTTGGAGGAGGTGTACCTGCTGTAGTTACCGGAGAAGCTGCTCCTACTTGCTGTCCAGCTCCAAGGAAGTACCTCCGCATTGCTTAGAAGATCAAGGATCACCAGGTGAGACTCCTAATCTCTTTGTACTGCACATACATTAAAATAGGAATTTTTCTAAGTGATTTCCAAGCTTGGCTTCATCCCTTGCATCAGCCCATTTCCCTAGTTTTTTAAGCATGTATTTCCTTTCCTTTTTATGGTATGAGGGCCTACAAAGGTAAGGTATTCACGTCTAAATTCTGGAGATCATGAGAGTCCCATTGTTTACACACTTCTAGTGCATCCTAGTTGTTGTTTGGTGCTACTTTAAGCATTTCTAAAAAGGGAGCGTGTTCCTTCTCCACACCCATCCAATGTACCCCTAAGTAACCCCCCATTCCCTTCTAAATGTGATTTTATTCCCTGCTTTTTCTCTTGCTTTCTCACAACCCTTTCGTGGGTGTGTTCTTGCTGGCCGTACCCTTGAGTTTGTCTGGTTATTTCCCACTATTGACATGTTCCTTCAACCTCTTATTTTTACTGTTTCCATGTGTATGTGAGCATGACCTGTTGTCCAATGTATGTGCTGTTTTTTTATGCATGTAGGCATGTTCCTTTCTACCTTAACATGCTGCTTCGATCGTCTGGCTCCACCCCATTCGAGCATAACCCATAACCCATCAGGATGAGCATGTGGGTAGGCTAGTCCACTGTTTTCAGATGTGAGGACATTTTCTTTTATGTGACCTGCTATGGTAGGCATTCGAGTTTGGTCCCCTTACCCCACCTATCTACTAATTTGATGTTGGTTGCTGTTTTTTTATGTACATACCAGCATGTTCCCCTAATCCCCCCCACCATTTGTTATATTTGCATATGCATGCGAGCATGATCCCTTCCCTCCGCACCTATGCTGGTTGTAGCATGCATGAAACCCCTGGGACAGCGGCTGTTCCATCAAGTTGCTCACTCGTTTGCTCACCCAACCCCACCCCCAATACCCATGTATTTCCACCCTTGTTGCATGCTTATCCTTTCCTTGGTTTGGTGCTGTACCCTCGCCTACAGCAGGCTTTTATCCTTCGATAACGCACGTATGAGGTGCCTCCGCCTTGCCGGCTTAGTCTGAATAGGTGCCCTTTCTTAAGTTTGTTGTTTTGTTGGAAACAAGAGACCAAAACAGGGACACATTGGTCCCTGTTTGGCGGCTGTGGACGGCTAGGAGGCGAGGTGGCAACAGCCCCATCCCTCCCCCTTTTTCCCTTTGTCTTCGTTGGAAACCACAAAGGAGGCCAACTAGGATGCTTCCCCCCAAACCCCAGCCAAGGTGGGCCTCTCAAGGGCCCACACAGCTAGTAGAAACCTCCTAGGAACCCCTGGAAACTTGATACACTAGTGGGCCTTCCAACGGGGCCCACCGAGCCCAGTAAATCCCAAAGCATGCAAATCAGTAAGATTATATAAAGTGAACTAATTGAACCGGGTGGGCCAAACCCAATGCGGCCCACCCGCACCTTGTTGTGTAGAATGAATATACGAATTGCATGGTTTGGCCGAGACCATGGGCTAGGGCCTGTCGGGCCCACCAAAAGCCCGCTAATCAAGCCAAGTTAGGGTGCAAACCCTAGACTTCGAAGTACTGGGCCTTCGAGCCCAAGGTCTGGATCACGGGCCCCAAGCCCGGTGACCAGCCCACTTTGGCAGAATTAAATAAAATAACCCAAAATTACTTGGCCACCATGAGGGTCCACCTAAGGGGCCCACAAACCGATTCGGCCCACCACTTGCATGAAAACTACTTAAGCTTTAACTTGAACCTTAATAAAACCAACTCATTAACCAAAGCCCACAGGGCCTCCCTAGGCTTAGACCAAGGCCCACATGGGCACATGGGCTTACCCAAGCCCACCAAGGGCACCGTGGGCCTTCCAACGGGGCCCACCCCATCAGACTCAGATCACTTAAGTTAAGAAAAGATAAAATCAACTAAAGGGACCCACACCACTCAGGTGGTCCCGCCAAGACTTAACCAAATTGCATGCTGGACTAGGAATCGGGTGAAGACCAAATAGTAAGCTGACTCAAATCAGGGAACCCACGGGACCCGTCATCCGACGGGGTGGACTGGGGTGTCTACGGACTTCCTCCGACCACAACCGAGAACCGACTTAGAATCTCAAGCCGCAGACCAAAGCCCTACTAGACAAACTTAGGCACCCAGGTGTCCGCCTGCACCCCATCAGGCGGTGGCGACTCCGAATTACCCCGCGCCGCGTTTCCCACGCGCGCACAGGAACTAAAAGGAGGAGCCTAAGCATACTTTCTAGGTGTAACATGCGTGTGCATGTGTTTAGTGTATGTGAAAAGAGGAGGAGGGACATGCAAGACAAGACAAAACAGTAGCTAAGAGGGTATAGGGATCATGGTATAGGAGGTGAGAGGTATATTACTTGAGTGTGTAAGCACCTCATTTTTGCACCTCCTGGAAGTGCTAAAAACGAAAACCATATCTAAGAAGTCAAACCCTGAGGGGTGCAAAAATTGAATTTTTGATCCTGTGCAAATCAACCACCATGCTTCTTTCCATTGAATAGAAAATTTCGACACGATTCTAATGCAACTGAGTTTGCTCATATCGGGGTCCAGATGAAGAAGTTATGGGCTGGTCAAACCCACGGGGAGCAGAAATAGACTTTATGTTTGAACTCGGATTAACTACTCAACGCTGTCCTAGTGGACAGAGGTTTCCGACACGATTCCAACGCAACTGAGTTTTCCAGAATCGGAGCTCGGATGAGAGAGTTATGGACAATTCAAGATTTCAGGAAAACTGCCCATGTGGCAGAGAATCAGAAAAAGCAAAATAAAAATCAGGAATAAAATAATAATTTGTATTAAAATATCTTATTTCCTTTTTTCATTTAAAATAAGTAAAAATCGGATAAGATTTGCTTAACAGGAGAGAGAGGTCAAATCAAGCATTTTACATGTGATCGTCCGCATGTCATGTGCGGACGAAATCTTATCTAAAATCTTATTCGAAATCTCAGAAAATCTCAAAATCCGCACTTAGTGTGCGGACGGAGAAAAAATGAACTAAATTTGTCTCGTCCGCACTTCATGTGCGGATGCGGAAAATCTTATCCTCTGCGCGAATCGCCACATGGCGGATTTTGCACTCATTGCGCAAAGGACGGTCTCGTTCGCACTTGATGTGCGGACATGACTCGTCCGCACTCTAAGTACGGACGAGACCTTTTTCTATAAATAGGGCCCACATCCCCCTTGTTTCAAGGTTGCCCTTCTACTCTTTCGTCCCTACCAAGCCCCCTGCAACTTGTGACCCCCTGGATCACCTTCCACTCCTCCAAACCCTCTAAAATTCCATTTTTGCCCCTCCAATCCCTTTCTTCCTTTCTTCTATTCTTTCCACCCATCACAAGAAGACAAGAGAAGTTCTCTTGGAGCCAAAGGAGGACTTCAAAGTTATTGTCCACTTCCATTGGAGGGCCACCACTTCTCCAAAAAGAAAGGTAACATCAAGGTGAGCTTTCTCCTTGTCTTTCGTTCCATATATATTAAAATGAGTATGTTCTGAGCAAGTGCATATTCTAGGCTACTTGGAGTCCATCTTTTACTGTTTTTGCTTCTCATTTCTCTTTTTTTTTTGGACCATCGGAGTCCCCATGGTAAGGGGGAGTCTCCGCATGAAGTTTGTGAGAAGGGCTCTCATTGTAGAGTAAAAAAAGGATGCCATTTAAGTGAGCTTTGCTTTAATCCTTTTGTTGATATTTTGTTAGGACGGCATGTCCTCCTTCCCTTTTCCCCTGTACCCCTAAATCTCTCCCTCGTTCCCTTCATTTAATATGCGATACTTATTACCTCCTTGCATGCTTGCTTATTTTATGTGCTCTTGTTCTTTCGATGGTTTTTAAAAGCATGAGAAATCACATCCCTCACATGAGCATTCACCTTCTCATCTACTGTTTGGTTCACTTCGAGGGTAAGGCATGAAGTCTCTCCATGTAGGCATGAATAGCATATCGAGGGGAGTTTATTTTATCACTTTTCTTTTGTCATTTCAAAGCATGAGTAGATAGCTTCATCTTTTGCATTTTTCATCCAATTCTTGATCCATGATGCACATACGCACACAAGCCATATCCTTGAAGCAAAACTAAACCATCTTAGCATCTTTTTTATATACATTGATTTTATAAGGTCTTGAATGTTTATTTGCATGCATGCTTACTACTGTCATGTGCTCCATATGCCGGTTTGTATGTGGTTTGATTGAGTAGGTGAATGGAATGGCCGAATGAGACATGACCAAGGCCTGTCGGGCCATGCTTCTTCTTTCCCCATGGAGAAGGAAGGAGACCCCCATTAATACCAAAATTAGGGACGTCTGGAGTTCCTACTATAAACCCTAAGTGTTGGTTCTAAGAGGTGGGAGAAGCCCCAAGCTTCTCCCCACCTTTCTTAAAACCCGGTGAGAAAAGCATGTTTTTTGGCCGAAAATGAAGCTCCAAGCCACTGTGGGTTTGCTCAGAGACCCACAAGCGTTCGCAAAGACCCCTGGGATGGAGGCGACCATGGCCCCCTTGGCATTTTGGCATTTATGGGTTTTTGGGCCAGATCCGCAGATACAGTGCGGATCAGGCTTGCTTGCACTTTATGTGCGGATAAGGCCTGTTCGCACAGAGTCTACGGACGGATTTGGCAAACCCCCCAAATCTCATTTTTATGGGCCTAGGCCCATCTGATTCATCTCAAATAAGATCAATTGAACCCTTTAAGGCCTTCGGGTCAACCCAGGCCTCCATGTGTGAGACTTGGGCCCATTTGGGCTCAATAAGTCTTTGTGGGCCTTCCAACGGGGCACACATCCTGACCAGCCCAAATCAGGGCCCATCTCTACGATGGGCCCCCAAGGGCAACATGGATAATCTCGTGGGCCATTGCAAAGCCCAACGGGCCTTAAAAATCTGAACCCACTAACCTTGTATATTTAATTAACCCCCAAATCAAATAACCAAATTCAATAAAAAGGGGTTATCTAACGTAACCCCAAACGGGACTTGGGCTTGACTTAAGCTCAACTGAGAATCCAATGGGCCTTCCAAAGAGGCCCATATCAAATCCACTTCACTTGGAATAAAAATATAAAATCAACTAAAAAGAAAAGGGACCCACACCACTTTGGGGTCCCCACTCAAACTTAAACAAAAGTGTGCATGTTTGGCTTAGGAATAAGGTGAGTTAAGACCAAGTTGACTCGAACTAGGGAGACCCGAGGGACCCGTCAAACCAGCGGGGCGGACCGGGGTGTTTTCGGACTTCCCCGGACCATAACCAAGACCTTAATCAGAATCCCAAGTCGTAGACCATCTAAATAGACCAACATAGGTACCCAGGTGTCTGCCTGCACCCCATAAAGCAGTGACGACTCCCAATTTCCCGTTTTACCCTTTAGGAGACACGCACCCCTCCACGTGCACCCCGTCGTGCGACCCCGCGCACAGAGTGCATGAAACCCACAACAATATGCAAGCATGTTTCATAGTGAAAATGAAGGAAACAAGAGAGGTACGCATGATACTAATTTGAAAGCCATTAAAGAAAGGATTTGGGGGGTTTAAAGGGTACAATGGATTGAAAGGGAGAGGGAGGAGAACATGCTCTCCTCTTCATTCAATAAAAAGAGAAAGCCAACACATGACACACATATATTGGACTAGAGACCTACATGATAAGGACTTGCCCTCTTATCCTCCCACTTTTGAGCTTGAGTTCTCCCCCTTACCGTGGGGGTTCATTCTTTACAAGGATGAAGAAGAAAGAGGAGAGGAAGTTGGGCAAGAGAGCATACTAAAACCAAGGAGAAAAAAAAACATGGCAAAACATGCTTACATTACCCTCATATTCATATATGTTGAACAAAAATTACCAAGGAAGCTTACCTTGGAGTTTATATGTCTCTTTGGTACTGTGTAGAGGTTCCTTGAAGCTTCAATAATAAGTTGGAGCACTTCCCTTGCTTCACAAGTGATTCTCCCCACTCTTCCTTTGTTAAAAGTGAAGAAGAAGGAGGGAGGAAGGGGTTTGGATGTCTTTGGAGGGGGTTTAGTGAGTTAGGAGAGTGATGGAGGGGTAGTGAGAAGGGTTTCGTACAGGAGAGGAGGGTTGAAGAAAAGCAAAACTACCAGCCCTTGCAAATGAGCCATTGTTTGGCTTTTATAGACCAAAACAATGTAACCGAAATTATATTTCAGTTACACCAAAATCAAGTATAGCCGAAATATAATTTCCGCTATACCTAATTTATTTGTAACCGAAATACAACTTCGGTTACAAAAACATCAAATTAGTTATGATTTTCTCAAAGATACTATCAGAAAATCTGTCAGTGTAATCTGGGGACCTTATCCAAAGATCTAAAATTATATTTTTGTGTATAACCGAAATATAATTTTGTTATTTTTAATAAAAACAAATTTTTTCCAGATATGCCCTTTTCTCTCTCCAATTTGGCTAATTTGATGTGGATTCTCTCAATTAATGAGAGAATCCGAATTTTTGACTTCTTAATTAATTTATTTAGCAAAATGAGATATTTTGGAAAAATAACATTATTTTATTCAAGATATTTTTATTTCTTGTCCTTTCCTTTGCCACTTGGCAGATGTGACTCGCACATTCGCCACGTGGACAGCTTTTCTGCATTTTTGCCCTAGGCTTGATCTGCTTATAACTTCTTTATCCGAACCCCGATTCTAGCAAACTCAATTGCGTCGGAACCGTGTCAAAATTTCCTATCCATTAGGATAAGGTATGGCAGTTAGTACAGCTTTGGCCAGAAAGTCAAAAACTGCTCCCTAGGATTTCATTATGCCCATAACTCCTTCATCTGGACCCCGATTCTGGCAAACTCAGTTGCGTCGGAACTGTGTCGGAATTTCCTATCCATCAGGAAAGGGTATGGCAGTTAATCTAGGTTTGAGCAGAAAGTCAATTTCTGCTGCCTAAGGTTTGACCGGCTCATAACTTCTTGATCCAGACTCCGATTCTGGCAAACTCAGTTGAGTCAGAACCGTGTCGGAATTTCCTATCCATCGGGATAGGGTATGGCAATCAGTACAACTTTGGCCAGAAAGCCAAACCTGTTCCCTAGGCTTTGACTTGTTTGTTAGGGTTTTTATTTCTGGTGCTTCCAGGAGGTGCAAAAATGAGGTGCTACACAGTTGATGCATTTCAAAATCCTTCTACAAGCAAGGCCTTCACAGAACTAACCCTTGAAATGCGTAAAGTATGGTTGAAAAGGATTATGTCATGTATGACTTCATTTTAGTATGAAGTTGCACTTTTTGGAAGCTACAAAGGAGACTTAAATATGGCTAAGGAAAATATTTTGGAACTTGATATGTTATTAGATATGTTTTTTCTCTTTTGTTAGACGTGACTTTTGCTTTATAAGTACATGTTATTTATTTTATATTTATGTTTATGGATGTCTTTATGTAACAGTTCTAATGGACTCAGATTATGGGTAGGTGTTATTATACTTGGCTAGTATAGCAATAATACAAACTTCCATAAATTTGTTTCTTTACAAAGAACCATGTCATGTTTCTCTTCTTACAGGGCATGCTTATGTGCAACAAGTATTAACAGTAACAGATCATCATGCAAGATTCTATGATTCATTTTGAACGGATAAACATATATTTTAGAAATTGATGGTGTGCTCTTCGAGAGCATGACCTATTAAAAGACACACAGAGAATAACTGTGAAGGAACAATTTGCTATCTTTCTTCTAACTATTGGACATAACGAAAGAAATAGAATCGTACAAGAAAGGTCAACATTCTAGTGAAATATTAAGCCGTCACTTAAATAAGGTGTTATTGGCTTTTTTGAAATTTGCGCAAAAAATTATAATACCCCCATCATAATAAGGTAGTTCACTAAGCGAAGTGAAATAGTTATTTAATCATACTCATTCTTCATTAAGGAATGTAATTGAGTGATGCTCTGGTATGTTGAAGGCATGCTTTCCTATTCTTAAGAGAATTGCTCCATACCCATTTCCAACACAAAGAAATATTGTCATTGCTACATGTACCGTGCATCATGTTTGGACCCAGGTAGGTCTGAATGTAGAAGGTAACGACCCTTGATGAAGGGATTCTTTGGACTTTCAAGAGGACAATGATCTAATAGCTTCCTTCATACTTGTAGCTTTGGTCTTCACATTTGGTGTCACTTTATGAAGCTTGGTCATGACTGGGCAAGGGATTGTTGGTCACATTTTTTGAGCTTCAGCCTAAGGAGTAGGTTGGTCTACTGTTACCCTCCCTTGGTCCATTGGATCTTGGATATCATGGCGTAAGTCCTAGTATCTGTTAGTGTTATGCCCTGGGGCCCTTCTATGATAGTTACAAAACTCATTAGAGTTATAAGAATGGCTAGCAGATGCTCGAGGATTCAACTGTCTCAACTTTAGAAATCCCTTGTTCAAGAGTGTTGGGAGGATCTCAATAGGCGTGTGAGGAATAGGAGTAAACACTCGCTTGAATCTTGCTTCCATCTTTTCTCGTGTTTGCCTTAGTGGGCCTGAAGTCATAGTTGTATTTTTATTCGATTTCCTTTCCATCCTTTGTTGTAAATGCATTGCCCCAGTTGCTTGCACATAGTTAAAGGCATCATCTTCTTTCTTTTTCATTTGATTCCTTCGGCTATTATACATCTTCCTCTAGATTACCTGTCCTACTGAAAAGCCTTCCATCCTACCTGCCTTAATCCCATCCTCTGTCTAATTTGTTACCTTAATCAAATGCAAAGCTATTTGCACGTTGTCCAAGGAATAGTATGTAACATGGCTGCCCCAATGTGGAGATGAATAGAGAAATCATCTCATCATCTTGCAAGGGTAGTTGGACAAGTGCAGCTAACTCATGCTATCTCTGTGTGTACTCACGAATAGACTCATTATTTTTCTTGAACTGTTTCATCAATTCTGTCCTCGAGGGTATAATTTCAGTTTTAAACTTGAAGTACTTTAAAAATGCCTCGGCGAAGTCATCCATGCCCTGATATGAGAATGATTCAAAGTGGAGAACCAGTGGTGTGCCATCCTAGAGAGTGAGCGCTTGCAAAGTTGTACCAATACGCTCATCATAGACATACTGATACATATCCCCTATGTAGGCCCTTAAGTGTGACAAAGAACATCCAGTTCCATCAAATTTCTCGAATTTAGGACATTTGAACTTTTTCGGGAGTTGCAAGTCTGGGAAAAATCGCAAGCTGTCTAAGGAACCTTCCTTTTTTGCAGGACCCCGTGTAAACATTTGCATTTTCTCCACTAAGGCATTAATTTGAGCTTTCATTTGTGCCTTTTTGCTAATCATTTCCTCTTGCATTGTCTGTATCAATCTTCTTCTTCATGCCCTATCCTTTACTGTGTTGAGGTAGTTGGCCAAGCTAATGGTTTTGAATTGGAATGATCTGTTGCGGTGGTTGTTGATTTGGTGTTTCTTGTGGCATTGGTAGTGGTTGCTGCTGAACCAACTGTGGTTAAGAAACTGGCTGCTCAAGTAGTGGTGGTTGCGGTTGAGTTGGTTGTTGTAGTTGTGGTTCCAGTACCTGTAACATAACTATTCGCAACATCATGGCCGTCACACTAGCCATTTGTTGGGTTAGGCTTGTGATCACGGGATGCTTGTCTAGCCTATTTGGTTGTTGAGGAGGAACTTGTTCTTACTGTTGGTCTATTTTGCTTTTTGATCGCAACAAACAAAGGCTTCTAAGAGCAATCTTGGTGTACCTGCAAAAGAGAAGTGTTAGTCCCGAGAATACATGTTGCCTCATAAAATGAGTGCTTTACTATATATGTAATATCATGTTTTTCCCTTAATTATTGTAATTAATTTATTTAGGGAAATCTAAGAAAGTGTGCCTAATTTAGTATATTGTTTTGATTAGGCGGTGAAGAGGAAGGGCAAATATAAGATTTTGATGAGGATCAAGGGTTGGATAAGGCTTGATCAAGGTAAGAGTTATTTAAAGATAATTTAAATTCTTGTTGGCTAAGGTGCATGAGTATAGTGTAGGTGAGAAGTATGGGATCATGTTGTAAATAAAAATTAGAAATAATTATGGAAAATGTGTTAGACGTATGGGACTTGCCAATAAGAGTTTGCATGAGTTAGGAAACATGCAATAGGGTTTTGTATGGGCGTGTGAGTATATATTGAAGTTTCTATAATTTAGGGAAACTTTGTTTGCTTTGTTGTTTTTGGCTGAAGGAGACTTTGGAGGCTTAGCTGCTGTTTTTGGACAACTGAAAGAGACAGAGAGTTCATGCCCAGAATCGGAGTAAAAACGTTGCAATTTGGTGATCTTCATCCATATAGAGAGAAACTTGCTTGTGGGGTGTGCTATTGACGCAAATAATACCCCTTTTAATAACTATAATACATTGTTTATTGAATTAATCATTAAACTAAAGATTTGATTCATGTTTTGGGTGTCTTCCAATCTGTTTGAGTGTTTTAGAGGATTATATATTGATATGGAGATTCATAAGAACTATTATGAGCTTTTGCCTATGTTTATACATGGAATTTCAATGTTTCAATGGTGGAATCTCATGATTTTTGTATAATGTTGAATTTGAATTGATTTGTCATATTTTAGAAGTGATAAAACATGATTTTGGATTGATTTAGAGAGTTGAAACTGTAAACACCTCATTTTTGTACCCCTCTAAAAGCTAGAAATGAAAACCCTAAAAGACAAGTAAAACCTAAGGAGCAGAAAATAACTTTTTAATCAAGCTTGAATCAGCCACCACACCCTATTCCATTAGATAGGAAATCCCGACATGATTCCAATTGAGTTTGCATGAATCAAAGTCTGGATGTGGAAAATGTGAGCAAAACAGTAAAAGGGCAGCAAAATGCAGATAATTTGGACACGTGGCAAGACCTGCCAAGTGGTAAACTAAAGCACTAAAGAACAAAACATCAAATCAAGTCAACTCAGATCAAATCATATCTAATCAGGTCAAATCAGGATCAAATTAAATCAAATCTCAAAAGATACGATCCAACCGTATGTACTATACAATTTGGCCAAAACCGTACAATATATACGGTTGGGATGGTTCTCTGATCATTGTAGATTTATCAGAGATATGGACAAACCATATACTTTATACGGTCATGCCTAGGCCGTATACCATGTACGGTCAGAAGATTCGCAAATCTTGTCAGAAATCTGTCAGGAAATCAAATCTAATCAAGTGGAATAAAATAAACCGTATTGAGCAATACAGTTTGATAAAAATGAAATAAAAATGATAAAACCGCACTTCCAATACGGTTTTGGAAGATTTGATCAAAATCTTATCATCAACGCAGCTTTGTCACGTGGACGAATTTGATCATTGCGGACAATACATGTAAAACCGTATAGAGTATACGGTTTTGACATTTGCCTATAAATATAGACCTGCACCTCAGTGCAAGGGGTTGGCATCTTATTGGCTTCATTCCTTAACCTCTCCCATGAACCAGCAGCCTTTCTCATCTTTCCCCCTCACTCTCTAACCCTTTTAGCCTACCCTAATCCACATAAAACTCCACCCAATCCCCTATTCTCTTCACTCCCACTAAGGAGAACACCAAGAAAACCCCTTTGAAGTTGAAGGAAGGAACTCAAACTGCTGTCCATACTTTAAGGAGTCTCCAAGCATCTCAAGAGAGCCATAACCCCCAAGGTAAGCCTTCTTGGTACATTTTATTTAACATATATAAGATTCATGCCATAATAAGCATGTTTTAGAATTGCATACTCACCTCTTGGCATATGTTATTGTTTCTCCACCTCTTTCACTTCTATTTCTATTCTCTTCTCACCAAAAGAAGACTCCCATGGTAAGGGGAGGCAGACGAGTCAATGGGAGAATATGTGAGAGTATATCAGTCCACTTTAAAGTCTAACTTTGAGTCATTTTAGGGTCATTTAAATAAAAGAAGAGTATGTTCTTCTTCCTCCCTTCATTCGAATTCAAGTGTACCCCGTATTAATCCCATTATCATTTCTTTAGATCTTACTTGTCTCATTACCTTGGTTATCATGGATTGATATTTGCATGATAAAGCATGTTTACACTCATCTACACACCCATCCTTTACTAAGCACACATATTTGGAAGCGCGATTGAATTCATGAACACCCTTTTTTGTGAGAACACACACTGTTCACTATAGTAGAATATATATAACTTTGGATGCCTATTTTCTTCTTTCCATGATCATCATACGTGATTTGGCCGAGTCCCCAAGCAAGGCCTCTCGGGCCCCTCGATTTGGTCCTTTTCTACAAAGGACCATTTCCCATGCTTAAAACCAGAAGTGGGGAACCACCTCCCTACTCAAGGATTCTGAGTTTATACTCAAAAGAAATCTGCAGAAAGCCCCAAGCGTTCTTTCTTCCTTTCTTAATTCAAACCATTTAGGAAATAGGGATAGCATGTTTAAAATCAAATCCGAAAGCCACTGTGGGTCAGCACAGTGACCCACAGTCAGTACTAGACCCACATGGATTGGGGGACCCTGCTTGTCCCCTGAAAAATCCATTTTTTGCATATCTCTGTGCAAACCGTATACTCAGACCGGTTCGATCTCAACCGTATGTTATATACGGTTTTGACCAAATCGTATGATGTATACGGGTTGATAACAGAGAATTGGGGATCTTGATTTTTCTTAATTAAACAAGACTAAAATCAATCTAATTTGAATAACAATCAAACCAGTAAGGTCCCTGGTCACCTAGGGACCTCCTTGGAACTTGGGCCCACCCATGGGACCAAATTTGTATCCGTATGGGCCTTCCAACAGGGCCCATACCCTTCTTGCTCACCCAAACCCACTCCAAAGTGGATATTAAGCTGCTTGGATAATATATGGGCCACCACCAAGCCCATAGACCGCCTTAAAAGCCCTATAGGGTTGAATTTAATCTTTTCTACCCTCAAAATATCACCAAATTAAATAACTTAATCCAAGAGGGAATGTTATCCAATATAGCAACTCCAAATGGGACTTAGGCTTTCCATAAGCCTAAATTGGCAAACTCATGGGCCTTCCAACGGGGCCCCTGTACCCAACTCACATCATCTTAAAGATAATAAAATAAAAATCAAATAAAAGGGGACCTACACCACTTAAGTGGTCCCCACATAGACTTAATTAAATGAGTGCATATTGGCTTAGGAACAGGTGAGATAAACGAGTTGACTCATAACCAGGATGACCCGTGGGACCCGTCATCCTACGGGACGAATCAGGGTGTCTACAGACTTCCCTGAACTATAACCGAGAACTTAACCAGAATCTCAAAAAGCCGGATACCACCTAATTAGACTGATTTTTAGGCAACCAGGTATTTGCTTGCATCCCATCACGCCGGGAACCAGTAATCCCTAAAGGAGGCATGCACACCCGTGTGCCTTCTAGATTCAGAGGTGCGGCCGCAAATCAATGCGCGCACAGAAACCATGCTGAATTGATTTGAAATTGAAAAATCAGAATTCCAGAAAAACCCAAAATTTCGTGAGTATTAGCCTTGACACCCGAAAGCGTGAAGT
Source organism: Buxus sempervirens (assembly GCA_947561395.2). Classification (NCBI taxonomy): domain Eukaryota; kingdom Viridiplantae; phylum Streptophyta; class Magnoliopsida; order Buxales; family Buxaceae; genus Buxus; species Buxus sempervirens. Next base: position 8,302,718 of record OX387195.1, read on the forward strand.
CGTGCGTCACGCCTTACTTGTAGGACTCTCCATCCGAGCTTGAGCGTCGGATCAAGCGACTGATTAACTTTTTCAGAATAGAGAGCAGTTTTCCAATGCTTGAGGTCTGCACGAGCTTTGCTCGAGTGGCCAACACTTTTCTTCCTTGACACTAGATGTCAAGCTCAAGCGTTGCACCGGGGCCCGATGCTTTAAACCGAGAAAATACTCGGTGCAACATTTTACTCAAGTGTGATAGTGTACGCTAGCTTCCCAGATTCAATTTACTCTGCACGCTTGACATGACGCACGACCCTAGCTCGAGCGCGATTTTCCAGATTTGCATAATATCTACCAAAATGCATATCTTTTTTTTTTATTTTAAACTTATTTTTATGGAATTTTAACTCAATGATCAACTAGAATAAGGTATTTTGAAAGTGTTTGCATTGGTAAAAGTATTTTTGGGATTTTATAAAGATTTTGGGTACATTTTGCTAAAAAGAGTCTGGTTTTGGGGTTTTCATATACTTAAAGGATTTCTTTTCAACTTAGTTTGATTTTAATGTTCTCTACACTTATATTTGAATTAATTAAACTAGTTGTCATGGAACTAAGAGTAAAATTATTGGTTCTTCCCTCCCTGTAGCTTAGAGTGGGTTGTTTCTATCTCATGTATCTTGAGTTGAGACTTGTTTCTTTTCTCCATGTATTTTGGAGTGGTTTTATGCCATATTGGACACCTTTTGGTATCAGAGATTAGTTAATGCAGTATTTTGATTTTAGTGTCTAGCGGGCATAGCTGGTTATGGATCTATAGTTTAGTTAGGTAGTAAAGTGGTATACTCGTTGCCAGGTTAACCTTGTTTCCACTTATGATCCCACCGTGTATCTCAATGAGGCCTTCTTGTATCTAGTTGTTCTACAGCAATCCCTCATTGCTTATCTCGGTGAGGTTTTTCTTTTTGGTTACCAGCTGTGTATCTCGATGGTTTCCCTTCTTTTTGGATATTGTTGCAGTTGACTAGATTCTACTTGCCAACCCAATACTGCATCTGGTTGGGTGATCCATAGTAAGTCGATCACTGTTTATCTTGGCTTCACAAATATGTCGTAATGTGGCAATCGGTGTAGGTTCTTATACTTTCAATGTAATCCCCCGAATTTTTCTTTAAATAATTTAATTAATTTATTGAGGAAAATATTAGAATAAGTGATTAACTAGATTGTGTTGATATGGATAGGAAGTGAAGAGGAAGATCAAGTTTAATTTTTGCTAAGGAGGTGAAGAATGAAATATACAACCAAGTAAGTATATATTTTAGCTTTTATTTGAATTTTAATTGGTGAAGGTGCATGAGTATGATAGATATGCAAGGTAGGCTATCATATTTTAATTAAATATTGATAAATTACTTAAATAGACATGGTTGGACGTTGAAGCACTTTTGGAGATGAGTTTTGACAAATAGAAACTCCTAAATATGGTAGAATTCGATCCTAAGTACAAATAGAGATTTTTAGGAAATTAGAAGGTTTTATTTTCCTTTGTTTTGGACGTGTGATATTGAGAGAGACTTGCTAGACGTGTGGTTTAGAGTTTGAGAGAAGAAATCCTGCCTAGAATTGAAGGAGAAGAAGTAAAGTTGCTGTTTTTGCTAGTTTAGAGATTGGAATTGTGAAAGAGGCAAATAGCACCCTTGTTTCATTTAATCGTTGCATGATTTTCATTTATTTATTAAGGATGATTTAGAAACATATTATGAGATGTTTAGAAACAAAACCATGATAGTTTACACAAGAATTTTCGTAGGTTGTATGTTTATGTCTTGGGTTTTTATAAAATTGTTAAAGTATGCAAACATGTTTGGTTTTGATTGGATTTGATTTATAAACGAAGTTTTATTGTGTTTAGATTTATTTAACATGTTTAGGGAATGTTTATGAATGTTTTCAAAGTGATTTGAGGAGTTGGTTTGGTGTTATTTGAATTTAGTTTGAAAATTCGTAAAGTTTCGTAAAACCCAAATTTTTACGATTTAATACGGACACCTGCAATCTCGCTCGAGCGCCATGCCAGGCGTCGAAGTGAATGCCCAGACACTAGGGGTGCAACTCGGAGCGGTTTGGTCCGGGTTGGCCTCAACCCAAAACCAAACCGAAGTTATTTGAGAACTGATCCAAACTGAACCGAACCGGTTTCAGAACCGAAGACCTCAAACCGAAACCGAACCAATCAAAAATAGGAAAACCCAATCCAACCCAAACCGAATTCCCATGACAGTGAAATCCGAATACAAAAAACCTATCCTTTCCACAAAAACCATAGATGAAAGAAGCATTACAGCCCTCTAAAGTAGATGAAGTTCTAATAAACTGCGAGAAACCTCTATTGCCCTCCTTTACAAGACGAAAGAGCTCTCAAAGTCGACAACAGAAATCTTGATCTTCTGATTCCCGCAATGCAACTTTTGTTTTGGTAAACCGAAAGGGTCAAGGAAGAAATCACCTATTTGAACGATTATCACCGGAAAATCATTACCAGAGTAGTTGCCTGAGAGAGAGGATTCGGCTGCTGGTTTGTCGTTGTGGATCAGGACAGGAATCTTCTTGTGAACGGGGTTGAGCTGCAAAAGCAGGAGACTTTTGTTGGAATTGTCCTCCTCTATGTACTCGTCTTGGATTCACTTCAGTTCTAGAGCCCACTTAACTTTCAGACTGTAAGGCTCGATTAGTAACCAGCAACTTCACCGCATCACTTGCATCACTCGCCATTTGTTTCTTTCCCAAATATTGTTTGGCGTCCGTAATGAAGGCGGACAGGATGGTTTTGAAAATGAACTTTTATAGCTGTTTTCAATGAATAAAATATATCACCGTTAAAATATACATTATATTTTGTTCCGGCCGCCTATATTGACTTCATTTACTTCAATGGTGGTATATTTTATTCATTATAGTACATAGCCATTATTCATTCTAGTACATAGCCATCGTTGATAAGGGACGCGGGCAGGTAAATGTCATGTCGTATAATGGATTGTCTCCAGTAGGGCATGTGCTTTTCACATTTGTAGCATCTAAGCAACTAAAACAACTGCCTTGGAGTCGGTTTTCGGGTAGGTTCGGTTTAACCAAACCTTCAACCGAAAACCGAACCAAACATAAATCGGTTCTATATTTTTAGAACCAAAACATATCCAAAGACTTTATAACCCAAACCAAACTGACCCAAAATCGGTTTGGATCGGTTCGGTTTCGATTTTAACCGACCCAAGTTGCAGCCTTACCAGACACTCGTCAACGCTTGAGCATTGAAGGCGCCCCGCATGTGTTTTTTTTTAAATTTCAAAATCCGAATGTTGTCAAATTTTTGTAAACCGAGTGCCTGGGAGAACGCTCGAGCGCTATCCTGAGCGGCCGATTTTTGGAAAACCAGTTTTACTCGGACGCCTACAATAGTGCCCGACAGCGCTCAAGCGCCCATGATAGAAAATTTAATATTTTGGAAAAATACCTAATTTTTTTATTATAAATTTGTTTTCATTAAATTCCAACTCATGTACCAATAAGATTAGAGTGTTTTGAGAATGTTTGCATTGGCCGTTGATTAATCTGAATTTTTATAAAGATTTTGGGTTCGTTCTACTAAAATAGCTTTTATTCAAGTTTATCATTCCAAACTCTTTTCTTTTTAACTTTGTTTGATTTTATTGATTCCTACACTTGTATTTGACTTATCTAAAGATGTTTCCAGGATTTTTTTGTAAGAACTGCGAATATTTTCCTCCGTGTAACTCGGAGTGGTTACTTCCTCACTCATGTCGCTTTAGTTTAAGCAATGTTTTCCTCCATGTATCTTGGGGATGATTTGAGATTGAATTATAAATGTTGTGGATTGTTTTTTGTATCAAAGATAACATGATTTTAGTATTTTGTTTTGCGTGTCTAATGGGCATAGCTTGGTATGGATCCATAGTTTAGCTAGGAGTGAAAATAGTATTTTCTTTGTTTAGTTAATCCTATTTCATATATGCTTCCGTCGTATATCTCAACGGGGCCTTCTTGTATCTGGTCGTGCTGCAACAATCCCACCCGTCATGTATCTCGATGTGGTTATTTTGGGCTACCCACCATGTATCTTGGTCTGGTATTCCCACAATGTTGCAGTTGATTGGATTGTACGTGCCAGCCCTCCATGTATCTCGGTTTGGTGATCCGTGATAAGTCGATGACTGTGTATCTCAGCTTCATACCTAAGCCGTGAGGTGGCAACCCTTGACTCAGGCATTTAACTTTTCAGAGATGTATTGTCTTCATGAGTCCTGTGATATCACATCATCATGAGAATTTGGTTTGTTTTGATTAGAAATATTATTTTGATGATGATTTGGAAAATGATTTGCAAATGAATTATCTGATACTGTTCTAAATTTGAAACACATGCTATCTTGAACTTATATGTTAAAAATGTTTTATTCATGCATGTGTTACTTGCTGGGATTTTATATCTCATTCTTGCTTTGTTTTGTTTTCAGACATTCTTGGAAAGGGCGATCCTACTAGGGTAGAGCCACAGGGTACTTGTGAGGAGTATCCATCTGATGATTACATAGAGGACGATTATTATTGCCTTATGTAGGATTTTAATTCATGTTCTTAGGAGTTTATTTTTCTGTAGTTAAGGAGTTATTTTATGGTCGGTGAGATGATAGTGAGTGATGTAGTAGACCTTTGTGTCCAAATTTTTTTTATAGTAGGAGATTTATTTGTTTTATTTGAAGACTATTTCAAAATTATTGAGTAATAAAGATTTAGTTTAGTTGGGTTATTTTCCTTTTTGTTTCCTTAATTTAATATTAATATAATTGTTGAATTATATTATGGCATTGGCTTGCTATGGGTTCATGCACAGTGTTACCGTAAAACGAGTTATATCTTTAATGAATAACTTGGATTCGGGGCGCTACATTCAAAGATATACCAACTCACTAGTCTGTGATGTCACACATCGCGTGGGTGGATTTGATTTGAAACAATGAATCTTATGTTTTGGAAACACTAGGATTATTGGTTTTGAACATGAACTTGTGGTTGCGATTTATTTAGACATGGATTAATGTTATGGATTTTATAGTTTTCAAATATCATGCTATGTTTTATAAATGTTATAAAATTGTTTATTTCATGCATGGTATTACTTGCTGAGACGTTATGTCTCATACTTGTTTTCAAATGTTTTGTTTTCAGATACTTTAGGAGAGGATGGTGGAGACTCAGGGGGACTTTGAGGGACAGACAGACAATTATTTAGAGGAAGAATATTATTGCTTAATGTAGGACAGTTGATATATTGTAGTAGAGGACTTTATTTTCAGTTGTTATGGTCTATTATGAGTTAGGGAGTGAGTTTAGAGTTGTAGTTGAACCATTATTTCCAGAATTGATTAGTGATTTTATTTTGAGAATTGGATGTCATCAAACTTTATTTTTAATAAAATGAAATATTAGAAATTTTTAGTTTACATTATTCCACACTTTGATATTAAATTGTTGTTTAATTCTTGAATTTAGTTGCTTTGGGTCCATTAATAGTACCTTTGGATTTAGGTTTATAACTTTAGTGAAGAAATCCAGATCCATGGCACTACAATGTAGGATCGAATTGGTTTGCTTAGGACCGGGGTGGTTTGTCTAGGATTGGGGTGGTCTGTCTAGGATTGGGGTGGCTTGTCTAGGACCGAGTTACTCTGTTTAGAATCAAATTTGGTCTGTTTAGGACCCGGTGGCCTGTTAGGACTGGTTTGCTCTGTTTAGGACTGGGTTGGTCAATTTAGGACTGGGTTGGTCTGTCTAGGACTATGTTGCTCTGTTTAGGACTGGGCTTTGGTCTATTTAGGACTGGGTTAGTCTATCTAGGGCAAGGGTGGTCCGTCTAGGACTGGTGTGATTTTTTTAGGACCAAGGTGGTATGTTTAGGATTGGGCTTGGTTTGTTTAGGATCATGGTGGTCTGTCTAGGACTAGGTTGGTCTATTTAGGACCGGAGTGGTCTATATAGGACTAGCATGGTCTGTTTAGGACTAGGCTTGGTCTGTCTAGGTCCGAATTTGGTCTATCTAGGACCAGGTTGGTCAAGGTTGAACCTTATTTCAATCATTGTTGCCTGTGGCTGTGGTTGGAACTTGGTTAAGGGTGTGCGCACGTCGATTGGTAGTCCACACTCTTGATTGTTGAGAGGTGCACGTGGTGTATGCTTCCTTTAGGGAGATTGGTTCCTAGTGCGTTATCCGGTGGAAACACGAAGGATCGCATGCTTTCGGGATCGAGAAAGGAAATGGAGGAATAGGAGTCGCCACTGTCTGATGGGGTGCAAGCAGACACCTGGGTGCCTAGTGTTTGTCTATCAGGTGGTCTGCGGTTTTGAGATTCTCGTTAAGTTCTTAATTACGGTCCAGGAAAGTCCGTAGACACCCCGGTCCACCCCATCAGGTGACGGGTCCCATGGGTCATCCTGGCTATGAGTCAACTTGATTTAACCTCACCCGCCCTAAACAGATATGCACTCATTTGATTACGTCTATGTGGGGGTCATATGAGTTGTATAGGTCCCTTTTATTTGATTTTTATCTTCTTTATTAAGTGATCTTAATCTAGGATGTGGGCCCCGTTGGAAGGCCCACAAAAACCGAGGTAGGCTAAAGATAGCCTAAGTCCTTGTTTGGGCTCAATTTATCCCTAAGAGCCGGGTAGGACTTGGTTGAGTTCATTTGATTCTAAACCATAGGATCAGAGTTACTAAATGGGTTTGGATGGTTAGTGGGCCAAAAGGTGGGCCCCACAGTGGTTGCCTTCAAATTTTTTAATCTTGATTAGATTTAATTCCAGAAGGTTGCTAAGAGTTGGCTGGGGGCCACCCTTAGGCTTAGGCTTAAGAAAGCCTAAGGCTTTTCATGAATAAGGGCTAAAATCCCTCATTTTGGTTTTAGGGTGTTTCCTTATCTCTTTTTAAGGAAGAAATAAAAGCGGGGCCCCATAGGCCTTCACCTTGGAAAGCGGCCAAACCACCTACCTACAAGCATACCATAGGTTGGGCTTTGATTAGGCCTCAAGGAATATGGCCCTTCCTTAAGTTATTACTTGTTTATTTAAGCAAATGAGTGAGTTGGAATGGGTGGGCCTCGTTGGAAGGCCCACCGGTATCAAATTTGGGCTCACTAGGCCCAAGGCCCATCTTGGGTTATGGGATGACCCAAAACCCTATTGGATTTGTTTAATTTAATTAAAAAGTATTAAGAAACAATTAGAGGGCCAAAAACTGCATTTCTGTAACTGTTATAGTTTGAACGAAAACATAGTTTGATCAACCTAAATTTTGTTAATAGCCGAAATTAAATTTTGGCTATTAACAAATGTCAGAAATGCAATTTTTAACTCAGGCTTAGGTTCTCTGGGATCTTGAGAAGACCAGGGCTACTGTAGGTTTAAAACCCCGGATTTTCCTAAAATAAAGTAAATTAAATAAGCCTAAATATTGAGAAGATAGGTATTAATCCAAGTACATTATATGGTTAAGATTGATGTGAAGAATAAAGAGAAGAATTTTTGGAAAAAGATTCAAAGGTAAAGTATGGAATTCCAAGGAAAGCGTATTTTAGTCATTTCCAAATTATCCAAATTAAGATATTGAACAAGTAAATAATTATTAGACTTAAAATATTTAACTAGACTTAATTTGGGTTAGGTTTGGATTTAAATAGCAAATTATTACTTAAAAGTAGGAAAAATGGTATATTGGTGATTATGGTTGATAAGGAGCCTTAAGTTTGAGGATAAGAGGTAGCTTTAGGGTGTTTTAGTAATATTTTGAAATAAGAAATTTAATTAGCACGAAAATAAATTAAAATAAATCCTTCTCTTATATAAGATACTTAAAAGAGGAATTAGAAGGAGGGTTAAGATTGGGAGGTTTCCAATTAAGAGTGAGAAGTCTATTTAGAAAGTCTTCTAAACCTAGTAGGACTTCTAATTAAGAGAGCTTATAAAGGGGAGGTCTAGGAAAGGTTTAGGGTTTTTAGCAAGTCCAAAAATAAGGAGGAAAGAGGGGAAAATTCGTGCTTGAGCTTGGGAGAAAAATAAAGGAAAGCAGAGAGAAGAGAAAAGAGAGGGAAGAAAGGAAAAATAGAGGTGCTGCAGAGGTCCGACCAGCAGACTTTGAGCGACGATCCCCAGAGATCTAGTCGTTGGATTGTCATGAAATTTGGAGGTTATGCTCTATACATGAGATAATTTAATCTGAATGGTGGAGATTGGATTTGGATGAGTCCAAGGGGGTGTGAATTAACCTAGAAGTTGGTGGAAAATCAGATTTTGGAAGAAAAAGGAGTTGCAGAGATGGCCAACTTCGAACGGTGAGATAGAAAGATCCAACCATTGGAATGGGCTGCAATTTTAGGGTTTTGTTCTACTCCTGGAGGACTTCAAACTGAACGGTGAAGATCTAAATTGGAGAAGTTTAGAAGGGTCCGGTCGAGATCCAAAAACGGGCACGGAAGAAGTTCTGAAAAATCTAGGTTCATCACAAAGGCAAGTAGCAAACACTTGAAACTGGAGGAATTGCATATTTTCTTGTGTTTTGATGATTGATCGTATTGGTTCTTAAATTGGATTTCATTGGAAAAGTTAGATGTTTATAAAGTTTCGATTTGGTGATTTGAATCTCTTTTTAAGAATCAAGACAAATGTTGTTCATGGGTGGGTTGAATTAGAAAGAAACCCTAGTTAAATTTTAATTACCAAGATGTGAGTAGCATCGTTTTAAAACTGGGTTTTCGTATTGAATCGTGAGATTAGTCTGAATGCATATGTTTTCTGTGTTTACTGTGTTTTCGGGAAGAAGATAGTCCGAGTGTGGGTTTTCTCTCTAAGATTCTAAGATTGAATGAGATAAATAAAATGTGGTTAGAATAATTTCGAAAGTGTTTTAAATGTCTTCTGGGGATATTATGAGACTAAAGAAATTGTTACAGAGAGAAAACGTTCGGCCAGTGGTGTAGATCCAGAAATAACAGAGAGTCAGAAATACATGTTAGTATCCGCCGAGTTGGCACTAACTGACGCCAACTGGAGGTAGTGGGCGCAAGGTTTTATTTCCTACCTGCCGAGCTCGCGCCTAGCTCGCGCGAACCTAATTTATACCCGCTCGTCTCGCGCGAATCGTGCTCGAAGTTCATGCTCATCTCGCGCCCACTCGATATTATGTAAGCGCATACTATTTTTTTAAACCACGACCTATCCGCCAACCTCGCGCCTAGCGCTGGAGGTCAGCGCATGGTCCAATATCTTGCCGAAGAGAATTTTTGACCAAACCAAGCTGGGTTTTGATGATTTGAGGGTTCAAGCACTTAACTAATAACTTGTTTAGGACTTTAGAAACATTATTACCTATTCAATTACTCTGAGAATAATAAGTGGAAATTCTGGAAATTCTTAGGAGCTTCCAAGGTAAATTTTAGGGCTATCTGTAGGTGATGTTTTGGTTCCTAACACTAGGAGTTCCTATTTTAGTTTTCTCTTTGTTTAAAACACTGTACTTGTTTGAGAATTTATTTAATCCTGGTTTTACTTGTTGGTAAGTTCTGAAATGTATTGTAAATATTTCTCTTGGTGTGAGTAAATGAGTTTTATTACCAATGGGCATGTGTTATGAGATTGGAGGAAATGCTGAAAGTACATGAGGTACTGTTCTGGTCCAGAGGGACATGTGGTGAGCTATGTTGTGTTATACATGATGTTGAACAAATTGATTTATTGTGGTGTCAAAGTTGAGATTATACGATGGTTTTCTATTTTGGTTTAGTTTGTCCTGGATCCATGTCTAAGCTTAGTAATGTGATGGTATTGTGTATTGATGTAATTGCATGGCCTTATGTGTTGCCACAACCGGTGTAGAGCAGCCAGAAACCCTGAGTAGGCCTGGTTGTCAATGCAGAAACCCGGGGAGTAGGCCTGCATTGGATGACGAAACCCTGAGTAGGCCGTCATTTCAGAGTGTCCGAAACCCTGAGTAGGCCGGAACTATGTACATGGAGGTGTGGAGTGTCTACTTGGCATGTCAATTAATCAATTCAAACAATAGTCATGACATTGACCATTCGATGTTTTATCGGTATTGTTATTGAGATACGATTTGATAATATTAATGGGATTGGGTTTAAACTTTGGAATTATCCTTGTTGATGTTGTTATTGATTTAATCGTACACCTCATGACTTATTTTATATAAACATGGACTGATTTCATGCATGCACCTTGCTACTTGTTGAGATTTATTCTCACTCCGGTTTCTCCCTTTTTTTTTTTAGGTACTCTGGGAGAGGACGACAACATTGGGCTAGTATGTAAAGGGGTAGTCAGTTTAGTTGTAGATTAGTTTCTTGAGATTAAAAACATTGCAATGGCTTATAGTTTATTTGCTATTGGATATTATTTCAAGTTTCCGCTTTTACTCTGATTATAAAGTTAGAAAAAATTTTAAATTATTCCATATTTTAGTTGCCTTTGTTGCTTACCATAACACCTCGGGTTTTGCGAATTGGACCCGGAACCGGGGCGTTACAGTGGGCCCCTTGGGCAAGCCCATAGTGGTCTGGGATTATGGTTTGCAACATAATTAAACTATTTTTCATGCGAATTGGACCCGGAACCGGGGCGTTACAGTGGGCCCCTTGGGCAAGCCCATGGTGGTCTGGGATTATGGTTTGCAACATAATTAAACTATTTTTCATGGATTTTTAAATTAAAACAGTAGGGAGCAAGGCTTGGGGCCTTGCTCCTCTACTTGGAAATGAAACCCCTGTAACTTGGAGAGATTGGGTGTGTCTCTTTCATAGTGGAAGTGACTACCCCTCCTCTTCACCTCAAGAGGAGAAAGGGGAGACCCGAATGGTCATGTCAAAGTCTCAAACGGCCACACCATGTTCATGCCCACACAAAGCAAGAGCAAATATGACTTAAAAAGTAAAGTATTGAACATCTTTAACATGCTAGAAATCTATGTAGGTGTGTGTAGTGTACATGGAGGCAACCCTAATAATGATGAGAATAAACATGCAAACTTGCTATAAGTGAGTGACATGCATGTGCTATCATGGGGTGTGCATGGGGTTAAAAACATACTTGGGAGCTAAAGAAACATGCAAGGAAAATTGCAAACAGTGGACTATACCCATGCTTCCTTATACTTACTTGAACTAACATGCTCATGAGATCTGGGATAAACAAATCAAGGAGGCAAATAACTTCATAAGAATACAAAATAAACTAAGTAGAGAAGGGAAAATGGGGGTTTAAGGGGTTACATTAGATGAAGAAGTGAAGACATACTCTCCCTTGGATAATAAAAAGAAGATGCATAGAGAGACATTAAATGAGACTTATGTTTGGTTTTGCCACTATATGGCCTCTCATCATCTCCCTTTTAGCCTAACCTTCCCCCTTTACCATGGGAGATTTCTTGGTGGAGGAAAGGAAGCTAAACATGATGGAAGGAGGAGAAAGAGAGTAACATAAACCAATTGTGGACTTTCAACTCAAAATCTACTCATTCTTGCATGGATTTCACATATGTAAGGTAAAAATGGGAGGGGAAGCTCACCTTGGAGGAGGAAGCCCTCTTGGTGTTGCTTTGAACACTCTTGAAGTGTAGACAGCAGTTGGAGCACCTCTTTTCAGCCCCCAAGTGTTTTCTCAAGTTCCTACTTGGTTGAAATGGAAGAAGAAGGGTATTGGTGGTGGTTTGGAAGTGTTTGGGAGGGATTAAGAGGCTTGGAGAGTGATGGAGAGGGGTAGGACAGAGAGGTGTATGTGGGAGAGAGAGAAGAGAAAGCAAAGAAAATGACTGAACCCCTTGAAATGAGATGAGTTTCCGCTTTTATACCCAAAAATAGTCTGACCGAAAACTCAGTTCAGTCACACTATATTTCATATATAGCCAAAATTAAATTTCAGCTATACACACCTTAACATCAAATCACAATGATTTTTGTCAAAGATTTGCAATGATTTCGACTATACACATTTTTCTTCATGACCGAAATTAAATTTCGGCCACCTTAACATCAAATCACAATGATTTTTGTCAGAGATTCACAATGAACAGTCTGACACAAGAATCTGGGAAAAAATCTATGAACCGAAATTAAATTTCAGTCATACATATTTTTGTGTATATCTGAAATTTAATTTCGGTTATTTAAACATCTTTTTTAGATTTTCATTTTCTCTCTCCTATTTGGCTGAAAAGACCTTAGATTTGTCATGGTTTCTCATAAATAAGAAAATCAAATCTTTGATTTTATTTGTAGAACCCTGGATTTTCCTAATATAAAACAAATAAATAAACTAGAGAAATTGGAAGTGAAAATAAATTTAAAAAGGAAAAGTAGGAATTAAGTATAGGAATCTAATTTATATTATAAGAGAGAATTAGTAGAACTTATAATTAGGTTTTAAACTTTAAATTATGATAAGAAATAATAAGAAGAATAGAATTTGAAGAATTGTGGAGAAGTTTAATGATTAAGTGTGGAAATTAAAGAAAGGGCAATTTGGTCATTTCTAATTAGTCAAGTTCATGAAAAGAATAAAATAATTAAATATTAAGTTGAGAAACTTAATAGGACCAAATTTTAGTTTAGTTGGATTTAAATAATGAATTTAAGGTTTATAAGAAGGAAAAAAGGCCTAATTGTAATTATGTTTAATTAGGGGCCTTAATTTTAGTAATATGGGAGGAAATTAAGTGTTTAGCTAATATTTAAAAATAAGGATGAGAAATAGCACGAAAATTAGTAAATTAAGAGTTTCTAATTCTAAGGGAATTAGGAAATGAGATTTCAAGGGAAAATTAAAGAAATAGGTGCAAGTGGGAAGGTTGGAAAGTCTTCTAAACCTATTAGAACTTCTAATTAGGAGAGCCTATATAAGGAAGGCATTAGGTAAGGTTTAGGGTTTCCATCAAGTCAATTATGAGGAGAAAAGAAGAGGGAAAATTCGTACATAGGGCTGGAGAAAAATAGAGAGATAGAGAGAAGAAAAAGGTCTTTTATGGAAAGGAGTTGTAGAAATCCGACCAGCCATGTTCGAATTAAGATATAGAAAGATCCAACCGTTGGATTGGCCTCAAATTTGGACGTTATGTTCTTGACTCATAAGGCTTCAATCTGAACGGTGGAGATTTGATTTGGAGAAGTCTAAAGTAGTACGAACAATCTCAGAAAATCGGTGGACATTCAGGTTTCTTGGAAGAATGATTTCATATGTTGAGGCAAGTAGCAAACCCTTTGAAAACTGGAGAAATTGCATGATTTTGGATGGTTTAGATGTTTTATCATGGGTTGTTTTGATTCAGATCTTGGTTTGAAAAGTTGAGAGTTTTATAAGATGGTTTTGCTTTCATAAACTTTTAAAGAAATCAAGAAAAGTGATGATTATAAGAGATTTAACTAAGTAGGAAATCTTAGATCAATTTATAATTACTGAGAATAGGTTAGAATTGTCTTAGAAGTAATTTAGAATGAAAATAAGATGATTAGAAACAATTTGAAACTATAAAAATTATTATATATTTCGAAAATCAGAAAACCCAGAAATATAGTGAATTTTGGCCGAGCGCCCAAGTGGCCGCTCGAGCACAATCGCAGGCGCCTCGCCTGTGTATTTTATAAACAGAATAACAGAACCTGGAAGTTCAACGCCCGGGAGGATGCTCGAGTGTGCTCCCGAGCGACTAAGTAAAATATCACCCAGAAAATGGCGCTTGACAGACCGCTCGAGCGCAGTGTCGAGCGACCTCTGTCAGATTTTGGGATTTTGTGCCCAAATCTATTTTTAATGATTTTTCTTGGAATTCTAAAGTTGTAACACTTGTAATTAGGTTAATTTGAGATATAGGAAGTGGCGAAACTCAATTTGGACAAAAGAATATTAATTTGGAACGAAGAATGTAAAGATGGACTATAAAGAGGTATTATGAAGTAATAATTGGACTTAACCTATTTAGAATTGGTTTTGGTTAATATACCCTATTCCTAAACTTCACTACATATCTAAATTACCCTCTGGATGTATTAAATATCAAAGTTAATAAGTTTTGACGCCTTAGGTTCTTTAAGAGGAGAATTTGGACATTATTAAGTAAATGCTTTGAATAACCACCAACTAGAAGATGGATTTAAGTAAGACTTAATATATGGAATTAGTAAGTTACCTAACACTTAAATATAAGTAATTTAAGAGTATTCATATTAATAAATAACTGTTTAGGCAATTAATCAAGGAATTTGGTAAGATAACATGGTTTTAAGGTTTGGAAAGGAGTTTTCCATTTAATTTCAGTTTTGAACAATTTCTTACTTTCTATATTATATTTCTGAATATTTGCATATGGTTTCATCGATAAAGGGCAGAATCATTGTTTTTCCTCCATGTATCTTGAAGTGGTTAAAATCCTTTCTCATGTATCTTGGGATGAGGTGATTATGGTTGATTGGGAACTTATTATATTGTTATGAATATCTTACTTTTGAGACAAGTTATTATTAAATATATTTTGGTTGTGCATTGTGTCTAGCGGGCAGTGCTTAGTGTAGATCCATAGTTAGCTAGAAAGTGAAAGAGAATTATCTCTGTAAGTTAAACCTGTCTTCCACTTATGCTCTCGTCATGTAACTCGACGAGGCCTTCCTGTATCTGGCCGTGCTGCAGCAATCCCAACCCGTTGTGTATCTCGACCTGGTCTTTAGTTGTGTATCTCGGCATTGGTTTTATTTGGGTTATCATCGTGCTCTTAATGAGACATCAACTTACAGGTGCTCTATATTGGTCATGCTTAGGGCTGTAAACGGGTCGAATACGGTACGGATCTGCTAAGATCCAAATTCGATCCGATAAGAAAATCCGATATCCGAATTCGACCCGATTATCCGACGGATCTTTTGTATCTAATACCGAATTCGATCTGAATTCGAATCCGACCGATTATCCGATATCCGAATCCGATTACATTATATATGGAAAAAGATTAAGATATTATAAACCTTAAGTTAGTGGATTAAATAAGGATGTATTAATTTAAATTTGTCTTATATTATGATTTTAAATCAATAAATATTATATGAAACCTTCATTCCTTCTATACTTATATATAAAAGGACCTAAAAAAACATAACATATATACAAAATAACCGGTCGGATCTTTATCGGGTCGAATATGTGCAATACCATATTCGAATCCGAATATAATCGGATTCGGATAATTGGATCTTATTCGGGTAATCGGATCTAGAGCTAAGATCCATATTCGGATAATCGGGTCGAATTCGGATCAGATTCGGATCTTTATCCGACCCATTGACAGCCCTAGTCATGCTTATAGTTTACTAGTGATTCGCACCTGAGAGCTATATTTTGGCCGTGCTTGTAGTTTACTCATGGCTTGCACATGTACTGGTATCCACCATGTATTGTCTAGTGTCCATATATCTATGATCGGATTGGTATTCCCCTGATTGGATAGTTGCAGTTGATTGGATTGTACACGCCAGCCCACTGTGTATCTCGGAGGTGATCCGCATTGATGGTTGACAGAGGAATGGATGACCGTGTATCTCGGCTCCATTATCATGTAAGCTCGTGAAGTGGCAAACTTGGGCATAGGAGTAGCTTATAAAGTGGTTTCAGTTCATGAGTCCTATGATGTCATATATGCGTGGTTTGGTTTGATGATTGCTTTGAATATTATTATCGTGATTTGGTTTAATCATTATACCTCATGACTTTATTTTTGTAAAAAAATTAGACTATTTTATTTCATGCATCTTGCTACTTGTTAAGATTTATATATCACTCTAGTCTTCACTATTTTTCAGGTACTCCTGGTGAGATTGACAAGCATGGGGATAGTATGTAAAAGGGGTAGCCAATAGTTGTAAACTAGTTATGAATTCAAAAGCAAATTATAAATGTTAAGATTAATTGTTAATGAATATTATTTTAAGTTCCGCATAATGACTCTGATAAAGACATGAATAAAAGTTTTAAAATTATTCTGAATTTTAGTTGCTTTGGCCCACATACAATAACTCTTCGAGGTTGGATAATTGATCCAGAACCGAGGCGTTACATTATTATTTAAATAACTAAGATATTTTAAGAAATAATATTATTTTAAATCAAGATATTTTCTTTTGTGTATTGTCTTATCTCTATTTTGTCCTTTAGCCCTTTAATTTGCCACTTAGCAAATGTGGCTCGCACATTTGCCACATGGGCAAAGTTTCTGCATTTATTTACAATTTTTCCCTTAGGGTTGTTCTATTCATATCTTCTTCATCTGGACTCCGATTCTGGCAAACTCAGTTGCGTTGGAACCACATTGGGATTTCCTATCCATTGGGATGGGGTATGGTAGTCAATTCAAGCTTGATCAGAAAATCAATTTCTGCTCCTTATGGTTTGACCTATCTTTTAGGGTTTTTATTTCTGGCATTCAAAGGGGATGCAAAAATGAGGTGCTTACAAAGGGCATGACTCAACATTACTAACTCATCTAGTTCCTGCAATTGGGTCCAAGAGCTGACCCATGATTCTATGAATTGGGCATTTTGTCATTAGATTCTTTTAGAAAAATTTCAAAAACAATGCATGTATGGATTCAAAAGGGTAACTCAGTAAAATTTTTCCATCTCAAGGTTTTAGAAAAGGAAAACATTGTGTGTGAAAATTCCAAAAGAGCTTATGCCTGTTAGATCACGACACCTAGACATAATAGGGTATGAAACATCCATGAGTCCCTGTCACCTTTAATTTCAACTATTTGGCTTGGGCTAACTTGTATGTCTCTGTATTATTGCATATCACAAGCCACTAGGCTATGTTTACAACTTGCCATTGTGGACCAAATAATACAAACTTATTACAAAAGTGTTAAAGAGAAAGCTTAAAATTGAGCCTTCATAGGCCTGAGATAGGGTACAAATTGGCCTTCATTGGTTGGGTAGGTTGTGAAACCCTAATCTAGGCTTAGACACTAGCTCTGATCTGGCCTGCTTCATCTCGTCCTCAAGGTGTGACTTGGACTCAATGGGCTTGGCCCACGTCTCTCAAGACTCAATGCATGGGCCTAGGGTGGTTCCCTTGTCTGTCTGAGTGGGCTACCTAATCATGGGCCTTGTGGGCCAATGAACTAGAGTTATCTAAGTAAATGCAGTTCAGGGTGTTATGGGCCTTTAATGGACTCTTCAATTTTAATCCGATTTTGAAATTGGTTGGATTAACTTATCAACAATCGTGCTACTCCATCAATGATTGCCACTTATGCCTGAGGTTTGTGGTAGGATAAAGGTTACCCAACCCCTTAACCGAAATCAGGTGGCTGAACTAGGTAGGTTTGTTCTCACTTTCTCAGGCAGTGACCTCAGGCGCACTGAACTAATACTAGCCGAGTTTAGTTAGTACTAGGTGGGAGGTAGGCCGCTAGATAAGTCTAGGGCTATGATGCATGTAAGAAAATGTACTACTTCAGCACACCCCATGCAATCATTCAGATCAGATCATCCATGTGGCAGTTACCGCACATCACCCTATGAAGTTACATATACACGGTCATGCATAGAATAATTCATCTATGGTGTGTGTGTTTATTTGTGCATGTGCACATGTGGTATGCGTGTGAGCCATCCACAGTATGTATGTGCATGTGCATGTGTGTGCACATGTGGCATGCTTGTGAGGGCTAAATGGTCCAACCATCGTCTTAATTGGTGTGCACACGTGTGGGTCCGAGCGCACGTGGGTTTCTGCACTCTTTCTTTCGAATTTAAAGGGTTAAGGAGTCACCACATATTGATTGGGTGTAGGTAGAGACCTACAAGAAAAGAGACTTTTAGTAGCGGCCGAAAACCGCTACTAAACAAGCATTGACCGTTACTAAAGTCCTGGAACTAATATACACGGGCTAATAAAGGGTATTAGTAACGGTTCTAGTAACAAGTGCTACTATTAGTAACGTTTTTTCAGGCAACCGCTACTAACTCATTACTTTACGTTCAATAACCGATACTAATTATTCGCATATATAGCAGCAATTATTCAAAGAACCGTTGCTAATTCTTTCAATATAGAGCAACAATTAATGAATAACCGCTACTACTTGCTTCCTATATATAGTAGCAATTCTCAAAGAATTGCTACTAATTAGTTTAGTATATAGCAACGGTTAATACATGACCGCTATTAAGTCCTAAACTATTTAGCAACAGTTTCTTCTGGCCGCTGCTAATACCTTTCTAATCGAAAAAAATCCCAAATTAATGAAATGCTATAATAAGTTATAAACAACATGCATCCCAAATCGTAAATTATGCTACTAAAATGCTATTATATATCTACAATATTGAAATTAAATGAACAATAGAAAGGAAAAAAATTTCATTAATAATCGTAATGAGATACAATTCAAATGTATATCACATGCATCAAAATATTCATGATTTTCCATCAATCCTTTACAACCAAACTACTTTCTTTAAAAAAAAAACAAAAGGGGGGGATCCAAGAATCGCTAAAACAATCTATTTAATGAATTACGAATGGATGAAAACATATAAAGGTGGAGACGAAGAGCTTGATGATCTTGAAATAGCAGCAAAACAATTGAAGTCCATATCTTACAGCTCACCGGCAATTCAAAAAAATAAGATGCAAATTGTAAGCCCCAAAAAAAAGGGATTCACCTAAAGTTAAAGATCTTTTTCATTTAACTACCAATGAGTTATAGAAATACAATATAAATAATCAAAGAGGCACCTAAAGTAAAACTTGTAATGAGTCAGTAAGGTGGAATCAAATTTTGCTTAGTTCCACGAAGTATTAGTATTGTTATGAAATAAAAGAACTAGGGAGGAAAGGTAATACATATTATCAAAAGAGCATTAATTAATGTTCATCCCAAATTCATTTGATAGCACTATGCAACAATGATAAAGAGATTGTATATATCACCTAATTTTTCCAATGGTTTATCCAGTGTCTAAAAGAAATTGGAGAAACCAAAAGGCCAACCATCTGCTCTATCAAATATTAATTAGACATTTCATATTTTCATTCTATGAGATCAATTACCAAAAAATGGGTGCTGAAACTTTTTTAGGAGCAAGTCACATGTTCAGATCACCTGGATTTTGCCTTAAGTAACAGAACAATCAAACCACCAAATATCTTGCAAAAAATACAAAGTAAAAGTAGCAGCCACCAGTAACTCATACGAGTTTATGAAAACAACAACTCAGACATATTCTCATGCAGTGAAGGAATAGATAATAACATAAAACAAATCTGCGCCCTTACAAAAATAAATAACTAAATAATGCTGCAGCCCAAAGAAACACAATAAATTCACTTTCCAGTATCCACAAGATAAAGAGTCAATTCAGTATTGCTTAATTATTTCAGAATTTTTTCCCAGGCACATAAAATGCAAAGACTTCATGGTTAGAGCTGGACGGGCTTGACAAAACCAGAAAATATTCTGAATGCACATATTATATCAAAATAAAATAATCACCAAAATAAGTTGGTAATATCTTTAACTCTTGGACAGGCTCCAATTCCATGAGATAAACACAGTTAAGAATCCCCGCCTTGTTCACTGGGGAAGCCTTGAACCAAGCAGTGACATGCAAAGGAATATCAAAAGAATTCTTCAACTAATGACATTGCATATCTTAATCATGTTTTTCCCCCTTTCCATTGCTTTCCTGAGCAACCCAGTAGCTAAAAAACAAAACTGTTCCTTCCATGTGCTGATGATACAGAATATTTCAAAGAAATTATTCCTCCAATGTCTTGGCATAGTCCAACCATACTGGATCAAGAACAGGAAATTCGTGAGATTAAAAGACTACCAATAAAATGTACGTTTATGCATCCAAATTCTAAATATTCTATAAACTTTTAATCAGGGAAACTAGTTCCACAAAATTTTTCAAACTTTTTGGCAAAAAACAAATAGACCCATATATCTCAATTGCATGGAAGATCAATTAGTGTAATTGCATGACTTTCAGCTGTCCGATTGACATATTTTTCAACAGGGTTTCCACCTAATTTTTCCAATAGTTTATCCAATGTCTAAAAGAAATTGAAGAAACCAACATCTGATCTATCAAATATTAGACATTATTTCATTTTTTCATTCAATGAGATGAACCAAAAAATGGGTCCTAAAACTTTTCAGAAGCAAGTCACAAGTTTGAATCTACTGCCCAAAACCTCAACAGATTTAAAGCACCCAACCTGGATTTTGCCTTGAGTAGCAGAACAATAAAACCACCAAATAACTTGCAAAATACAAAGTAAGACCTTAAAGATATTAAACAGACCACGGTACCTAGCCTAACAAAGTGGAAATAAACATAGATTTTTAAGCAGTAAACCTAGATTTTGCCTTAAAATACCTGAACACTATAAGCACCACCCAGCTTCCAAACATACGAAATATGACATTGAAGAGGCCTAGTAGAAAAAATTAAGTGACAAACATAATCAAAAAGGCAAGTGAAAAACATAATGAAGGGCCTTGCAAATGAGAGACTTGGTCTGTGAATTTTTCAGCAAGGTTTCAGTGTGCTGAATTACTCAACTCGGCTTTCCGAATCTGCCAGAACTCAAAATTTCAACAATTCAGTTCTTTTTTAAAACAAACTCTGGTTTTAAGCTTCTAAGTAATATTTATCATGCATAGATTTTAGTTGCAAGTAGGACAAATTAATCTACCAAATCATGACGTTTATTTTAGTTCAATTATGAAAACTTCAAATCCAAATATAAAAAATTAGTCCAACAGTATAACCCCCAACACAGAAATAAATTATAAATGAATTAATAAAAACATCACTCTAATATCTAGACAATTACCATAATCAGGTCCAGAATTTCAAATAATCAAAATATATGCAAAAAATGACCATAGCATACTCTAAATTCAAAGAATAAAAAATATATAGATGATGACCATAATCTGGTGAAGAAAATTTAAAGACTCCGAATATACGTAGATAATGACCATAAGTTGGTCCAGAAGATTTAAGGAATCATCTATCTATTACCTATATAAAAAGAAAGTTTGCTTCCTCAAGCTGCTCTTCTATCGAGCTGCTTCAGCAGCTTGCTTCTATATCTTCTACCGTCCTACTTCAACTGCTTCCTATCACGTACGATGGCTGAATGCTTCCAGCAGCTGCCTGTTCCATTTGACGTCATCCTCACCTGCCTCCTTCCCCAAGCGGCCGACTCCAATCGACCTGCCTTCTCCCTTCTGCTGCGTCATAACGATTTGGTTGTTTCTACTGACCTCATGCAGCAAAGAAGGTTTTCTCATTCCTACACGCTTCTCCTTACATGTAGAACGGTAACCACCTGCATCTTCACATTTAATTTCTTCATTCTAAATTCTTCTTTTACTGCTACCCAATCCACAGATGAAGCACCCATGGGGCTTCCTTACTGCATCGACATTTCTTGACCTTTTTGTGCTTACTGTACATCCAGGCCAAAATATAGATACCGGTAAGTACTCCCTAGGACCTACTTCTCTGTCTCCTTTTACTTAACATGTTTACACAGTTTAATGCCTATCACCTGTTCGATGAATTTTTTTAAAGAATTCCATATTGTGACAAAGAAGTGGGATGTCACTTTGCTGGACAATTCTACTTCACTAAGCTTACTAAAGCTTAGTGACTTTATAACAAAGTAAAGGTAAACCTTAGTAAAGCTGATCAACTCCATAAAGAAGTTTCGTATTTGTAGGAACCAAACCGATAACTTCATTAGCACACCCGTAATCAGAAGCCACTGTCACAAGAGCTTTTTGTCCTTTCTTCATGGTCATGATTTCTTTGTCTAAACCCTCATGGATATGTTCTGCGGTAGAATAGAATTACTATGACAAACACAAACAGAACATTGAACTGCCAACTTCAGAAAATTTTGTACAATTCAAAAGAATTCAATACCTCCAAAGCTCATATATTCAAAAGGCTCATCATTTGATCCTTTCCCCTCAAAGATGGTTCCGTCCTCAAGTATTTAAACCTGCATTTTGCATTTAGTTACAGAGAGTATACTGTATGCATGGATAATTGATACATCACATCCCTGACGTTCTCACAAATCCAACAAAGTCTTGTCAATCCTTCAACGACCGTGAATCTGCCAAACAATGAGAACCCCAAAATATCCCTGTTTTGGCTACTCTGTGTTTGTGATTCATTAGTTGATTGATCAGTGAAGCAGGTTAATATGAGCCATCTTTTTTCATGTAAATAATCCTATAGCTCCATGCAAATACAAGTATCCATTGGTATCTGTAAATCCTCAACATTGCTTCTTTCATGATAATTACGTATAGTGTAACTATCAGGAAAGCTGTCATTACAAAAAAAAAAATACCAAAATATATATTGTATTCATAGAAATTTTAATACGCTGCAAAGTATTGGCGCTGTCGAGAAAGGATCAATGAAGTTGCCTTTGGAAGCGAAGAGAACCACACTCCAATGAGGAACACCGATCAGATTCACTCAAGGTAGAACTTAGATTTCCATGTTCTCTTTCATTTCATTTTATCTTTAGATTTCAATTTCTGAAATAAATCGATTCAATCATCATTCAGATCTTGTTCTTAAGCCTATATGTAGGCATTAACAAGTGATTTTTGTTCACCACAAGATTTTTATTCTGTTTGTGGGCATTAATAGTGGCGTTTCAGGTTCTTGTTAAAGTTATGGACATACATACTATTCTTTTTGGTACGAGGACGATGGTGTAAATCCCCTTCAGTTCCTAAAGATTACACTCTGCGGTTACCTAGCACTGTCATTTTAAAGTTTGTAATCCAAGAAAATAGTTTTCCTTCTTTTTTTTTATCTTGTAAAAACAATAAATATAACTCGTGATCTAAGAGTATTCGTTAAGAGATTTCCTTGTCATTTTACATAATTAAGTCAGCAGATTACATAAGTTAACAGATTACATGATCTACAAACATCTACTGTATATATCGTTAAAATGAGGTACTTCAAATCACAAATTTGTGTCTAGCCTTTATCTGGGTGAACATAGCCTTCATTTTTTTTTTCGTCATAAAAATTTCTTGCAATCTCTCTCTCTCTCCCTCTCTCTTTCTCTTCATAGTTTTCATGAAATTGCGAAAGGCAAAACACTCAATATGAAAGGGCCCATAAAGCAAGATGATGTTATGTACTTAGCTGAATCATGTGCTGTCTAATAAATTCCAGACAAAGAAATGACAAGCTGCATACTTCTTGAGAAGTCAAATGGTAAACAAGTTTGTTCTTAAGAATTTCCTCTTTCTGCATAATGTCTATTGTGCTACTATAAAATATATGAGTATTGTCCTTTTAGCTTCATACCTTGTCGTTGAATACTAATAGATCATCAAACAGGAAAATGTATGACTCTTTGATAAGTATTGTTCATCTGTACATGATATTCAATCTGCCTTCTTGCCTCCAGATTTGGCTAAGGATTGGTTAAATGCTTTCCTTTTATGCCTCTAGCATTTTTTTTTTTTTGGTAAGATAAGAGGTACTGTTTAAAGTTTTATCATTATAGTATTTCCTTTGTTATCAAAGAAAATGGGATTGCCTGATCCATCAAAAGGGGGCTAAAAGAAGAAGAATTTTGTCTTCATGGTGTCAAATGCTCTGTAACTCAACTCTTTCTTTGCAACCCATTTGGAATTGATATAAATTGGCTTAGTTGTTGATAAGTTTATCTTTGTTGGGATAAACATCCAAAATTCAAATTGTCTTCTTTTGATTTAGGACATAAAACTTTGTGCAAAAAAGAACTTATATGACATTATCGTTGTTGCCCTTATAATATTGCCTTTAATATGGTTGGATGACTTGATCACTCTCTTTCTTATGTATCTGTCAGCTGGGTCTTGGCTTCAATTATTATTCCTAGGTCCACTGACAGAAAAGACTTCGTGCAATTGATCGAGTTTGATTTCATTGACAGGAAAGACTTCTACATTTGAGCAGACTTCCCACAACTGTTAGTTTATACAGACGTAAGCTTCAATCATAACAAAATGGAAACACCCTGTTTTGCATCTTTGAATTCTTTGTAGAATCAGAGCAAGCTAATTCCCAACCAAGGAATCTTCCAAGAATGTATTAGTTTTGATCTTGTGCAGAGTAAGAGACAAGTAAAATTTGCAAGCAGAATTAATGTTTGTAATTGCAATGCACGTGTGGAGCACGTGCCCTACTCTAGTCAAAACTTAAATAAAAAACATATATAGAACCTTCATGAATAATCAGAAAGCATCAGAACATACTTCTATATATATGTATATGGTTTCTAAACAAACAAGCTATTATTGCTCACAAAGCATCAAAATCAAAAAAACGTCAAAAGAGTAGGCATATATAATATTTCTAAAACCAAACCACTATTATTACTTAAAAGCAAATTATAAATATCAAAATCGGTATTATGGCTCACTAAATCCATTCTACCATGGTGTCTCAGTGTATATAGCTCACTAAATCTATTCTACCATGGTGTTTTACTGGAACTTGCATAGAAACTGCTTAGAAATCAGAAACACCAGAAACATGCATGTACACATATATGAAATTTCTAAAACCAAACAAGATACTGTTGTTTACCTTAGTTGCAGAAATAACCAGTGAAATACAGAAAGCAGAAATTTCTCCTTCAAATTTCTTAACTTCATTCAATTCCTTCTTAAACCTCTAAACCAAATTCTGCAGTCTTTCCAAACCGAATTAGGCAGTTTCTTGTTTATTTTCAAACACAATTCTGCAGTTTCCAAACTAGAATTTCTGCAGTTCCTATTTTTCAAAGTTTCTGCTATTACAACAATTCTATTGTTGCTTACCTGAGCAGGAAATATTAACTTCTCTTTCTTCCTTAAAACAACTTCTTCTACAGTTTATCTTCTTTTCCTTTCTCAAATCTCTATACTTTCTCTCTTCCTCTTCCTTCTCTTGAAGGAGATGAAACTTACAAAACTTCCCCAAGTTCCAGTAAAACACCATACGCCCTTGTATTCATCAAAGTTAACCAATAATAAATCTTGTTTACATGACCAAGTGTAATAAAGAGGCTCATATAGCTCATTTATAATGAAGACTTCATTTTTGTGATTCATAATAGAAGTTGTTTCAAATAGAAATAGACATTTTCTTTAACAATTAAAGTGGATATTGTGCACACGTCATCCCGCAAGAGGAAGAGGGGATTAGGAGTCGCCACTACCTGATGGGGTGCATAAAGACACTTAGATGCCTAAAGGATGTCTATTAGGTGGTCTGCGCATCGAGATCTGGGAAAGGGATCGGTTACGGTTCGGGGAAGTCCGTAGACACCTCGGTCCGCCCCATCAAAAGACGGGTCCCACAGGTTATCCTGGTTAGCGAGTCAACTTTATCCATTGGCCTACTCACCCAATTTGCCTATTCAGATATGCATCTCCCTTTTTAAGGTTAGCAGGGACCACCTGAGAGGTGTGGGTTCCCTCTCTTTTATTTGATTTTATCTCTTTTTAGTTGGAGTGATGTGGGTCTAGTGTGGGCCTTGTTGAAAGGCCCACAAGATGCCAAGTTGGGCTCAAGTCGAGCCCAAGTCCCATTTGGGGTTATGTCGAATAGCCCCCTTTTATTGGAATTGGTTTATTTGGTTTGGGAATTACTTAAATATGCAAAATTATTAAGTTAGTTCAGACTTTTAAAGTGAGCTTATTGGGTTTGAAGGAAGCCCAATGGAATAGCCAGGTTGCCTTAAAGTCCACCATTTGGACGGGCTTGTGTTAGGCAAGTCAGGTGTAGGCCCCGTTGGAAGGCCCACACAGAAGGATTATTGGGCCTGGGATGGGCCCAATTCCCAAGGAAGGCTCCTGGACTAACAAGAGACCAAATTGTCTCTAATTGATAGTTTAGGTTGATTCTATTCTTATTATTCCCAAAAATCATATTTTTGAGTTTCTGTGACCTGCCCGCACAATGTGTGCGGATTGGCCTTGTCCGCATAACATATGCGGACAGGGCCAATCCGCCCTGTGTATGCGAGCAGGGCTCGAGAAACCCAAGAACCAATTTTTCAAAGGGGGAGCAGGGGCTCCCACTTCCTTTGTGAGTTCGGTGCAAGGTGGGGGGTGGGGGGGTGTCATCCGACCAACCGACAGAGGCTTTCAAATCTGATTTTAAGCGCTTAAACGCCATTAGACCCATCCTAAACTCGAAGAGGAAGGGGGACTGAGGCTTGGGGCCTGTCTCCCTTCACCTAAGCTTGTGAGCTTAGGATTTTCAAGGTGGGGGTGAGGTCCCCCACTGCTGCTATGGCATCCAAAGTCATCCCTTTTGGCAAGAAGACAGGTTGTATGGCCCGGGAGGCCTCATGCTCAAGTTCACGGCCAAACCATGATCATGCAATTACAACAAACAATGCTCAACATAAAAAAGCACCGAAATAAAGCACTAAAAGTATGCTAAGACAGTGATGGGTGCTTTACCCAAATGTGCATGAAAAAGCTAGGAATCCAACTCTAAACAGCTATTATGGTATACTACAATCAAGAACTCGTGTGTGTGTGCTGCAGTGCTACATGGAATATTTCCTAGGGACTAAAAGCATGCTTAGAAAGCTGAATTTAAAGCTTGCAGGTATGATATAAAAATAGCAAACAATTAATCATGATTTTTGTGCCCCTATTCAAACTAGCATGACTATGAAATCAGAACACTTCAACCTACAAAAAACAAGAAAACAAAGAGAACTAACTAAAGAAAGGAAGTGGGGGATTAAGGTTACATTGATCCAGAATTGGGAGGAATAGACTTAATGGCACTATCTTAGTGCTTAAGTGACCTTAAATGATCTTGAAACATCTCAAAACACCTCACCCTCTTGTACGACCATCATGGCATTTCTTACCTCATATGAACCATCTTCTTGAGGGGGGAAAATCCCCATAACAGAAAAGATATAAAAGAAAGCAATCTACAGAAAAATGAAGGCCAAAACATGCTCCTTACTTAGCTACAAATAAAAGTATATTGTACTATGATCATGAGAAAAATGTTACCTTGATGGAGGGGAGTACTTGGTGATGCTTTGGACTCCTTGGAAGCCTTGGCAGTAAGATGAGTCCTTCCTTTTCCTCGAAGAGAGATCCTTCCTAGCTAGGATGAAGAAGGAATGAGAGTTGGTGGAATATGGAGTGATTGGAGAGTGATTGGGGAGTGTTCTTGAACTTGGAAATGGAGAACAATGACTTTCGGAGGTTGAAGTTGCAGAGAAGAAGGAAAGGAAGCAGTTAAAACCGACCAACTCTTGTCCCATGTTCAAATTTGCCTTTTATAGAACACAGAGACCAAACCGCACTTACTATGCGATTTAGTCAAAACCGCACAGTATGTGCAGTTTTGCCATGCCCGCACATACTGTGCGGTTGAGTCGAGTTTTTTCAACATTAAATAGGGGACAAACTCGCGCAGTCACAGTCTGACGAAAAGGTGTCCGCACTTACAGTGCAGGCACTTTTCATCCACCGCTTCCTGTGATTGCCTCGCGCAAACGGCGGCCGAAAAATTCAACCGCACTATATATGCGGTCGCGAATCTTTCCCCTTTTTGCTTGAGATGACGGCTGAGGTGACTCAGCCACCCACTCGGACGAATCAAACTTCTCCAATTTTTTATTATTTCTCATTTTTCTTAATTAGTTTAATTAAATCATTTTAAACTTTGACCGATTTGCCCCTGGGACTATTTTGCTCATATCTTTTCCGTCCAAGCTCTAATTCATGCAAACTTAATTGCATTGCAACCGTGTCGAAGCCCTCTATCCATTAGGATAGGGTATGGCAATCAATTTGGGCTCAGGCTGAAAGTCACATTTTGCTCCTTAGGGTTTTGACCTGTCTTTTAGGGTTTTGCTTCTTTTTTTTGGCTTTTTAAAGGGGTGCAAAAATGAGGTGCTTACGGATATCACCAAAAAAGACATGATAAAAGGTAATTTAGTCATTTACATATAAAACATTTGTAAAAAAATTTCAACATACCATATATAATGAGGGTGTGACTCAAGTTCTTCTCTGCATCTAGTTGTAAGTCATAATATCGAAGGTGTCCAGTAGAGCCTACCTGTCAAAATGTACATTTCACTGTTATAAATAAAATCTTTAATACAAATTAATTTTGTATGACTATTTAGATACTTACATCAGTTGATGGTGTTATTGGATCAGTAGACTCCATGGGTTGAGTTGATTGGTTGGTAGCCTGTAAATGATGATAATCAATATAATAACAAGTTGCACTTAATTAATTAGATAAAAAAAATCAAACATTTAAAAATTTTGATTACCTGTCGTGTTAATGAGTCCACCATCCTCATCAAAGCATTAATTTGTGAATTAGTGAAACATCTCTAGGGTAAACTCATAGGTCAAAACATGGGATGTGGGTCTTAGCTAAGAAGAGCGTACTTCTGTTCTTCATAACACAACAGAGATTATGTGATACATCAACTAATCTTAAGACCATTCATTTTCCACATTTTTTTTGTCTTTTTACAGATGATCAAAGAATTTGCGAAACATCTCTAGGGTAGACTCACAGGTCAAACTAGTACTCACATCTTGTCCTACAAGACAAATAATTTGGTGCAATAGAAAAGTATGGGCATCACAACCCTACTTCCTGCTTTCTTTAATTTGTTGCTTCTTCTACCTGTTTCATTAAATCCATAATTTCTATATTTTTATTAAATAAGGTGATAACAACAAGATTACTGCCTTCTCTAAACTATATAGTAGTCACAAACATGAAGCCTGTTTCACCATTTCAACTCGCCAATGACCATAGCTTTTGCTGCAAGCTACTATAAAATCATCCCTCAAATCCCTTGATATGAGTAGTGAAATGCTAGAAGTATAGTAATTCCACATATAAAAAGTACAATAATTCCTCTATTATATGCATGATTTTATCAACAAAGGCTAATTTATTCTTTTTCCATATTTTAGTAAGACAAGTATTCAATGCTATTCTAGGTCCAGATTAAAGAACTTGTCCCACCACTATGTATCAGACTCTGGCAATCATTTCTGAAAAAGGAAAGATGATATATACCAAGACAAAACTGAATGCTAAAAAACCATTGAGTATTTTTGTTCATTATTTCTTTTGGTTGAAGCAAAAGGAATTTGCAAGTCTCAGTAAAAAGATACTATAAGTAAACGACCAAGAAGGCATATTGTCTCTTTTCTTGGCATAATGAAAAGTAGTTTCTTATGGACCCAAACACTGCCCTTAATACATCTTCGAGATTTAGCCATGTAAAAGCTGTCTAAAACTCCAAGCAAGAATCTTATCAACAGAGAGTCAAGTACTTGAGCCAAGCTGCTAAACTCTCTTTGTCAATAGAACCCAAATCACCATTTTTTTCAGCACAGAAAACATTCATATTGATTGTTATTAAAATTGATGAGATCCATGCATGCATGTCAAGACCCGTCAAGATAGCACAGAGAAGCACATGGGGTGGGATTTATATCCAATAAAAGCAGCCAAATCCTATTGTAAGACCCCGAATTTTCCTAAATATAAAAGTAAGTTAATAATTAATATTAATTAGGGTTTTAATCGATGGAAATAATTTATGGATGTAAGTGATATCGTAATTAGTGGAGATCCAAAGTTGGGCGTAGATCCGACCGTCTGATCGTGGGATATCGCGGTAAGATTGATATTTTTATTTAGATATATTTTAATTGGGTGATGTGCATGGAAATTATTGTGCATGAGTTGCATGGGATCAGAGGGTATATATGTACATGTTAAATACCCTAATGGAATACAAGGGAAATACCTAAACATGTTTGTCTCATATTCGTTAGCCACAAGAGAGAACGACCGAGAGTGACCAGCTACCAGAGAAGAAGGAGAAGGAGAAAGGAGGGACTTTGGTCTTGTGTTCTTCACTATCTAGAGAGTGTCTTGCGTCTGTGAATAGCATTGTTTAGAAGAGAAGAAGATGGAACAACTGTAAGAGGTAGGTAGCACTGTTTTCACGATTGTTTTTGTATTAGTCGTTTGTTTAATCTCTATTGCATGTTTATATGTTATAGAAATATGTATTTAGCTTGATATCAACATTATATGTATCTTAGAAAAGCTTTGAACATGAAAAATCGGATTTTCGATGATCAGTTTGACGTTTTTGGGAGATCGCTGAGCTCACTGTGCTCAGCAATCCTTAGCGCTCCTAGGTGTTTGTTGAAAAATGTTGACTGCCCAAGACCGCTAACTAACGAGACCTTGGCGATCAATTTTGAACTACCACATACCCTAGACCACCTAAGCGATCCTAGGCGATCCTGAGCCCTCAGTACAAAAAATCCAAATTTTACCAAATTTAACCCCTGATTCAATTCCAAACTATTTTTAATCAATTTCAATCTTTAAGTAAGATGTTTTGAGACCAAATTAAATTACCAATTACCTGTTTTACTAAGAAATAAAAATAGGAAGGTATTTAGGGTATGAGTTGCCGAGTTTTACAAATAATGAGAAAACCTAAGTTTTGTGAGAATCAGACTTATAAATTTGAGATAATTAACTAAGAGACATGTAAATTTATATTGATAACCAGAATATGATATAAAGGATTTCCAGATCAGAATTTCAAACCCAGTTAACCCGATAATGAAGAAATTACAGATTTAACCATTATATGCCGCTAGACACTATTACTTACAGAAATATTAGTCCTTGGGGATTTTTGGTGTCTAGTGGGCATAGCTGGTGTCAGCACCTCATTTTTGCACCCCGAAAAATGAAGAATAAAATAATAATTGAAAAAGTCAAAATATAAGGGGTCAAAAAGTTGACTTTTTGATCAGGTGCAAATTGGCAACCAAACTTCATACCATTGGAAAGAGGACTTTGATACGATTCTAACGCAACTGAGTTTGCTCAAATCGGAGTCCGAATAAAGAAGTTATGGGCTGGTCAAATCTGGAAATAGCAGAAATCGGCTTTCTGCAAAACTCCAAATTAGCTGCTCAATTGGATATCAACAGAAAGAGCACATCGACACGATTCCAACGCAACTGAGTTTACTGGAATCGGGGTCCCGGATAGAGAGATATGAGCAAAACTGGCTCCGGGACGCGACTTTGCACTTTTGCTAAAAAACCCGAATTTGCTGCCAAACTTTGGCTCAGTGGATAAAGAATCTCAACCTGATTCCAACGCCACTAAGTTTGTTGAAGTCGGATATCAAATGAAAGAGTTGTGAGCAGTCAAAATTTCAATAAATCTGCACATGTGGCAAGAATTAAAGGAAAGACAAAAGAATAAAAATCTAATGATAAAATAATAATATAATATAAATATCTAAGTAATTAAATTAAATAAAAAAATAAAAATAAAATTAAAGACGCATGTGCATCTAAATAGAAAAATCAAGTGAATAAAATAATAATAAAATCTAAAAAAATCTAACAATTAAAATAAACCAAAAAAAAAAAAAGAGGAGATAAGAATGGACGAATTCTCCCATGTGGAGAATTCGTCCACCACTTACTTGGAGGATAAGCAAAAAAGGTCATCATTGTTTTCTTTAAAAAAAAACATGATATAACATATATTTACATTTTGGTTCAATTCTTTTACTATAAATAGGGGGGTTGGCTCATTTCTCCTCCATCTTTCACACCTCTCATTCCCTCTCCTCCCTCTCTCCTCTCTCCCTTTCCAAACCACTCCCTCTTCTAGTCCTTTCTAGGTCTTCGACCCCTCTTAAACCCTGCTACAACCAACTCTTGTCAAACCCAAACCTCTTATTTTCTTGCAAACCCAAAATAGGCTTAGATACCCCCCTCTTGAGCTCAAGAAAGAGCCGTTACGCTGACCGAAATCCCATTTTAAATCCTTCCAAAAGCCCCCAAACTCTGTCCAAGTGTATCAAAATTCTCTCCAACTTCTTCCTTTCAATCACAAACCCGAAGGAGGTTTTTTGAAATCTTTCTCTTGAGCTTGGAGAGAAGCCTTACGCTGCTGGAAAAATCTCCAAGGGATTCCACACCTTCAAGCATTCCCTAGGTAAGCTTTCTGGTAAGTTGTACTATATATAAGTGAATAAAGTTGTGATTCAAGAATATTACTTATTTCTATTCCATGTTGTCTTTTTATACTAACGCTTGATTTTGATTATCTTCCATCTTCCCTTCATATGAGAAACATCTCATGGTAAGGAGGTGTCGTCCGCCTAATTACAAAAGCAAATTGAAGCATACTTGAAGGGCTGCCTTTATCATGTCTGAATTATTAAAAAGGGGAGCTTGTTCCCCTCCTCCTTTAAGTTCTAATGTACCCCATTAAATCCCCCAAATCCCTTCTTTATTTTGTTTTTTTTTATGCTTCTTGATGATGATTTGATAAGCAAGTGGTCAAATAAGGCCTTCCTTCAAAGTTCTTCACCACTGTGGGCCCACACAAAACCCAAAAATACCAAAAAATCAGTTTTCTGTCAAATATCTTAAAAAATCAGTTTTTTACCCTTAACCGAAAACACAGGTCGGTTAAACTCATTTTTAAGTTTTACCAAAATTAAATCTCGGTTAAGGCTGATTATAGCTTAACCGAAATTTAATTTCGGTTAAACTAAAAAAATAGGTATAACCGAAATTAAATTTCGGCTACACCCTGTAAATTCCAAAAACCATTTTTCAACTCTTTTTGTGAATTCTAATCTCTTATGTTTCAAACCAAATGAATTTTAGACAATTAAATAACCAAATCCAGAAAGGGTTATCCAACATAATTCTAAATGGGAATTGGGCTTGCCTTAAGCCCAACTTGGTATCCAATGGGCCTTCCAACGGGGCCCACACCCAACTCACTTCACTAAAAGGCTAAAAAAGATAAAATCAATTAAAATAAAGGGGACCTATACCTCCAGTGGTCCCCACTCAGACCAAACAAACAAGCATGCTGGGTTAGGAACAGGGTGAGATTGAGTTGACTCAGAACCAGGGAGACCCATGGGACCTGTCAGATCGATGGGGCGGACCGGGGTGTCTTCGGACTTCCCCGGACCATAACCGAGAACTTACCCAGAAAACTCTAATAAGCCACAGACCAGTCATAATAGACCCGGTTAGGAACCCTGTGTCTGCCTGCACCTCTCAGGCAGTGGCGACTCCCGAAACCTCCCGAGGCACGCACTCTCACGTGCGCCTCCGTGCGGCGACATGCGCACAGCTGGTTATGGATCAATAGTTTTGGCTAAATAGCTAAGGGATATTTCATTTGGGTTGAGTTATTCCCTAGTGCGAACGCGCTTCCTTTGCAAGTTGGTTTGCTCTGGAGGGTCACATGTCTGGAGGGACACCCCGGTGCTCCGCTGGTGATTCCCTGTACATGTGGATAAGCGACCATCTCCATGTATTGATTTCGGTGCTGCATGCTGGTGGTTCATGCCAACTCGATTGAGTCGTATGCAATAAGTCAATGACTATGGCTCTTATCTAAGGTGATGTTCACGGGTTTGAGTATCATTAGTAGCGTCGCCCATAAGCCGCACGGTGGTATAGCATATGGTTGAAAGTCATCTCAAACGTGTATCTTTCTTTGTGAGTCTTACAATGATACTGAGATTACAAATACTTACTATTGATATTGTTCACATGCTGAAAGCATGTAAACAGTACTTAAGGTTGGATGTGACCGGTTAGTATGTCCCGGTTTTACATTGGATTATGTTATTGATTTCTGAATCATGATCTTTGATATACATGATACTGTTCACTAATACTTAAACTGTTTTATATGCTGATTTGTATTCCATGATCGATATGAATGTTTATACGAGCTTATTTACTTGAGACTGCTTATTTGTGCATGAACATCTATTTTAATATTTATGAACTGTTTATAGCATGCATGTGTTGCCTACTAAGATATCTGTATCTCACCATACTTCTTTATGTTATTTTTCAACTGATACGTGAGAGGGGATCCTAGTGGGGATTATCAAAGTGAGCCTGCTGATTTTTTGCCAGAGGATTATTATTATCCTGACTTGATCTGAGATCGAGGAGAGAGGACTTTTTGAGAACTTTGATAATTTGATTTTACTATTTATTTGGTTTTTGATGTACTAGAGAGATTGAGAGCTTTAGTGACCCTTTCATTATTACCAGACTTGATCACTTGGATTGAATGGTTATTTATTTCTTTATGAGGATGTTAGACTATACTTCCGCACATTGATGATTTTGCACTCTAATTATTAATAGTATATGGATTATTTCAATTCTTCAATCTGGTTAATTATTGTTGATTATTTGATATGGGCCAGTAGCATCTCGAATTCGGTTGTTGAGCTGGATTCGGGTTGTTACAGTAGCGAACCGGATTCGGGTCAAGTGTCGGTTTGCATTGACCCGGGTTTGGGGCGTTACACCTATCCCCAATTCGTGCTTCCGGAGTGGGTCTGAAATATTCTGGACAAAGAATGGTGTTTTTTTCCTTTTAAAATTACCACAACATGATCATTGGTAGATTCTAATCTGATTATCCAACACAGGCATGCTTTATCACCAAATACATACAACAAAGTTGGTCACAAGATTCCTAGGAAAATTAGCTTCTTAAAAGAGTACAATAACCAAAGAGTCAATAGGATGTTTTTCTTTCTTTTTTCAGCAACTAACAACAACTCGGTATAAACTACTACATACCCATATGTTTATCTCATCTTTTATAGCAGTTGCAGTGACTTGTTTGCTTAATTGTTTTCCCTTTTCTTTGAAGGGGACAAGAGATTAAAGAAACCCATCTATTAAATATAATTCAATAGAAGTCAAAAAAATGATAATTGAAAAAAGCAGTTAGGCAGGATTTGGAGAATAAATTCTCACAATTAAATTAAGAGATTTACATGAACAAACCTAACCTCACAAAAAACTTTTAGAAAGAAGAAAAAATCATACGCACCTTGTTCTTATCCTCCGACGCAAACCAGAGACCTTAACAATCTGGAAAAAGGAAAATCATAACATCTTGAATCCAAACCTTCAAAAGCGAGAAAATTGCAGGTATAGGGAATTTAGGAATTGTAGGTAAAAGGTGTTTACGAATCCAAACCTCTCCACAGCCAAGAGAGAACTGCAGCAATGAAAAATTGAATAAAATAGACCACTGTAGATAAAAGGGGTTTAGGAATTTAATCTATTAAAGAGAACTGAGTAGCGCAATAGCAAATCCCCATCGCGTCGCAATACCAAACATCTCCACGCCTATGTGAATGGGAAGAGACAATCGCTGCTAACATCAAATAACAAACCCCAGTAAATTGAGTGGCGCAATGGCAAACCCCAGTGGCATCGCAGTACTAAACCTCTCCATGCCCACACGAATCAGAAGAGACGATTGCCATTGACGTCGAATAGCAAACCCCAGTGGCATCTGCAATACCAAACCTCTCCACGCGCACGTGAATGGGAAGAGATGATTGCCGCTGACGTCGAATAGCAAACCCCAGTGAACTGTAGCTCCTTTTCAATCGTTATTTTGCATGAATTATCCTAGAGCACCCAGAAGCCATCTACTTTGTCTTTGGCAGTACTCCACCACCATTACCCGAAAACGTTATTTCAAGTGCCAAATCTAAAAACTAGACCAGACTTATATCAACACAAATTTATAAGAGTGCAAAATCAATCTAAATAGTAATTAAAGC
Source organism: Buxus sempervirens (assembly GCA_947561395.2). Lineage (NCBI taxonomy): Eukaryota > Viridiplantae > Streptophyta > Magnoliopsida > Buxales > Buxaceae > Buxus > Buxus sempervirens. The sequence goes on from OX387195.1 coordinate 8,338,567, forward strand.
GTGGATAAAATAAGAACATCCAATATCAACCTTAAAACTAGAATCCGGTAATAAAGGTCATCTAAAAATTTTCAATTCCAACTAATAAAACAAATTCATATTCCTAGTTTAAGGTCAAAACCTAAATCCTATACACTAAAATAGCCTTCTCCATGATACCTAAATAAATCACCCAAGAAGCTCTAATCCAGTAGGAACGTCCTCACATAGAAAATCTGAAAATAAATCTGATAAAACAAATAGAATGAGAAACAATATCTCAGTAAGCAGCCACGCATGAATAAAAATTTAGTTTTATACAGTTAGCAATGTAACATAAGTCATGAATGGAGGAGATAAAAGGAATTCCAAGAAAATCTAGAAAACATCATCAAATACCACGAGATATGTGAGTAAACATTTTTACAAAAATACAAACCATAAATATTGAAGACATCAAACACATCGGTAAACGTAAAGACATTATTGCCTAACACAATACAATTATATTATATACAAGAATATGTATTTATTACAAAAACATGAATCATACACCAAACATAAATTCATATTAATTTAATGGGGAACAGCTCTCAATGTGCGTAAGAAAAACAATCCACACAACGCAAATTATCACCAAGCTACATGGTTAGGTAAACTACCACCAACAATTCAAACCAATTTTTCCCACCAAGTACATGAATCCGACAAATATAATTAAAATACCAAAAAACCTTCCCGCCGAGTACATATGCTAAAGAAGTAAAAACAAATTTGCCAATACAGCCTTCCCACCAAGCACACTGTCACGGGGTCACAAATTCCCTTGCCTTAACCCGTGCGGCACTTAGACACTCGACCCTTTCGACGTGCTAAGTAAGCCTTAAACCAACAAGAAAGATTCTCAAGAGAGGGAGAGAGGAACACTAGGAGGACTTGTATTTCACTCAATGATTCCTTGATGATTTCAGGATGGTTACAAATGAGGGCTCCACCCCTTATATAGGCCCTCCACCTCCTCAATGGATGGTGGGGATTACAACTATCCAATGGGTGAGATTAACCCTCTAGAATTCTCTAGATAAAGTATCTATACAATGCTTCTTCTAGAAGCTTCCCTCATCTTCTAGAGAACCTTCTAGAGAATACCCACTTCTCCTGGAGAAGCTTCCCTCTTCTTCTAGAGAACACTACACTCCTCTTGTATTTACACTTATGTAGAGTTCCCTAGAAGCTTCTAGAAATCTCTAGGCACCACTTCCCTCATCCAAATGTGCATCCGTGGGGTGCTTAGCGTGCTCCAACTTGGCGGGTCGTGACATCCTCCCCCACCTAATCTGGCGACGCCCTCGTCGCAGCTCCTTCTAGAAATGAAGCTATCTTATCTTGTTTTTGAACTGCCATAGCTGCTCTTCTTTCTCCCAACTTGCTTTGCTATCGGGATGTCCCTTCCACTTGATCAAGTACTCGATATGACTTCTCTTTGTATCTTCCCACTTCTTCATTTTCTTAGTGGCTTTGGATAAATATGCCTTGGCCATCTCCAACTGTTCTTGCCAACCTTTGGCAATCTTGAATGCTGCAGGACTCTTTCCTCTGTGTCTGGTATCTCGAATACTTATTGTGGACTTGAGAACTCCGCAGTACTTTTCCACATGTTTGAATAATGGACGTGCGGTTTCCTCAACCGAGCGCTCCTTAGGGGCCATACGATATGGTGCCATGGCCAGGATCTTGGCACCTTCTTGAAGCTCTATCTTATGGTCCACCTCCCTTTTAGGTGGTAGCTTCTTAGGAAGTTCTTGAGGCATCGTATCTGCACAACCCTTTAGAACTTCCTCTACTTGTGTTGGCACCTCTTCCTTAACGAATGAGGAGTCTTCATTAGGCTTTAGAGTAGCTAGGCATGTAGGTTTTTTCTTCTTTACTCCTTTCGATAGCTGCATGGCTGACAATGTTTTGGCCTTGATAGATGCTTCTCGAGCAAGTGGTACCATGCATGCATTCCCTTCTCCCATAATGCACATGGCCTCTGCAAAAGGGACGGGGAAGGCTCGTACCTTATCCAAGAACTCCATTCCGAGGACAATAGGATAGTCGTCCATAGGCACCACAGAGAAGTCCACTTGGCCATGCCAATTTCCAAGGTGCAACTTGACTCCTCGTGCTACTCCATAGATAGGCTCCACCTTTGAGTTTACCGCCTTAAGCCATCCTTGTTCTTCCTTATATTGGAGGCCAAGCCTTTTGGCCTCATTAACTTCAATGAAGTTATGTGATGCACCTGTGTCTACCAAGGCGCGTGTGTTAAGACCACATACCTTGGCCTCGACGTACATGCGTCCCTTCTTTTCGACCTTTGCTATATTTACCTTAGCCTTGATGGCATTGAGTAAACGTAGAGATCCCATCTTGATCTCATCTTGTTGGGTCTCCTCCTCATCACCTTGGATTAGGGCTGACAGCTTCGATCTCTTTGGGCAATCTCTAGCAAAGTGAGGGCCATCACAAAGGAAGCATGTGATTCTAGGTTTGTCACCGAGCTTCCTTTCCTTGTTGAACTTGCTTGCTTTGTGGAAAGGTGGTTTGTGTCCTTCCTTGGGTTGTCCTGCATTATCTTCCACATTTTCCCCATTGAATTTTTGGAACTTTGGTTTGGAGGACTCACCTTTCTTAAATTCCATTAAGGATTCCGCAATAGATATCGCTGTTGCAAGATCCGTGGGACTCCGTCGCTGCACTTCAATTTTTGCCCATGATTGTAGACCATCGACGAATGTGAAGAGGGACTCCTTTTCGGTCATGTCAGGAATCTCGAGTAGCAACTCGGAGAACTCCTTTACATACTCCCGAATAGTGTTCTTATGGGAGAGACGTCGCAGCCTGGCCCTTGCCTCATGCTCGGAGTTCTCAGGATAGAATTGCTTCTTAATTTCCCGTTTGAAGTCTTCCCATGTCTCCATGGTGCACACACCATGCTTAATATCAGCGTGCCTCCTCCTCCACCATAAAGTAGCTGCATCATCCAAGAAGAGAGGGGCCGTCTTGATCTTTTTGCCTTCCTCGTGGATGCCCGTTGCCTCAAAATATTGTTCAAGGCTCCATAGGAAGTTGTCAAGCTCCCTCGCATTTCTAGATCCACAATAGCTCTTGGGTCTAGGAATGTCAACCTTAGAAGATGAGTGAGAGGTGATCGTACCTTGAGTGACGGCCAATTTGCACAATGACCAATCGCCTTTAATTTCCTTCATTTCTTCTCTAATGGCAGCAATCTCGGCCCGGACTAAGTCCTTAAGAGCATCCACCTGCGCCTGAACCATCTCGGACACAGCGTTGAGGCCACCTTGCATCTCCCCTTGGAACTCTTCATGCCCATTCTCGAGTCCCTCGATGCGTTGGTCCATCATCTCAACCTTGTCCTGGCTATCTGCCATGGCTAGCTCCACTCTTGCAAGCCTTGCTTCCATGGTAGATAGGATGTCCCTTGACTTATCCTTCCGTACCTTGCCAACATTAGGATTTTCCTTCTCTCGCCCAGAACATTCCACGCCAACGTTGGTGACTTCCGAAGTGTTTGCCATACTATCGCCTTCTTGAGAACTCGAACCAAGGCTCTGATACCAACTGTCACGGGGTCACAAATTCCCTTGCCTTAACCCGTGCGGCACTTAGACACTCGACCCTTTCGACGTGCTAAGTAAGCCTTAAACCAACAAGAAAGATTCTCAAGAGAGGGAGAGAGGAACACTAGGAGGACTTGTATTTCACTCAATGATTCCTTGATGATTTCAGGATGGTTACAAATGAGGGCTCCACCCCTTATATAGGCCCTCCACCTCCTCAATGGATGGTGGGGATTACAACTATCCAATGGGTGAGATTAACCCTCTAGAATTCTCTAGATAAAGTATCTATACAATGCTTCTTCTAGAAGCTTCCCTCATCTTCTAGAGAACCTTCTAGAGAATACCCACTTCTCCTGGAGAAGCTTCCCTCTTCTTCTAGAGAACACTACACTCCTCTTGTATTTACACTTATGTAGAGTTCCCTAGAAGCTTCTAGAAATCTCTAGGCACCACTTCCCTCATCCAAATGTGCATCCGTGGGGTGCTTAGCGTGCTCCAACTTGGCGGGTCGTGACAACACGATCTGAAGAAGTACATCTTGCCGAGTACACGAAAAGGGTAATGTAAGACCCCGAAAATTTGCAGAAATTTTTAATTAAATAATAATCAGTAGTTATTTGAGGATTTTACTGATGGATTGTAATTATAAATATAGGTGATCACACTGATAGAGGAGATCCGAAGATTGAGGCAGATCTGACCGTTAGATCATGAGATATTGAAGTAAGTATGAATTTAAGGCTATTAATTAATCTAATTGGTTAGTAGCATAAGAGTTGATGGTGGTGAGATACATGGAATCATGAGATTAAATTAGGTTAGTATTTAAGAGAATAATTCAGAGAATACTAATTGTATTTCACTTGTATTCTCTGACAGCTAAAGGAAACCAGGAAACCAGAGACCAAGAGAGAGAGAAGAGAAGGAGCGTTTGCCGATCGTGAGTCGTTCTTCATCCTCGAAGAAGAAGATCTGTATTGCTGTAGAGGGATCATCATATACGTTTGAGGAAGAAGAAGGGAACTTGGTCGAATAGAGGTAGGTATCACACCCTGTTTAGTCGAATAGTCAGTTTTCTTTGTTTGATCGTTCTTGATAATCTGAAAGTATTGTATATATGTTTCTACACAATTTAGAAGTATGATCTATATGTTTGGAAGTTATTAGAGTTGATTTGAATACGTAAATCGTCGTTTTGATGCATAAAAATTAGTTTTTGGAAGTTGGATTAACCGCTGTTAGTCGAACGCTTTGCACGATCGCCTAAGCGATCTACATGAGTGCCTCGCCTATGTATTTTTTAGAATTCAGTTGGAAAGGTAGCCCAACCAGATCGCCTAAGGGATGGGGGCGAACGACCGTTAAATTTCTATTTCTGGGTGAGTCTCCCGGGGGGATCACCTAGGCGACCACTTGAGCGCCCTTTGATAGTGATTTTGGTTTTAAAAAAAAAAAACACAGCCACCCAACCAGGTCGCCTGGGCAACAGGGTTGAGCGACCATTATCAAAGACTTATTTTGCCTATGTTTAAGAGTTATTCAGTTCCAAAATAAATTTAAATACCTTAACCTATAAATAGTGAGTGTTTACAACTGTTTTCAATGACTTTGTGTATTTAAACAAATTGATGAATGATTTAGGATGTTTGCAGAAAGAGTTGTCTTACTTTGAAAATAAAAGGATTTTTTGGTTATTTCACTATTTGATTTGATTTGATTTGGAAAATTATTATAATGCAAAAATATATTTTAAAGTATCTTGATTTCAGAACTTTAGGAAAATCTTCATTTCAGAATTAGTTTTTAAAAATCATATTTGGAAAGAGTCTAAGCTTTGGAAAATCCCTATATGCCGCTAGGCATTATTATTGAACTATGTCTGTTTGAAAAAATTGTGATTGTTGCTGTCTAGTGGGCATAGCTGCATGTGGATCCATATAGTTAAGCTTAAGAGTGAAGAGGTTCTTTCTTTATTTGGGTACTTCTAATTTGCGCTTGTGCTTCCTTTGCAAGTTAGTTTGCATTGGGGGGTGTATGTCTGTAGGGTCATTTCGAGCCTCACTAGTGAGTCCTGTATATGCGGATTAGCGGTCATCTCCATGTATTGATTTAGGTGCTGCATGCTGGTGGTACGTGCCAAACTTCGTAAGTTTCATGCGCAATAAGTCGATGACTACGCCTCTTGTCTTAGTGATATACGAGTTTGAGGGTCTTAGTAGCTTCGCTCATAAGTCGCATAGTGGCATAATGAATAGAGAGTTTCTTTTCAAAGGTCTACTTGTCTTCATGAGTCCTACAATTTTGTATGTTGGATTGTGATGGATTTGTGGTGATCTTGTTATTACACTATTGTGTTGGGAATTTATGTTGATGGAATTGATTATACTTGTGAACTGTTTTGATTTGAGAACTGTTTAATCTATTGAGATTGTATCGTATCTTGCTTATTTCGTTTATTTTTACTGAGCATGAAAGTAACTATCTTCTATATATATCAACTGTTTATTCATGCATCATGTTATCTGCTGAGATATTCGTATCTCATTCCTATTTGTTTTGTTTTGTTTTCAGCTGATACGCGTGAAAGAGATGTGGGGTTTGCTTCTGGGAGCGAGTTTGCTAATTTCCTTCAAGAGGACTACTATTATCCATAGTAGTTAGGTTTTGAATTGTTTTGTTATTTGAGACATTGAGTAGTTATTTGTTAATTTAAGAATTGATGTTTATGAGAGTGAGAGTGATAGAACATGTTTTACCAGACTTGAGTTATATTTTGATGAAATTGTTTGGATAACTTTAATCCACGATTATTATTATTGGTTTTATTGATGATAAGACTTCCGCACTCTGATATGAATTGTTAATCGAATTGAATTTTAATTGTCTGGTATTTTGAATCTTTGGGCATGCCCATAGCACATCGGATTCGGGTTGAGTGCCGGTTTTTGCATTGACTCGGGTTCGGAGCGCTACAGGTAATGTAACCCCACTTTCCACTAAGTACACAGTTTTAGAAAGCAAATTGCCGCTGCTGGTCCACTAAGTACATAGATCTAAACATCCAACCAAATCAATAACCACAAATAATTTCATCCCAAGTATATGGGTGAATCAAAACACCATTACATTCAGCTCATCCCAAGTACATGGGTGGAAGACAAAAACCATGAGCATACACTCATCCCAAGTACATGGGTGGAAGACAAAAGCCATGAGCATACACTCATCCCAATTACATGGGTGGAAGGCTAGTATCACTAACATACCCATATACGTGGAGACACACACATGACAAAGAGATACCCACATACATGGAGAAACATTCCATACAATCCATTTATCAAAACTATGAACACCACTCATTCATTTGAAATCTAAGAGTTCTTAAAAATAACAAATAAGATATCAATTATCTGTTTTTCACAACCAAAGCACCAAAATTAATAGTAAACCATATCAACACTTCCCAAAAACCAAAACATGTCTTAAACCTTATTTCAAAAGTGTACAAATAGTTCTAAGTGAATAAAAACCAACTTTACAAACAAATTCCCTCTTTTAAACCAAAACATGACTGAACCCAACCTTTGTTCCAAAATCTAATTTATATGATTAAAAATCATTCTTAACTCATCACCAAATCTTTTGCAACTCTTTTAGAACCCAATGATACATTCAAAAATGTCATATACAAATATTAAATAAATTCTAATAATTTATTGTAAACTTGTAGTCATGATTTTATCAAATCTGTTTTATATGAGCTATTAAGATCAAAAGAACCTCATAATTTCTAAACCAAATTGCATGAAATCAGATTCATTGGATTCCTAACACAATATACTAAAATGAACTATGACAGATTTTACAAATCCCTTGTCGTTAATTAGTTATGCTATTCCGAAGTCAAATTTTTACACAAAATCTATACAAACCAGAACCCATATAAATTTGTTTAACAATACTAAATAAATAATATTACTCAATTTATATTTTCTTTAATAAAATAGAGATAAAATGGAACAAATCTTATGATGATCCCGAAACCTAAATCTATCTCTAACTCGGTGTAAAATTTCATCTTTAAAAAAAAACCGTGCACAGAATTCTGATAACAATAATTGGTTTAACCTGTATTTCTCATTTCTATTCAGAACTAGTATTTTCTTTAAACAATCTGATTCTAACCTCTATAAGGTCATTCTGAACATTATCCAATTCTCCAAACCTGTTATAGACATGCTTTTCAATCAATAATACCATGATAATAATCCAAAAAACAAAATCTGAATTTTAAATTAGCGAACAAGCATAATTTTTTGGGATCTCATATTTCTCTTATTTTACAGCATCTACACGCAACATATCACTTTCGAAAGATTCCAAGCATTTAGTAATACACCCCAAACATATTTCGACGGCTAATCCTCTGATCATAACATGAAAACATATAAAGAAAAAACTAAATAAACTCCACACGATAACTTGCAAACCCAATCACTAATTTGAATTTTCTCGAAGCATAGATCATCATATCTCATACGAATATTCTAAGAACATTCAGATTTTATATCATACCATTGTGAATTCTAAAATCATCCACACATATATTGCATTAATAATTACATTCTAAAATATTCTAAAAGAAAACTGCAATAATGGTAAATCTACAAAATCTTTGAAGCATTGGATCAAACCCGGAACGAAGGTTGTGAAAGTTGAAAGGGCCACTTACATGTTCGCAAAACTAAACCAAACCCAAAAATGATATAGACAAACCACCTTGCTGCACAATGGAAACAGCAAAAACCCCTTATCCTCTAAATCACAGAATCCAAAGATCCATTCTCTGATCTCAACGTAATAGCCAAACCCAAATCAGAAAGAAAAAAAAAAACCCCCCAGATCGAGAACCCCTTCCTTGCTGTCCAACAAAATCAGAATATCATCTAACATCTGAGAACAAATCAAATACAACCATCTCTTCGATCTGCTCAACACCAAAATGAACAAAAGATGTGAAAATTGTGGCACAACTCCTTTCTCCCCCCTCCTTTTTCTTTCAATCACCCTCTCTAGCCCATCAAATTTCATCTAGATGAAAACCCAATAAGAAAGAGAAACATACTTACATAGTTTGTCTCTCTTTAACCCTAGATTTAAAAAAAAAATTAAACTCAACAACTCGTGCTCCCCATGCAAACATGTTGGGTTTGGCTAGGTTAGGCTAGGTACACCCATTAATTTTTTTTAGAATTTAATATTAATTTAGTTAGGGTTTATTAAATATTTAGGGAATAATAATAATAATAAATAGATGTATAAATAAACATCTTACTTTGTGTAGCACCCCGAAACCAGGTCTGCCCATACGGGGCACCAACCCATCCCCGAGCCCTACTTATGGGTCCAAAAGAACCTAATTGATACAATCAAGGGCAATTACATGGTAACCATCAGAGTGCAAATAAGCATAAAAAGCATGGAATAAAAATTTCCATCTAACAAAAGTTACTTATATAATAATCTTAGTGATGTGATACCTGTGTATAACAAAAGGTTTAACTAAATACTCACAATAGCTCTTCAATATGTACCATCACATACAAAAGTCATAATCCAAAAGAAAGTTATTACATTCCTGTCTACAATTCCCAAAAAGTAAAACTAAAACCAGCAATACATGGAGAACCTTACAATGGGCGGTAATAGTCCTCAGGCCTATACTCAGGCTCTCCCTCTGGCTTTGCCCCAATATCGTGCTTACACAGAGGATCTGAAACAAATCCGGTAAAACAAAACACGCGTAAGACTTAAAGTCCCAATAGGCAACAAACATGCATGAATAGAAGCAATTTATGCAGTGCATATAACATCATGATAACATTCACTGATATTAAATATAGAACTCATGAATAGAAGCAGTTTATGCAAGTTTATGACATTATGATAATATTCTCAGATATAAGGTATAATCTCAAGTCAAAGCATCTAAATTGGATAACACGTAGAATTAATTCGATAGACTCAATCGTTTACTACACGCATATCTTGGTAGGACTCATAATGTAGAACAAACCATTCGCATCATTTACCAGAACCAATGCCTCAATACACAAACCAAGTGGAATTCCCCATCCACCGCCATTCAACCAAGGCCAAATGAGATTACACATTTATTGCAAAGTGGGACTACTCATCCACTACTAAGTGAGATTACTAATTCACTACCCAGTGTGATTACTCATTCATTGCCAATCAAACCCTAGGCCGGGTTCCTAGTCAAATCACATAAGAGAGCTCATCATACCTTTACCAAATCAAATCAATACTCACAAAGGGTAAGAAATAATCAATAATCACTTCACATCCAAAGCCAATCAAAGTAAAATACATACACCATAAAGTCCACAAAACAGAACCCAGGGCCGAGTGGAATTCCTCATATACTGTCATGCAACCAAGGCCAAGTGAGATTACCTATTCACTGCCAATTAAACCAAGGCTAAGCACCTTGTCAAATTACATAAGAGGTCTCAACCTCACTTTCATAGATCCAAATCAAGCAAAACCAATGCTATAAAATCCACAAGATACATAATTGATAAGTGGGATAGTCTTAGGATTCCTAATAAGGTCACCATACTAAAAATCAATGGATTCCGAGACAAAAAGGTTTCAACTTTGAAAAATATTCTAAGTCTGGTTAAAAATGTTGACTTTTTGGGTATATGATTTTTCTGGACAAATCTACTAGGAGTTTTGGCTCAAATTTGGGTCGTAGTCTAATGAAGGGTAGACAAATTTTCTAGGATTTTATGGGCTTCTGAATTCTTCATTTGGGTATTAAACTCAAAAAGTGATCTTTTTAATGAAAATCGGGCAAAACTGGAATTTTAGGCATGAACTGGAAAGTTGACTTTTTATTGGTAGGAAATTAGGTCTTGAGAGTATTTTTAGTGGTTCTCAATGGGGGGTAAAACCTTATTTACATGTAAAGACTAAAGTCTTTCATGTAAAGAAGGGTGCTGTGTAGAAGGTTTGAGTTGTTTGGGAAACAGACGGTGAAACAATGGGTGAAGGACTGAAAAATCAAGGCTCATGATTAGCTCCACCATTAATCGCCCTTGGGCAATTACCTTCACGATTAGGTTCACGATTAATTGCTGAGCTAATCCTAATTTGTGATTAATCGCTGAGACTAATCCTGTCCCTAACAGAGATTGTTTTTGGGTGTTCTGGCTCAGGATTAATTGTCAAATTCTAGGATTAACCTCTAGCTCGGGTTCTTACAAATTTTTGGCTATTTTCTAGCACCAAATCCTTACAAACCATCTCTAACATTTCCAATACCAAATGGGATGATCATAAGCATCCCAACATGCTCAAAACACCTTCCCAAAATAGGAATCCATCAAAAATACATATAAACACAAGTTCCACCACATGAAACTTCATTCAACCCACTAAACTCAAACCAAAAACTGAAACATGATCAATATAGGTTGGAAATTCATGGCAAATCAATAGAAAACTAAACAAGGTAGTTGTACAACCAAAACCCTACGAATTTTAAAAGCAAAAACCAACATGCAAGTGATTTTCAAGTTTAACCAAACCCTAGGAGAGAGAAATACGAAAATTTAGTAAATTCATTTTAGTTGGAAGGGTTTGCTACTTATTTGTTTAATGGACAAGCACAACTTCTCTTCAATCTTCCTCCTTCTTCCTCTTCTTCACCAAGTTTCCAAGTCCTCTACACTCTCTCTTCCTTCCTTGTTCTATACATAGAACACAAGAAGGGGTGTTCAAAAACACCCAAACATTAAGCTAGGGCATCCTTTTTTATGCCTTTCCTTTGTTTATCAAAGTTGCCCCTCAATAAGTCTTTTATTCCACTAAACCCTTGGGGGTACCTAAGGGTTATTAAGGAGAACCTTAGTGTTATGAGGGAGGTGCCTTAGTATTATTTGAGGGGATATCTTGGTGTTTCAAGGAAGTTTACCTTAGTTATTCCAAGGGGTACACTTTAGGTATACTTGGGGGTGTACCTTGGATTAATAAGAGGGGTACCTTAGTTATAGAAGAAGTGTACGTTAGTTATATGAAGGGGGGGTACCTTTAGGTAATACAAGGGATGTACCGTAGGTAATATAAGGGGTGTATCTTAGTTATATAAGGAGGGATACCTTAGTTATAGAAGGGGTATACCTTAGTTATATTGGGGGTGTACCTTAGCTATATTAGGGGGTGTACCTTAGTTATAATTGGGAGTGTACCTTAGGTATATTAGGGGGTGTACCTTAGTTATAATTTGGGGGTACCTTAGCTATACTTGGGGGTGTACCTTAGGTATATTAGGGGTGTACTTTGCTTATATAAGATGGTACTCTTGGGATGGTATCTTAAGTATAATTGGGGGTTACTTTAGGTAACACTTGGGGGTACTTTAGGTATAATGGGGGGTTACTTTAGGTATAATTTGGGGATACTTTAGGTAATACGTGGGGGTACTTTAGGAAATACATGGGGGTACCTTAGGTATACTAGGGGGTACTTTAGTGTTATTCGGGAGGGTACCTTGGGTATACTTGGGAGGTTCTTTAGGTATTCTTAGGAGATACTTTAGGTACACTCGAGAGGTACCTTGGATATACTTGGGGGGGTATACATTTGGTTTACTTGGAGATGTGCCCTAGGTATACTTAGCCCAAATTGGTGTTAAAGAGGGTTTAGGAATGATCTAGAAGGGTTGCAATTTGAGTTTGGGCTCAAAACAAGAAATCTGGAAATTTTGTACTGGACGCGCGAAATGTTAAACTTGGACGTTCGGTTGTTGAACCCTTATCAAATGGTTTCTACAGGATTTAGCTCAACGCGCGATTCAAGGTTCGCACTTCAAGGTTAATTGTCACATTTAACTTCACTTTTTCAGAATTTGATTTCCAATTCACTAGAACTAATTGGAGGATACCTTAGTCAATTAAAATTTAAACATAACTTTAATTAAACTTTTTTTAATAGAACCTTCAACATACTTCAATTTGTTTTCCCCGATTCTCAGGCAAAATCCATATCCACCTCATCTACATATCATAAGTGCTTAATTAGTCTAATAATCTCAACTTAAATAATTAAACTTAATAATTTAGATATAATTAGGGTAGGGGTTTTACACCTTGGGTTCAACTTTTGGCAAGCATTGGGTGAACTTGTGTCTCTCTGGGTTGACCCAGAATTCCATTTTCTATATAAAATGATAACATTATTAATTTTATTCTTTCTTGTATTTATTTTATTTAATTATTTAATTTCTGAAAATTTCAAGGCTTTACACAAATGCTCTTTCTAGTTTTCTCCTAGTGCAGGTCCTCTTCTACCTCTCTTCTCTCCCTTCTCTCTTTTTTTCACACCATCCCACTTCTTCCTCTCCTCATTGGTTCCTTCTCCCCCCTTCTCTCTCTTAGACTCTCTCTTTTTCTCCTCCATTTTTTCTCAGTCGTCTGAGTGAGATGATGGGGTAGGTGACCTGCATGGTCACCTCCCCCTTCCCCTTTACCAATTTACAAGAGAGTCCTTCAAATGGGGAACGGAGCCAGAAAATTAGCTTAGGAGGGACAAACAATAAGTTGGAATAAATTCAATTACATTAATATTGGAATAATTACTTTTAGAGAAAGGCCCACTTTTGGCTGGTATATATAAAAATATAAGAAAGTCTATCAAAGAACTTCTTTCTAGAAAGGGGTCACATTTAAAAGAAAAAAAATTTGAACTTGAGGATAACTTTATTGTAGTTACGTGGGATACCAAGCAGCATACTTTAGGAGGATTTGATTATTCATTCCATTTTATCCAGAGAGATTTGTTTTCTGATTCAATATCGTGAATCTGTGTTTGGATTGCAAGGTAGGTGGAGAGGGATTTGGGGGTGAAGTTGGGAGCGATGTGACGGTGGAGACGCTCAGGTTGGAGGACTTGGCGAAGGTGACCTGGGCGTCCCAGAACTTGCTGGTGTTTCGAACCATGGAGATTGATTGTCGAAGAAACGGTAGAGAGAGATCAGGGGAGAGAGGAAACAGAAGAGACATAGAGGTGAAAGAAAGAGAGAGGAGAGAAGAAGGGAGAAGATACGTACCAGTTTCTGTAACACCAGTGAAGAAGAGGAGAACGACATAGCCTATGCAACACCAGCGAGGAAGAGTCGACAAGGTTTGGTAGCTTCTTTATCGGGCGTCTATCATGCTTCTAATTCTCCATCCCGTATCCCTGATTCTTCTCTATTTAGTAGGGAATTAGGTAACTCCAAAAATAACCTATAAGCTAGTTCCACAGAATTAGGCTTCAATTCAAATTCCAAATTCCAAATATTTAACCAATCATAAGGTAATTGAATTTGGAACCCAATTCCACCCCCAATTCTGCGAACCAATTCGGGCCTTAGAGAATTTCACCTTAACTCGCCATGTGCTAGACGTGCATGTGCGAATTCTTGTCACTTGCAAATTAATTACAATTAATTACAAAACTACCCTTTGGACTATTTTGGCCATTACTCTCCCATCTAAACCCTGATTCATGCATAGTTAGTGACGTTGGAATCGTCTCGAAATTTTCTATAATATAGTGTGAGAATTGTAGGCCAACTCAGCCTTTGGCAAATGACCATTTCTTAGCTCAAGTGCTTCAGTTCTTTTAGGATTTTCTGACAATTTTTAGACGGTACAAAAATTGAGTGCTTACAGTTGGGTCGGTCATGATATCCCCAGTAGTGTCACTAGGTTGTGTGCACTCCCCGCTCACGGTCAAGTCGTCAGCATGTGTGGTGCTGGTCTGGTTAATGGCTAACTTGATTTTAAGTTTCAATTCATTTGGTCTTGGTCAAGACTTATTTGGTTATATTTTGAGTCGCCACTACCTATAGAGTTCAGGTGTAGGTGGTCATCCTGTCTAAGAATGGTCTGGTCCAGAGATCCAGTTAAGTGACCCAGTTGTGACCTAAAGAAGTCCTTAGACACCCTGTAACATGCAAGTTCCAAAAGACTAATGGTTTATTGAGCCAAAATAAACCTCTGATACCTCCCTTATTTCAATCGGTGTTGGACCAGTCCGGTTTAGATATGTTGAATCCAAGGCCGGGTCTAGTTCATTTTAGGTCTTTCAAATCCTTGGTTGTGGGTCAATTTCTGATCAAGCCCACAGTGGGCCCAACCCTTGGGTTTTCCTTCCATTGGACTTGTTGGAGGCCCAATTTCCAAATTAAATCCAATTTTGCCTTTTCAAATTCGATGGGCCATTAGGTGGGTTGGGTACAGTTTCCATGTAACTTGGCTAGATTGGATCCACCTGGTTTTTCTTTTTTTGGTAAGATTGGGTCCACCTGGTTAATGCACATGTTTCCACTATTAAAATAGTACAAAGGTATTATGGGGATTGGGACTTTACATTTCCATGAAATAATAATGAACTTGTACTCCCAAACATTATATCTTGCTCACTTGATTCAATAAATCAGCAGGATGGTGATCCACTCCCATGCATTTCATGCACATACAGTCATACCTTTATAGTTGATGTCATTGTTTGGTGACTCAAAATTAAACCAGCTAATACCAAGACCATTTAAACCAAAGTTTAACAGCGAGTTAGCTGAACCAAACTGGCACCAACATGTTGGCGTGACTCGACCTAACGGGGGGTGTGCGCACATTGGTCACATAAATATCATATGAGCACCAATTTCAGATTTATCCCCACTTGTTCTATCATATTACGATATTACTTGTATCCCCATATAATTATATTTGTATCCTGTTATGATTATGCTTGTATTTTTGTATGATTATGCATGTAGAAAAGCACCAAGGGAGGGAATTTTTGGAAATGTAACAAAGGGAAATTTAAGTAATCTACCAATAGTAAGGGCATTCTGGTCCATGAACAGTAGGAGGCGAGTCTTTTTACAAACTGAGACAGGCTATGTTTTGGGTTTAGAATTAGATCAAAGTGATAATGCTCATATAGTGAAGATCGTCAATGCCATGTCTCTCACTAATTGCGAAAGAGTTTGTACAAACTAAGATCGGCTATGTTTTGGGGTTAGAATTAGATCACAGTGACAATGCTCATACAATGAAGATCGTCAACGCAATGTCTCTCACCTACTGGCGGATCTCCAACGAGGAATTGGAGTAGCCCTATTGAAATATTAGAGCCCTCAAGTCAATTTGCTAGAACAAAGTAACTTATGAAGGACGAAGGGCTTATTTTGTTGGTGAAGACGAGTTAGACTTGTTAAAAAGGAAGGGCCTTTTTGTCTTTAAATTAGTAAAGTTAACACCGTTGTGTGTTAATTGATGGCAATGATGCTGAATGCTAGTTTTTGAAAACGTTAAGGGCTTTAAGTGACCAGTTTCAAACTATAGGAGGTGTTCATGCCCATGTGACAAGCCTTGGGGGTATAGATGTACATTTTCCTATAAAAATTAGGGGTGGCAATTTAACCAATAATCCTAATCAAACCAACGCTAATAGGGTCGATTTTGGGTTTTTAAAAATCGGTTTTGGTAACTGAAAAAACCGATGTGGTTTCAGTTTGGTTACGATTTTAAGGTGAGACTAAACTGAAACCGAACCGACTACATATAATATGCATAAGCTGCGAGTTGCACAGCTACACAACCCCTTAGCAAGTTAGCCCATTAGGGATTTATGAAAGATTTTAGAGATGGAATAGAACGATATATTAAAGGAGGTTGTGAAGTTATGAGAGTCTTTGTCGTGGCGAAGAGCGTTAAGATTTGACTAGGAAAGCCACAAGTGAGATCAAAGCTTCAGCCTTACAGGTAAGTCAGTTGTGAATGTTTCAACCTTTTCTTCTTCTTCTTCTTTGTTTTTTTTGTTTTCTTTGTTTTTTTCGTTTTTTCGTTTTTTCGTTTTTTCGTTTCTTCGTTTCTTTACTACTTTGTGGTTGTTGATCGAACCCATCTTCTTTCCTTCTTTTTTTTTTTTGGTTTTTATCTCTATTGCTGATTTTAGATTTCTAGTTTCTATAAAGCATTCATTCATCTTTCATTTTTTTTTCTGAATGATTATAAAAATGACTTACAACACTCCAAAGAGTTTTAAACTTATATATATCATAAGTGGAGACACCATAAAATAATAAAATTTAATCTATTGAACTTTCAAAAAGGTGAAATGGTTTGGTTCGGTTCGGTTATGGTTTCAAGAATATGAAAGTTAAATGGTTTTTGTTTTAAAATTAGTAAACCGTAATGGTTACGGTTTTTATTGTGAACTTGTCAGTTCGGTTGTGGTTTTTTGCAAAAACTGAACCAAAACCGAACCATTGCCATCGCTAATAAAAATATACATCTATATGTATATCTATATTGCCATTAAAAGCACGAACTACCTTAAGTGTTTTAATTTTTACATACCTAAAATGTCCTTGTAACAATAATTATGATACAATTACCCCATGAATCTAATAAAATCCTTTTTCTTCTCCAATTTAATAAAATAAAAAATAGATAAGTATAAGTTTTGTTTATATAAATTAATTAAATCCAATTTATTCTCCAATTACAAGTCCTATTAAATCAAACTTCTTCCTTGAGACTTATCTTAAAATTATAGTTTAATGTAGTAATTATTAATTCATGATTTCATATTATTGATTTGGTACATTTACTAATAGTTCTAAAATATCTAATTTCAAGATTATCTTATTTTCTTACTATTGACATGAATCTATTAAAAATTTTATTTCTTCTCCAATCAGATAAATAAGAACTAGATACGCATAAGTATTGTTTATTTAAAATAATTAAATCCTATTTTTTCTCCAATTACACCATGAGTCCTATTAAATCAAACTTCTTCCCTAATACTTGTACTTATCTAAATTCAAATAAAAATAGATAACAATCACTATTATTTATATGATAATTCCCTATATAACTAAAAGAATTTTAATTAAACAATATAAACATTAAATATTAATTGAATAATATACCAACGTATCTAACTAAAAGGATTTTAGTTAAACAATATAATTACATAAAGCTAGAATTATAGTTTAATATAATAATTGTTAATTATAATTACACTAAGCTAAAATTATTGTTTAATGTAATATTTGTTAATTCATGATTTAGTAATATGATTTAAATTCGTTAAAATTCTGAAATATCTCATTTCAAGATTATCCTTTTCTATTTTTTATTTTTTATTTTCTACTATTGACGCGAGTCTAATAAAATGCTATTTCTTTTCTAACAATTATCCAACTAAAATAATTTTGGAATTACTAATAAAATCTTCTAAGTTATAACAAAAGAAAAAAAAAGATAATGATCACATTATCCATATTATGGAACCCAACAATTGCAACTAAATAAAATATTTATCATATTTAATATTAGTAGAATAAAATATTAATAAAAATATTCTTATGTCCTTATCATTCAAAATAAGATAATATTTTATTGATAAAACTGAAGAAATTGAATAAAAGGTTCATTAACATAGAATTGTTGAACTAAATGAATAAAGATTTGATAGTTAAGAATTACAATGTTAAAAAAAAATATAAATTTTAACAAAAAATGAAAAAAATTAATTTCATTATTGTCGTGAATCATTTAATTAGTAGTCACTAATTAAACTCTTAGTTCTAATATCATAACCCTTGGGAATGTAGACTTCTTCACATAAAATTTTAATTTTCATAATTATAAATACATATATATTTAATTCATAATCATAACATTAATATATATTAAATTTGTATAATTTTTTATTATGTTCGTATTAGAACATTACTATATGTTTATTTTAAATCAAAACCATAAAAATAGGGTAACCAATCCATATATATATATATATATATATAAGCTTAAAATAATAAGAAACACTTAAAGACAATAAAAAATCTATAAAGAAGTATTAGATAATTCTGAGTTTAAAATTATCATTTAAATAAAATTCATTCGGTATCATAAAAATCAATCTCCTGAACGTTGTTAAGCACAATGCTTTTAACATACTAATTAAAATAACATTATAATAACAAGCTATAAATTAACTAATATATATATATATTGTCGTAAATAATTCTAATAATTGCTATAGTATAAAACTCTTTTCATTTATAAAATTGAATGACAAAATAAAGTATTTTTCATTATAAAATCACAAACTATTACTAAAATTATTTTTCCTATTTGATTCTTATATATATAAATAGAAAGAAAATTTTAAAACAACAAAAAAGAAAATTAAAATAAAATATTTTCAAGCACAAACTATTCCCAAAATTATTTGTCCTGTTTAAATCCTAGGCAAATAGAAAGAAATCTTCAATAAAACAAAAAGAAAAAATAAATGATGTTATATTGTGACAAGACTTTCAATAATTATTAAAAAGTAAACATTAAAAATTCATTATTTGTAATTATGTCCTTATTAAAACATTTATAAATACTTTTTTTGAAAATACCAAGCACTTAGAGGTCCTAACTAATTTCCTTAAATAAAAAGATCTCAAAACTTTTCAAACGAAATACAGAAATATACTAAAAGTCAAATAAAAAATTGATACAATAATCTTATGAATCTACATAAAAGTGAAAATAAGTTACCAAAAAAACATTTAAATCAATCTAATCTAATCGTGCAACGCGTTCATGATTGGTAGTTATAAAAGAATGGCATGAGCACATCTATACTATTAGTAAAGTAAATAATAGGGGAATATATCCCCTAGAATCCGGTCTTCTATTTTTTTTCCAAATAGTATCATTCACAAACAAAACAAAACAATCTCCAGTTACAACTACCCTACCAATGCTCTTCTCTGATTTAAATTTAAATACGCTGTAGCTATTCATTTAGAATGGTATGTTATTTATTTTTAAAATGTGCTGTTTATCTAAGTAGCCCCGCAAATTTGCTACACACGTACAGTCCCTTTATAAACGAAGGGGTCGTGAGTCGACGGCCTCTCTTCTCCTATACCTCTTGCCCCATCTCAACTCGTACAGAATAACAAAGAACGAAGAGGAGGGCGACGCAAACCAGGTACGCGCCATCCCCTCTTCCTCTCTCTCTCCTCCCCCTCCCCCCAATCCCTCCCTTCTGATGAGTAGAGGAGGCGACAGTGTGCCCCTCCTTACCGTCACCGTCGCCCTCCTCAGGTCTCTTCTTTATGTTCGTCTAGCTCTCTCTCTCTCTACCACCTTATGCTTCTGTTATTCCTAGGCCTTGTACAGATTCCGCACGATGTGCAATTTCGAAGGCATGCATAATGTGCCGTCGAAATCGTTTCAATTTCAACCGGCTCAAGGCGAATTGGCTTGTGCCGGTCAAAATAGGGATTTTTTAGAGGTTTAATGTAACCATGCCGCTTCTTGCCGGCACTTGCCGGCACGACGAACCATGAGCCCGGAGATACGCATATCAAAGGCATCATCATCAAAACGTGGAAAATCTATTTTGAGATGCCTTGTCCAGCATAGCGATCTTCCCTCAATTACAGAATAACTCCTTATATTTGATTTGCATTGATCTTATCGTTGAAGGCTACTACACTTGTAGTACAGGATTAGCTGATTTTTTTCCCCCTGCTCAGTTGTTCCTCATTTACAACATCGTCCTTTCTTTTCAACAGGCGGTCTTACTCAGCCTTGAAGCTTACAAAAGGTTGTTTCCTCTCTTCCACTACCATGAATTTAGTTTTATTTTTATTCTTTTGCACATTGTTTTTAACTTTGCCTCAAAATCTGTTTGCTTGCTTTTTGTATCATCTGATGTTGCCATAACTTTAATACCTCTCAATAACATCCCAAATATGTCATTAAAATAACATAATCAATGATAGAGAATCAGAACATGAAAGATATAAATGATGTGGGTTGTATTCCAAACACTTCAAATCTAATCTTAAGATACTAACAAATAATTTATTTTCTTAAATAAAATATATTTCTTAATAGGGTCTTTTTTTGTTCCCCCTCCCAAAACTAAACAGAGAAAATATTTGGAGATTTAAAAGAAAATTTAGCCTAATAAGCCTAATATTTTCTTGCAGGTCTTTTCCACATTTTGTAATCCTTTTTTGTTATAGTAGATGTATTTTTAAATTTTTGGTCCTAATGTAGGGAATTGGTTAAAAGGAATGGAATTCATCAAGGACGACTGCATATTGCTGTTATCTCATATGGAGAAAAAAGAGAAGCAGCTTAAGCAGAAAAGGAGGTTAGTTCCCCTCACCCTTCTTTCTTTTTGCATTTGGATTTCTTCACAGCATATATGATGTTAGAAACTGTATATATTAATTGATACCTAAGATTGCATTTGGAGAACCATAGACATTGCTCTTTTGTGGAAACTGATTTGTAGATGTAGGCAATGCTTGAAGATTTCAACAAGAACAAAGCAAATTTAATTTCCATCAGAAAGAAACTTAAAAATTTAAAAGATTTATGCTAGGAACACAAAGGAGATTTTATATTTGATTTATATTTTATTCAGTATCCTCAATACATTTCTGGTTACATTGAATATGATATGTCAAAGGAAAATGCTGAAAATTTGTTTATTTGGAAAATAAAGTATGTTACCTTTTTTCTTTCTTTTTTTTAAAATTTTAAATATAGCAATAATATTTTCGTTAAATGATTTTCAAGGTAGGCTGCTAGAGATTAAGAATTGAGTGAAATTCTCTTTTTTGATATAGTTTATAAATTAATTTTTCAACCTTCTAAAACAAAACATGAACTATTGATTGTGGAAAACGAGTATGCTGATGATTGGTAAGGTCTTGAAATTCATTGGAAATTATCTGGAAAACATTTTCTTTATCTTATTCATAGAGGATAGATTCAATCCTGAATCCATTTATTTAATTTGTACCTAGTTGGATTCTAATATCATTATAATAGGTGGAACTTTATCATTTCAGCTTTGGTATTCCCTATAAGATTTTGTAAATATAATTTGCTAGTCAAAGGCAATAATAAATTGAAGTTAGTAGAGATAAATTGGAGATAAAAGTCTAGAGTCACTTAGGTTTTCGGTTTTTTTTTTTTGGGTGTTTACACTTGCTGTAGCCCAGCAGAAAAGTGCCATGTGGGGTGACGGCCACTTCAAGGATAGATAGAAAAATAGATAAAAAGATAAAAAGAAAACCACTAACATCTCGGTACCTGCCACCCGTTTCCCTATAACCGTAATCGGAGTATAGAGAGAAGAGATCGGGGGTAGTCTTGATGATCACTAGTTCTGGGGTGCACATAGTGATTGCCCTTAGCCTTGGTTGAAGGAGTAAGCAAGATTGTATTTAGCCGTGATCAGAGTAGGGTGTATCTTCTTAGCCTTGCCCAGGAGAGTAAGGAGGATCTCTATGTGTTGTTGCGATAGGAAGCAACAAGGGAGATTGGCTACTTCATGCTATGAGGATAGCATGACAGTAGGGTGGTCTGAGAAGATCGGGATAGCTAAGTGTTGTTGTGTTGTGTATTGATTGAGGGATCCCTTTTCACTTGCCGTCAACCCCCTTTTATAGACTTATTTACTTGGTCGGCAAGTATCCCAACGAATCCCACTTTTTGAATCGTTAGGAAGTTGAGCCCCATCCCAACTGATTCCACGTTTAGGAAGTGGGGGACCGCGCTTCCCATGTTTTTAGAGAGTCCTTATTATGTGGACTCTTTCCCATGTATTGGGGTTTCCTAACGGACCTCACTCCCCTCTTTTAGGGAGTCTTGTTGCCACATAGACTCTTTCTCAACTATCTCACGTAGTGGGGTTATAACAGACCCCACAAGCCATTTTTGTTACCTTTTGCAGATTTGGCATGAAAGATCATGGTCGAATGGTTACGTTTATGACCATTTTGTAAAAAAAATGTGACTGGATGACGACTTCGTAAAATATGTGGTCGAATTCATGGTGTTGGATCTTCTTTTAAAAAAAAACATGGCCGGATGACCATTTTGTAAAAATGTGGTGGGCGGTTCCATCTTTTAAAAATAACATGGCCGGATGAAAATTTTGTAAAACTTTGGTTGCTGGCTCCATTTTCTTAAAAAAAAAAAAATGGCTGGACGACCATTTTGTAAAAATGTGGTTGCTGGCTCCACCTATTCACATTGATAAAAAACTCCATGATCAATCATATTGGTTCTATTCGTGTGATCATAATAGGACTTCTGTAAAGACCCGGATTAAAAGCATTGACTTGGACCTTGGTCAAATCTTGGACTGGGTCAAAGTCATGTGTTTAAAGAGTTTTTGAGGTGTGGTGCATGTTAGGCCATGCATGCACACACACCATATCAACCCAAGCTTTATAACCCTAAACACTCCAAAAAGCATACGCCCATTTCTCCTTCTCCCATTCCACCTACCCCACCTCTCTCTCCCACTCCCTCATCTCCTCACCTCAACGACCCCATCATTCCCTTATCTCCTCACCTCAACAACCCCATTTCCCATCTCTTAAATGCTACGACCCCACCTCTCCCTTTTTCTCATCTCTTAATTGCTTCAACCCATCTCCCTCTATCTCTTTAAGTTATTTCCCCCCCTTCCTAGTTTCCCATCATTGTCTCTCTCTCTCATTTGGGTCATTCTTTGTGTAGGAAGAAAGGGAAACAACTCTAGGAAGAGGACAAGGGAGGAAATCTTGCTAGAGTATTAAAAGAGGTAAGGGTTACTTCCTCCTTAATGTTTGATGTGCATTACCTCCTTTAATAATCTGTATTTTACAAAAAAATAGGCTCTCATAAAATTTGAGTTTTAGAAGGGGGTTTATGTTCCTATGTACATGTATGCAAGCCCATGCCATTTTATATGCCCATAGTGAATCTATTTGTTAGCAATTGCCATGTCAATGGCCTAAATAAAATGATTCTAATATGTAATATATATTGTAACACAAGCACTTGAATTTCTGTTCTAGGTTTTGTAAACACTTGGTTTCATGACCTTTGGCTTTAATTCCTTATTGATTTGTGCATTGCTAGGCTAATGTTTTGGTCCCATGAGATTCTTGAAGTTAAGATGTGTCTTTAGATTCTAATTTGAGATGATTTGATGCAATGTTAAGTGAGAAAAATAGTGGTCAACATTAGCAACCTAACACTGACCGTAGGTGGCTTTTCAAGAGAACAATGGCTTCCATTGTAAATTTAGTAGAATATTAAAACCAAAACTTAATTCAGGACTGTTTTTACACCAATTCCCAAAAGTCTCGTACTGGACGACTCTTTTACGCCCTTTTTACTAAACCATGTGATGTAGCTTATCACAACCAAAAGTAAACTTTTCTTCAAGAGTACAATGGCTTCCATTGTAAATATAGTAGAATAGTAAAACCAAAACTTAATTTAGGACTATTTTTACACCAACTCCCAAAAGTCTCGTATTAGACCACCCTTTTCCACCCTTTTTACTAAACTATGTGATGTAGGTTATCACAACCAAAAGTAAACTTTTATGCAAGTAAAGATGCTCATGCCATACCCCACCATTCCATTGACATGAGTTGTTATGCTCATTGCTGGAAATTTATAGCTTCATTTACTTAATAGTTCATGCCTATTTAATTCTTGAGTTAATTCATAGTGATTACTTTAATGAATGGATTTCTTCGAAGAACCTACTTGAATATTTAAATAGGTAGGTATTACATTAAACTATAATACACGATATTATAGTTAGGACTAAAGTAGGGATTATAGGTACTTATACAAGTTAATGTTCATGTATGTGTTTTATATCTTTATTTGTTGTTATGAGGTAAAACTAATAATAACATTAGATAAAGGTTAAAAGTGAAATTACTAATGTAAGAAAGGATGAAATGCTCTTTTAATGTAATGAGGTACTAGCTAGAAATGACGGATCGATGGTACTCCTAGTGTAAAAGACACTAATTGGATTGAAAAGAGACAAAATGAAAATAAAATAAATGGATGTCTACATTTTATTAGTTGCTCATCAGGTGTTTCAATCTTAAAAGGGGTTGGAACTTCCTGGGGTTTGAGTCCCGAAAAGAATATATTATTGAGTTGAAAGGCCCTAAACCTCATGATGTGCACATGGGTTGTTGGGACAGTTTGATCCCTACTGTTAATGAAATGGGATCCGATGGCGGGATCCAGGCCAGAATCTGGATAGTCCTAGACGGCGGGTATCCGTAAGACCGACTAGGGTTTGATATGAGCAACTGTTAAAATCTAGACTTCTTGGTAAAATTTTTATACTCCTTGTACTGTGACCCAAGTCGACTTGAAACTAAGTAAGCTTATGATATATATGAATAAGCATTTCTATATTTACTTATTGCTTACTCTCCATATGAAAATTTTAATAACTTGGAAGTGACCATATGGTAATGTGTTACATCGTTTTCATTTAGTGGGCAATAACTTCTTACTGGGCATTGTTTTGCTCACCCTGCTTTGGGAATTTATATTTCAGGTTTACACCAAAACCAAGATGCGAGGAAGAACGACTAGTTTTGTTTTATTTTCGAGAAGTCTCTTGAATGCTCATGGTAGACATTCTATTAGGGATATTTACCTTATGTTTTGGTGCTTATCTCAGTGGGGTGTACTGAGAACTTTATTTCACTTTGGTTGGTGTTGGTTTTATGTTTAATTCCACTTTATGATTGAAGACGATGAATCTCTTCATCATGACAGGTTTATTTTATTATGGGTTTTTATTGAATCATGGATTTTGTGGTAGTTAGTGTTTTGGTAACGTTCTGGTACGTCACATGTATACCTTATTGTATATTGTGAGTTCGGGGCGTTACAATTTCGGTCTAAAAGTTTCCCATCCGACCAAATAATGGATCTGAAAACAGCACTAGAGTTGCCCAAAACCAGGTTTTGATTGCTGATGGACATGGTAACTACAAAGCTCAGCTTCTTCACTGATGGTGAGAACATTAGCTTCAGTGGTTCCACCATTACTAATACCCCTTTTGTAGGTGACCCAACTTTAACTCTGTAAATTGAGTTCATTAGCTTTAGTTGACATCCCATATTCCAAACTTAAAGCCATCACCATTACCGACGAGTAGTTCAGATTTTCTGGTAATGGTTTCTTCATAGGGCAGTTCAGAGGGCCCATCGCTGTTATCACTTGAATTGCCTTCTGTCCAAAACCACTCGAACACAAGAAGTTCACGTAGTCTTTAATTTGCAATGTCATATACAAATAAGTGGTTCACCACAAGATCGAAATTTAGATGGTCAAAACCGGAATCGTAAGGCATTGCTGGCTTTCCGGTAGACTCATCGATCATTGGCTGGAACTGATTACCGCTGATGCTTGTAGAAAATGTGAAAGCACAAAATAGGGAATAATTTGATGGGTTTTTACTGTAGATTGATTGTATATTGATTTGGTATAGACTTGATTAAGTATGAATTGAAACAGAGAACAAACAGAGGTTGAAGATGTCGTAGATTGGAATTTGGGTTTCGGTCGCTCGACACACCGCTCAAGCATGGGTGTTGAGCGACCAACTTGAAAGATAATTTGGGAGGGCACCCAACACATTGCTCAAGCAATGGGGTCAAGCGCCGCCTTTAAACTCTTTTGGGAGAGGTTGCTAGAGCCATTGCTCAAGCCATGGGGTCAAGAGCCCCTTTCTTAAACAATGTTATATATATATATTTTAAATTAATTCATCGCTCAACACAAGGGTCAAGTATGGGGGGTTGAGCGCCCATTCTGTTGAATGATTTTGAGGTATCTTGACATGTGTATTAAATACAGTGGTTAAGCAAAGGTTTGATTAATTTCTGGAAAATGATATTTTGCAGTTTAATGCATTCCAATGCATGTATAATTCCCGTTGAGCTTGTTTAATTGAATTGCTGAAATTTGGCAACTGTTTACAAATTATTGTATTGAGATCAAGACATGATATGTGAAGTTGATTATTTTGTTTGAATCATGATTATGTGATGATAATATGGCTGGTATGAGTTGCCAGTTCAGTACCCAACATTTATGGAACGTTTGGGATGATTGAGAATTGTATTGCTAGCCTTGCTAGTCTAGTACCCAGTGTGTGAAAGGACCACTGGGATTTTGATGAGATTGTACTGCTAGCCTTTGCTAGTTCAGTACCCAGTATTATGAGATGTCTGGGAGGATTGATATTGTACTGCTAGTTCATACTAGTTCAATACCCAGTGTGAGATTAATCACTGGGATGTTTGTGTTGCAATAGTATTGATAGTGGCCGGGGTTCACTAGTTTAGTACCCAATATGAAGACTGACAAACACCTATATGGTAGTACTTCTAGTTGTGAGGCCACACACTAGTTAAGTAGTCTGTTAGGGATGTTCTATTGGGATATGAGATTACTGCTAGTCTTTACTAGTTCAGTAGCCAGTGAGGGATGCCCACTAGAAGATGATATTGAGATGAATTGTACTGTTTGCAGACATTATTGCGAATTTAGTACTCAGTGTGACCTAGATGTCTACTGGGATGTGAGGATGATATTGGATTGGTATTCTTTCTTTACATTCGATTATTTTTATTTCGTCATTTACATTTCTGCAAGGTATATCTTCATAAAATTACAGGTAAGTACTTCTAACTCAATAGGTTAAGGTTTATTTATTTTCATAATCATGATATATTAATTGCTCCATGGTTACCGTTTTATCTTAGATTGCATGAACCCTTTATAAGAAGATTATCTATAGTGATATATATTCATAAATATGTTATGAACCAAACTTAGGAAAACTTTGCATGCATATTGGTAATGATACTATATACCTATTTGGTGTAAATAAATTATCTAAGTAAAGGAATTAAATGCATTTGATCATATGAGGTATATTAGCCTCACTTACCGAGTTTCGTGGATACTCACCCTAACTTTTTTGCAGGAAACCAGAAATCCGGAGGTACTGGAATTATGTGATAGGATGATGATTTGAATGATGAAACATTTTATTTGAGTTTGTTATTGTTTAGCAAGAAATTTAGAGTGACATGTTATTTTATGAACCATTGGGGTTCAAGATTGTAACTAGTTGTATTTGGTTAATCCATGGTTTGGGTTAGTTTAATTATGGTTTTGAATTGTTATATTTGGTTTAATTTCCGCTGTAACTCTGGTTGGTGAAATATTAAATGAAATTGTCAAGCATTTAGTGGAGAATAAATGTATTTTGGAATTTGCTTACGAGCAAGGTTATGCTCGGTCCTACTCATGCATCGTAAGTCGTGAGGTGAGGATTCAGGGTATAGTGCTTTACGTGCTAATGGCCCATATATGCCCTTACATCCCTTATGGGTGATTATGGTTTACTGGACTGGCCAGTACCGGTTCGTAACGGCTGGTTTGTATCAGGATCAGCTGGTCCTAGTCCGGTATTCTGGTTTGGGACCAACCGATTAGAATGGCAAGTAAAACTTGGGTGGTCCTGAGTTGGACTGCCCGAGCCAAAAATTTTTTTTAATTTTTTATTTTAAAACTTTGTAGCTTGCTTTGCAGTCTTTAAAACAGAGAAGCAAGTCAAACACGTTAAGTAACATGATTTTGAATTTTTTTTTTTAAAACTTTGTAGCCTGCAAAGTTAGACCTTGCACAAGGTTTAAAAAAAATAGAGAGCAAGAGGCCTGCCGCTGGCGGTCTCTCACTCTTGCAGATATAGAGAAAGGGAGTGGGGAGGGAGACTGAGAGAGAGAGAGAGGGAGGGAGAGAGAGAAAAGAGAGGGAATGAGGACAGACTTACTGCGTTTCTGGGGACGATGAACAAAAATCGCGATTCTGTCGGCGACGGTCTGATTAGAGCTGGTGAGTGGTGAGATTAGTCCGATCTCTGAGACGTCAGTCCTTTTTCTCCTTGAAGTGTCGGATATGTAAGGAAAAACAAGATTGGAACGCCTTTTGTTTTGGATCGGTTGTCCAATTTGTACTGGGACCGGCCCAGACTTGTCCGATCTTCGGTCCCGGTACAAACAACCATGTCGGTGATGCCTCTGCCTCTTTAAGGGTGATAACTTTCATACTTTTGGTGGTAGTGCTATAGGATTTACTACTATAATATAGTTGGATTACGTGGTATATTTAGTGATGCTACTCAAATGGGCACTTCAACCCCTATGCTACACATACTTGGGTATGAGTGTCGGGTGCGGCTATGTTAAGGAGTCGGATCCACTTGACCACTAAAACTTACGATGTGGGGGCTCAATTAAAAAGTGTCCACAGTTTGGATATGAATACTGAGATTCCGTTGAAAAGTCTCCAAATAAATGTCAATAAGGGAGGTTAGAAGCTGAGCTCTCTCTTTGTTTGGTATTTTTCATGTCTTTCAATTTTAATTCATTGCTTGCAACTTTTGATTCATTGCTTGCAAGCTGATTATTTGCCATTTATTTTATTATTATATTTTAATCTTGGATTGCTGTGTTGAAGAGAACATGAAAGGAATCTACACATATCCTGTATGGTCGTACCCATACCCGTGTAGTGTTGTGTCGACACGGGTGCTTTGCAGTCATGTAGAGGGTCCTTGTAACATAGGCTGCATTTTGGGTCTTTGCCTCTTTCCCAATGCAATACCTGGTGGTCGAACACCCGGAGATTGACCTTTCTCCATTGGTCTATGCACCACCTTATGCACTTATCTACTTTAGAAATGGCTTACACTACCTATGTCAACTCTCCTTGCACAATCCCCAATGTCCCTGAAGTCAGTGAATCTATATGTGACCAGCCTTGATCGGATATGAGGCTTGAGTCCTTGCTCAAACTTGACAGCCTTAGCTTCTGAATCAGCTATCAAAGCAGGGAAGAACAGAGATAACTCCTCAAACCTGGCCTTATACTCTGCTGCAGATATGTTTCCTTGATGCACATTCATGAAGGCTTTCACTTGCTCCATATGGAAACTCTCAGGATAGTATTTTGTGGTGAACAACTCTTGACTTTCCTTGGTCTCCGTTACAATCTCTAATGATACATTAATTGTAGATATAGGGTCACATTTATCTTCAGATGCTTCAATATCAATATCAATTTTCTTCCCTATGAGTTGCCAAGAAGCTTTATTACTCATCTTGGGACACTTCTTATTTGTATGGCGGAGTTAGTGCAGTGGGAGCACAGCCGTGGCTTCCAATTATATTCTTGATAGTCTTTGATGCTCCCTCACCAATTTGAAGACTGAATTTCTCCGGCAGCATGCATTCTGGTGATCTCTACACAAACCCTTGCATAGCTTAACCTTGCCCTTGTTTCAGTAGCCTCTTCCAAGTATAAAGGGTTTCCCATTACCACTAGCTATGCGGCTTATCCCTTTGATAGTCCAATACTCAAGAGGTGCATTGTGAAGCTTTAGCCATACTGGGATTTTCTGGAATGAGGTTTCCTTGAATTTCATCTGTGGTTTCCTTTCTTTTAACACTAATAACCTTCCAGCAAAATGCCAAGGTGTAGAGTCTAATACCTTATCTCTAGCTTGAAAATTGGTAACCTTGAAGATAAAGAAACATTCTTCATTCACTTAAGTGTCCACTTTACCTTTCTTGCTCCACAAACGATCAGACAGTCACTTAACAACAGGAAAAGGGAGCTTTTTTACATGAAGTGCCGCCCTAAACTTCCCTACTAAAGCTTTGCATATTCTTCAGAAACTGATAAAGATTGACATATTAAGGTTTGACAATTGGTTACATTTGTTTGGAAGAATTCTAAGCTTGTTGTCGTGTATTTATCTGATTGAAACAGTTGGTTTCATGCTTTCTGTTTTATACCTTGGTGGTGATCTAGGCCCTCACTAGCCTTATTTTTTGCCAACTCATCACAAGTGGATAGAGGTGAAACATTTTTGGCTAGGACGCTTAACAGGTCGTTCAGATGGGTCAACTCTCATAGGGGTATTATTGACCAAACTACCATGTACGAGACCGACAGCAGCTGTGGTAGCACCATCAATAGTCAGCCAACTCATAGTCGGTGCCAGAGGAGGTGGAAAACTCGAATATGACAATTCAACCACCATTGTAGACCACAGCTTAGGATGAAAAGTAACAAAACCAAAAGAAAGAGGAAGAAGAGAGGAACAACCAATACCAAAAACAGAAGAAAGACCAGTGGATTAGACCCAATTGTGATGAAAGAAAGACAAACAACGGAAAGGACAAATAGCAAGCAGTACAATATGACCAACCCCAACACATACAAAACATGGAGCACAAAATTAAAGAAAGGAAAATGCAATAGACAAACAACTGGACACTGGGAACTAAAGGAAAGGAAACAGACCTCACAAAGCATGGATAAAGATGCAACGTAAGCACTAGAAAAACCAAGGAAAAGAAATCACTGGTTTATGAAAACAAGAAACCAGTGCTGAGCAGCCAAAGACAAGGCAATGAATGGCAAGGCAATGAATGGCACTGAGCAAATGAGAGGGTGTCTGCTGGTCGAATGCCAGCGAACAGAGAAATGGAACTCTCATAGGACAGATGGAGCACGCACCAGGACTGAGGAGGGAACAATCTCACTTTGAACATGTTACGTAGTTTCCACTTAAGTACTATACAACATGCTTACCAAAGGAAGCGAACTTAAGATCCTTATAGTAGTGAGTTAACAAACCACCTGGCCTTATACAGACAAGCATCAATTGACATCTGGCAACAAGCCTTATCAAGCTTCCTAAAGGTATTCTTAAGTGACTTGAAGACATCCTTCTCATTTTTTCTTTGGGGTAAGGCCGTAAGAAGGATGCCTGTCTAAAGCCTACACTGGTAACAATGCTTTTTTATTGTCATTCTGTATTAGGAGTTGGCTTGGATCTTAGATCATATAGAGAGGTTTTGTTAACTTGTTAGATGAAGCAAGCATGTCATGTTCTTATCAGCAATTCAATGTGGGTATAAATTTGAACTATTTGAAGAAATTCTTTCTGGGATAACTTTCAAAGCCTGTAGCTCTCACTTATTGGAATGGTATTTTCTTAGTGATGATAGATACTATTAATTGCTCAAACTGGACTATTAGTGAATGTAATATGAAATTTTGGTTTGAAACTTTGTCTGATGATGGGATTATTGCAGATTTGGTACCTATCATGAGATTATTGACCCTGATATCCTTCTAAAAGTTGCCCAATTGTGGGGGCATTTTTTATAGAACTCACCTGCCTCCCTATTTTTTAGTCCTAAAGATCTAACATTGCATCAAATAACTTCTAAAACACTCACTTGTCAGTGTCCTATAGATCAAGAGCTCTCCAACTTAAATTTGTGAGGATGTGAAGGTTTTTCACAGCTTCAGTTTGAAGTAAATGTGTGTGACTACTATCATCAAATTATTGGGGTTGTGAAGTACTTTGATTGAAATAAAGCTTGGCACATGGTATAATTTTGTCACAAATTGCCTAAGGTGCCCTTTTGAGGTGAAGGTGGAGGGACCATTTAGATTTTTCTATTTCAAACAAATGAGGAACCAGAAATAGACAGAAGGAGGTGAATAGGAAGATAGTACAACCCATATGTGTGCACCGACGCACGGGGGAATTCGGGGTGTTTTGGGAGTCGCCACTGTTCAATTTTGAAGGTGTGAACAGCTGCCCAAAATTTTCTGTTCTGCTCAGAGAATCTATCTAAGTGACTCAGTTATGATCTGGGAAGTTCATTAATACCCCAAACCATCCCACTAAGTAGTAGGGTCCGATTGGTTTGAGTTAACGTATTAATTTGACTCAAATATCTGCCTATTCTTGCATGCTCTATTTTAGGCCTTTTTGGGTTTGGCTGAATCTTGGGATTTTTATTTATTTTATCCCTGTGAGTGAGTATGAATGTGTAGGCCCTAGTGGAAGGCCTACTTGCCAAATTGGGCTCGAGTTTAAGCCCAATTCTCTCTGGAGGTTTGAAAAGGTCCAAAATGACCTTGGTTTTATTTGCTTTTTTTATAATTGATTTTATTGATTAAAATTCACAAAAAATCACATTTTAAAGGTTTTTTTAGGATTTTTGTCTGCTGCATTAAGCACAAAGCACAGTGCAACAGCGTCTCCTTCTGCATCATTTTGAGTACATGGTGCAGATAGAAATGCCTTATATATATATCCTACAGGTACAGCTCTAGCCCCCTCCCCCACCCTTCCTCTCTCTCTCTCTCTCTCTCTCTCTATATATATATATATATATCTCTTGTGTTTCTCAAAATTTTTTTGGGGAATGGAGAAAGAGAAACTGCTGTGAAGGTAAGCCCCAACCCCTCTTTCTCTCACTTCTCATGCATCTTTCTCTCTATCTTGCGTTTTTTCTTCTTTATAGATTTTGTGTGGCACACCATGCAGGCAGTGTGGAATCTGACAATTAAATTTAAATTGATACGGCTAGGTGTTCATGCCGTGTTGGTTGAAACTAAAGGGCTTTTGATATCTCTCTTGGAATCAATTCCATATTAGTTTCCACAAAAACTGTCAAAATTTCACCGCTATGGTGTTTACTGATACTTGCATATAATTCTATAAATTAACATGTATGTATGTTTCTTTTGGATTTTTATGGTTTTCATGTCTTTTGCTCTCATTTAAATCCCCTAAAAGATTCATTTGAAAAAAAAGAAGAAGATTCATTTGAAAGTTCAACCATTAAATTAAATTCATTTTTACTTTTTCTACACTTGATGAAATCTGATGAAATTTTCTTGCGTGCGGGAGAAAATTATTTTTCCAGCATGAAATGGAAAACATTGCATTGAAGCCAACTTAAATATTGTGATAAATAA
This sequence comes from Buxus sempervirens, assembly GCA_947561395.2. NCBI lineage: Eukaryota > Viridiplantae > Streptophyta > Magnoliopsida > Buxales > Buxaceae > Buxus > Buxus sempervirens. The sequence goes on from OX387195.1 coordinate 8,371,980, forward strand.
GCTTAATGGGAATTGTAGTAGGCCATGGAACGTTCACTGTTTGTGGGTTTAAATGACATACTTATGCTCCTCTTTGGAGATTTGGTGATACATATCTATGGAGTGGGTAATATGGTTAAGGATTGCTTAGCTTGTGAAGGTTTTATTTCTAAACAGAATTGTCTGAATATGTCATTATCTGACTTGGCAAGAAAAATGAAATTGACTTCTATATCTACATAAGCTTAAGTCTCCCCAATCTCGTTTAATGTAAAGGAGCTTAGAGATTTAAGCATAATATTCCTTATAGGCTTCTACACACCCCAGCCCACCCCAAACCCCTGTAATTTATTTATCCTTGTTAACTTAGAGGTCTTACCATAACTGTTTTTTTTTTAATTATTAAATATGGGTTGGTCCTTCTTTCTTGCAAATGAAGTAATCAGAAGGCAGTAGTGGTTCTTTGAATAAATTAATTACTTTATACTACATTTATGTGCCCCGGCATTTGATTTGGGAATTTAGCTGAGAAACAATCTTTTATATGTGGTGTTTTTACAACTTTGTTTAGTCCTTTGTTTCATCTAGCAAGTGAAGTCAGAAGGCTGTATTGGTTACGGTAATAAAAATGAAATTGGTTCTCTGTTTAGGTTATATGCTGAGAAACAGCTTATACATATTTAATTTTTGTATGAGATTCTCACATATATTGTATATATATAGCTGATAAATTGGCCCCTATATTTGATATTGAACAATTAGGTAATGTGATAAATGATATAAACCGTATGGTTGTTATAATCATATTTATTAACTGTCTTCATATTGCATGTGCTCTTTGATCTAGAAGTTAACCCTTTAACCTGCTATATCATACATGAAGCCAAAATCACATAAATCAGATGGATACCATCCTAGCATAGCACTTCCAATCAGTGCATTGGTATTTTCAACATCTTAAAGAAATTGTTGAGCATCTAATCACGTTAAATTTTTGGAATCCATTCAATCTAACATGTGGAACCATTTTCTAGATTCTACAGGGTTTTTGGTGTGTACTCCTTGTGGAAAGTTGAGATTCAGTGTCAGTACCTTGCCATACCTAGGAACAGAATTATTATTCGTGTAGTTTCCCCATTTGAGCTTTGCAATTTGTGAGTGACAGTTGGTTTTAAGTACACATCATTTTGTGCTAAAAAAATAGGGCAATAATTGGCTGAACTTTTTCATGCAGGTGGTTGATGGGAATCCCTAAGTCATCCAAAGCTGAAGGAAAGCAGATGAAAACACCCAAGTTGGTGAAAATGGGGTACATAGAAAAGTTCTTAAATATCTAAATAAAGCTCCATTGCAATTTACTTTTATTGTTGATTAGAAGTTTTATCAACAGAAGTAATTTCCATTGTAGATGCTAATTTGTGTTCCAGTTAGGCTTTTTAACATGATTCCAAATTCATCTTTATAGGAAATTGTTTTGAAAAGTGCAATGTGAACAGTAATTTGAAAAAAAGGAAAAAGAGAAGAGTAAATTGACACGGATTTAAGTGATTCGGCAAGATGCCTATGTCCGCTGTGTACAGCGAAATTTCCACTATGTTTCAATTATGGTTACATCAGAAGACATATAATAATCCTAATTCAATGAAAATCATGTGATTGATGATATGTTGTGGACATATATGACTTTTTGATTGAACAAGCATGATTATATTCTGTTGTTAGTCATATAGCATGAAACCTGTATTCTTATGAAACTTCTATGATTAGTATGTATTATCATATTTTGGAATGTGTCTGAATGTTTTTAAGCATGATATGATGTGTTTGTGATGCTAGAATAATGTTGAATCAGTTTGATTTTGGGTAGACGAGTTTTTAAACTTCTAGAAAACTGAAGGAATGTGGCAGTTTGCGATCTCGCGATTAAGCGTGGGAGTTGGTGATTAACCGCAGCTCAAAACTCAGAAAAACGCCACTTTTGGGAAATCTAATTGCGGCACAAGACTAATTAAGGGAGTTGATTGCGGTCGTTCACGATTAGTTGCGGAACATGGCGAGGGACCCAATTGTCAATGGGTGATTAATCCACGACATTAATAATTGGATTTAGTGATTAATCGCAGGGTATGGTGGTTAATTGTGATGTGTAGGAATATTGAATAAATGTTTATTTGATGTGGTTATGGTCTATCTCATTCTGAAATGAAATTGCATGGTGAGACTGATAGGATTCTACTGCAGAAGTAGAATTCCAATTGTATTCGACTGAATCTAATCGGTTTAGATTGGTAAAGATGAGGTAATTGTATTAAATGAGCGAAAGAAAATTCCTGTTTATTGATCTTTGAAGGCAATTACAAAAGAATTTGAAGAAAACAGATTATTTTGGTGATTTTCGAGAGATCACCCCTCTCCTAATCGTATCAAGTTTATTCCAATTCTTGGATCCCTTCCTCCATGCGTTTCAGCAGTATATAACCACAATTTGCCAACTAAACTCACATGTAGGCCTATTCTCCAGAAATTACAATGTTCTCCCCATTCACTAATTGACTGTACCACCACTGTTCTGTTGTGCCGCCACACCAGCCCCTTTGCTGCTCTTCCTTCTAGAGTAGATGAATCTCAACGGGGGTCTATCATTACTCCCCGCCAATGAAAGCACCTTGTCCTCAAGGTGAAAGTCAGGAAACATATTAACAATAGTGTCATATGGTTCTCAAGAAGCTTCAAAAGCAGGTAAATGTTTCCATTGGATTAACACCTCAGATCCAGAGTGCTTATCACCTGGTATTGGGCGAATGTCCAGCAACTTTTCAGGTTCCATCCTCCATTCCAAGTCATCCTGTAATTTAGGTGGCAATTGTTGACACGGGATAGTAGTACCCACAGCTTTGCGTAGTTGAGAAACATGAAATACCGAATGAATGGATGCTGTAGTTGGCAATTGTAACTGTTAAGCTACTTGACCAATGTGCTGAACAACACGAAAAGGTCCGAAGAAACGGGAGAAAGCTTTTCATTACTACGTCATGCCAATGAACGTTGATGATAGGGACGAAGTTTCAAATAAACCATGTCGCCTAATTGAAAGAACACATCTCTACGAAATAAGTCAGAATTTCGTTTCATACGTGCTTGTGCAGCTAGAAAATGGGACTTCAATTCATCCAACATGTGGTCTCGTTGCTGAAGTTGTTTTTCCACCAAAAAACTAGTAGAACGAGATTGTCCATAACACACAAGTGGAGGACGATCACGTCCATACACTATACGAAAAGGGGTGAATTTTGTGGCTGTATGAAAGGACGTATTATACCAATATTCTGCCCAAGCCAACTAACTTGCCCATGTCCGTGGTTGAGAACTAGCAAAACAGCGGAGATACATTTCCAAACATCTATTAACCACCTCACTCTGTCCATCTGTTTGGGGGTGATAAGCGGTGCTCCAGCAAAGAGAGGTTTGCTGTAAACGAAAAAGTTCTGACCAAAAGTGACTCATAAAAATCTTGTCTCGATCTGAAATGATGGATCTAGGAAACCCATGAAGACGAACCACTTGCTGTACAAATAGAGCAGCTACCTTGACTGCAGAAAATGGATGCTTGAGAGTAATAAAATGACTGTATTTACTGAAACGATCCATTACGACCAAAATGGAGTCAACCCCTTGAGATTTTGGCAATCCTTCAATGAAGTCCATTGATATATCCTCCCAAATGGCTTGGGGAATGGGTAAGGGTTGGAGAAGTCCCGCTAGAGATAATGCTTCATACTTATTTTGTTGACATGTAGAACAAGCTTCCACAAATGATTTAATGTCAATCTTCATCCCTTCCCAAAAAAATTCAGATGTGAGTCTCTTGTATGTCTTAAGAAAACCTGAATGCCCTTCAATTGGACTTTTATGGAATTCTTGAAGCAAGGAAGTAATGAATGCTGAAGTACAAGGAAGTGAGATCCTATCTTTGAATCTTAATTGTCCATGAACCAAAGTCCAACCTCTTTTTGTTAGAGGATCTTGTGTGAGTGCAGAGATGATGGACTGTAATTTTGCATCATTCTTAACCTGTTGAGCAATCTCTTGAAAATTCACAATATAGGAATAGTCAATGTTTGCAATTCAGCTTTCAATTGAACTCGTGATAAAGCATCAGATTGAATCTCAAAATCATACTCGAGAATCTTGACCAGCCATTTCTGATGTTCCATAGCAACTACCTGCTGTTCCAACAGATATTTAAGGTTGCTTTGGTCTGTTCGCACCACAAAATGTCTTCCAAGAAGATAATGGCGCCACTTTTGAATCGAAAATACGATGGCCATTAATTCTCTTTCGTAGACAGATTTAAGACGGGCCTGATTCAACAGTGAATGGCTATAAAATGCTATAGGCCGACCTTGCTGGGACATTATAGCTCCTAATCCAACTCCCGAAGCGTCTGTTTCTAGCACAAATGGCTTGGTAAAGTTTGGTAGTGTGAGCACTGGCACCTATAGCATAGCTTTTTTGAGAGCATTCACGATTGCCATTGCTGAATCAGACCACATAAAGGCATCTTTTCTCAGTAACTATGTTAGAGGTGCTGCTATCTTACCATAATTCTTAACAAAGCACCAGTAGTAGCCCGTAAGACCAAGAAATCCACGGAGTTCCTCAATATTTTTAGGTAATGGCCACTGTTCCATTGCTCTGATTTTTTCCGAATTTGTTGCCACCCCTTTAGCTGAAATTATATGGCCAAGGTACTCAACCTGAGTTTGACCAAAACAACACTTTTTATCATTAGCATATAGCTTATGAACTCTGAGGATGGAAAGAACTTCACGTAGATGAATCAGATGCTTTGCGGAGGATGGACTGTATATTAGTATATCATCGAAGAACACTAAAACTGACTTCTGAAGTAGGTGTTTGAACACTGTATTCATCGATGCTTGAAAAGTCGCCGGTGCGTTGGTGAGTCTGAAAGGCATCACCAAGAATTCATAATGTCCTTCATGCTTCGAAACGCTGTTTTGTATGTATCTGAAGGCTTCATTCTAATTTGGCGATAACTTGACTTGAGGTCGAGCTTAGAAAATAATTGAGCCCCTTGCAACTCATCAATCAACTCATCAATGTTTGGTATTGGAAATCGATCTGGGACTGTAGCTTTGTTAAGGGTGCGGTATTCGACGTAGAAACGCCAGCTCCCATCTTTCTTTTTGATTAATAACACCGGACTAAAGAATGGGCTCCCACTAGGTTGAATAATTCCAGAAATTAACATCTCCGAGACCAATCATTCAATCTCATTCTTCTGAACATGGGGATACCTGTAGGGACGCACTGAAATGGGCTCAGTACTCTCCTTCAAATTAATTGAATGATCATGAGCACGTTCTGGAGGTAAAGTGGTTGGGCATTCAAAAACATCAGCAAACTCTGTAACTATAGCAGAAATTTCTGGAGAAGAGGATGAAGATGAATCAGCTTCTGCAGATTGCAACACATTCAGCTCTAACAATATTCCATGACCTTCGCTCCATATGGTTTTCATCATAGCCTTCAACGAAATAGGTGACTTTGAAAGGCTTGGATCACCCTGTAGTTGAACGACAAAATCTCCCAATTTAATATTCATATGCATTCGTTGCCAATTCACTTGTGTTGTTCCTAAGGTTGCCAACCATTTGATGCCCAATATGATATCTAAGCTGCCTAAGCCGAGAGGAATGTAATCCTCAACCACTGTCAACCCTTGTAAAGATAATACCACTCCTTTGCAAATCCCATGACCTCGTATTGGTTCTCCATTTCCCATCACCACACCATATCCCACAGTCTCTACTACTGGAATTCCCAATTGACTCACCAAGTTGTTGGAGATGAAATTGTGTGATGCACCACTATCAATCAATACTACAACCTCAGAGTCAGCTATGGTGCCTTTCAACTTCATTCTTCTCGGATCAGATAGCCCCAAAAATAGAATTTAAGGATAACTTTGCTTTTCCTAGCAGTGTTTCCTCCTTTTCCAACGTTCTCTCCTCCTCATCAATACTAAAATCTGCATCATTTGGTTCTTCATCAACTAATAGCACCGGCAACTCACGTTGCTTACAACGATGCCCTTGATGGTATTTCTCATCGCATCTAAAACACAGTCCCCGCTCCTTCTTCAACTGAATTTCAGCCGTAGTTAACCTCTTAATGGAAGGATTGGGTAAGGCAGGCTTCGTTCTATTTGTTTCAGCCGTGGGCTTGGGCTCAATCCAACCCACCACACATTGGTCGGTTCTAATTTGTGGAGCCATGGGTCCGCGGTTGGTTCGGGTCTCATGACCCTCCATATTCACCCGACGAAGCAGACTATTTCGATCTTCGATTCTTCTCGCTGTGTCCATAATTGCTTGGAGTCTGGAAGGGTTGAGCACCAACAACTCCGCCTGAATCTCTTCCGTTAAACCATTAACAAACACGGCCGCTAGGGTCTCTTCATCGAGATGTTTCAGGCCGATAGACAAAACCTCAAAACGTTCTCGGTATTTCGCGACAGATCTAGTCTGCCTGATGGAGAAAAACCTCTGATGCACCTCTGATGCAAGCTGCAGATCTGAGAGTCTCGAAAACGCTTAACCATTTGGTACTTAAGTTCGTCCCAAGTCAACAATGGTCGTCGAGCTTCCTCCCATTGAAACCAAGAAAGAGCGACTCCTTCGAAACATATGCCTGCGGCTGATATCTTCTCTGCTTTCGTCAAACCGTTCATGGAGAAGTAACGCTCAGCTCTAAACAGCCAAGCGTCTGGATCAGATCCGTCGAAGGTAGGTAGCTCTAATTTGCGTGGTTTGAATTTGTTAATGGCTGCCAATACACGATCTCCTTTAGGCGCTGTATTCTGATGTTGATTGTCTCCGATAGTTGCCGAAACAGCCGCCAATCTATTCGCAATTTGCTCACCTGACTCCCTCTATCATTTTGGCTTCCAACATAGATCTAAAACCTTCCTCCATTTTCTGTGCTAATAGGTTCATAGAACTTTGCAAATCGGAAATTCTCTCTTCCATCTCTAGCATGTGCTGTAGATCCGATTCGATTTGATCCATACGAGACTCCATCCTGGTAGCAAGCATTCCCAAAGACGAATCATAGTGCTTTGATACTAGTTTGATAGGATTCTACTGCAGAAGTACAATTCCAATCGTATTCGACTGAATCTAATCGGTTTAGATTGGTAAAGATGAGGTAATTGTATTCAATGAATGAAAGAAAATTCCTGTTTATTGATCGTTGAAGGCATTTACAAAAGAATTTGAAGAAAACAGATTATTTTGGTGATTTTCGAGAGATCACGCCTCTCCTAATCGTATCAAGTTTATTCCAATTCTTGGATCCCTTCCTCCATGCGTTTCAGCAGTATATAACCACAATTTGCCAACTCAACTCACATGAAGGCCTATTCTCCAGAAATTACAATATTCTCCCCATTCACTAATTGATTGTACCACCACTGTTCTGTTGTGCCGCCACACCAGCCCCTTTGCTGCTCTTCCTTCTAGAGTAGATGAATCTCAATGGGGGTCTATCAAAGACACACACAAGATACATGTTTTGGGTGCTGGTGTAGACTTGATGAGCATGATGTGGCATAGAGCTTTAATTTGACTACATGTATTGGGATTGAGCTGAAAAATAGGGATGATTTGATTGGGTGTATGGGGTTATAGCTGGTCATGATGTGTACTAGGTGCTGAGGGCATTGACTCGACGAACATACGCTGGTGCTGAGCATACATGGTAATGACCTAAAAGAATCATAGGAAACATTTGAAAATATTAATGACTAAGGTACATTAAGTGCCCATAACTCCTTCTCACATGTTAAACAATATTGTGGACTGTCGATCGTAATTTTAATTCCTTAAATTTGAGAATTTAATTTTGTAAATGAGTACATTGAAGGTCCATTGAGTCAATGAACCCAAATCTTACCAACTGGTTGAACAAAGAGTGGGGCCTTATCCACAATGGTTTAGCCTTCACCCAGTGGAATGTGGTTCACAGCTCCAATCCCATGCATTGGTCCATAAACCTTGACACATTTACTCAGTTTTGGTTATGATTGGGCTTTTGTGTCCTAAACGAGCATATCTTCCTTCCCATTTGATGAAGAGGAGGCTAGGATAAAGGATTAAATACACAGCTCTCTCTCTCACACACACAGAGATCCGGTTTTGATAATAATATATTTCTTGTATTGCATTTTTTGGTCTTTTATCCTTGCTGGAATTTCAGGGCCGGTCTAACCATTCACATTGTTTTTGGTTATCTTTTTTATGTCTCTTTTTACAGATAAGGTCATTAATTTTATGTTGTGGGAACTTAGATATACCTGTTTTTGGTCAGCAAGACTTTTGATACTTGACTGCATGCCCTGGAGACTGCAGTATGTTTATGTAGGTTGTTTGATGCTGTCTGGTAGCCCACTAATTCTAGTAGTTAAATAAAGCCTTAGATGTATTGAAAATTAATTTATTTGCTGGAATTCTTCCCTTTACGGCCCCAGTTAGAGTTGGAAGCTAATTTACGGCTTAGAATTTTGATTTACTTCTGTTTTTTGTTTGTTTACACCAATTATGCACCATGCTTCCATCAATTTTTTTTTCTCCTTTGTTCTGCTGTTTCCTGGATCTTGGATTTGTAACTGTTGACTATTGGAGTCTTGTCTGAAACTTTACAAGCATGTAAGGTTTCTAATGAAATTATGACCTGTTGTGTTGCCATCTTAGTTATTAAATTTTTTTTTTTTTGGTGAAAGCCCCGAGGCCTAGGTCATCAGGCACTCCATCAGAGGGAGGGGTTGAGTCAGACCTGACCTGTAGATTAAAGGGAATGAAACTCAAATACACCTAGCGGGCCCGGGGGGAAACTTAGAGGGCCTTACCCCTCAAAGAAAATCTATACATCAGCATGAGATAAAAAATACATAACATATGGATAAGATGAATACATAACATATGGATAAGATGAATATTACTCTCTGAATGCAAACAAACCTTACTTATCAAGTCACAATTATACCTTCACTTATAGAGGAAGAGAATTTATTCCTAAAAGTTAAATCAGTCTTCTTAGAACAAGCAAGATTGGCAAGGGCATCAGCGACTATGTTAGCTTGCCGAAAAATATGCTGAACTTGAAATTGAATATCGGATGAGAGAAATAGAGCTTGACGGCCATTCATAAGTGGTCTCTAAGACATAGTATGATCTTTATTCTAAGAATCAACTAAAATTTGAGAATCATTCTCAACGAGGATGGAATCAAAGGAAAGGTTTTTTTAGCCCATTTGATCCCATCACAAAAAGGCCTTCAATTCAGCAACAATGTTAGATGAAAAATCATAATAAGAGCTGAATCCAAATCAGAAATCATCCATGAGAGTCCAACCCAACAACACGTTAGGCCTGTGTTGCACTTGGAAGCCCCATCTGCATTAAGAATAACTGGAATACTGCGGGACAAAGCCATCTCACAAGTTTAAAGCGAGGTTGATTTACTTGATCAAGTTGAAAACCAACCTGAGATTGAGAGTCTCCTAGAACCCTTGGAGATGCTTATTTATTGGAATTAATGGAAGGATGTCAGTCATATGACAAAGAATACTATGACAGACAAGAATATGAGAAATAAACATTCCTCCAAATCTGGCAAGACACCTGGCGCTCCATATCTCCCAAGTTACCAGCATTGGAAGCACTGCTGTAAGCTTATGGGCTTGACTTCTTCCAATAAAGCGGTGAAACCAAAGGTGGCTCTGAGTTCAAAAATCATGGAGAGGGCACTGCTGAAAATTAAAGACTTCGGAAAAAAATTCCATATACCTCTAGTAAGTTCACCCTCATCAATACATGATTAAGAGATACATGCTGCTGATGGTTACAGCAATTACAGATAGAATATCATGAGATATCACATCTCTGAATTTCTGAATCAACTGGGATCCAACCGTGCAACAACTTCCAAAAGAATATTTAAATTCTAGTGGGAAGTAGCAGAGAGAGAAGAGATAAGAGAGAAGAGAGAAGAGAGAAGAGAGAGTCTCTTAGAGAGAGGAGAAAAGATTTACTACCCTTCGTGATTTCTATTCATTTATATACTTGATGATATGCATGGATAGAAACATTCCATACTCTCAACCTTCCTAATATGTGAAGCCTTCTAACTTTGTAACATTCTATAACACTCCCCCTCAAGCTGGACTATAAATATCATACAAACCCAGCTTGTTCCAAATGTACACTAACCGAGGCCCATGTAGAGCCTTAGTAAAAATGTCTGCAAGTTGTTCTCCAGTCTTCACATATTGAGTAGCAACATTACCCTATTGTATCTTTTCTTGAACAAAGTGACAATCAACCTCAATGTGTTTTGTACGTTCATGGAATACTGGGTTGGATGCAATATTCAATGCCGCCTGATTATCACAAACAAAGGAATAGGAGTAGGAACTTGAAAGCCAATCTCCTGCAGAAAGTGTTGCAACCAAGTCATCTCACTAGTCGTATGAGCCATTGTCACGCCCTGAAACCACACATCGCATATAACTATACACACGTGGGTCTGGACGTAACCTTGCTCGTAAGCGAATGCAACCTATGAATTAATTTCGTCTCGAAACATGAAATTCTCATTAATAAACTTAATGATCAGAGTTATAGCGGAATTTCATAAATAAAATAAAAATCCAAACCAAGCTTAAACCACCTAGCTATTACACGAAGCCAAACATAACACCAAAAGTTCAAATCCTAAATAGTACATGTTCATAAGATTCACTAAACATCATAAATTCAGTAACTTCTCATTTCTTCTCGTCTCCACGGTTATGATAGTTTCCTGTAAAATAATAAGGGGTGAGTTTACATAAAACTCAGTAAGTGGAGTTAATGCACTCCATATGATTACATGCTGAATTTCCACTTTACTTAATATAAATACAATCAATATTATATATATATATATATATCTAATAAACTGTACTCATGTATGTGTTTCCTATGTTCATTTATAGTCAATATATATACCATATACATAAATCTTAATTATAAGGGATCATGCTCTCTATCAAATCAACGATTAATTTAACAATTTACATCAAAAGAATTTAACTGAATATGTTAAGAATGAACTTCACCATGAAATGAACCATTTACCTAATAACCAATAATAACAATAACAATAAACAAATAAAAATTTAAATGATTAATTAAACCAAGTCCACAATAAGATCAGAATACCATATCTCAACTTCCCAATAGACCATTTGGTCACTGGGTACTCTGACTAGTAATTTACACTAGGAATATCACATAGCAACATTTCCCAGTAGACCCAAAGTCACACCGGGTACTCATACCAGCACTATAAGCCAGGAGTACTCATCAATATCTATATCCCAGTAGGCGTCCCTCACTGGGTACTTAACTAGGAAATGCCCTAGGAGTACAATACTCCCATCGGTAATCCTTGTGGGTACTTAACCAATATGTGGCAAATACTAGAAGTACATCAAATACCATCCCACAAGTGTTCCCAACTGGGTACTGAACTAGTATCTCAACTAGCAGTACAATCATCATAAATCTCCCAATGTTTATTCACGATGGGTACTGTACTAGTGTTTTAACTAGCAGTGCAAACTCATAAATCCCCCAATGTTTAATCACGGTGGGTACTGAACTAGTGTTAACTAGCAGTACAAAATCATCCCAGCAATACTCTTACTGGGTACTGAACTAGCAATACAACCATCTCAAGAAACAGATTTCAAAATAAAATATCACAAAGTTCACAACAGAGTATTTCCATGTCATTCCGTAATCTCACGGAAATCTCACAATAACTCATAACACACGGATGAAAAGTAAGATAATTAAAAATGAGGTTCAACCAAAAAGCTGCCCACGAATGAAAAGTAAATTAATTTAAAATCAGGTTCGTCCAAAAGTTACAAACGAATGAAAAGTAAAGTAACCAAAATTTAGGTTCAATCAAAAAGTTGAAGAATAAAGTAATTACAATAAGGTTTAACTTCAAAAGAATAACCAGAATCATTACAATGAGTTCAACTCAAAATCGAATCTCTACAATAAAACTAATTGAAATCTAGTTCAACCCCAATGTTAACATGACTAACTGAAATCTAGTTCATTCTTTAAAGCTTTTGACTCTTTACAACAAAACTAATTGAAATCTAGTTATCTCTGAACCATGCATTCACATTTTACCAACATCCGAAGCAACTACAGTGTCCCATTCTTGACCAATCATGGTTGTTTCATGAACCGAATAACTATTTGAATTAGCAATTTAAGGTATTATAATATAAAGTATGGTACGGTCAATGAAAACCGCACTTCTATCATGTTTCCACGGTTCTTCAATTCACAAAACGTTAAATTAGCAGTAACATACATTCAACCATATAATAAAAGAAAAACTTCAGATTCCTCTTTATACATGATCTCAAATACTATCATGTTTATAATTCATAAAATATAATATTCTTCTCTTAGATTCATATTAACACATCAAGAGCCTTTCCAAAAAATCCAGATTTATATAAAAACAAATCAATGATGATAATAAGAGAGATTAAGCATTATAAGCATAAAGAAAGGATTAAAACCACTTACCTTCAATAAAGCTTTTATCAAAAGCAATAAATCCAAGGTTTTTTAGCACTTTTCTTCTCAAACCCTTCCCCAAAATGGCTGGATTCTCCCAAAAACGAAAATAGGTTATTGGGACTCTTCCTCTTCTTAATTCAACCCTATTTCCCTTCATTAAAGAGAATAGATCTTAGCCGTTGATTTCCTTTCCATTTCAATATGATAAATATGATACGGTGTGTGTGCATCTACAAATACAACTGTACACAACCAATAGAAATTTGTAATATTGAGGACTCATAGTCTTGGTCAAAGTCTTACTAGCATTAATTTAGTATGTTTGACCAGGTCCTTACAGCCATAGCTCTATACTCTGCTTTAGCACTAGATCGGGCTACAACTGTTTGCTTCTTGCTTTTCAAAGTAACCAAGTTTCCTCCTAAGAGTGTACAATATCTAGTAGTTGATCTCCTATCAAAGGGTGATCTTGCCCAATCACCATCTGTGAACCCTTCTACTTTGAGATGGTTCCTCTTCTTCTACAATATACCCTGACCAGGTGATTTTTTTAAATACCGAATAATACGAAGAACAGCCACCCAATGTGAGACTAAGGGTTTCTCCATGAACTGACTTACCACACTCACAGCATATGAGATGTCTGGTCTGGTGATGGTCAAGTAATTCAACTTACCAACTAGTTTCCTATATCTTCCATGATCATCAAACACTTCTCCACCATCCTTCACAAGTTTCTGATTCGGGTCCATTGGTGTATCTGCTGGTCGAGAACCTAATAATCCAATCTCATCTAACAAGTCAAGAGTATACTTTCTTTAAGACAGATTAATACTTCTTTGTGTTCTAGCCACCTCAATGCCTAGGAAGTACCGCAACTTCCCTAGGTCCTTAGCGTGAAAATTCTGTTGTAAGAATTGTTTGAATTTCTCAATTCCTTTTGAACCATCTCCAGTAACCACGATATCATCAACACAAACCATGAAGAGAACATATCCAACATCAGAATATTGATAGAACACTGAGTGGTCTGTCTCACATCTTCGAAGACCAAATTCTATAACAACCTCTGGGAATTTACCAAACCATGCACAAAGAGATTGCTTGAGACCATACAAAGATTTCTTCAGTTTGAAGGCACAACCTGAATACTCTCCTTGAGCAACAAATCTAGGTGGTTGCTCCATATACACTTCTTCAGAGAGATTCTCATGCAAGAAAGCGTTCACATCCAACTGAAACAGAGGCCAAGACAGATTAGTAGCAAGAGAGATCAAGACACGAATAGAGATAATCTTGACAACCGGAGAGAAAGTTTCATCATAGTCAACACCATACATCTGAGTATATCCTTTGGCCGCTAATCGAGCCTTCTCCTAGGCTTTAGTACCATCAGGGTTATACTTGGGACCCATCTACACCCAACAATCTGTTTCCAGGAGGGAGCGGAACCAATTCCCAAGTCCCATTCTGATGAAGAGCTTCCTTTTCTACTTCCGTAGCAGTCCTCCAACTCGGATCAGATAATGCATCTCTCACTGTCTTTGAGACAAAAAAGTAGAGAAGGAAGGTGATAGAGAATCATAGGACACAAAGTGATTAAGAGGATGGCGAATAACACAAGAGCGAGTACCTTTCCGAAGAGCAATAGGCAATGATGACAGGTCAACAACAGGTGTAGGATCTGAAAACATTGGGGCGGCTGGCAGTGACACAAGGTCAATGGGACGAGAATGCTGTGTGTAGACCTATGAGGGAGGTGATGACGCAGAAGCAGGCACATGAGAGGGAACAGGTGACTCAACATGTGGAGAAGCAGGCAATACTTCAGATGAGTCTGGAGTAATAGAAACAGGAGAACAGATATCGTAACAAACTCAATAGGAGGTGGTGGAGCGGAAGAAGAGACGGAATGAGGATAAAATGACTCGAAGAAATTAACATTGGCACTCACAAAGTAACACTGAAATACAGGATTGTAACAACAATAACCCTTCTGAGTGAGAGAGTAGCCAAGGAAGATGCACTTGGTGGAACAAGCAACGAATTTCTCGGTATGTGGGCCATGAAGATGAACAAAACACGTACATCCAAACACACGGGGAGTTAGGGAAAATGGGTAAGTGGTAGGAAACAAGATGGAATGAGGAGAAACTCCCCCTAAGACAAATGATAACATACTGTTAATGAGATAACAGGCAGTATCACTCCAAAAATGAGTGGGAACATGAGCATGAAACAAAAGAGCACGCGTGACATCTAAAAGATGATGATTCTTGCGTTTGGTCACTCCATTTTGTTGTGGAGTATAGGCATAAGATGTTTGATGAAAAATGCCTTTGCGAGAAAGGAAATTAGAAAATAAAGGAGATTGGTATTCCTTGGCATTATCTGATTTGTCCATTTTAATTGTGGTTGAAAACTGAGTTTTGATTTCCTTACAAAATAGTTAAAGAATGTCAAACAACTCAAAACAATTTGTCATTAAAAAGAGCCAAGTCATACGAGAATAATCATCCACAAAAGTCACAAAATAGTGGAATTTATTAGCTGAAATATAGACAGGACCCCATATATCAGAATGAACAAGTTCAAAAGGACTCAAAACAAGTTTGTCAACACTGGAAGGAAAAGAAACACGACTATGCTTGCTGTACTGACCAACATCACACTGAAAAGGTGAACATGACACATTAGTGAGATCGGATAATTGACGCCTAAGAACAGGTAAGGAGGGATGTTCCAAGCGACAATGCCAATCGTATGAAGAAAGAGAAGTTTGAAGGGCTTTGATTGGTGCAGGAGAGAAATCCAGATAATAAAGACTGCCGACCTCATGACCCATACCAATCATCTTCCATGTCTTCAAATCCTGAAAAATACGAAGAGAAGGATAAAAGATTACAGAGCATCCTAGGGTTTTGGTGATTTTACTAATAGACAGTAAACTAAAGGGAAAACTAGGAATATGCAACACAGAAAGAAGATAAATATCAGGGGTAAGATGAGTAGAGCCAGTATCACTAACACTGGCTAAAGACCCATTAGCAAGAGTAACACTCATAGGAGTACGGACAGGGGTATAGTCAGAAAGACAAGTGGACTCACTAGTCATGTGCTCATTTGCACCAGAGTCAATGATCCAGGGGTTGGACTTGGACGTGCAGGACAAAAGACAATGTGGGGCGTTACCTGATTGAGCCAAAGCAGCAGTAGAAGTAGATGTGGTAGTTTGTTTGTGAGATAGTAACTGAGCATACTCATCTAGCGGGATGAAATAAACTTTGACTCAAAATCTTGATGAGTGCTTTAATTGAGAGCTGTAGCACCTTCTGAAGTAGTAACCTGATAAGCGGGGCACCGGATGGACGACGATGAAGAAAAATTAACAGTGTGATTGGTATGATCACAATGATATGACCATTACAGCATCCAAACCAACCACCTCCACGAGACTCTCGGCCACCCTGAGAGCCACGACCACCCCTACTACTACGACCTCCACGTTGTCCTCCAGACTCAAGGCGTGCTACAATAAGTGCTGGGCGATCTCCAAGACTCCCATTTTGGGCACTAGTAATGGCACCGGACCGAGTATGTCATATAATATGAGAATAAACCTCATGGAGAGATGTAAGAGTAGTACTACACACAAATTGATCCTTGATAGCCTTGTACTCTGGACCAAGTAATTTGAGAAACCCGAATAACATCAAGATCACTCCTCTATTTTGCTATTTTATCCACATCAGTAGTGAGAGGCTGATCTAAGTTACGTTCTTCAATCAATCCCATCAACTGAGTATACAGATCTGTCACAGATTGAGTTCCTCACTCAAGAGTATTAACCTGATGACACACATCATAGAGACGAGTGACATTGGTCTTACTTCCTTAGATATACACCAGTCGATCCCAACTAGCCTTGGCACTTGTCAGATGAAGAAGTGTCTCACTGAGAGTAGGTTCGATAGAATCAAGTAGAAGGGCCTGGATGTGATGATCCTCATTGGTCCATTGAACAGGATTATTTTTATCTGGAACACCATTCACAATGTGATTGTCAAACATGCTCCGTCCACGAAGTTGGATTTCTACTGCTTGGGACCAATAGGAATAGTTTTTACCATTAAATAGAACTTTGGTAAGCGGTGGTATCACAGTTGTGATAGAAGTTACCAAACTCGATGGTTGAGAAGTTAGTTCAGATGTTGTTGACATGAGAACAACACTAGGAGGTCACAAACACTTATCAAAATCAACGCAAGTCACTACTGCACAGCCACAAGATCACCAACAATTGCAGTAGAGTCACACAGCACTAGCGAAGAAACAGAATACCCGTCAACGGACATAACGTGTGTCAAACAGAGTGAATACATCAGCGACAGAAACAGAATACCCATCAATGAATGTAACGTGTGGCAAACAGAGTGAAGTGGCTAGAACATTCATCCACGAATGGAATACCCATCAATCAATCTGAATGTTATGAGAAACTCAGATGGCAACAATTGAGCAACTTCAAACAATACGATCTGAACAGAGAAGATCAAGAACACCCATACGATCTGAATAGAGAAGACGACAGCAATCTAGTGGCCTCAAACAATAACCCTTAACATTTGTTAGAGGAATAGAAGAAACTAGCATCAACCAGACGAGATGGAACTGGCGTCAACCACCAGAGAAGATGGCGTCAATCTGAGAGGAGATTGAACTTGCATCAACCACCAGAGAAGATGGCATCGTCAACTTGATGGCGTCAATCTGAGAAGATGGCGTCGTCAACTTGATGGCATCAATTTATTTTCAGAATCCCCAGGTCGATTGTTGCTCCGATACCATGTAATAGAGAGAGAAGAGAGAAGAGAGAAGAGAGAGAGTCTCTCAAAGAGAGGAGAAAAGATTACTCCCCTTCCTGATTTCTATTCATCTATATATTTGATGATATGCATGGATAGAAAATTCCATTATTCTCAACCTTCCTAATAAGTGAAGCCTTCTAACTTTGTAACATTCTATAACAGGAAGAAAGTTGTACCATTTAAATTTATGCCGCTCCCATGAAGTTGAGTTATAAGTCACCTCGTCCCTGGCCGATTTTACAGGGAAATTGCCATTAGTAATAGCCTTCCATATGAGCTTGTTGACATCATTTGTTATAACTAGAGGTAAATTCTGAATAATAGTGCACAAGTAATCAGGTAAAAGTTGAGCTAGAAGAGATCCATTCCAACTGGAATTACCCAGAATATGATTTAATTGAAGAGACTGATCAATAATATCTTGAGGATTAACCCAGTCTGCAAGAACTCCCAGAGAACTCCAAGGATCAAACCAAAAAGAAAGTTTACATTTACCCGTCAACTAGATCACCATATAGAGAAACGGATGTCTGAGTTGCAGCAACTCCTTCCAAAGACTTGAATCGTGAAGAGAATAAGTTGGCTAAGATAAGAATGTGGAAAGTATTTGCTTGCCATGAATTTTGCCCATAAACCTTCACCTTGCATGATCTTCCAACACATCTTCAATCTAAAACTATGAATAGCAGAATGTAATGATCTTATTCCCAAATCTCCTTCCTGTAACAGTTTGGAAATTTTACCCCAGTTGGTCCAGTGTCTCTTTTCCCCAAATTCTCCAGCTTCACCCAAAAAGAAGTTTGCAAATATTTGCTTGATTCTATGAATAATAGAAACTAGAGGGGATATAACAAAGTGAGTGTGAATAGGAAGACTGGAGAGAACATGTTTGATTAATATCAGCTGACCTCCAGGAGATAGAAGCTTGGCTTTCCATCCTGAAACTTTATCTTGAATAGAGGAGATGAGCTTTGAGAAATGAGATAACTTGGCCCCTCCTTTGAACAAGGGTACACCCGAATAAGATAAAGGAAGAAAGCTTGAGAAAAACCTGTCACCTGCTTGATAACACCAACTCTGACTGGGGATAAAGAAGAGCTGACAATAAAGCAACTTTCACTAATGTTTAATTCTAGCCAGAAGCTCTTTCCTAACTAGCAAAAAAATTCATAAGCTTCCGGAGACCACCTCTTTTCCCATTGAGAAAGATCAAAACATCATTTGCATAGAGCAGGTGAGAAATAGACAGGTGAGGAATAGTAAAGGGGAAAGCGGGTCACCTTGTGTGAGGCCCCTTGAAGAATGGAAAAAACATTGAGGAGACCCATTAAGAAGCACAGTAAATCAACAATTGGATAAGCACTTCCAAATCAAGTTACGCCATGAAGATGAAAAAACCATACTTTCAACAAACTTCCACAATTAATTTCCACTCCATTATGTCAAATGCCTTTGCCATGTCAACTTTTAATATAACGTTACCTTCATGACATCTCCTACCAATATCTTGGCATAATTCATGAGCAAGTGCTATGTTATCAGCAATGTGTCTGCTTTGAATAAATGCGCCTTGCTCTTGGCCGATGATTCTAGGCTAGAAAGAGGCTAAACAGGTAGCAAAGATTTTGGTGAATACGTTAAAAGAAAAATTAAACAAACTGATAGGTCTGTAATCATTAAGTGTGACTGGTTGTGAATTTTATGAATTAGAGCCAAGAAGGAAGAAGAGCAAGCTGGTGATATGTGTTTTGAGACAAAGAAGTCCAAAGCAGCCTTAAGGAAATCATCTTTTTATAATATCCCAACAGGCTGTATGATCTTCAGTAATGATATTAGGAGGAATCACTTGCAGAACTTCACCAAGAAGACAATCATTGGCAGAAGAAAATAACTCAGAATAATAATGAACCATTTCATGAGAAGTAATAGCTGAGTCATCTGAGGTAGAGCCATCTTCTAACTAAAGCTGCTTGACTAGGTTGCAAAAACGTCTGGCCTTGATTGAGGCATGAAAAAGTTTGGAGTTTCTATATGCTTCCCGAAGTCAAGTAACTCTCAATTTTTTTCCTTATAAACATTTCCTCCTGGTGAAACTGTTGCAGTTTTCTTTTTTCACATTGCAACGAAAGAAACAATTCCTCATCCCACTGAAGCCGAAGTGACTGTTCCAACTGATTAACGACTTCCTAGGCACCAGCAAGATTAGAATAGACATTCCCAAAACTATCATGGTTCTAATTTTTAAGAACACCCTTCAACCTATGTAAATTGGAAGAGAATAAGGACTTGCCAGAACTATTAATTAGCTGTGACCAATTATCTCGCACAAGGTTATAAAACCTGAATGAGTAGACCAAACAGATTGAAATTTAAAAGGGGAAAGGCCATCACCTGTGGAGTGATTTTCAAACACCAGCAAACCTACATGATCTGAGAGAACTTGAGTAAGATGGGCAACTCTCAATGCAGGAAAAGAAGCTAACCAGGACGATTTAATCAAAACCTGATCCAAACATGCCCAAATTCCATTGGAACCTTGCTGCTCGTTACACCAAGTAAAGCGATCTCCATGATAACCTGCACAGGTCTGTGGATTCCATAAAGTCTGTAAAGTCATACATAGCCACCAAGTCAACTTTTCTACCACCAAAATTTTCTTCTATGTCAGCAACAATGTTGAAACACACAACCACCACAACAACACCCCCACCCCCAATCCAAGGGAGAGAGATCTGTCGTGAAAGATCAGTCAACTCCTGCAAAAGGTATGAGCGATCTTCCCGTGTACACTTTGATAGACAAAAGATGCCAGAAACTCTAAGAAGGCATAGATACATTAACTGATGGAGCTTGAACTGAACTTCGGATACACTGAATGTCAAAAAAAGAGTCCCAGAAAATCCAAATTTTATTTGAGAATTCCGAATTGTTCAGATGAAAAGATGAAAGGTAAACCCAGTTTTCTACCAATCTTGAATGCCTTGGAAGTTAGGATCATCGGTTTGAGCAAAATTACAAAATGGGGCTTATGATGAAGAATGTAATATTTGAGCATATTGACTGAATTTTTATTCCGTACTCCACAAATGTTCCAAATTAATGAGTTAATCATTTAACAGTTGGAAGGGAGGTTGACTGACCAGCTCTGCAAGAAGCGTGAGTAGATCTGCGATACTGCTGAGTTAGAGGCAGTAGAGTTAGCTGCTGACTGCTTGGCTAACTTCAAAGTGTAATTCAGTTTTTTCTCTATTGTAAAACTATCTGACTTCATCTTTGCAA
The DNA here is from genome assembly GCA_947561395.2 of Buxus sempervirens. Classification (NCBI taxonomy): domain Eukaryota; kingdom Viridiplantae; phylum Streptophyta; class Magnoliopsida; order Buxales; family Buxaceae; genus Buxus; species Buxus sempervirens. Next base: position 8,392,786 of record OX387195.1, read on the forward strand.
GGAAATTTCTCTTTCGGAATGCGATCAGGCATGTGATAATCTAAGGGAATAGCAATAACCCCAATCAGTTCCAGAATTGGGAAGGGTGTAAGGAAGGCACTGAACCTGAGCGTTTCAAAATAAGGGAGTTTGAACAAAATTCAGCAATGAAGAATCAAACTATGGGGATGTAGAATTTGTCATCACATGAGAACTTGAGTCTATAATCTGCTGCAATGAGGGCCGATGCAATTTGTCATGAGATGAAATCTGTTATATCAGTTGAGACAAAATTGAAGACCTAGTAATTTGCAAGATAGAAGCGGAAACTATGATATCAGATGCCATGTTGTGTATGTGGGGTTGACTGCTTAGACCAGATAGAGCATCCACTAGAAGCCCAGGAGATGTGGAAGAAACCATATTCAAACCACACTGACTGAAGTAGAATTAGCAGGAATCTCTGGAAAAAAAAAAAAGAAAAAAAAAAGAGAAATCATGTTGCAAAAATGGAACCAAAACCGAATCGCCAAAGGTTAATGAAACAGATTCTCTGATTGCAGGACCAAAAGAATCCTTTTGAATATGAGAAAATTGATCAATAGGAGCCAATTCGGAATGTTCAGGGTCAGCCAAAATCAAGATTTCTTCGCCCTTCAATTTAGAAACCACAGGGGGTGGTTCTAAATTAGAAACTTAAGGAACACTCTCTGTTGGCAGCAACTCAATAACTTCTGACAATGAAGGCAAATTGGAAAAGAAACCTTTAACTTTGTATTCAATTCTGGGAGGATAGGAACAAAGGCTGTTCCTCAACGTAGAAATTTTTTTTTTCAAGCTGCAGTTTATGGAATCATGGCCAATATGGTGGCAAGATACACAATAATCTGGGTTGCTTTCACATACCACATGCTGCCATCGACCAGAAGATGAGCCTAAGCCCAATCAAATTTGTTCAGGGTGAATTCCCAGAAAATGAAGTGAAATACAAACTCATGCACAACTTGGCTGAGTCAGATCTCTAGTAGGATTGTCAATTTTCAGTGGCCGACCGATGAAAATTGCTATTAGGATCAAAGTCACCGGACCATTGGAACACTCTGAAGGGAAAACCGTTTGAGTCATTCAAAAATGAAACATTTTAATTGTTCTGATCAAAGCAAAACAAAACTTGAAAACATGGTTTTAAATTTCCATGTCTCTGAACTTTAATACCTTCTGAATTACAGCGATTTCAAAATATCTTTACAGCCTCACACACCAACAGTAAATGAAGGGTGGAAGGTATCACAGTATTATACCTTTTCTCATAAGGTTCACACCATACTATTCCTTAACAAGTTTTATATTGAAATTTTGTTTTTATAGCAAATTCTAGGTACAACAGCTAATTAGAATTCTTGAACTGAATTTTTCTCCATGAGGTGATACTGTTTTTCTGATTTGTAAAATTGAGTTTAGAGATAGAAGACAAAGCTATTATTCCAAGAAGAAAAATTAAGGATTTTATAGGAATGAAGATCTTTACCCTACAAATTCCATTATCATATTTAGATTGCCTCAATACATTAACGTGAATATAGTTATCATTATTCTTATATTTTGATTATATACACTCATTTTATATGAATGATCTTATACTTTTTAATTATTCTGTTTGGATAGGTATTTGCCTGAATCGTTGCTAAGGGAAGATGATGTAAGTTTTCCTGTACACTAAACAAGATTTTTAAGACTTCTAAAATGTGCTGTATGTTTAATGGAGGAAGTCTTAAAGTTCAAGATGGTATTATGCACTGAAGTCTTAAAATTCAAGATGATTATGCACTGAATTGTGTTTTTCAAGGCACATGAGACTTAATGCTTTGACGCTTCTTTGACAAAGAGTGCAAGAAGAGAAAAATGCCTCAAACTCTTGAGGCTTAACTTCCTTGTTAGAAAACCATTTGAGGCTACAAATTTAAGAAATTTAATGTTTTTACAACTCAAAAGCTTTCACATTAAAGAATTTCCCTGGCAGAATGTGAATTCAATCGAGACCAAACTGGTTATGATGATTTCTTTAGTATAATGTTTTGTACAATGATGTAATCTTTTGCATTTATTTTCATCAATACTTCATATTTCAGTTATATTCTAGAACTTTTACAGTTCTTATTTTCGATATAATTTCAAAGTGAATAATAAGGGAGCTTGATGCATTAGGTTCACACTTTTATATCATAAACTTAGAGATCTAATTCATAATCTCATGCTTTTTTGTTTCAAATGATTGGTGTTGATATTTTTTTAGCATTGATACATTGACAATAGAAAAGGTAGGTTAATTATTATAAAACAATTGAAAAGCAAGGAAGGACAATTATAAAAATCTAATGATAATGATGAGAAAATAAATTACTTTTAATAACACCTTCCCCTGCCATGTCGAAGCAAAGATGTCCAACATGCCTGACTTGCTTATGATTTCTGATGCCAAGCTAACTCCTAAAGGTATTAGCTAATTAGAGCTCAGTTGCAATATAAGACAAATTTTGACTTTTCTGTAGCATTTCCTTGATCAAATGATGGCTCATATTTATATGAATTTTGTGAGAATATTGTACAAGATTATGAGCGATTCCTGTAGCAGTTATCACAATGTACGTTCATTGGAAAGTCTCAAGTAACAGGTAATGCCTTAATATTAATGCACTTCATGAACCATCTGGATGGTTATTTTCTTCCATATTCAGTCTGGCTGGTGACTACTGGTTGCTTCATACCTTCTTTTTAGAATCTTTTTCAGCAACCAATGGTTGAAGTGATTAATCAATTTTATTTTCACTATTGGAAACAATCATCCCATGAACTGAAACTTTCACCAATAATTAAATATCCCTGGTCATAATACTCATCAAGGATAGGTGGGGACTCCATTCAACAGTTTCTTTCTCTGGATAAAAATGGGAGGACTTTAGAATTGGTGTTATCTCTCATTATGGGTGTTCTGCAACCCCACTTTGAAGTTATTGAAAATTCTCAGTTAGTCCTTGAATCCTCATGAGTTGTCCTACTAACTCAATCCTTTTTCCAAGGAGAGAACTCGCTCAGATACCAAATCAAAAATCTCCATGTATGCAGCTAACTTAACAACGATTGTATTTTGATATGAAATGTTGACACATATCCCACACTCATTCAGACTGCATCATATCCAAGATGAGTACAATTGGAGAAATGAGGGTCCTTGTCCTGTAGCTGGCAACAGTAAAGGTGATAATTTTAGGTTATGGTGTAAAGTTAGTTATGGAGAACCTTATGAATCCATCATGAAACATTGAATCTGGGTAGAAATCATTATTACATCTCAAGGGAGCAAATTGACAGGAGTTGTTAAAGACCTCATTATGCTGTATAATCCTTTGAGGACTCAGAAACGAAATATGCCCAAATCTGTTACAAAGAGTATTTATGCGCATGTTCTCTCAGCAATCATCAAACCTTGGAGAAATATATCTGCACCATCCAATCTACTCTAATCTAGACTATAAAAAAAGCTTAATACATTATTGGATGGAATTATACAAATAATAGTACATGCCTTTTGCGTGAATTCTAAGTCAATAAAGCATGATCAGAGCAGCCTGGCCTGGGTAGAATATGAAAGAACTGTAAGGACATAAAAGAAACACACAATATATACAAAAGGGCATGTGAAGGCCTTCGTTTCCATTCTATCTTTGGCTGACTCATGCAGTCCCTCTTAGTAAGAAAATCAATATCTATGAAGCTCAAACTAGTCTCCTTTAGATGTAGAAAATGCACGATTAAGCTGTGAAAACAAATCATCATTGTAAGTACCTATCTCGTATGGTAAAAGGGCCTTGAGATTGATGTGATTTGAAATTTCAGTATCTTATTAGTGTCAATACCTTTTTATCTTCTTCATAACAGTATGGCAATTTTTTTGCCCTTTAGTTTGTTGTGCTCCTACTTGAGATGTCCTTAGTTAAGATTATCTATACATAGTGATATTTGTCATTTGATGCCTTGTATTTTGCATTCTGGTTTTGATTTGTTGCTGTACTTGCTTCTGGATAGATTTAATATGTTCAGCCCAATTTTCAGCTTTCCCACTAACCTTTCCTGGGTCACTTTGACCTGCAGGAAATGAATTCAGCGTGTGTAACATTTAGGTTTGCCCCTGGATAAGCTTTGAAGTAAATTCCCCAAGATCCTGATACTTATCTCTTCATCTTTTTATCTGTTTGAAGATGTAAGTACTACCGTAATAAAATTTATTACTCATTTTCATCTGTAAAGGCCTCAAAATGGCTGAAAAATTTCATATTACGTTCTGTAATGATTGCTATCTTGTACACCATGTAATTGAATAATGTTATTGAATTAAAGATTAGCTACATGGAAGAATCCTTTTTTCTCCTACGAAAAATGAAATTTGCCATCTTGGAAAATCTATCACCCCCTGCCATAGCTAAATCTATGCCTCATTTAATCCATCTAAGATCCAACACAAGATCTATATTTACATCCAACCAAGATGTTATAGGAACTAGAAGTGGGTTGTATAATCCTGAACATGGAGCAGTCCCTTTAAAAGTGCGACACACAGCTTGTCTTATCATGCTGGTGGTAATGTACCTTCCCTCTTCAAAAAGTTCTTATCAAATCAAGTCCAATCCCTACCAAAATGACTTTCATTGTGCAGCTATATGGCAGTCTTCTCTGATAGAGAACATTCGGGCCTGAATAATTAAGTTCCATTTTAGAGACCACCAAAATCAGTATTATGTTGTTCTGCATCTTTTATAATTGAACTGAAGTATATCTCCTCCAGGTAAAAATCTTTTAATGCATCAAAGCTTGTGATATTTACCTCTATAAATAGTTAATAAAGCTGCTCTTTTGTTTTGTGAATTAGCTATATTTTTCTGAACCCAGCCTTCATGTTTCAAAGTGAAAGTATACTTTAAATGAATCATTAACTTAATTAGGATTCTGCTCATTCAACTTTTGCTTTTGATTAATATGTACATGATTTATAAAAAATGAGCAGTCCTAGCATCAAGTAATGGCACTAGTGATGCAACATTGCCTGATGGCATAAAATTTTAAATCATTATAACAACTCCAGTACCAATTAAACATGTGTCACAATCTGCCTCAAATATCTATCTTCCATGGCAAGTAAAGACATTATCTTCCTCATTCATTATTACCATTTCATAACTAGTTTTAGCCTCTTGGATCTATTGAAAAACCCCTATCTTTATGTATGTTTGGTAGAAACATCTTTGTAAATGGCTCTGTGCATTAAACAACTTAAAATCCTTCTATATAAGCCTTTTTGAGTACTAAATGTTGTTTTCCATTTATTCCCAAGTTTCATGAGAATTTGATGACACTTCCTTTTCAAGTCAAGCTTGGAGAATACTTGGATCTTGGTAAAAAGTCCAAATATCATTATATTGTGTTAAGTTCCATATATTGGGCCCTTTGATATACATAGTTACACCCAATGTCTACAATGTTGCAAAATTTCGCTATTTTCCAAGGTAGTGACACGAAACTAGCTTGAAAAATGAGATTTCAAAGATTCCTTGGTGTCGGCGACATTTCGGCGAAATCAATTAAAAGTTATCAGATTTTTCCTAATGTCAGTGAAATGACAGGAATTTACATTTTTAGCTCTTTTTTCGATTCTAGCCATTTTTCCCTCATTTTAGAGACATTTCGCTAGTGACACCAAGCGAAATGTCATTTGAAACGACATTGTAAACCTTGGTTCCACCTTCAACTATAAGCTTAAGTTTTTGGGTGCAACGGTTGTTTAACATGGTATCATAGTGGGAGGTCTTGTAGTTGACCCTCGGGGGCAAGTTTGCCTTAGCCATTTATCTATTTGTTCATATCCAAGGTTTGCATCCCATGTATGTTCTCGTGAAAAGTTGCATGCGGTTGAGTTGTAACTTTCATATATTAGACTCTTTGATATACATAGTTTCATCTTCACCTATAAGCTTAAGCATTTAGGTGCAACACTTGTTTAACAAACTGCGATATAATAAAGCAGTATTTGATAACAATCTTCTTGACAGATATGCTGTATACACACTTTTATAGTGGGCACCTTTCCTTGATGTCAATAAAGCAAGGACAACACAAGGATTTAGCTATCCCTTATATCCCTTCTTGAGTCCGTAACCTGCTGTTCAGCTGTTTAAGCATCTAGACTTGCTCAGTATGTTGCCTTATTCAATAAATTACTAGATAGGATGTGCTGTTATGTGTCCTTATTGGAGAAAAACGAAAAGGAAGATCGTTGGAATTTATATCCAGATATTCCTCAAGTATGGGGTTCCACTTCCTTTGGTATCCTGAAAGACTTTTTGTGTGTGTGTGTGTGTGTGTCGTTGTTGGTGGGGAAAGGGGCGCGCGGGGGGGTGTTGGGGGAACAAGAGGAAAGGTAAGTAAGTATTGATGTTTTAAAACACGTACAAAATGATTGCATATCAAAATCGAAGCTAAAAAGAGTAGGAAGACCTACTCAAAACCAGGCTTTTTTCCACAGGATCCCAACAACAGGTACTACAAGCAACACAAACACAGCAGCAACTAGCAGAGAGTGCAAAATTGGGACTTATACCCTATTTTTCACATAATTTCTTGTTCAGAGCCATGTCTTTGAGTAACTCCTTAGAGTTGAAAAACTTGGCCTTAATGCCCATACAATCACTTTTTGATGATGGATTTTCAAGTTTGGAAAGGTCCCGACAAATGCAAATGTAGCAGATATTTTGAAAAACGCAGTAACTACAGAGAAGTTGAGATTCTGTTCAACTTCTCTTGGTCTTGAAGTTTGAAGATGATGGTCTTATGAGCTTCAGGAAGCCTACAAGTGAAGCTAACTCGTATGTTCCCAAGTGGGAGATTGTTAAGATGTGGAGCCTGATATTTTTTTGACTCAGCCCTTGTTGTTGGTGGTCTGGCTTGATGGTAAGCTGGTGGGAGGGTTGAACCTGGAAACTTTCTTAAGGTAATTTCTGTAAGTGTACCCTTGGTTATGTGTGAGCAACCCTAAAAGCAAGTTAGGGTTTAGAAATAAGGGTGGCATAACTGTCATTGTGGTTGGTTCTTTTCTTTTGGCTTCAATACAGTGGAATTCTGCTGCTACGCGGTTTTTCCTGGAAGGGTTTCCATAGAAAATCTGTCTTTTAATCTTTTAGGATTTGATCTGCTTTGCTGTTATGCTTGTTTATTGGGCCGCTTTAAACCCAACGACACACATAAATATGTATAGATGTATGTTTATCTTAACATTTGTGTGTGTACCAATGTATGTATACATGTATGTATATCATTCCTGAAACTCTCTTAATTTTGAAACTAATTTGCACAGTGTTTTACACAGGTTTCCTATGAGACTGTAAAGAGTTGTGTGGAAAGAGCTTTTGGGGCATGTACCAGTGGAAGTGAATATCACATTCTTGAGGAGGGCTTGCAACTATTTGAGAAAAATGTTGTACCATCCAAGATTGTTAAAACGATTTTTTCCTTGCTTGATGCTATGAACAATAGTGGGCTTTATCTTCTTGCTAATATAGTTACAGGAGGTTCAGTCAAGTTTGAGAAAACCTGCATGAAGATGAAAAAAGTCATTGAACAATATCTTCCAAAGATACTTCAGAACCAAAATCATAATCATCAGAAGAGGTTGCTAACAATGTTATCCCAACTGCTCAAGGACCCACTTAATTTCCAAAATAATCATGCAACACTTGGGACTCCCTTTAGCGAGTCTTGTCGCACTGCTGTTACTGATGTATTGAATGAACTCAAGGACATGCCATTCCAGACTTTGATTGCTATGCACAGGAGACTTAAAGGTATCAAAGGCGGCCTTCCTCAATTAAAGGCTCCCAAGTCTGGTTGGAACCGAAATCGTTTAATTGAACAGGTAACAAAGAAGTGCAAGGCAATGCTTGCTGGAGAAGAGATGCAGGGTGAATTATCTAAAGCAATGGCAATTGCATGCTTATCATCTAAACTAACAACAGGATTTCAGGACCCATGTGCAAGAGAGTTTTGCCATTTCTCACCAGAAACAGAAGTGCTTCAGAATGAGATTCTGAAAGCTATTTCGTTCCTGAAGGAGAAAGCTAGGTCATCAGAGCTGAAAGACATACAACTTTTACTGGATCCAAATGCTGAATTTTCAAATGGGTGTTTACGAACAGCAATCAGGAAAATGTTGATTGAATACCTTTTTGAATGCAGTGAGATGGATAAAATCCCAAAATCTCTTCTTGAAGCTCTTTTGATTATTAACAGGAATTCTCGAAGTGCACCACTTGCATTGTATTCAACGACAGAAAAGGAAGACGAGTTGGAATATGTATTGAGTGTGGGTTGTCAGGCAAAGCAGATTTTATGGGAATTATTTTCCAATCTTGAGTTAGATCAAGATTTTGCTGATGCATACATGGAAGATCTGGTAGAAAGTGATGATGATGATAGTTATGATAATAATGTTTGTAAAGTGGGACTTGATACTGCAGAGATTAGCAAGTTCCACTCAACTAGTTCAAATGATCCAGTGGAGGAGACTGGGGAGTCGCAGTTCGTTGATTCTATTTCACCTACAGCTACAACCGATGGTAATGGCCTTCCCATTTTTTTGTCACCTGACAGGACATCAAACAGTAGTTCTATTTATGGATTTGATCCTGTGGATATTAATGGCCAGCATTCAGGAGATCCAAATGGCTATGCTTCTTCCTCATCCTGCCAGAAGTCAGACTATCTGCTTGCGACACAAAATAAAAGCATAAACCAATATGTTGCCATCCAAGAAGTCTGTGATGACACAAGTGTGGTGATTTATAAACTCATTGGTCGTTTGTTGGAGGAATTTGCACAGATTGAGGGCGTGGATCTAGGGTGGACTGAGAGATCATATCTAAGGGGTGGGGATTCAATTCTAGAAGATTCTCCAGGTATTGAAATAACTCTCAACCCAGCTGTTTTAACCACATGCAATGCATCTCAATGGAGCCTATGTTATTGTCTCATAACAAGTATTGTCTGTTATAACTTATGATAGTTGTTTTGGCTAATGCATAGATCTGCCATTCTTCTGTTGCCCAGAAGTCATTAGACCAGTTACCTACTTATCTTACCTTGACAGCCAAAAACTTGGGCTCAAACTATACTAGAAGTCTAAATGAAAATCATGACAATGGCTAGCTGGTCTTGAGATTGATGGACTTTCGGCTATCTATCATCAAATAAGTGGCATACCCAGTGAACATTCAGACTAAGTTATAGTTATTTATGACATCATCAAGGCTATTCTATTCTTCAATCATTGCCCTGATTCCAAAAGTGGAACTCTGGCAACTACAGCTTTGACAGGTTCAGACCCTTTTTTGCTGCTCTGGGAATCTTAGAATTTGGTACACGCAAACATTTTGAATCAGGAGTTGCTCCTAATTATTCTATGCAGATTGTTCTTTTCCCTAATTTCATTCCAACTTCCAGCCATTTTTGATATCTTGTCAGGATGGGAACATCCGGTTGATGTATCTAACATAGTATATATGCTTGGCCAAATAGATTTAACCATGTGACCCAAGCATCCGGCATAAAACAAAGATATGTGGTTATAACAAAAGATGTAATAAAGTCAGATAAAGAAAAAAATGATAAGTTAAGTGATTGCATTTATTTAGCCAGATCATATTTCACCGTATAGTCTATTTGGTGAGACCAGTTGAGGGGTGTATATCATGTCACCTCTGCGGTGTTACTTTCATAAACTTGCATAAATCTATTGGTCATGTAATTTGACTATGTTTTGGCTTTTTGTGTACAGTTGTTCATGAAATGCAGACTTGCTCTAAGGAAGATAAGGATGGTCCAGTTCTCATTAAAGTTGTTGAAGGGCTACTACCTTCATTTCCAAAAAGGTATTATTTTCAGTCTTTCAAGAGGCATTTATGCCTGGAAATTGTTTGTCTATGCTTCTAATCTCAAAGTATAAAATATTGGTATCAAAGGTGCAACTTGGCCTGTTATGAAACCAAGTTAACATATTTTGACTTGGATTTTTGTGACTATATACCTAAACTGAAATCAATTCAACCAAGTCCAATATCAATAAATCTAATTTTTGGTTAGAACTGATTCACATGGTCTGAGCCTTTTAGTGGCTAACGAATAAACATGAAGTACGGAAGCACATATACTGGATAGAAAATAAATTATATTGAGCTGTTATTTTCTTATTTAAATGAGAAAATTGAAAAATTATAACTGTTATTTATTTATCGTTGCAGTGGAATAGACACATTGAAGGAATTGATGGGGCTACAGTAGCTTTTCATTTGGTAAAACTGGAAGTTTATATGGGGATTAGTTGGAAGTCGAAGCTACTCTGATGAAGGTTCCAAACATACTTCTGGGGAAGCAATCGAACCAATTGCTTGTTGATCCAAATTTCAGCCACCCACTTGTAAGTTATTGCATATTCGGATTTGGATTGGCTGTTTGGTCCTTCCTGTAAAATATTGAATGGTGGATGAGCATCAACCCATTGCCAGGTCTCATAGTCAGATTTTGATGAGGTAAGAAAGTGATGTCCTGTTTGTGTTTTAAACTTGATCTAAGTCACCCATCCAACTCTTTGTATGTGTCATCCTACACGACTACATTTTTCAGAAGCTCTAACCAAATTGTGCGATCTTTGGGCATGGTTTTGATGATCTCAATTTTGTTTCACGTTCATAGGTTTATCTTGGATCTACTTAGTCGTAAGGGTTATTAACACTAGGATTCTTTCATTCTTTATGGGGTAGATAGGAAGATGGGGGTATTGTTTAGCATCATCTACCTCATCTACTCCCAATCTCTCCTGATGTGGTTGTGTCCTTGACCTAAAAATTTTTTTTGGCGCAGGTTTATTTATTTCTTGGCAGTGAGCATGAGCAGCACTGAATAGGCTTGCCCCCAGCCCTAGACTGACCCTGACGTGAGGAGGACTTGGCTATATCAAAAGCAAGCCAGATACTTTTACAAGATTAGTTTTTGTTCTGTAAAGTTATAGGATTGGTAATGAAACATGTTTAAAAGAAATATATCTATACTATGTACAATGAGAATAAGCCCCTTGGGAAGCATGTAGACAACTATGCATGATTTCCCCGAAAGCCCTTAAAGTTCCTTGATAAGGCAAAATTAATATCGGAAAAAAAAGTCAAATATCTATCTATTTGTTTAAAATTTGGGCAGCTTCAAAATTGTTCCTCTCTTTGAGTGCAGTACTGTATCTAAACCCTTGCTAGTTATAATAATAGCAAAAGCAAAAGAGGAGGATGGATAATGATTGCCAAATAACATCAGCCTGTGTATGTACTTATTTTCTTGTGGTGTTTTAAATGTTAGCCAAGGTCATCTTAGATCACGAACGTTGTGTTTGGAGTAATCCGCTTAGTGGGAGAAATAGAAGAAAACGTTAGGAAAAGCAACTTCTCAGTTAAAGTTAAAGATGGGGGGATTTGTGGTTTTTTTTTTGCATAAACGGGAACGGTGTCATGTTGGATGCCATGAGGTCAATGTGGCATTAAAATATTAGGACTAATCTCGTTAAATAAGGTGGGGTTCCAGTGGGGTTTGTTAGGATCTTTTAAAGCAAATATGTAAAAGCCATTAATTTCAAAAGTAAGAAAGCAGAGAAAAAAAAATGAAAATAAAGACACAAATAGGGATTTGCAAGGGCTCTGTCGTCAACTCACCGTCCCATTGGAATTGGAAAAAGAAGGCTTAATTAAGCCTAAAAATAAGGGACTATTAGGAGCTTAAAAAGGAAAAAAAAGAAGGAAGAAGAGTGATAACGACATGAGGAGGGCGGCTAGACAACGAAAACAAGAAATTCATCAGACTTTTGAGATATGAAGCTCTTAGAGAAAGCTGACCATTGAAGCACTAGCTGAAGTAGAATCCAAATAGCGAAGAAAGGAGGTTGTTCAAATATCTTCTGAAGTCATCTTTCTTCATTTAAACTTATGAGATTCTCTTGCACGATTGTGTAGATGGCCATTTTTTATAGTTGACACGTCAACTGTATAATGACTTGTCATAGATCATTTGTCACCCGACAGAGACAACCTGTCGTGGGTCATCAGTCACTCTATAAAGATAGTCTGTTATAGGTTATGTGCCACTCGACAAAGATAATAATTAACGGTGGTATGGTTATTTATATTAAGTGTAAAACTTATCCTGCATATTAGAGTGGAGATCTTTGTCATGAGTGAGAGCTCACTCAGGGGGGTTTCCTGGCTGTCCTTAAGGCGTGGTGGACATGGGCGTGGGAATCATTAGCAACCTAGGCGTGTCGCAGAAATTTTGTTTTTTGGAGCTAGTGATGTGTTTCTCAGGTGGAAAATTGCAAATTCGTGTTTTTGTCAATTTTTTGTGGCGTGTTGAGCGGAACGGGGTGAAATGGGTGAAACAAGGGAGGGAAATGAAAATTTTTTGATTTCCGGCAAAACGGAAATCAAAAAATTTTTTGATTCCCATTTTTTGTCAATAATTTTTTGCCACATGTGCCGGCAAAACGGAGCAACTTGTTGGCTAAATTTTGCAAAAATAAAAAAATTCCCATTTTTTTGCCTTTTTTTGACTTTTCCAATGTTTTGCAAGTGTGCCGATGAAATTTCGTTTTGCCGCCCATCGGCACCAAACGGTAAACCTTGGCAGCCAATGACAAGTCTTGACATGTCGACCTAGATTGACACAAATGTCAAGTAATCTATAGTTTCATATGATGACATGTGGGACCCAGTGTGGACCAATCATAGAGCTCTACTTCTTGACATGTTAGTATTTAAAAATCATAATTTCTTATTTGATTCTTATATTGAACCTAGACAACTGTGAAACTAGATTTATGAAAATATGTGAATATTTCTGAAGCCTTAAACCGTGACAAGTGTCACAATCCTGAAAACCCCACACCTTCTATAAATATAAGAACCCTCTTTCATTTGAAGGACCCCTGATTCCTTAGTGTAGACACTCCAAATTGCATTAAAATATGAGAAAATGGTGGAAACATTTTGAAATAAAATACATGTATTAATACATGCATTTTATTTCAAAATCATGAAATTCACAGAGCACCGTATAACATATAAGGTTACTTTGTTTTAAGTTTCACCGTATTGGCAATACAGTGATCATCGTATTACCAATATGGTTACCTTAAGGCTCATTTCATGTGAGCGCGCATGGTGTTCGACGTGGCGTATGGAAGATTCCACCATTACACCAAGTTAGCTAGGCCACATGGAAGAATAACTGAAATCCACCATATAATATATACGGTTTTAATGTTTTTCTTAAGAACCACATATCGTATATGGTGCTTGAGGCATCGCATTATATATATGGTTCTTCATAATTTCTATCACATTGAAAGAAGCTGAGATCCATGGCTAATTTACGATCTCTACCTCTTTCTGAAGGCCTTGGATTGGTTGAATCACCCTCGAAAATCTCTCTAATTCCTTCCTAAACATGTTTTGATCCTTAATTGAAAGGATCTAGAGAGAATTTTTGTGCCTACCCTTAGACATGCATTGCCCATCCTTGTGCTTATAATAGAGGGCCTCTACTCCATGCAAAGGGCTAGAATTTCAGTGTTTGAAAGCTCTTGCTGGAAGAGGGGAGACTCTGCCCAAATTTGCTCTCAAGCTTCACCAAGGCATTCAAGCTCATCAAAGATCTACTTCTAGTTAATTTTTAGCACTCTTCTCTTTAATTTGAAGCATCTCTCATCTTCTACCTTTCTATAGGACAGGGCCTGAGTGTGCATGAGCCCCAAACCTAGATCAAAGTATCTTAAACCTATCTCCAGCCGTAAAATCTGAAGAGAAAGTGAGGGGAAACGATCTAATGGAATGGATCCTAGATCTAGAACCTATTTGTTGTGATTTTTGAGTTGCTTCTTTTATTTGAGCTATATTTGCTATTTTGGTGTGATTTCATCTTTGATTTGAGAGAAATTTCGTGGATCTAGACCAAATCATGGTGTTAGATCTGAAATTCCTCCTTGCCCATAGCTTCTTATGCTTGGTTTCACACTTTCAGCATGCAATCACTTGTATTTTCTCAATTATATGTATGAATTCTTAGATCTATTTTTGCAAATTTAATCCCTAATTCAATTCTAAACTATTTTAACCAATTTTAATCATTAATTAAGATGTTTTAAGACCAAAATAAATTATCAATTACCTATTTTACAAAAAAATAAAAATAGGGAAGTATTTAGGGTATTAGTTGCTGAGTTTTGTAAATAAGGAGAAAATCTAAGTTTTGTGATAAATAGACTTATAAATTTGGAATGAATAACTAAGAGACATGTAAATTTATAATGACAAACAAATTACTATATAAAGGATTTCCAGATCAAAATTTCAGACCCAGTTAACTCGGTATTGAGAGAAATTACAGATTTAACCTTTATATGCCGCTAGGCACTATTATTTACAGAAATATTAGTCATTAGGGATTTTTGGTGTTTAGTGGACATAGCTGGTTATGGATCCATAGTTTTGGTTAGATAGCTAAGGGATATGTCATTTGGGTTGAGTTACTCTCTTGTGCGAACGCGCTTCCTTTGCAAGTTGGGTTGCTTTGGAGGATCCTATGTCTGGAGGGACACCCCGGTGCTCCGCTGGTGATTCCCTGTACATGTGGATAAGCGACCATCTCCATGTATTGATTTCGGTGCTACATGCTGGTGGTTCATGCCAACTCTGTTGAGTTGTGTGCAATAAGTCGATGAGTACGGCTCCTATCTAAGGTGATGTTCACGGATTTGAGTATCATTAGTAGTGTCGCCCTTAAGCCGCACAATGGTAATAGCATATGGTTGAGAGCCATCTTAAAGGTGTATTTTTCTTTGTGAGTCCTACAATGATACTGAAATCACAAACACTTACTTTTGATATTGTTCACATGCTGGACGCATGTATTGGATGCTATGGTTGGATGTGACTGTTTAGTACATCCCGGTTTTATATTGGATTCTGTTGTTGATTTCTGAATCATGATCTTTGATATACATGATATTGTTTACTGATACTTAAACTGTTTTATATGCTGTTTTGTATCTCATGATCATTATGAATGTTTATACAAGCCTGTTTACTTGAGACTGCTTATTTGTGCATGAACATCTATTTTGGATATATATATATATATATATAGATATAAACTGTTTATAGCATGCATGTGTTACCTATTGAGATATTCATATCTCACCCTACTTCTCATTTCATTTTTCAACTGATACGCGAGAGGGGGATCCTAGTGGGTGTGCGCGCCTGAAAAACGGTCGCACTGGTAGAAAATGGGAAATCGGAGTCGCCACCGCCTGATGGGGTGCAGGTGGACACCTGGGTGCCTAAGTTAGTCTAATTGGTTGGTCTGCGGCGTGAGATTCTAAGTAAGGTCTCATTTGTGGTTCGGGGAAGTCCGTAGACACCCCGATCCACCCTGTCGGTTGATAGGTCCCAAAAAGCTTCCTAGGTTTGAGTCAGCTGTCTATTTTGGTTCTCACCCGGTTCCTAATCCAGCATGCCATTTTAGTTAGGTCTCGGCGGGACCACCTGAGTGGTGTGGGTCCCTTTAGTTGATTTTATCTCGCTTAAATTAGGTGATCTGTGCCTGATGGTGTGGGCCCCGTTGGAAGGTCCACGGTGTCCTTGGTGGGCTGGGGTAAGCCCAGGTACCTATGTGGGCCTCTGTCTAAGCCTAGGAGGCCCTGTAGGCTTTGGTGAAGTGAATTGATTTTACCTTAAAGTTTAATTTGAGCATTTATGTAATTTCCCTGTAACAAATGGGTCTGCATTGATTTGCGGGCCCTAGGTGGGCCCCCATGATGGTTGCCAAAATGTTTTCAAATTATCTTATTTAAATTCACCAAAGGGTTGTGGACATTGGGGCTTGGGGCCCGTAGTCCAATCTTAGGCTCGCAAGCCCATGTTCCTGAAGTTTAGGGTTTTAAACCCTCACTTGGTTGGTTGGTGGGCTTTGACGGGCCCGATAGGCCCTTGCCCTTGGTCTCGGCCAAACCACGCAATTTAAACGTCATTCCACACATCAAGGTTCGGGTGGGCCGCATTGGGTTTGGCCCGCCCGGTTCAATTAGTTCGTTTTACTTAACTTGCTTATTTGCATGCTTTTTGGGTTTATCGGGCTTGATGGGCCCCGTTGGAAGGCCCATTAATGTTTCCAAGTTGGACCGTGGTCCAGGTCCCATGTTGGGTTTCTGGGCGACCCGGAAACCCTATTGGTTTGCTTGGTTTGGCAAAACCCAAAAGCATTCTTTGGGGTTTTGCCAGTTGGGATGCATCTGTGGGCTTCTTGGGGTATTTCTAGGGCTGTGTGGGCCCTTGCAAAGGCCCACCAGGGTGCTGGAGTTGTGGAGTCTCCAGCTCTTGGTCTCTTTTGGGTGGTTTCTACAGCAAGTAAAGGAGGGGGGAGGCATGGGAAGTTGCCTCCTCCATTTTGGATCATATATGTCAATAAACAGGGACCAAGGTGTCCATGTTTGGTCTCTTAGATTCCACCAACAGCAAGCATAATTGATGATGCAACCCAAACTCAAGAGATACCTAAAGCATGCTCCATGACATGAAATGTGCATGCATGTTTCCATGTGCATCTTGCACGAGGCAGCAAACATTTGGGCTCAAGTTTATGCAAAGTGGAGAGGGTAGCATGTGTTGAAAATAATCTAACATGCATACTACAATGGGGGTTCATGCATGCACTCAAAGTAGTTAACCAAAGAGGCATGTTACACAAGCACAAACAAAAAAGTAAATAAAAAAACCTGCTGGAATAGGGGGACAACAACTGTCATGGGGTTTTAAGCATGCTAAAATCAGCAAGTAAAAAGGGGGGAGAGGGCATGCTAGTGTACGAAATCCAAAGCATTGAGGTTGGTAAAACAGCAACACTAGTAAAAGTGGTGGGAGAGCATGGCAGCAAACACAAAACAACGAGCACACTAAAGAGGGAGGGGATCTCATGCAAAGCCATGTACAAATGAAGTAACAAAACAAGAACTCAGCATGCTCCTTACCTAGACGTGGGTGCAGGTGTTTGTTGGGTTAAAGAACTTGAAAACAGATTTTTAATGCATACAAAACCCAACTAGATGATGTAGTGCACAAAGCATTTTGATGTATCCCTTATAAATGCAAACATGTGCAAGCAGGTGGAGCATGTTCACAATCAAGTGGGCTGATCTCCTACAGCCAAAACAGTGACTGAAATGGGGTAAAGATCATGATCGATCATACAAAAAAAAACCAGCAAGAATGAAGATGCCTACATGGTCTAGAGATGAAAGCATACATGCCTTGAATATTGATGCACGATGGGAGAACTTTATGTTGATTTTCAGCATGCTTACCTTAATCTAACCCATTCATTTAACTTGAGAGAAGACACTTAAAGAAAGGGAGAGGAAGGGGGATTACGCAAGGATACATGAGATTACCACTTGAGAGGGAACACATTCCCTCAAAACACCCAAAACAGTAACTTAAATGGCCTAAAAGTGGAATGCCACCATCTCTCCACTTCCCATGAAAACCCTACGAATACCATCTTACCTTGGAGGCTTTCATATGGTGGAAACAAGAGGATAATGCATACCCCATTAGCATGGAAATAGATCTTATGACGTGGAAGAAACCAAGCATGGTAAAATCTTTAGAAAACCTTCATTTTAATATATGTGCCGTAAAATATGGTAAGGAACCTTACCTAGGGATCTTGAGACCTTCTTGAGGTGTGTAGGCTTCTTCTTGAAGCTTAGACAAGAGTTGGAGCACCACTTTACAGCTCCACCAGCAGCAACTCCTCCTTTAACTTGGATGAGGATGAAGAAGAAGAAGAAGAGAAGGGAGAGCTTGGCCTAGAATGGGGTGTGGGGTGCTAAGAGATGAAGGAGAGGAGAGGCTTTTTTTTTTCTTTGGGAGGGGACGAATTGGAGAGAGGTGGGAGAGATGGGAGAGATGGAGGGAGAGGTGGGGAGTAGTTCCAATGGGAGAGAGATGGGAGAGATGGAGTTAGGAGAAGTGTGAGAGATCGAGGGATGACATGTGTCATGGAGAGAGGGGTTGGGAGATGAGGGGTTGTGTTGGAAGATGGAGGGTTGGTTAATGGAGATGGTTAGTGGGGTGTTGGGAGATGGAGGGTTGGGTTAATGGAGATGGTTAGTGGGGTGTTGGGAGATGAAGGGTTGAGTTAATGGAAATGGTTAGTGGGGTGTTGGGAGATGAAGAGGTGTGTTGGGAGATGGAGAGAGGGACATGTGGCAATTGGTTAGAGGGGTGTTGGGAGATGAAGATGTGTGTTGGGAGATGGAGAGAGGGACATGTGGCATCCAATGTGGAGCTCCCCTTGTGCACACGTGGCATCCAATGTGGAGCACCCCTTATGCACACGTGGCATCCCACGTGGCATTGCTAAAATTCCAGTAATACCCTTAGCTTTGACTGTTCATATCTTCTTCATCCAGACTCCGATTTGAGCAAACTCAATTGCGTTTGAATCGTATCGAAGTCCTCTATCCATTGGGATTGGGCTAGGTACTTGGCACGGAAATCGAGGAAAAGTCAACTCTCGGCTCTTCCTCAAGTTTGACCGCCCGCAGAACCTTCATCCGGACTCCGATTCCTGCCAACTCAGTTGCGTTGGAACCGTATCAAAGTCCTCTATCCATTGGGATTGTGCTAGGTACTTGGCACGGAAATCGAGGAAAAGTCAACTCTCGGCTCTTCCTCAAGTTTGACCGTCCGCAGAACCTTCATCCGGACTCCGATTCCTGCCAACTCAGTTGCGTTGGAACCGTGTCGAGATTCTCTATCCAATGGTATAGAGCAAGGTAGCTAGATTTCATTTGATCAAAAGGTCAACTTTCGACCCCTTAGGTTTTAACTTTCTGTCCAGGGTTTGCATTTCGGGCACTTCCGGGAGCGCAAAAATGAGGTGCTTACAGTGGGGATTTTCAGAGTGAGCTTGTTGATTTTTTGCCGGAGGATTATTATTATCCTGACTTGATCTGAGGTTGAGGAGAGATGACTTATGAGACTTTGAAAGTCTGATTTTATTATTTATGTGGTTTTGATGTACTAGAGAGATTGAGAGCTTTAGTGACCCTTTTGATTATTACCAGACTTGATGACTTGGATTGGATGGTTTATTTATTGCTTTCATGAGGATGTTAGACTACACTTGCGCACATTGATAATTTTGCACTTTGATTATTAACAGTGAATGGATTATTTTAATTATTTAGTCTAGTTTATTTTAGTGATTGTTTTGATATGGGCCCAGTAGCATCTCGAATTCGGTTGTTGAGCTGGATTCGGGTTGTTACAGTAGCGAACCGGATTTGGATCAGGTGCCGATTTGCATTGACCCGGGTTTGGGGCGTTACATGAACCAACCTCTACCCTAAATGCTACTTTAGCCTTCTCATTTCATTTTGAGTGTTTTGAATTTGATTTAGAGAGCTCTATGCG
The DNA here is from genome assembly GCA_947561395.2 of Buxus sempervirens. Lineage (NCBI taxonomy): Eukaryota > Viridiplantae > Streptophyta > Magnoliopsida > Buxales > Buxaceae > Buxus > Buxus sempervirens. Next base: position 8,412,378 of record OX387195.1, read on the forward strand.
CAAATCATATGTATGTGGTATTGATTCCACTCACGTTTTCAAATCTGGACTGAACTTGAGTGTCAACTTGTTTTGCTCATAACTTCATCCTCCGGATGAGTTTTTGAGTGATTACGGTTGCATGTGAAAGGTATAAGAGTCTAGTTTAATCCTGTAAACTTTGAAGAATTTCTACATAGCCGTTTATTCTCCACTTTTAATTGAAATTCGACAGGTCTGCAACACTTAAATTGCAGAACCAGTCACTTCAACTGAGCACCATTGGCTCATTTGATTTCCAATTTGTGTGATTCTTTTTCCTGAGTATTCCTTAATGACTATACTTGCAAAACAAATTGGTTTCATGATTCTTAAGGTAATATTGAGTGCTGTGTCACACCTCAATCCGAGTATATTATCATTATTATTTCAACGGATCATGGCATAACTCAAATGATAACAAAACAGTTAAGAACAAAAGCATAAAATAAATAAATTAAATCAAAGTATGCTATGAAACTTCTTTTTATTCATCATAATCCTTAAATTGCAATTACATCAAGCTCTTCAAATAAAATGCAACTACAATCCCACTAATTCCCAAATTATTTCTAAATCATCCATTACTACTACTCTAAGAAAATAAACCATACTTTCATATCCCTACTCTTAACCTTTATAATCTTCAATCCCACTAGCATTCTATTCCCGTGACGTCCTCTTTAACAAAATCTGAAAACAAAACATTGAAAACAAGGATGAGATATAAAATCTCAGCAAGTAGTAACATATATGCTAGAAAACCCAATAATAACTTCCTTTTTTAAGACTAGTAGTATAAGCTTTCGGAAAAGACAACAATAAAACCATTCAAGTCAATCAAGATCATGATAACACCAAGCACAATAAATCAATTATAAAGGAATCAATCATATAAAGCATGCAACATGATAGCATTTGGCTTATATATATACTTATCAATTGGCTAAACCTTACTTGTGTATTACTTGGCTAAGAATACCATTACTTTTGCCATTACTTGGCTAAGAATACCATTACCTTTGTCATTACTTGGCTAGAAATACCGGCCATTAGTTGGTTGAAAGTGCACTACCTTTAATTGGTTCAAGTGCTAAGACTACCGGCCATTACTTGGCTGAAAGTGCTTTACTATTAATTGGTTCACGTGCTAAAAATACCGGTCATTAATTGGCTGAATATGCAATACCATTAACTGGTTCATGTGCGTAGATACCGGACATTACTTGACTCGAAAGGACACTACCGTTAATTGGTTCAAGTGCATTCCATTAGTTGGCTAAAAAGAAGGCCATTTTTTTTGTTAAAACCCACTAAGACCAATAAGCCTTAGTAGCACTCCACAAAGGGAGGAGGGTTAAGGCAAACCCTAACCTATAGATTAAAAATTAAACAAATTAAGTACAACTTGGGTGGGACAAAAACCTGACCCTTGAAAACAAACACTAAAAAACTAGTACCTAATACTAGGTAAACCAGCTTTATCCACCACAAAACATGCTCGAATAATCTTAGGAAGACTAAGGCTCTGTTTGTTTTGATGTATAACGTTTTCTTCTGGAAAACATTTACATCAGAAAATATTTTCAAGAAAATCAAAGTTTTTCAATTGTTTGGATGGACATTGGAAAATAGAATTAGAAAATGAGAAATTTTCATTTTCTTATGCTCGATATTAGGGGTGCAACTTGGTTCGGTTAAAACCGAACTCAAACTATAATGCCCCGGATCCAGGTTTATTTAAACACATAAACCCAAATTTGGTTCATTAGGGAAAATGGCTCAAAACAACTATTCCAGACTTAAACAATTTCATTTATTATATCAGAGTGCAGAAATAAAAACATCTTTCAAGAAGCGCGGAATTAAACCACCAAAATAATCCATTAATATTTCATCTATAAAGTCTGGAAAGGTTCAACTAAATAAAATAAATAACATCCACCAAGGGTGTGGAATAAAGATACTAATAATCCTTCAAATGACATCAAAATCCTCAAATAAAATATTGAAGTTAATTCCTAAGAAAATAAATCTAATCATTTCTCCATGTCCTCCTGGACCTACACAAGAATGAAATAATCTTCTTCTTGGTAATCACAGTAATCCCTCGAAGTCTCTACCCCAGCAACGTCTTTTCCAAGAATATCTGAAAACAAAACCGGTAAAACAATAATGTGAGAAACAACATTTCAGTAAGGAGTCATGCAAATAGTTGACCATAACAAAATATGCAACGCTTAATCAGAATAATCACAATAAGATTCAAGACAACAATGAAATACAATTTGTCCACCTCATGGGACTCATGAAATAGAATACCAGAGAAAGAGAGTAGACATATGCCAATATGCTACTTAACCGAATTACGATGGACTAGCCGCCTTGTAGTCTCGCTATTCAACACCAATGGAAGAACCCAACCATGAGTTAGCATGTACGACTCAACCAATCCAGAAGTGGGTAACATAGTGACCGACCAATCCAGGAGCAATACCATCCTCGAGATGATGGAATGCCTCAGACATAGAATTCAAACCCCTCTAATACACATTTCACTTACTAGCTATTCTATGGATCCATATAACTGTTAAACCCACTCAACAGTGAGAAAACAAACTAGGGTAATGGACATACTTCTCAATAACATCCACTAATACAGAACCTTATCTGTATAACCAAATTCGCCCATGCGGGAAAACAACAATTCAGGCACCAGCCTTGTCACACCAGTGACCTAAAACCAAAACAGAATGCACCAAATCATATGTCCAAAACTCCAGGTTTCAACGGGCCAATATGCCCCGAATGTGTATCAACTCCATCAATGCACAAAATACCTTCATATCACCCAAATACAGGTGTATGAACTCACAAAACCAACCTTGGTTAAAAGTAAAATTCTTTGGAACAATGGAATCAAATAAAAGTGCCTATTTAGAAACATCTACCCAAAATCTTTATAAAATTGAATTTTGAACATCAGCCAGTGCAAAAAATCCCCAAATACCCCAATCTTGATGGTACATAGGTTAAAATTGGATAAAAACACTTCCGTAGTGAAAAACTAGGTTGAAAAGCAAGTTTCCAAAAATCTGACAGACAAGTCGCTCGAGCGGCTAAGGGCACTCGAACGGCCTTACACAATAGGTTGTTTAGGGGTAGGTCGCTCGAGCGACTGTTAAATCTGGGAAAAATTGCTCTCAGGTTTTGAATAAATACTTAGGGCGCTCGAGCTACTGCTTAGGTGGCCTGATACGTGAAAAATCCGTAACTTTGCAAAATTCAACAAAAATTCCACAACTCAATATTCAATGCATCAAAACCATTCTAAATCATTCTAAAACACTTTATAAACATGCTAGAACAATTTCCAACAATTAAAACATCATAAATAACAAATACAACTCATCATAAACACGAATTTGTATTTATGCAAGAGTCAAAGGGACTACTTACATGGTTCTAAGGACTTAAACCTTCTTTAAAAGCAACGAAATATCACCACAAAACTGCTCCAACAATCTCACAAGCCTTGATCTCGTCTGGGTTAAGAAAATTCACGTTTTTAGAGGTCTAACAACACACCCATATCTCAAAATAGAACTTCTCTTGGGTTTGCTCTTACCTGAGATTCTATGCACGAAAATCCTCTCTTTTCCTTCTCTAAGATAGCTCCAACAGGTTGTTTTAAGGTTAGGTTTAATCACAAGAAGCTAGGAGAAGAATAGAGGCAACAAGAGAAAGAACGAGCGGCTACTTCTATTCTTGAATTTTGATCTTAACATGAATCAATCCAGGCATGACTAGGTTTAGTTTATTATTTATTCCCTTTTACCATATTACCCTCCTTCATTAAACCAATTTTACAATCAAGCCTTTAACGTTAAACCAACTAAATTCCAGGTCAACCCACTCTCCTTGGGTTCGACCAACTCCCCTATTGTTCAACCTTTGCTTTATTTCCCAATTAATTCATATTAATATATATCATAATACAACTAATTATTGTATTAAATTATACTTGGTCAATAATCATGAACTCACCTTACATAGGTTCTCTTATCATCTCCGGCTCATCTTGAACTCCTCCGGGTTGAACCAAAATCTCATCTCCTGCATATTATTAACCAATTAGTCTATTTATTTATTTATTACTAAAATATGGGATTTTACACAAACCAATCGACTTCGGTTTGGTTTCGTTTTTTAGTTTTTCGGTTCAGTATTGGTCTAGAAATCCCTAAACCGAACTAAGTCGGTTCGGTTTTGGGTTGGATACTTAGTTAAACTGAACTGAATTCATTATTTGCCTAAACCAAACTGAGTTGATCACTTATAATTCAATTCGGTTCGGTTTTATATTTTTGGTTTTTGAATGCGGTTTGGGTTGATCGCAAATATTTTGATTTGGTTTTGGGTTAACCTCAACCTGAATCGAACTGACCCGAGTTACACTTATGTTAGATATCGTGCATGATCCATTTTTCAGAAAATGACATACGGCATTTTTAGTGGTATGTCATTTTCTAGATAATAGCTATCTTTTAAGAAAATTGTTTTACATCGTATTGTATTTTACATTGAAACAAACACGTGAAAAACCCCATTTTACCCGGAAAACATTTTCTATATTAGATTTTACGTCAAAACAAACGGAGCCTAAGAACATTAGAAAAAGAACAAGAAGAAGTTATATCACATGCATGGTTTGCCAAGCCATCAGCTACTTGATTCCCTTCTCTGTATTCGTGGGATATTTTATAAGTGATATTCTGAAGTAAACTTGAAAGTTGATTTCACCAGTTGCCAAGGATCCAGGAAGGGTTTGTTTTGAACTTTAAGAGCCAAACCAAAAGATAAGAGTCTGATTCAATATGAATAAACTTCCAGTTATTCTCCATTGCAAAAGAAACACCATCAATGACAGCTCTACATTCAGCCACCAAACAAGTAACCTAATGATAAAAGGAAGAATAAGCAAAGAGAAAATCGCCAGATGATTTCCTGAAAATCCCACCACCCCCACTTGTACCAATACGTCCTCTTGTTGCACCATCAGTATTAAGTTTAGTCCAATGTTTTAAGGGAGGACGCTAGAAGACTAATATAGGTGTTCTCTTACATAAAGAAGGCATCAGAAGAGCAAAATTATTCCAAACATTAATTGGCTCAAAAGGGACCATTAATTGGTTCAAGTGCATGCCATTAATTGGCTAAAAAAAAGGGCCATTAATTGGCTCAAAATGGCACTACCATTAATTGGTTCAAGTGCATGCCATTAATTGGCTAAAGAGAAGGCCATTAATTGGCTCAAAAAGGTATGGCCATTAATTGACTCATGTACATGCCATTAATTGGCTAAAGACATGGTCGATAATGGTTCAGGTGTTTGCCATTAATTGGCTTAATGATATCTGCAAGAAGAAGAGAAATACTTCCCACAAGATACAATTCATACAATTATCCACATTCAATCATGACCACCATGAAATGCATAAAGAATAATATAATTACTTCCAAGCCCAAAGTTATGTCAATATTGACTCAAATACCACTTAACAGCCCAAACATATCCAAATCATCCAACACATGTGTATGAAACAAAAAGAAACCAATCCAATATACATACAAGCACCAAGACCATAATATAAGATATAAAGAAGTGACCAAATTCATGCTAAAATAGGCCAAAAAGAGAAATCCATCCATAACAGATATGTAAAGATTAAAGCCAAGCTAGAATAGAACAATCTATCATGTCTAAAGTAAAAATAATACTCATTCATTCATCCAAATGCTTCAAAGAACCAAAATCCCCTTTTTCACCAAAACGTACCCAAATTATTCTCTAAAATTACCATAATTAATTGGCCAGTGTAAACCACCTAAAAACACCCTAATATTTTTTAACAATGAGTTGGAATCATATAAAAATCATTTTATAGTTGAATTCTAGATCAATTTCTCCAAAATAACCTATTGTGAGTCTTAATTACATTTGTTGTTCCAAATTACTATCCTTTTATAAAAAATTAATTCCACCACTTCCTACATCTCATATTATCCTAAGTACAGGTGTCTTAATCATAAAATTCGCAAAAAAACGTTAAAAATTGATTTGGGCATAAAATTCTAAGTTCTATAAAATTTGACGGACATACGCTCAAGCAGGGGTCGAGCCGTGGTTAGGCATCCTAGCAATTTCTCATAAGTTTGAACTTGGCGCCTAATGTAGCGCTCGAGTGACATAATTCTTTCAACTAGCACTCGAGCATGGGTCGAGCGCTCAGGTATAACTCTCGGGTTCTGGGTTTCGTAACAGGTCACTAACAGTCGCCTGATGTAGCGCTTAAGTGAGGTCAAAAGGCCCTGATTTTGGCCTTCCTGCTTGGCATAGCGCTAGATCGGATATCTAGCGCTAGGCCAAATTCGTGATTTCTGGGTTTTTCTGTATTTTTAAACTCTACCACTTTAGCACATCTTTAACCTTCCAAATGCATTTGAAATCATGCAAAATCGTCCCTAAACATGTCTAACAAATTCTAAAACAAATAAATCATGAAGCTTATGGATTTTACCATCAAAATCAATGAAAGCATTAAAGAATAATAAGAATTCTTGTTCAATTCAATTCCAAAAATTCAAATAACACCATAATCTCCAAAATCCTTCAAGAAGAATGAGAAAACCCAAAATTCTCTCTAACTTCTTGTAACGCCCTGGATCTGAGTTACGTAGAGAAACCATAACTCAGCTCTGAAGGTTGATATATAACACAGGATCGTAATATCAGAGTGAAGGAAAAACATGAATACAACAATAACTATATAACAGAGTTCGCTAAAATAATCCCAAACTAAAATAGTAAATACAAAATACAACTCTACACTCACATAACCGAGCAACTACCCGCAGGTATCGTCCTCTCCAAGAGCAGCTGAAAACAAAACAAAACAAAACAAAACAATACGGAATGAGATATGAATATCCCAGTAAGCAGCACATGTATGCACAAATACATTTTTCAAAGTTATGAAAAATGGATCGAATAATACACCGGTAACGATGGCGATAACACGATTAATCCGACTAATCCGACAATAATATAACAGATAAAGATGATATAGCTAGTGTAATTCAACATGTAAGCCAAGATATTAATTTCAGTATCAAATCACAAATATAACCTTAAAGTCACTTATAACCAGATAACAACACTTCGATGAAATAATAATCTTCGGAAAGCTGAGTGTTTATCATGGGCTACTCGAAACCAATTGGAGTTACAAATACCGATAAAACCAAAACATCGAGGCCAATATCATGTAGTTCACTTATATTGGGTAATTTACATGCTTGAGTGACATCCAAGCTTCCTGGAATACAGTCCGATCAACATAGACTCAGTACTCTAAAATGATTGCCTACCAAGGAACTTTGTCATCCAATGCCAGTCTACTCCGGGTTTTGGCATTGACAACCCGGCCTACCAAGGATCACGGCTTGCTCTACCCTGGTTATGGCAACACTCATGGCCATGCAATTACAGCAATAAAGTCAACACATCACATTACTAAGCTTAGACACTAGATCCAGGACAAGCTAGACCTTTTTAAACTCAACAATTAAACCAACCTCTGGTAGCAAATAGACCAACCTCTGGTCGCAATTATACCAACCTCTGGTAACAAATAAACCAACCTCTGGTAGCAAATATATACTAAAAATAAAACATCTTTATCATGGGTCCCTCAGGACCAGAACAATACTCCATGGAACTCCAAATGTATATTCAAAACCAAAGAACAATATTCAAAACAATCGGTGTAAACAAACAACTCAAAGAAACCTCTTTTATAAATTATGTTCAGCAAACTAACCTTCGATAAAATTTAGTTCAACAATATCACGATCTGAAGTTCAGTAATAAGATATGGATCACAAAAGTACTTTAAATCAGTAAAGTTTATGTTCGATTATTTATATTTGTTCAAATAAAATTTTATAAGTTCTTTCCTTAGTATTTATTTCTAAAGTTTCATGGTTCACCTATTTGAAGTTGCTGTAGAGTTTCTAAGTTTTAAACAATTTCAGAATATAATTAATCTTTAGTTAAGCTCTAGGAATAATGACTAATATTTCCATTGATCTAACTACACATTTAGCTTACTCAAATTATCAATTAATAATCTTCATGTAACATCACTAGTACCTACTTAAATTCCTTAGACTAGCATTTAATTATAGTCCTTAGAAAATTCAGAATTCAACCTTGCCAATAAAATCAGTTTGGTGTTGCTTATTTTGAATCTTAAAGAGTATATTCTCCTAGAAGAATCATCTCATTTTATAATTCTAATTTTGACTTTGGTGATTTCCCCAATTCCATTGATCATCTTTATTTCATTCTTATAAAGTGATTCCTAGATAAATTTGACCAACAACTACTTATTCATCTCAATTCTTCTAAAAAAAATTCTCTAATTAGCAAAATTTCTTATAGCTGGAAAAATCAGATTTGTCTAACCTCTACTAATAGATCCCATTATCAATTCATACTCATTATTTGTTGTTATTCTAATTCCCATAAATTACTATAGATCTGAAATCTCGATTTAAACTTTAAGAATTTAGGTGGGGTAATAACATAGGTTTTGTCACCAACAATAAGTTTAAAGGAGACCCAAATCATTTGCTACAGAAAAATTATAACCTAACCTTAGTATGTTGCCTCCCAACAATTTTATGAATACTTGGTGCTATTTTTAACTTCCCTACAATTCTAATAAATATAGGTGAATAGATTAACTAAACTTGAATATAAAATCTGCTCAAAGAAATCAATAACAAGTTGCTGGAATTTTGTGACATGAATTTGCTATTTTCCTCATAATAGTCATCTAATTCATACTGTAAATTCACTCTCCATAAGGATTTTATGCAACTGAGAGTTAATTAGAATTTGGATGCACTTAATCAAAAGGACTTAAGAGGCTTAAACTCCATTTAGAACCAAATATTAAAACAGCCGCACTATGTACACATATATGGGATGTGTGCTGACTGGGGCTTACCTGGGGAGGTAGGCGCCAGTCAGCCCATCCAAAATATTAGTATGCGCTGACCTCCCAAGAGGTCAGCAGCCCTGGGCGCTACTCAACCCACCCAAAATTTTCACATGAAATGTCCGTTCTTTCTCTGCAACCTCATTTTATTCACACCTGAACCAAACTTTTTCCATTCCAAGACCTTCAGCACAACACATAAGATCTGGCTAACACAACTAAACAATTTCGAACTACTCTAAACAGGATTAGCATGCCTCATGAATCAAATGACCAATTGTGAAAAGAATTTCAGATTCGTTCAAAACAATTCTAATTTTTTTTTTCAGAGAGACCAAAATCCACACGAAAGCATGAGTTTTAGAAGGTGCTACTTACTTGTGCTGATGAACAACTCCTCAGATCTCACAATCTTCTGATCATAACACCTCCAGAAGATCAAACTAGCGACTAATTGGTCTCTGATCACTCTGAGATCAGCACCTGAAATGATCGAATCTCCCCCAAATTTCAGATGCTGAATTCTCCAACAGCAAAGTGTCCTCCGATTAGCTCCTACCATTTCCAATTCAGACAAACCCTCCGGAATCTAGCTTCCTTTCACAGCTTGAGTTCTCTGAATCCACCTCCGATCTCAACAATTTAGCATTTCCCAATTTGATTGCCGATCACTCCTTGTTTTATCAACAAGATCAAATCTGCTCAAATCTAATCCAGATCCTAATTTCTCTCTATTTGCTCACACCAATCAGATCTAAAATACACTTACCAGATCTCCATGAGATCAACCAATGAACTGAACGATCTTCTGCAGTAACTCAACCATTAGATTCTTAGATTACTCCCAATTACCTCCACCGACCAGATGTAATTTCTCCTTCAATTAGACTTTCTTCTTCCTCCAAATAATCTGATTCAGCTTCAGTTCTTCTGAATTCTCCAGCAACAATTCGACTAACCTTGCTCAAATGCATTTCGACCCTTTTATAAACTGCAACTGGCGCTCACCCAATTTTTAACTCACAATCTGCTGTATGCTCATCTACCCAGGGATCCCTACCTATTCAACTCTTTTAAACATGCGATCAGGTGCTTTGCCATGCCACCATGCCATCTACACTATAAATAAAACACCTACATTCCATTATAATATTATTAATTACCTAGCTGTAAAATGTAACAACTACTTCCTTAGATAACGTTTTTTTTTTCTCAGTAAATCTTAGCCATCAAAACCCAGCCAATAAAATTAATATTAGATTTACCATTTTAATAATCCATTATATCTTTATTATTATTATTATTATTATTTTAAAACTCTTCTTTTAAAGAACCTTCTTTTCTCCAATCTGAAATTTCCATCAATTAAATAAATTATCAAACATAAACTCCAAAATTTTAATGTTATTAAAATTTCAGGATTTTACACTTCTACTTTTATACTCACACCTAATCAGAGTCCTAATCTCACATGGAAACTTTCCTATGTTATCCCAACTGCCTTTCTAAATTCCTTCTCCTAAATCCCAAACAAAAGAAACTCCTATATCAATAAATTTTCGTTATTTTTTTAATTTCCATTTTTTAATATTATCAGAACTCCCCAAAACCTTGCTTACTTTCAAATTTAAGCTCCCTAATTAAGTATAATTACCAATAGGTCATTTTCTCACCTATTATGTTGTAAATCATGCTATTTATAATCAATTTAGACCCAACTTAGGCCTTGCTTTATTTTTCAAGTCTAATAATCATTTAATTAATCTATTTATTAGTTTTACTAATTTGGAAATGACTAAAATACCCTTTTCTATAATTTGATCATATCCAACCATTAGTATTCTTCTAAAATTTTTAGATTTAATCACCTCATTATTTTAAATCAATTATGCATCTTGCTTGATGAAAAGTTCCTTAAATCTTTAAATTATAATCAATCTCCCAATTTATTTCAAATAAAATCATTAATTCTCCAAATATTCATATTTAATTCTTTTTATTTATTTTCTGAAAATTTGGAATTTGACAGCTGTGTGCTTGATTGACCTTATACTATTCAGTAGCAGATTACAGGGTCAATCTATGATGATTTTGTGGTATTTGGGAGGGCACATTGACCTCATATGAATAAATCTTTGGTTTAGCCCTATGCCATTCGAAAAAGGGCACATCATACTTCATCTACACTAATTTTCATGAATTAATATGGAGTAGATCTCCATGAAAAGACTTGTGAAGGTGTGCTGGTCATTACTATTATTATGATGGAACAAAAAATTTAACCAAGTACAACTCTCTCAATATTGATTGTTTTGAATGATTTTTCCACAATATTTTATACATCAAATAAGCTTTCAAATGGCTGTGGTTTCACATTTTTGGATTTCGTGTGAGTGAGTTATAGTTTATTGAATGTACACAACTCAAATAGCTCTTTAAGTGTACTGATTTTCAATAATGATTTGATCTTTCTTTCAATTTTGCCTTGGTTTTTGATTTGATTAGAGAGTCCTAAGAGTGGTAAATTCACAGAGAGTATCCAGATTAATTGGATAATTCTCATGAAAAACCACACATGTTTGTGTACTCTTTTGCTTTATTTTGAATTATATATCTATATAAAGCAACTATAACATGGTGAAACCTATGGCAACCACTTTAAGCGGATGAGTGGGGGTGCCTAACACCTTCCCTTACTCATAACCTAACCCCTTACCATAAATCTGGAGTAAACCATGAATTGAGTTACCTTTGGCTCATTTTTTTTGACTATTTTTGCACACTTTGGTGACCATCCACACCAAGACCCCTTGGATGGTGGCGACTCCTGATTTAATCTAAGTCCTATGTAGGGTGTGTGGAATCCTAGTGATTTCCATGGCCCTACACTTGGCTGCTTTGAGCAACACTTCTCCTCTCTTTCTGTAAGCTCTCTCCAACTATTGCTAAAGATTCTTGAAGTTCATCCTGGCATTGCTCACTCTTCTTCTACATTATTTTGCAGTCATTCAAGGTGCTCTTTGGCTGAGTACACATGAAGATCACTTAATCGTCTCTTGTTTCACTCTAGCCATTGCTTACCTACAATGCGTTACTGATTCCAACCCTTCTTCTGTTCAGTATCAACATGGGAATAGTTGAGGTGAAGAAGTTTAGGCCAATGTCTAACATACCTTTCTACTCAGAATCAAGATTTGAAGACACATTATCGGCATTTTGATACCGTGGAGACAGTATTAGACACGTGGATGTAGATTGAAAAAAGGCACCTGTGCGCACCTAAATCTAGATCGCACACGGGGCGCACATGGAGTTCATGCGTGCCTTAGGACTTTCGGAATCGCCACTGCCTGAGAAGTGCAGGCAGACACAGGGATTGCCTATCCAGGTCTAAGTCTGATCTGCAGCTTTATTAGAGATCTAGCTAAGTCCTCAGTTACGTCCGGGGAAGTCCGAAGACACCCCGGCCTGCCCCGTTGATTTGACAGGTCCCTCAGGGCTCCCTGGTTTTTTTGAGTCAATTTTCACCCTTTCCTAAACCAGCATGCTTCTTCTTGGGTCTGGCGGGATCCTCTGATGGTGTGGGCCCTTTTTATTTCATGTTTTATCTTTTTATTTGAGTTGAGTGGGTCGGGTACAGGCCCCGTTGGAAGGCCTATGGGATGCCAAGGTTGGGCTTGAGCCCAGTAGGGTTATTGGGTAACCCTTTGTGGTTTATTTATTTGATTAAATGTTTTTAAGGCCTAATGGGCTTGGTTTGGGCCCAGTGGCAATGCGCAAATGATCTTGGGCCCGTTTGTTGTAAACGGGCCTAGGTTAGGCCAGTCGGAATATGGGCCACATAGGTGGGCCCAGGAGCTCTTGATGGGCCTGATTAGGCCCATGGTCCACAAATGGGCTAAGAATAGCCCAAACAGCTGGAAGGGTCGGGTCGTGGCGGTTCAGGTCGGATCAAGTCCAACCGAGCCGAAAAAATTGATTTCTTAAGTTATTATTATTTTGACCGTATTTGTTATACGGTCTGGTCTAGACCGTAAATTGAATACGGTTCAAGCCGGACCGTATAGCAAATACAGGCCTTCTCTAACCGTACTGAAAATACGGTTTTCACCTATTTTTGAGTTTTGCCAAAATTCCAGCCGGGAACATTTTGGGTGGCTTCTTAAGGTGCTCGGTAGCCTCTGTTGGAGTTCTCAGTTACTCTTTTATTGTGCAAATGTCTTCATTTGGCTTCAAATCTTCATTTTTCCTCTTTAACGCCTCGTTGCTTGTAAACCCTCATGCATAGGGACTTTTAGAAGAGATATAGGGAGGGAATTTTATGGGTTACAACAGGTTCCCAAGGAGGACAACTCCCTCCGTAATAAGTAAACAAAATAAATTGACCAAATTAGCTTAAAGTCAGTTTAAATGCCTTTTTTTAACTTAAAGTTACTTTCTTCCCTTTCCGTATAGAGACATCCATTTTCGTGGGGTCTCTCATGGCATGCCAACATAAAACAAACAAATTAGTAATAACATAATAGAATGAAAAAAATTTAAAGTTGTTTAAATATGAAAATTCACATATATGTTAAAGAAGAAGTTACCAAAAGTACACTTTTACTGTTACCTTCTTGTCTGAATGTGTTGTGGTTCTCCGAGAGGTTTCGGCAGTGCTTCCACACTCTTGTTGATTTCTCGAAGTGGATTTGCAAAGAACCTCCTTGCCTTTAGGATTGAAAGGGATGGAAGGTGAAAAGGAACGGGTAGGGTCCAGGGGTGATTTTGGTATTTTTCTGGGCTAGTGGGATTTCGGCAGAGTGGGGATGTGGAGAGAGCCAAGAAGGAGAGGGGGATCAGAGAAAGGAATGGGGAGACTAGCCTTTCTTTGGAATGGGGGGTGGCCCCCCTTTTATAGTTTAAAAAATGACCAAAATACAAATATTTGTTATATCATGTCTTTTTTTTAAAGAAAACAATGATGACTTGATTCCTTTCTTATCCTCCAAGCAAGTGTTGGACGAATTCTCCACATGGGAGAATTCGTCCATTCTTATCTCCTAAATTTTTTTTAAATTCAATTACTTAGATATTTATATTATATTATTATTTTATTATTAGATTTTTATTCTTTTGTCCTTTCTTTAATTCTTGCCACATGTGCAGATTTATTGAAATTTTGACTGCTCACAACTCTTTCATCTGATATCCGATTTCAACAAACTTAGTGGCATTGGAATCAGGTTGAGATTCTCTATCCACTGAGCTAGAGCTTAACAGCAAATTTGGGTTTTTTAGCAGAAGTGCAAAGTTGCATCTCGGAGCCAGTTTTGCTCATATCTTTTTATCCGGGACTCCAATTCCAACAAACTCAGTTGCATTGGAATCGTGTCGGGATGCTCTTTCTGCTGATACCAAATTGGGCAGCTGATTTGGGGTTTAGCAGAAAGCCGATTTTTGCTATTTCCAGGTTTGACTGACTCGTAACTTCTTCATCCGGATTCCGATTTGAGCAAACTCAGTGGCATTAGAACCCTATCGGAATCCTCTTTCCAATGGTATGAAGTTTGGTGGTCAATTTATACCTGATCAAAAAGTCAAATTTTTTGACCCTTCAAGGTTTGACTTTTTATTTTCTTTCTTTTAGGGGTGCAAAAATTAGGTGTCTAAAGTACCTATAAATTGATAAGGACATTGTTATAGTTCTAGAACGGATTTAAGTTGTCTTCTTGACCATGAGCATCAATTTAAAAAATTCAAACTTTGAACATGGGTTGTGTGTGCCCGTTCGATCCGCAGGCCGCACTGTGAGGTGAACGTTAGTGTGTGCCTCCCTTGGGAAATCGGGATTTGGAGTCGCCACTACCTAATGGGGTGCAGGCAGACACCTGGGTTCCTGAAGTTTGTCTAATAGGTGGTCTGGGGCTTGAGATTCAGGGTAGGGTTTCGGTTGCAGTTCGGGGAAGTCCGTAGACACCCCGGTCCGCCCTGTCGGGTGACGGGTCCCACGGGTTATTCTGGTTGGAATCAACTTAGTCTATCTCACCCAATTCATATGTCAGATATGCACTCTTTTTGTTAAGTCTGAGTGGGGGACCACTGAAATGGTGTAAGTCCCCTCCTTATTTGATTTTTATCTTTTTATTTTGAAGGTGATATGGGTCAGGTGTGGGCCCCCTTGGGAAGGCCCACGGGCGTGCAAAGTTATGCTTAAGTCAAGCCCAAGTCCTGTTTGGGGTTACATTGGATAACCCCTTTTTGGTTTTGGTTAATTTGATTTGGAAGTGATTTGAGCATGCAAAGGATTTGGTTGGTTTGGAATTTTAGGGAAAGCCCATTGGGCTTGGAGGGAACCCATGGAAAGTCCAAATGGCTTGGGTCCACTCTTGAGGTGGGCCTAGGTATGAGCAAGGTGGGTGTGGGCCCTGTTGGAAGGCCCACAAGGAGATCTTATTGGGCCCAGGATGGGCCTAAATCCCAAGAGAAGGCCTTTGATTACTCAGAGGCCAGATCGGATTAGGGTTAATTGGATTAAATTAGGTTAATCTTATTTATCCCGAAAAATCAGATTTTTTGGAGTTCCTGTGTGTTGCCCATATATTCCATACGGATTGGCCTGTGTATATGGGCAGGACAAGAAAACTAGAAAAGCCCAACTTTTCAGGGGGGAGCAGGGGGCTCCTCCTCCAGGGGGTCTTGCACTCTCTGTGGGTCACTATGTTGACCCACAGTGGCTATCCGAAGTTGATTTTAGCATGATAATCCTATTTTCCTAAGCTCTTTCAAAAGGGGGAAAGGAGGGAGAAGGCTTGGGGCCTCTCCCTCACTGTTTTGAGCTGAAGCTCAAAGGAATTGGGTGGGGAAGAGGTTCCCACCTGGTTACTTGCAATGGAAGGGTTCTTCCTTAAGAAAAGGCCCTCCAAGGACCCGAAAGGTCCTTTGCTTAATGGTCACGGCCAAACCACACATATATGTGCAAAATCCACCCAAAGTAAGCAACACAAAAGAGAAGAAATCAAGCTTTAAGGAAATACCAAGGTGGATTAAAGTGTAGGTGCATGCATGAAATGTATACACTTGATAAGGTGATCAAAATCGGAAGAATCCTAACATGCTTTCAAACATTATTTAATCCATGCCAAGTTAACCCAACATGATTTCTTATAGCACTTAATCCATGCAAAACTAAAAGATATCTATCATGCCTTCCGATTACAACATTTAAACACATAACATGTGATTAATCCATGCAAGCATGCACTTATATTATCATCTTCACACATTAACATGGCAAACAAACAAACTGCTAAAAAAAATCATCTAAGAAAACAAGTAACGGAAGGGAAGTTGGGGATTCAATGGGGTACATGAGATGAGGGATGAGGAGAACATGCTCTCATTAAAATGAGATAGAAAAGGGGGTTCAACAAGGTGCTCTAGACCCTTTAAACATGGTCTCTCCTCCTCCCGTTTGAGTCAAGACACCTCCCCTTACCATGGTAGTCCCTTATGGTGGGAGGAATAAAGAGAAAATGGGAAAAGGTGAAGAAGACAACATGTTTAAACAAGATAAACGGTATATAAAAAATAGCATACTCACATTCATTCCATTTTCACATATGTCAAACAAAAGATGCCAAGGAGGCTTACCTTGGGATGATTTGCACTCCTTGTGGTGTGTGGAGGGTCCCTTGAGGTTGGGACAGCACTTGAAGACTTCCCTTGGCCCCACCAATCCTCCTTCTTGTCTCTTCCTTGGTGAGAATGGAAGGAGAATGGATTGAGAAGGGGTTGGAGGGCATTTTGGAAAAGTTTAGAGGCTGAGGGGTGAGGGAGAAGGGTAGAGAGGGTCTCTGGTTCGTGGGAGAAGGTTAAGGAACAAGTGATGAAGAAGCCAACCCCCAGCCAAGAGCTATGGGGCCATATTTATAGGAATCAGTCTTGCACGTATATAGTGTGCGGGCAAGGCGGACGAGATGTCTTATCCATGATGATTGTAAACCATCCACGTGGCAGATTCGCGCAATGGATAAGATTTTCGGAAAATCTTTCAAATTCGTATTTAAAATGTAGACGGGCTATTTTTAGTTCAATTTTGCTTTGTCCATATATTATAAAGAATTTTGAGATTCTTTGAGATTTTCTTGGATTCTGGATAAGTTTTGGATAAGATTTTGTTCGTATATAGTATACAGACAAGGCATGTCCGTACATACTGTACGGACACGACATTCTCTCTCCTGGTTGTCTCATTTGATGTGATGTGACTAGCCATAAATGTGATTTGATGAGAGAATGATTACCTGATTTTATTATTAAAATATTGAGGCATTTTTAAGAAACATTATTATTATATTCAAGATATTTTGAAAATATCATTATTATATTCGAGATATTTTGCTCTCTTCTCCTTTTGTCCTTTGATCTGCCACTTGGAAACTGTGCTAGCACACTTGCCACATGGACTGGATTTCTGCATTAATTTACAGTTTTACCCTTAGGGTTGTTCTGCTCATAATTCCTTCATCTGCATTCCGATTCTGGCAAACTCAGTTGCATTGGATCCGTGTCGGGATTTCCCATCCATTGGGATGGAGTATGACAGTCGATTTATGCTTGATCAGAAAGTCAATTTCTGCTCCCTAGGGTTTGACCTGCCGTTAGGGTTTTCATTTCCAGCACTTCCAAGAGGTGCAAAAATGAGGTGCTTACAAGTAGGTCTCTTTCAAACCCACGTTCAAGATTTAAATCTTACTATCTTTTATGAGTGAAACCCACAGGAAAAGATGGTAGTATATGGGGTCAAATATCAAAACAACAACCGAAAATAAGGAACATTCTTGCTTTGCATTTCTAAGCTTATTTCTTCTTCGGGTTCTTCTTATTAGGCTAAGCATAAACTTAAGATCCTCATATTTAATGTTCTCCCACCTACCTTCTCTTGGTCATTTTATTCACTTTTAGGCTATGTTTGGAACAGTGGATTTGGGAAGAAAAGAAAAGAAACCTAAAAAGGAAAATAAGAGAAGAGAAAAAGAAAAAAGAAAAATAGTAATTTTATTTTCTTTTCCTATGTTTGGATGAGATGAGAAATGGGAAGAAAAGAAAAATATATTTTAATAAAATGATGGGTTGGGTGGTGGTGGTAGGTGAGTCATGACCGGGAGTGGGTGGATGCTAATAGTGTTGGTGGGGTGGTAGTAGCGGTGGTGGCGATGATGGTGGTGGTGGGCTAGTAGGGATGGTGGTGAGGGGGCAAGAGTATATGATGGTGGTGGTGGGCCTGGTGACGAAGATGGTGGGGGAGGTAGGATGGTTGTGGATGATGATGGGGTGGTAGCAATGATGGCGCTGGTGTGGTTGTGGGGTAGTAGTGGTGGTGGTGGTGGGGTGGATGGTGCTGGTGCTGGTGGGCGTTGGTAAGGTGGTGGTTGTGGAACAGTAGGGGTGGTGCTAGGATTGGCAATGCTAAGGCAATGGAAGCGTGAGTGGAGTGGAGTAATAATTTTAAAAAGAATCATCATCTTCTAGAGTAGTGATTATGTTTCGAATTCTGAGGACGGAATTCTTTAAAGAGGGGAAGAATGTAATATCCTAAATTTTTGAATATAATAATATAATAAAATAAATCTAAATATTGGAGAATAAATTAAGTAAACCTGAAGATATTGAGGAATAAAGATTTAATCCAAGTATTTGGAGGATTAACATTACATTCAAAAAATATATATTAGTGATTAAATAAATAATAGTAATTTTGAGTAATTGGGAATTGAAATAGTAACTTTAATTAATCGGAAGATTATTTATGGATTTGAATACAGGAAGAGTTAAATAGTAATTAATAGAAATATAAAGTAAAAATTTGATTTAGATTAATTGGGAGAGAAAATTAAATATGGAGGTTTGGGGAAGATAGGTATTAATCTAAGTGTATGTTATGGCCAAGAATAATATGAGGAATAAATATGAGAATTTTTGGAAGAAATCCAATGATTAAGTATGGGTTAAACAAAGAAAGGGTATTTTAGTCATTTCCTAATTTGTCAAATTAATAAATTGATTAATTAAATAATCATTAGAACTGAAAATTTAATTAGATCTAAGTTGGGTTAGGTTTGAATTTAAATAGCAATATTTATGACTTAATAGAAGGGAAAAGGGCCTACTGGTAATAATAATTAATTTGGGGCCATAAATTTGGAAATGAGAGAGATTTTAGGGTGATTTGCTAAAATTTAAAAATAGGACAAAAATTGATTACAATAGGAGTTTCTTTTGTATGTGATTTAAAAGGTAAGATTTACAAATGAGAGTTAAGATGAAATAGGAAAGTGGGTTAGTTGGGAAGTTTCCTAATACAAATAAGACTTCTAATTGAGTGAGTGTATAAAAGGAAGGGGTTAAGAAGATTTTGGGTTTCTTTACTAATTCAAACAAATAAAGAAAGAGGAGAAATTGGAGCTCATGGCTGAAGAAAAATATTTAGAGAGAGAGAGAGAGAGAGAACAAGAGACTTTGAGAGAGAAGAAACTATTGCAGAAATTTTCTGACCAATATTCATCAAAACGCGATCTGGAGACAATCCATCGTTAGATCAGCCTCAAATTTGGAAAAGATGTTCCTAGCTAGTAGTTATTCAATCTGAGCAGTGGAGATGACGTTTTGAGATCTCTAGAGTGGTGAAAAATTAGCAAAACTTTGCTGTACCTTTGAGTTCATTGAAAAGAGGGATTTTACGTTCTAAAGGTAAGTAGTAACCTTTAAAACTTGGAAAACTTGGATAGTTTTGTGGATTAGCCAGTTAACAGCATGTTTATGAATGTAATTAGCCGGTTAACCTTTCAAACTTGGAAAATTTGATTCGTTGGATTAGCCAGTTGATCAATGGTTTTAAGTTGCTCTATATTGACATGGAAGATTTCTCAGTGTTCGGGTTGTTGTTGAATATGATTAATGGTGTTTTCTATGATTATACTTGTGATACATTGATTGATTTTGGTTATGAATGAATTAAATTATTCCTGGATGTTTAAGAAGGTTTAATGTGTGTATTATACTCTTGTACTAATTCAATTATTAAGAAACCAAAGAAACAAAGTAGAACTTGAAAATCCCAGAAAAATCAGATTTCTACATATAATTTCAAATAAATGGAACTTTTACACTTAGAGGAAGATTTAGGCCAAGTGATCTCATGAAAGTTGGATGATTTTGAAGTCTAGTTTTGCCTAAAAATATAATTTTAATGATATTCTACCATTTAATAGTTTTAAAATAATTTTTATTAGTTACTAGTCTGCACAGGTTTTTATTAAAAATTGATTTTAAAAATTAATTAACCACATTAAATTTTGAAAATCTGCTATAGGTTATTTTAATACTATAAATTAGGAATCCATCGAATCAAATTTTAGGTAATTTGGTTAAGAAACGGTGAAGTTATGAGATTTAAAACATTACTTGTCCATTGGTGGCAGATTTAATATATGCATGGTTAAAATTCTATAATAATTTATTATATTATATTTTATACTTCTTATGATATTTTCAAATACCAAGATAGATTCTAAAAGTCTTTAAAGGTATTTTGAAGAGGTTTTCACTAAAAAGATAATTTTATAAATTATACAAAAGATATTTGGGTACATTTTGGTAAAATAGGTGGTTTTAGACTGGAAGGGTAGATTTGGTATTTTCAAAGAAATTGTAGTGCTTTTTTTTTTTGTTTCTACAGTTTTCTGAGATGATTTTAGGCAAGTTCTGATTTTTGGAAAATTACAAAGTTGTGTACCATAGCTTTTGGTTCCTTGTTTGGAAATGATTGTTTATATAATTATAGTATATTTTAAAGAAATTATGGTTTTTCTATGGTTGAGTACATTGGGTTATTTTTGCCGAGAGGGTTGTGGTATTTTGTTATTCTCCATGAGGGAGTGATTTTGCCAAGGGGCAATGATTATTTGATTTCTCCAAGGGGAGTAACTTAAGCCATGATGGCAATATGGTTACTGTATTGGATTTTAATTTGGGCCTATGGATAAGGGCATTGGTTTGGAATTATTTATATTGGTTTTGATTATATACAATATGGTTTTTGGTTGTGGTTTGTGTCCAGTGGGCTTAGCTCATTATGGATCCATAGTTTAGCAAGATAGTGAAGAGTTAGTTATCTTTATTTGATTATTCCATAGTGCTAATGCATCAGCCACCAAGGGGTGAGGTCTATTGGTTATAATATTTTTGGAATTCGGATTTGGGGTTACCTAGACTGCATTGTTAAGTTGGTACTATGGACTAATATTATAAAGGGCTAATATTTTCATGAGTCCTGTGATGTCACAATTGTGTTGTTTGCTATGTGAATATTATTAATACTAATTATTGGTTTTATATTGTAAACTTATGGATTTTGGATTTCATAACTATATTTTGGTTATTGTTATTTGGATTTACCGTTTATACCTCATTAAAAGGTTTTGGAAATTATGTTGACTGTTTTATAGCATGCATGTTACTACTTATTAGGATTTTATATCTTATACCATGTTTTAATGTTTTGCTTTCAAATATTCTTGGAGTGGACGAGTGAACTGGGGTAAATACTACCAAGGGTATATCAGATGATATAGAGGATCATGTCGTTGTTCCTTAGTTTATTCTTGTTTACATTTGATTGAAGAATGGTTTAGGAGTTCTTTCTTTTATATTAGGATTTAGATGGAGAAATTAGAGTAGATTAGTTTACCTTCGCAAATCCAAATTTGATGTGTATAAAGTTTGGAGTTTATTTTGAAGTCTTTTGCTGTTATTTGATGTAATAAAGAGATTGTTTAAAATTTTTAGTATACTCCGATGGAAATTTTATTTTGTTTTCGCCCACAACACTAACACATCAGGTTTGGATAATTATTAATTAATTACTCTAGATCCGGGGCATTACAGACCCTATTCTTGAACATGAATTGACCATTCTATTCCATGCAAATTGATAGAAAATCCCAACACGGTTCCAATGCAACTAAATTTGCACGAATCGGAGTCCGAATGAGAGAGATATAATCAAAACACTCACAAGGGTAAATGTGCGCGTGTTGATCCACGGGCCACACAATTGACTTAAGGCGCACAAGAGTGCATGCCTCCTTTTTGAAAATTGGGAATTGGGAGTCGCCACTACCTGATGGGGTGTAGGCAGACACCTGGGTGCTTAGTGTTTTGTTTACTAAATGGTCTGTGGCTTGAGATTCTAAGCTAAGTTCTCGGTTACGGTCCGGGGAAGTCCGTAGACACCCCGGTCCTCCCCGTCAGGTGATGGGTTCCACGGGTCATCCTGGTTAATTTAGCAGAGTCAACTTTGTTAGTTTCACCCGTTCCTAATCCGATATGCACTTGCGAATTTCGATCTGTGTGGGGACCACTTGAGTGGTGTTGGTCCCTTTTATCTATTTATTTTCTTTAATTAAGATAATCTTAGTCTGATTGGGCGGGCCTTGTTGGAAGGCCCGCGAAACCCTTGGTGGACTGGGTATAGCCCATGTGTCCCTTTGGTGGACCTAGATCTAAGCCTAAAAAGCCCTTTAGGGTTTGGTCCAGTTCGTTTGATTTTATTTAGGGTTAAAGTTTAGAAAGGGATTAAGGTTAAGTTTTATGCTTTCAGTGGGCCTGGATGATGTGTGGGCCCCTTAGGTGGGCCCTACAAAGATTGCTTCTTGGCTTATTATCTTAAGTTTAATTGAATCCCCAAATGTGCTAGGAATGGGCTAGGGGCCCATTTCCTAGGCTTAGGATTGAAAGCCTAAGACTTTTGTGGGTGAGGAATGTGGATCCCTTTCCTTTTTAGTGGGTGGGTTCTCTTTAAAAGAGATAGGGCCCGATAGGCCCAAACCCTAGTCTTGGCCAAACCATCTATCTATCCAAGGATGTCTCAAATCGGGCTTTTATTGGGCCTTAGAGGGTGTGGCTTTCAATTAGGTTAATTGTTGTTTAGTTAATCAAAGTGTGTTGGTTGGAAGGGGTGGGCCCCATTGGAAGGCCCACCGGTGTTCAATTTGGGCCCAAGGCCCAAGTTGAGTTGTGGATTGACCCAAAACCCTAGTGGATTAGTTAATTTAAAAATAAATAGAAATAGTTAAAGGAATCAAAATCTGCATTTTTTAAAGAGAACCCACTTGGCTAATTTGATTACTTTTAAACCAAAGAGA
Source organism: Buxus sempervirens (assembly GCA_947561395.2). NCBI lineage: Eukaryota > Viridiplantae > Streptophyta > Magnoliopsida > Buxales > Buxaceae > Buxus > Buxus sempervirens. The sequence continues at coordinate 8,435,650 of OX387195.1, forward strand.
GGGGGGTTAGGCTTGGGGCCTTGCTTCCCCTCTTTGAGTTGAAACTCAAAGGATAAAACAGGGACCTTAGATTTCCCTGTTTTGGTGTTTAAGACATCCCCCTCCCTCCATGAGAAGAGGGAAGAGGGTGGTCCGGATGGCCAATGTCCATGTCTTTCGGCCACACCATGCACATATACACAGCAATCAATAGCATACCAAGACAAGTTATTGAAGACAATAATACATACTACAAATTAGTGTTAAGGTGTGTGTTAGTCACATGAGTGTGCATGTTAATGAAATGAAGTTAAAGAAAGGTGACCTCAACACGTATTCTAAGTGCACCATGCATGTACATAATGTTGCATGTGCACTATATAGGAAGAAATAACCCAAAATAGCAAGCAATAAAGAGATAAAAAGAATGATTCTAAGATGCTTTAAAAGAGCATATGTGAGTGGGTGCAAGCATGCTATGTGCATGATCTCTCTTGGAACAACAAACATGTGACTAAGCATGCACACATGGTAATTTTGCGCTCACACTAAGGGTGCTCCCAAAACAGCAAACAAAGTGTAGTGAGGTGTGGAAAGCATGGATATTCATGCATGCAAGTGAAGTACCTAAGAAGAAAGAAAAGCCTAGACATGAAGCATGGTGAAGCATATATATACAAATCAACCAAAACAGAAAGTGAAGCATGGTGAGATGTGTGTTTTAACATGATGATCACCTAAATGATCCCATGCAATCATCCCACATTATGAATAATGATAATATCATGCTCAAAGAGAGTTAAAAAAGCATGAGAAAGAGGAAGGGATAAGGGGGATTTGAAGGATACAATGGACCATGAGTAAGAAGGAGAAGAACATGCTCTTCTCATTATCAAATAAAGGAAATAAATAGAAGAAACGTGGAGGAAAAGCATGCCTTAAAGATAAATCCTAAACAACACTAACAAGACCTCTCACCCTTTCTTTTTTGGACCTAACCACCTCCCCTCACCCTGGGAGCTCCTTTACAAGGACAATGAAGAAAAAGTGGAGGAAATAAGATAGAAGAGCATACTTAAGCCCAAAACAAAAAAAAAACAGCACACGGCAAAACATGCTCACAATCGACCCATTCTCATATATGTTATATCAAGGGAGCTCAAGAAGCTTACCTTGGGGTTAATAACCTCCTTGGATGAGTGTGGAAGTTCCTTGAGGCAGGGACAACACTTGGACACCCTTCTTTTGCTCCACAAGACCTCCTTTTGCTTCTTTCTTGGTTCAAGATGGAGAAGAGGAGGTGAGGAGTGGACTAAGGGAGGTTTGGGTGCTTGGGGGGGGGGGGGGGGGGGTGAGGGAGTAGGGTTAGGAGAGTGTCTGGTTCGTGGGAGAAGTTTTTAGAAGAATCAAAGGCTTGCCAACCCCCTGCACTGAGGTGCAAGTGCCTATTTATAGAAAACGAGCCAAAAACGTATATAGTATACGGATTGGTCATGTCCGTATACTATATACGGACAAGCTATCTTCTCCGCAATCATCACGATCGTCTACATAGCAGATTCGAGCAGTGGATAAGATTTCCATAAAATCTCCCAAAAACCGTATGGGAAGTGCAGATAGGGCATGTCCGTATACAGTATACGGTTTTGGAAATCTACTGACAAATTCTTGACAGATTTCTCATGATTAGGGTATCTTTTGTGTTAGTACAGTATATATGATTTGTACACATCTGTAAATATTGTACATACCCGACATTCTCTCTCCTGTCTGGCTGATTTAAGGTGATTTGACTTGCCATAAATGCAATTTAATGAGAGAATCACTACCCGATTTTATTATTAAATAACTAAGATATTTTAAGAAATAATGTCATTTTAATCTAGATATTTTCTTTTGTATTTTGTCATTTCTCTATTTCTTCCTTTAGCCCTTTAATTTGTTATTTGGCAAATGCAAGCACACTTGCCATGTGGACTAAATTTCTGTATTTATTTACAGTTTTACCCTTAGGGTTGTTTTGCTCATATCTCTTTCATCTGGACTCTGATTTAGCAAACTCAATTGCGTTGGAACCATGTCGGGATTTCCTATCCACTGGGATATGTTATGGCATTCAATTCAAGCTTGATCAAAAAGTCAATTTTTGCTCCCCAAGGTTTGACTTGTCTTTCAGGGTTTTCATTTCTAGTTTTCTAGGAGGTGCAAAAATGAGGTGCTTACAGCTGCCCCTCTTTTCCGGAGTCACCTTGTGGATGAACGGCAAAGAATAAAAGAAACTTGTTTTCGCACCTTGCATTTATGTCGACATGATTGACGAGCTTAGTCCTTTGATGTTTTCAGTGAAAGAGAAGCGTCGAATGATATGGTGTCACTTCCCGGCTTCAGAGTTTCCTTACCCTTGATTCTCGGGTTTTTTGGAGCAACTCCTTGTCCTTTAGTTTAAGTTTAAAAGAGATGGGATTGGACTTAAGCTCGCCAACCTATTTTGGCGTTGATGCAAGACACTTGACAATGTTCTTTCCTCTTGTTTGTTCCATTAAAGCTTTTAGGTGATTTCTGTTTTGATTCTTTTTACCCTTTTTTCAGACTTAGGACTTTAGGAAATTTTTTTTTTTGGATATGGAGGAGGATGTAAGAAGGAATGAGGAAGTGCTCTTGCTGCTGTCCGGTACCTCAAGGGAGCTTGCACACTTGTCCTATTCTATTTACAAACGTGGGAAATCAAAATTACAAAAGGGGCTAACTTGCCCAGCAGTTCTTCATTTTGTTCATTCTCTTTTATGTCTTGAAGGATCTACCGCCTCTTTCTTCCTCTAGGGACTGTCGCTTGATTAAGTCCAGACTCCTCTCCACAAGGCTCTTTCCGCTGGGGATTTTGCGAAAAGGGAGAAGGTTCCTTTCTTGCTGGGGAGCTGCTCCCCTGCCAGTCCTCTTTTATGATAAAGTAAGGTCCTCCTGGTCGAAAGTAACTCCGTTGGGGATGGAGGAGCCTCTACCTCTCTTCTTTCTCTGTGACAGGATTTTTGCTAAGTCAAGGTCTCCGTCAAACAAACATTAGGACTCCTTTTGAAAGGAATGCTCCATTTGGGGATTGATTAGGAGTCCCTTTGTATTTGTCACTCTTCCTTGCAAAGCCCGCTTCTTTAGATTAGGCAGTGGCTTGGCATGTTGTTTGGTTGGGCTCCTGTTGAGTAGGGAAAACTCCACTGGGGATTTGTGGGAGCACTCTTTATCTGCCAGGCGCTTCCTTGTCATGACACTCTCTCTTGATGTGGAGTTTTGCCAGGGATTGGTGAGAGAATATCATATTTTCTTTGTGAGCTTCTTTGCTTGGCCAACTCTTCTATTGAGGGAGTTGTTGTCTTTGTAATTTCCCTCATTCTTAGTACTCTCCATCATTAATGAAGCTCCACTAGGGATTGAGGAGAGGGTATCTGTTTCTTCTAAGGGTTCTATCTTTTCCTTCGCCTTCGGCCATCTCTTTCCTAGCCTTGATCGTACCTGTGAAGAAGAAAGAGGATTTCAGTTGAAGACTCGTTGGGGGAGTGTATGCAAAAGCATTTTTCTTTTCTTTTTTCAAGCCTTTTGCCCACTGCAGCAAGAGATAGCTCCCATCATGGTTATGAACTTAATAGCTAAGATTAGTAGCGCAAGTGAAACTCAAGAATAGTTAAGTAGAATAATTATAGCAAAATTAGATGTGTTAGTGTGTCTATGTTCGCAATATCAAAATTGGTCCCAAGGTCAGACTTGTTTTGTTGTGCTTGGTGTAAAATCCTAGATTTTAGTAACTAGACTAATTGGTTAATAATATGCAGGAGATGAGATCTTGGTTCAACCCGAAGGAGTTCAAGATGAACCAGAGATGATAGGAGAGCCTATATAAGGTGAGCACCTAATTATTGACCAAGTATTAATTTAATATAATAATTATTGTTGCTATGGTTTATGTTAGTAGGAATAAAGTGAGAAATAAGAAGGGAGAATAAAAGGGATTGGTCGAACCCAATGGTAGTAGGTTGACCCAAGGGTTAAGTTAGTTTAAGAATTAGATAGTTTGATTGTGTTGGTTTAGTGAAGAGGGAAATTTAGTAAAAGACCTTAAATATTAAACTAAACCTAGTTGTGCATGGAGTGGGTATTCACGTTGAGCACAAAACACCAAAATAGAAGGAGCCGTGGATCCTTGCTTGTTTCCTCTAATATTCTTCCTAGTTGCCTTGTGATCAGACCTAAACCCTAAACGACTGTTAGAGCCGTCTTAGAGAAGGAGGAGTATTTTCGTGCACAAAGAACTCAGGTAAGAGCCAAATAAATATAAGTTTCTGATCTGGAGATTTGAGTATGTTTAAGAGTCTTAAAAGTGTGATTTTTGAACCTAGACGTAATCGAGGTTTGTTAGAATCGTTTGGCAAACTTATGAGTGACATTTCATTGCTCTTAGAGAAGATTTAAGTTCCTAAAACCAGGTAAGTAGTCCCTTGACGCTTGCATAAAAATACAATTTGTATTTAGTCGATATACGTGGTTAATCGTTGATTTGATGCGCTGTTTTTTATATTTATGATGTTTTATTTGTTGGGAATTGTTCCAGCATGTGTATAAAGTATTTTAGAATGATTTAGAATGGTTTTGATGGATTGAATATTGAATTGTGGAATTTTTATTAAATTTCGCAAAGTTATGGATTTTTCACGTATCGGGCCACCTGAGTAGTCGCTCAAGCGCCCTATGTAATTATTCAAAACCCGAGAGCAATTTTACCTAGATTGAACTACCGCTAGAGCAGTCACTCGAGTGACCTACCCTGAATTAACCTATTCTGTAAAGCTGATCAAGCGCCCTTGGCCGCTCGAGCAACCAGTCTGTCAGATTTTGGAAAACTTGTCTTTTCAACCTAATTTTCACTAAGGAAGTGGTTCTATCCAATTTTAACCTATGTACCATCAAGATTGGGGTATTTGGGAAGTGTTTGCATTGGCGGATGTTTAAAATTTAATTTTATAAAGATTTTGGGTAGATGTTTCTAAAGAGGCACTTTTACTTGATTCCATTGTTCCAAAATATTTTACTTTTAACCAAAATTGGTTTTGTGAGTTCATAAACCTGTATTTGGGTGATATGAAGGTATTTTGTGCATCTATGGAGTCGATACACATTCGGGACATATTGGCCCGTTGAAACCTGGAGTTTTGGATATATGACTTAGTGCATTCTGTTTTGGTTTTGGGTTATTGGTGTGACAAGGCTGGTGCCTGATTTATTGTTTCCCGCATGGGCGGATTTGGTTATACAAATAAGGTTCTGTATTTGGTGGGTGTTATTGAGAAGTATGTCCATTTCCTTGGTTGGTTTTCTCACTATTGAGTGGACTTAGCAGTTATATAGATCCATAGAATAGCTAGTAAATGAAATGTGTTAGTAGCTACGTTACCCACTCCTGGATTGGTTGGGCCGTAGATGCTAACTCATGGTTGGGTTCTTCCGTTGGTGTTAAATAGCCAGACTGTAGGGCGGCTGGTCCATCGTAATTCGGTTAGGTAGCATATTGGCACATGTTTACTCTCTTTATCTGGTATACTATTTCATGAGTCCCATGAGGTGGACAAATTGTATTTCTTTGTTGTCTTGAATTCTTATTGTGATTATTCGGATTAAGCGTTGCATATTTGTTGTGGTCAACTATTTGCATGACTGCTTACTGAGATGTTGTTTCTCACATTATTGTTTTATCGATTTTGTTTTCAGATATTCCTAGAGAGTACATTGCCGGGGTAGAGACACCGGGGGATTACTATGATTACCAGGAACAATATTATTTCATTCCTGTGTAGGTCCAGGGGGACATAGAAAAACATTTAGATTTATTTTTCTTAGGGATTATTTTTAGTATTTGATTGAGGAGTTTGATGTTATTTAAAGGATGATTGGTATCTTTATTCCACACCCTTGGTGGATGATAATTATGTTATTTAGTTGAACCCTTTCCAGACTTTTTAGATGAAATATAAAAGGATTATTTTGGTAGTTTAATTCCGCGCTTTCTGAAAGATGATTTTATTTCCGCACTCTGATATAATAAATGAGCTTGTTTAAGTTTGGAATAGTGTTTTGGGCCATTTTACCTAACGAACCAGATTTGGGTTTATGTGTTTAAATAAACTTGGATCCGGGGCATTACACTTGGTATTTTCGATGGCATTGTCATCATGGGCCATTGTGAAGTTCTGACTCAGACACAGCCTGCCGGTCTGGACTCTTTAGATTTGTCTTTCTTTTTCAGTTCACTACTCAACCTTGTTTCTGCTCTTTCCGTCTATTATTCTGTTCAATCCAGAGTTGACCATCCTGACGTCTTTTTTTTCTTTTGCCACGACTGACCCTTTTTGCTCATAGTACCCTTTTTTCGGGTTTTCACTATGTCCAGTCTTTCTGGAAACTCTGAAATCCATCGTTACCAACTGATGAAGACTCGATTGTTTCCCAAGGTCATTCTTTTTTGGATCTGAGAGGTCTTGGAGATAGGACAAAATGCAGGCTTGGTTGTAGGTTATGAAGAAAAGGGTCATTGGCTCAAAAGTCTTAACTATCTGGGTTTACACAGTGCTCTACTTTTATTGCTTCTCAGGGCTTACATCCTGGCTTATTTTTATCTTTATTTTTTTTTGGGTAAACATTTCCCCAATTTTTGTTGCTTTATTTTTCTCTTTTCTTTTTCTTTTGAATTTTCTTTTTTTTTTGGGTTTTTCTTTTCTAGGAATGCCCGTTTTGATGTGTAGAAAACATGCACTAGGTTGAAAGAATTTATTAAGGCTCAAAAGTGTCTAACTAGGGTTAAAGAACTCAGGGTAATTGAAGGGATTTATAGGTTAAGGGAGAGTTAAAGATGACCTCTCTTCATTTCCCAATTAGAACGATCTTAGACGTAGTACAATTTGACTACATCTACGTTTATCAGCTCAAGAAAAATAGCTCCGTCCATCTCTTGTAGGATTAATGCGCCTCGGGACAGAACCTTGTGAACTACGAATGACCCTTCGTAATTTGGCTTGAATTTCCCTCTGTTGTCTTCTTGATGGGGAAGGATTCTCTTTAACACAAGATCTCCCACCTTGAAGTGTCGTGGCTTTACTTTCTTATTGTAGACTCATACCACTCTCTATTGATAAAATTGGCCATGACACAAAGCCTTGATTCTTTTCTTATCTAGAAGTTGCTGCTAGTCAAATTTGGATTGCTCCCACTCAATAGCACTTTTCTCAGCTTCCTTCAGAATTCTGAATGAGGGGATCTGTACTTCCATAGGGAGAACTGCTTCCATGCTATACACCAAAGAGAAAAGAGTTGCCCCGGTCGATGTCATGATCAACGTTCGATATGCGTGCAGCGCATAGGGTAACTTCTCATGCCAGTATCTGTAGGTGACTACCATCTTTTCAAGTACCCTTTTCAGATTTTTATTGGCAGCCTCTACTACTCCATTCATTTTAGGCTGGTATGCTGTGGAATTCAGATGTTTGATCTTCAGATCTTCACACATCCTTCCCATGTCCTTATTGTTCAAATTCTTTGCATTGTCTATGATGATTGCCTCGGGCACGCCCTATCAACAAACATTGTTATTTCTAATGAAATTTAGCACATGGGATTTCTTCACATCTACAAAGGACATGGCCTTCACCCACTTGGTGAAGTATTCTATCGCAACTAGGATGAACCGGTGTCCGTTTGAAGCTTTCGGATGAATCTGGCCGATCATGTCAATTCCGCAAATAGCAAATGGCCAAGGCGAAGCCATAGAGTGTAATGTATTTAGTGCTACATGAATGTTGTCTACATAGATCTGGCATAACTGGCATTTCTTGACATGGACGTAGCAATCTGTCCCATTGTCATCCAATAGAAGATCATTCTCAATATTTCCTTGCGAGCATGTGGCCATTCATGTGTGCACCGCACAAGCCTCCGTGGACTTCATCAATCAATCTTCGTGCCTCATCTTCCTTGACACACAACAACAACGAATCGTTGTATGACTTCTTGTATACTCTACCTCCATTGTGGAAGTACTGCCCTACCAACCTTTGGATTGTCTGCTTCTCCACAGCCATGGCACTTTCTGGCAGAGTTCTGTCTTTTAGGTATCTTTCAATGTCTGCATACCATGGCTCTTCTTTAGGTATGCTCTTTTCAATATTGAAACAGTAGACAAGATAATTTCGGACCTCTATCTCCAGAGGTTGCACAAAGGTATTGTCAGTGATGGTTGCCATGGATGCTAGTGTTGCTAAAGCATCCGTGAACTGATTCCTATCTCGTGGCATGTAGTTGAATGTCACGTTCTCGATTTGCTCTTCCAACTCCTTAATGAGTTCTTGATATGGTACCAACATCATGTCCTTGGTATTCTAGTCCCCCATCACTTGATAAATGATAAGACTAGAATCGCCGTACACCTTTAACTCTTGTATATGCATTTCGATTCCTTGCTCACAAGCCTAGCATACATGCTTCATATTCTGCCATGTTGTTAGTGCAATCGAACAAGAGTTTTGCAGCTATTGCATGTCGCTCTATCAGAGAACATTTACCATTTGGTTTCATCTGTCTCCCCTGTCGACTTAGCGCACATTATGTATTCATCCGGAAAGTGTGTCAGAAGTGGTTGGTAGTCTAGCAAGGGATGCTCCGCCAGGTGATCTGCTACTGCTTGTCCTTTATCGCCTTTAGAACTGAGCTTATGCTTTCTGCGAGATTCAGATTGCTTTTTTTTTAATTTTTGTTTTTATTTCTAGACACATGCAAATAGTAGAAGTTGTTCAAATATTCATTAAAAACTTTAGAACTTACTACAACAAAAGCATCAGAAGTAGTGGGAACTCCTTATGAAATGTCACCTTTGTGGGTTGCAAAGGGCATGGAGCTCCAGTTCTTCAGTGGTGAGTTACATTTCTTGTAAATTTTAGCTACCCCCTCTGGCTCAACTTCGCCTGTCATGACCATGTTGATGCTCCCATCTGATGATATGTAAATGGGCTCATTTGCTACCCCAGTCGGCTTGTTCTTGCTTCCTTCAAACTCGGATTCAAAACCCTAAGGTGCTCTCCTTGCTGATATATAGGGTATGGGGCGCCCCATTGGTATTTCTATGCTGATTGGGGGTGGGAATGTAACGCCCCAGATCCGAGTCACAAGGAGAAACCCGTAACTCGTCTCCAAAGGTTATTAAAATAGCAGGATCACACTACCAGAGTAAAGAAAACATGAAGTCAATATTATTACGAAACAGAGTGCGCTACAATAACCTAAAGTAAGAACTCACATGGCCCAATACACAACCCGCAATTATCGGCTCTCCATCCGTATCTGAAAAACAAACAGAAAACAAAAGAATGAGATACGAATATCTCAGCGAGCAGCACATGCATGCACAAATACAATTTACCAGTTGTAAGATATGAGTCGAATAATCACACGAGTAAGCAGGCAATAACTCAATGGAACCAACGGAAAAACCCAAGGCTACCACAATCCAATAATACATTATCAATCCAGATGAACAAAAATCCCACAATGGTCAATGTCATGTATTTATTTGATTGGTTAATTAACATGCCAGAGCGACCTCCACACCTCCATGTACACAGTTTCGGCCTACTCAGGGTATCGGACACTCTGAAATGACGGCCTACTCAGGGTATCGTCATCCAAAGCCAGCCTACTCAGGGTATTGGCACTGACAACCAGGCCTACTCAGGGTTTCTAGCTACTCTACACCGGTTGTGGCAACACTCCATGGCCATGCCATTACCCCAATAAAACAAAGGCATCACATTACTAAGATTAGACTCTAGATCCAAGACAAGCTAAACCAAAAACCGATAAATAACCAAACAAAACTCCGCATTCAGTACACACATCACAAGTTGCTCCAACCAGAACAGTAATTCCTCACAAGTGTTCCAACTAGAACAGTAATTCTTCACAAGTGTTCCAACCAGAACAGTAATTCCTCACAAGTGTTCCAACCAGAACAGTAATTCCTCACAAGTGTTCCAACCAGAACAGTAATTCTTCACAAGTGTTCCAACTAGAACAGTGATTCCTCACAAGTGTTCCAACCAGAACAGTAATTCCTCACAAGTGTTCCAACCAGAACAGCAACTCACACAAATAAATAATCTTTACAACACATTTCAAAACTTGCCATTAAGAAAACAGGGTTTAATAAAATCTCAACCAAGTACAGTATTTAACCAAAGAGAATTAAAATAGAATCTTCTAGTATTTGGTATCCAGACATCACCTACAATTTGCCCTAAATTTGTCTTGGAAGCTCCTAAGAATTTCCAGAATTTATCTTTGATATTCTCATAGGTAACATTGTCTCTAGAGTCCTAAACAAGTCATTTGTTAAGTGCTTGAAACCTCCTATCATCAAAATCCCACTTGGTTTACGCAAATAGGCAATTCGGCAAAGAAAAGGGACCATGCGCTCACCTCCTGAAGTAGGCGCGAGGTGGGCGGATAGTCAATGGGCTAATTTTTTTGGTATGCGCCTACTCGACTTCAAGTGAGCGCGAGGTGAGCGGGAAGTGGGCGTGAGGTGGGCGCGAGGTGGGCGGATCGATTTTAAGTGAGCGCGAGCTCGGCGGATAGTAACATTTGTCCTTGCGCTCACTACCCGAAGTGAGCGCCAAGTGGGCGGATACCCACTGTATTTTTCAAGTCTCTGTTAAATCCAGATCTCCAACTCTGGCCGAACTTTTTCGGTCTGTAACCATTCCTTTAGTCTCCTAATACCCCCAGAACACATTTAAACTAGTTTTGGAATTAATCCAACACACTTTTTATTTATCCTCATTCAGTTCTAAATAAAACCATCCCTCGGACTATCTCCGTCCAGAAAACAACTTAATCTCTCATTCCACAAACATATGCATTCGAAATAAAACTACGATTAATACGAAGCCCAGGTTTTAAAACAGTGCCACTCACCGGTATTGGAGATCTTCTTCTAGCTTCCAGCCATTTTTGATGGAGTCCTCTCGAGACCCAACTGCTCGGCCACCGCCATAATTTCAGAGCAGCAACTTTTCCCAATCTCCCAATCTCCGGAAAATTTTTATATTAGTTATCTATTTATAGGTGTCGCAAGGGTTTAACCTAATTCACCCTCGGTGTTTAATTAACCCTCGGGATTCCCTCTCTACCCCTCATCCAACTTGAGTTTACCCGGATTACTTATTTGCTAATTCCCTATTTACTACAATATTTTTAAGTTCGCAATTAATTACCTAATAATATTCCACCTTATTTTCTTTGCCAACTAATGACCACAATCTCCAGCAATAATTAAATTTTGATTAAACCTATCAATAAATCCAAGTGTCCATATTTAGGTATATATATATATATTTTTTATTTTATCTACTATCATTTCTATTATCATTATTATTATTATTATTATTATTATTATTATTATTATTATTATTATTATTATTATTATTATTATTATTATTATTATTATTATTATTATTATTATTATTATTATTATTATTATTATTATTATTATTATTATTATTATTATTATTATTATTATTATTATATATAGATACAATCTCCATTCTTTTTTTTTTTACTCAAAACTGGGGTTTTACAGGGAAAGCAACAGTGACCTACTGTGATGAACTTGGTCCTGGTTGTGGAGCGCCAATAGGGACTATGTATGGTGCCGCGGGTCCGGTAGTGGAGAAACTCTCTGCTGGCCAAGTCCCTCGAAACCACCAGGGTTCCTTCCGATTGATGGAGGCAAAGGAGGTGGTGATCTGGGATTCGGGTTAGTCGATCCAGAACTCCCTTGACTTTCTTCTCCGATCACACAGATGTACATCTCTGGACCGTCTTCAGCTTTGGATTCTTCAACAGGAGTAGATGGTGGCACTTCTTCAATGGTGATCACAGGGTTGATGGGTGGTTCCTCCAGGATTAGTAGTGCAATAGGTGGGGGGAATGCGATAGTGACGTCTTCTGCCAAATTCATGGCAAATAGTGCAGGTAGGCCATCCGATGACTAGTCAGGGGATAGGGGTTCCACTTTCACAGCTCTTCCAGTCAAATCCAAGTTAGGTGGCTCCTTCCAAAACATCTGAGCCATTCCTTGTAAGTTGTCCTCGTCTCGAGTAGGGAAAGACGAGAATTCATCACCCCAACCTTGGGCGACTATGTTTTCCAGGGACATGGCCGCTTCATGTTCCGTGTTGCTAAAGATATGGTACAGTTCCCCGTACATTCATATGGATCATATCGGGTTTCTCCCCTCAGCCTTGGCTCTCTTTCTCTCGGCACGTCTTCCAAGGAGGCTGGAATAATCTTCAGGCTGTGGGTTGAAACCGAGTCCGACCCAGTGATGTGTTTGTATGTTTGGATGGCTGCCTTGACTCCCTGTTTGTATCAGCCTAGGCCATCTCTGGCCCTCAGACTCTAGTCTGCGCATTTAGCGACACTGAACATCTCACTTCTTTTCCTTTTCTTGATCTGATGCCTTCTCTCAAATGAAGGAACGTAGCGCCCCAGATCCGGGTTTGCCCTATCACGGCACCAACCCATCCCCGAGACCTACTTATGAGCCCAATAGAATCTGATTGACACAATTAACCTGGGAAATTTTAATGTAATCATCAGAGTGCATAACTAAAGAAGCATGGAATAAAAATTTTCCATCCAACAAAATAATCAACTATAATATAATCACCAAAACATGATATTTGAGTATACAAAAAGGCAACTAAAATCTCACCACCACTATCTCTCACATGAACATTCATGTACAAAGTGAAAATCTAAGGATAACTCTCCCGTCTACAAATCCAAAGAGAATATTTACATCCCATTTATAGTTTCTAAAAACTAAATACTATAATACAAAGAGAACCCTACTGTGGGTAGTAGAAGTCCTCGTGCCCGTGCTCAAGCTCACCCTCAATATCTGCCCCAGTACGTGGCTCACCAAGTGGATCTGAAAACAAATCCTGTAAAACAAAACATGTGAGACTTAAAGTCCCAGTAAGCAGCAAACATGCATGAATGGAAGCAGTTGATGCAATTCATATAACATCATGAATTGAAGCAGTTTAGGCAATTCATATAACATCATGAATAAAAGCAGTTTATGCAATTAATGTCTCAAGTCAAATCATCTAATTAATATAACACATAAAATTAGCTCGATAGACCCAATCATTTACTACAAGTATATCTTGGTAGAACTTATAATGTAAAACAAACCTTTCGCATCAGTTACTAGAACCAATGCCTCATTCCACAAACCAAGAGAGTGTACTCCATGCACAAACCCAGTGGAATTCCCCATCTACTGCTATTCAACCAAGGCCAAGTGGAATTCCCCATCCACAGCCATTCAACCAAGGCCACATGAGATTACACATTCACTGCCAAGTGGGACTATTCATCCACTACCAAGTGCCAAGGGGGACTACTCATCCATTACTAAGTGCCAAGTAGGACTACTCATCCACTGCCATTCCCTAGGCAAGGTGCCTGGTCAACTCACATAAAAGAGTTCATCATATCTTTACCAAAATCACATCAATATTCACAAAGCGTAAGAAATAACCAATAAGCGTTTCACATCTAAAGCCAAATCAAAGTAAAATACATACACCATAAAGTCCACAAAACATAAACCAGGGCCGAGTGGAATTCGCCATCCACTGGCATTCAAACAAGGTCAAGTGAGATCACACATTCACTGCCAATTAAACCAAGGCTAAGTACCTTGTCAAATTCATAAGAAATCTCAACCTTGTCTTCAATAAACCCACATCAAGCAAACCAATAGCTATAAATTAAACAAATTACATATTCGAGGAGTGAGATAGTCTTAGGATCCCCAATAAGGTCACCATACCAAAAATCAACAGATTCTGAGACAAAAAGTTTTGGACCTAAAAAATATTCTAAGTCTGGTTAAAAACATTGACTTTTGGGTATATGATTTTTCTAGACAAATCTACGAGAAGTTTCGGGCTCAAATTCTGGTTGTAGTCTAATGAAGGGGGAAAAACTTCTCTGGAATTTTATGGGCTTCTGAATCATTCATTTGGGTATCAAACTCAAAAAGTGGTTTTTGATGAAAATCGGGAAAACTAGAAATTTAGGCATAAATTGGAAAGTTGACTTTTTATTGGTTGGGAATTGGGTCTTGGGGGTATTTTTATTAGTTCTAAATGGGAGTTAAAACCTTATTTATATGTAAATACTTAAGTAAATGGAGCAATAAATACACAAGACATTTACTTAACTCTCAAAAACATAGGCCTAACGTTCGAGCGTTCACCCTAGTCCCCCATGGACATTCGGGTGTTAAGGTTAAAACAGGGTGGACGTTCGGGTGTTCAATTAATTCCTAATGGACGTTTGGGCGTTAAGGTTTGCGATTAGGTCCGCGATTAACCACCGAGCTAATCCTGATTCGCAATTAGCCTCAGCGATTAATCCTAATTCGCGATTAGCTTTACAGTGATTGTTTTTGGGTGTCTTGGCTCAGGATTAATCGCCCAATTCCAGGGTTAATCGCCAGCTCGGGTTCTTACAAATTTTTGGCTATTTTCCAACACCAAACCCATACAAACCATATCCAAGCTTTCCAATACCAAATGGGATGATCATACATCCTCCCAACATGTCCAAATACACCTTCCATTACAAAAATCCACCCAAAATACGTACAAACATAAATCCAACCACATGAGACCCCAATCAACCCACCAAACTCAAACCAAAAACTGAAAGGTGACCAATATAGGTTGGAAATCCATGGAAAATCAATAGGAAGTTAAACAAGAATAGTTATACAATCAAACCCTACAAATTTTTGAAGCAAAACCCCACATGCAAGTGATTTTCCAGTTTATCAAAACCCTAGGTGAGAGAAGTACGAAAATCCATGGCAAATCAATAGAAAACTAAACAAGATAGGAATGCAACCAAAACCCTACAGATTTTAGAGGCAAAACCCAATATGCAAATAATTTCTGCAAATAAATCAAACCCTAGAGAGAGAATACGAATTTTGTAATATATTTTGTTTTGAAGGGTTTGCTACTTACCTGTTTAATGGAGAAGCACAACTTCTCTTCAAGCTTTCCTCTTCTTCTCCTCCTCTTTCTTCTTCTCCAAGCCTTCAAGCAAGCTCCCACTCTTCTCCTCTTGTTCTATACGTCCAAAACAAGGAAGGGTTCTCAAAACACTAGATATTTTAGTTAGGGCATCCCTTTTATGCCCAACTTTTTGTCTTTCAAATCTGCCCCTAAACAAAGCTTTTATTCTCACTAAAACCTTGGGTGTACCTAAGGGTTATTAAGGGGGTACTTTAGGGTTATGAAGAAGGGTACCTTAGTGTGCGCACCTAAACCTGACCTAGATCGCACACGGGGCGCACGTGGTGTTCGTGCGTGCCTCGGGACTTTTGGAGTCGCCACTGCCTGAGAGGTGCAGGCAGACACGGTGTTTGCCCTACCCGGGTCTAAGTCTGGTCTGCGGCTTTTCAGAGTTCTAGCTAAGTCCTCGGTTACGTCCGGGGAAGCCCTAAGACACCCCGGCCCGCCCTGTCAGTTTGACGAGTCCCTCGGGTCTCCCTGGTTTTTGAGTCAAGTTCACCCTGCCTAAGCCAGCATGCTGCCTTATTTTGGTCTAGTGGGACCCTCTGAAGGTGTGGGTCCCTTTTATTTTGATTTTATATTTATTTATCTAAGTGAAATGGGTCAGACCCGGGTCCCGTTGGAAGACCCATGGGCTGCCATGGTTGGGCCTAGGGCCCAGTAGGGTTATTGGGTAACCCATTTGGTTATTTATTTATTTACATTTTTATTTGGGCTTGATGGGCTTGGATTTGGCCCATTAGCCATAGTCAAGTGGCCTTGGGCCCGTTTATTAAAAATGGGCCCGGTTTGGGCCGGTCAAAAGTGGGCCCAAGGTGCCTTGGTGGGCCTATTTAGGTCCACGGTCCACAAATGGGCTTAAAATGGCCCAAAATATCTTAAGGGTCGGATCCAACCGGTTCGGGTTGGATTTGGGTCCACCCGGGCTGAAGAAATTGATTTTTTAAATTATCTTTATCAAATGACCGTATTTAATTCACGGTCTGGCCAGAACCGTAAATTTAATACGGTTCAGTTCAGACCGTAGATTAACTACAGGCGCGCCTGGACAGCTCTGAGTATACGGTTTTTGCTCAATTTCGCCGTTTTGCTCCGACTTCGATTGGGATCACTCCGGTAGGTTTCCTGGGGTGTCCGACTTCCTCGGTTGAAGTTTCCGGCACTTCTGTTATAGTGCAAATGTCCTCATTTGCCTTCAAGCTCTCTTTCTTTCTTCCTTTTGAAGTTTTATAACGAGATGAAATCTCACTTTTCCTTCACTTGGTTGAGTCATTTGCAGGATGTGAAAGGAAGAAGAAATGGGTTGGGGTTACACTAGATAATCCAAAGAGGACAGCCCCCTCTTGTATTTACAAATAAAATCATTCAAATTAAAATATGTTAGTTCCCATATTTTCTTTGGATCCACTCTTTATCTTCTCCATAAAGAAACACTTATTTACATGGGAGGATCCCCGGCACAAGTGGACAAACAGATTAGTGAAGATATAAGAGAATAAGAGAAATTCAAAGTTGTACAAATAAGGAAATTCATATATGTATATTAAAAAAAAAGAGATCAGAAATGTTACCACACTATTAATTCTTTGATTTGAGGATGTTAGGCTTCTCCGAGAACTTCGGCAGCGCTTCCGCGTCTCCTTTTGTTTTCCAAATTGGCTTTGAAAGGGTTTTGCTAGGTTTCTTGTATTCAGAGGGAGGAAAGGCAGAGTTTGGGCAAGATTTGGGCTTACCAGGGGTATTTTGGGTATTTGGCGTGTGGGTATTGGAGTGGCAGAACTTGGGCAGGGGTTGGACGTGTAAAACGTCAAGGAAGAGAGGGTGGGGGGCCTTGGGACTTGGCCTCTTCAAATGAGGGGGTGGCCCCCTATTTATAGGCAAAAAGAATCGTGCCCGTATTTGAAGTACGGGCATGCCTTGCCCTTACTTCAAGTACGGGCGTGTCTTGCCCGTAATTCAAATACGGGCGAAAAACGCACATTTCCAAATCTCGCAAAATAGGCCGTACGGGACGCTTGTCCCGCCATACAGCGACGCGTGTCTTCTTCCAGAAGCTTGCCCGTATTTGAAATACGGGCATGCCCTGCCCGTAATCGAAATACGGTCCAGCACGTTTTTAAAATGTCTGGATTTCAAACATTTATTCAATTTGGTTTTTTGCAAGATTTTTATTTGATTTTTCCGATTATTTTATTAAAAAGCGAGATTCTCCTTATTAAAATATTATTAAACACATTTATCTTATTTATTTTTTTGGTTTATTTCATTTTTTGCTGCCTTTTTGCCACATGGGCAGTTTTTTCTGAAACTTCAACTGCTCATAACTTCTTCGTTCGGTGTCCGATTTCAGCAAAATTAGTGTTGCTGGAACCGGCTTGGAACCACCTATCCAATGGGCAAGTTTGGCAGCTGAATTAGGGTCAAGCAAAAAGTCCACTTTTTGCTCCCCAAAAGTTTGACCAGCTCATATCTTTTTCATCTGGACTCCGATTCCAGCAAATTCAGTTGCGTTGGAACCGTGTTGAAATGCTCTTTTCAATGAGATGAAGTTTGATGGCCAAATTTACTTGAATCAAAAAGTCAATTTTTTTACCCCTTCAGGGTTTGACTTTTCATTTTTCTTTATTTCGGGGGTGCAAAAATCAGGTGTCTACACTTAGTGTTAAGTGGGGGTACCTTGTGTTATTTGAGGGGTACATTGGTGTTTCAAGGGGTTTACCTTGGTTATTCCAAGGGGTATACTTTAGGTATATTTGGGGGGTGTACCGTAATAATATAAGAAGGGTACCTTAGCTATAGAAGGGGTGTATCTTAGTTATATGAGGGGGGTACCTTTAGGTAATACAAGGAATGTATGCTAGGTAATATAAGGGATGTACCTTAGTTATACAAGGGAGTACCTTAGTTATATAAGAGAGGTATTTTAGTTATACAAAGGGGGTACCTTAGTTATATAAGAGGGGTACCTTAGCTACATAAGGGGGTGTACCTTAGGTAAAACAAGGGGATACCTTAGGTATTCAAGTGGGGTACCTTAGGGAATACAAAGGGGTGCCTTAGGTATACAAAGGGGGTATCTTAGGTAGTACTTGGGTGGTACCTTGGGTAATGCATGGGTGTACTCTAAGTATACTTGGGCGGTACTTTGGGTAATACTTAGGTGTACCCTAGGTATACTTGGGTGGTACTTTGGGTAATACTTGGGTGTACTCTGGGGATACTTGGGTGGTATTTTGGCTAATACTTGGGGTGTACTCTAGGTATACTTAGGTGGTACCTTGGGTGATACTTGGATATACTCTAAGTATACTTAGGTGGTACCTTAGGTAATACTTTGGTGTAATCTAGGTATACTTGGGTGGTACCTTGGGTAATACTTGGGTGTACTCTAGGTATACTTGGGTGGTACCTTTAGGTATCCTTAGGAAATAATTTAGGTACACTTGAGAAGTACCTTGGGTATTTGTATGGGATACTTTAGGTACACTTAACTCTATTTTTTCAGAATTTGATTTCCAACTCACTAGATCTAATTGGAAGATACCTTAGCTAATTGTAATTAAGACATAGCACTAACTAAGCTTACCTTAATAACTTCAATAAAGTTCAATTTGATTTCCCTAAATCCTTAAGTATAATCCACATTTACCCCATCTTCATAACACAAATACTTAATTGGTCAAATAATCCCACTTTAGATAATTAAGCTTAATAATTAAGATATAATTCCGGTCGGGGTTTTACAGAGGAATGTGGTTTATTTGCACCATCTCCACAGCCTGGAAATTTAGAGAAGTGGGCAACTCGTAATCAACATAGGGTATCCCAACGCTTTCAAATTCTCGGTGATCTTCAGTGTGGACTGTTATTAGTTCATTTTCAGAGATGAACCTGACCATTCTGTGCAAGGAGGAGGGTACTGCCCAGGGTTGCCCGATCAGCAAATTGAATGAAGCATTGATGTCCATGACTTCAAAGGCTAGAGTAAAGGACCTTTCAACAATGACAATTGTCAGGGTAACCTCTCCCGAGGATTCTCTTCTGATATTGTCGAATCCCATGACATTATGAGCACTAGGCTTGATCAAAGAGGGATCCAACTGCAAGCTATGGAAAGTCCTCATCAGGCAAATGTTTAATGCAGACCCGTTGTCGATCATAGCCATTTTCACTACCAGATCAAAACACTTCACAGTGATGTACAAAGGTTCGATGTGATTGCACCCTTCAGGCGGCAAGTCGGCTGTTGAGAAAGAAATGGCCTTAGGTGCCATGATCAATGACACAACGGCTTCCAGCTGTTCAGGATCGATGCCCTCTGGCATATGGGTGTCTTCTTGAACTCTCACTAGCGCTTCTCTATGCTTGTCTGAGTCCATGAGAAGATGCATTATAGAGATCTGAGCCAGGACCTTACTGAGCTGCTGAAGGAGATCGTATTCCAGTAAGTAGACACTGTTATGGAGGTTCATGATCTCCTCCTCCGTGGCTTTCCCCTTTTTCTTGTGGGTCTATGGTAACTCAGTTACCACATCCTTCCCTTTTTCTCTTCTCTTTCTTTTATCTTCAGTCTCTCCCTCGGGTGTAGGTGGAGGGTCTGTGTTAACATATCGACCCGATAGGGTGATCCGGTCGATTTCTGCTTTTGTGGTGATGGAGATGGTAGATGGGATGGATAGGGTAAGGTGGAGTTATGGTGTTGTATGATGGAGGCTTGAGGTTGAGCCGTGATAGGTTCAGAATGGGGGGTTCAAATGAGATTGTGATCGGATCATGTGAGGGAAGATCCATTACGTCAAAGATGTTAAGGGTGGATGAGTTAGGAACTGGAACGGGCGAAGGGTAGAAGAACTTGGGTCCTTCGAATGGGTAGAAGTGCACCAAAGGGAGATCTAGGGGAGCGTCTTCGTCATCTCCTTCTCCGATGACGTTTACTGCTTGTAGCTCAAATTCCTCCTGGAGGTATACCCTTACTACTTGCCCTGGCCCCCCAATCAATACGGATGGATCGAACTGCCCATTATTGCTATCATTGCTGCTGATTACTTGATTCATAGGCTTACTGGTGGAAGCCTTGGAATGATTCGAGAGGGGGTTTGTAGAAATGCCCATGGTAGGGGTTGGTGTTGATGGTGCTGGGGGATTAACCGAGATGCGTTTACTATCAGTTAGGTCTTGTATGTTGTGCCTCAAATCCCAGAAGAGGTTGGTGTTGTGCCCTAGAGCACTAGAATGGTACTCACAGTGTTCCGCTGGATTATAGCTTTTTGCATTGATCAACCAGGGATTTGGGGGCTTGACATGTAGATGCCCCTTTTTTAACAACGTAGACAGCAATTCTGTCGACACATAAGGCAATGGTGTGAAAACCCTTCTGAACCTAGCCTCCAACTCTTCTCTGGTTCTCCTCACCCCTTGGTAAGATGTTGCTGCCTACCCAAGTTCTGAGGTACCACTGCTTTGGGCCTCTGGGCAAAATGATATGGTCGTGCTGGCTGCACATAGTTAACCACCTATGGTTCCTGTCTTCTGGGCTCTTGCCCCTGATTTCTGTTTCCCTGACCTATAGCGCCCCGGATCCGAGCTGTTCATTAAAGATATAACTCGTCTTACGGTAACACTATGCATGAGCCCATAGCAAGCCAATGCCATAATATAATTCAACAATTATACTAATATCACAGTGCGGAGACAAAAGAGAAATTAAACAAACTAAACTGAAACTTTATAACTTCATAAATAAAAGTGGTAATGATCCTCAAAAATAAACTTCTTAATTCAATACATCAAATCTGAAAATTTAAAAGGCAACTACCTATTCTAGACATTTCTCAAACCTACCATAAAAGAAATAACTCCTAAACAAATCTCCTATTAGAATATAAAAGAAAACTAATAATCCATTAGGTGCTCATCAAGGTCCTCTGCTGTACCCTCTCTATTTCTACCCTGACTTGAACGTCCGCTCCAAGAGTATCTGAAAACAAATATTAAAAACAAGGCTGAGATATAAAATCTCAGCAAGTAGCAACATGCATGCAATAAAATAGTCCATATAATTTTTATAAAACATATTCATGAAGCGTATCGATAAATCTAAATGCCAAATATCCAAGAATAATATGTCATGAATCCAAAACCACATAATTCCAAAGTAAAACCAATAATCAGTATTTGCGTAATACAATCAGCATACCACACAATTTGTGACATCACAGGACTTGTGAAATATAACCATTTTGAGAGGTTAGATCCAGTCCCAATCGTCCCCTCACATTCTTACGTGTAATGAACCGGCCTACTCTGGGTTTCGATCACCATGAAGCCAGCCTACTTTGGGTTTCTGACTTCACTTTACACAACGGATCACTTAAACCTAATACAGGTATTAAGTTGGCAAGTACAATCCGATCAAAGAACAACGCTACAACATATTCAACAAAAGCCCTCACCATCTGGGTGGAAACAAATCGCTGCAGCTCATTCCCTCTTGGAATAGCCTCTTCCTCTTGGAGAAAACGCATAAATGGAACTAAACTTAATCCAAATAAAGATAGACAAACCTCACTATCTAGCTAAACTATGGATCCATAATGAGCTAAGCCCACTAGACACAAGTCAACCAAAAACAGCTATATAATTGGAAAACATAGATCAGTAATTTCCATAAATCATTCTTTCATGAATATAAACTAACAAACACTGCCCTCTTGGCAGAAATACTCCCTTATGGAGATAGCAAATATTCTTAATTTCATTTAAAAGTCAACCATATTTCATAAGTCCACAAGTCAACTCCAAGATACATTGAGGAAAAACAAAGTCTCAAACCCAAGCTATAAGAGTGAGAATAACCACTCCGAGGTACACAGAAGAAAATAATAACAATTCTGTCATAACAACTCTAGAAACATCTTTAGATAGTTTAAATACAAGTGTAGGAACCAATAAAATCAAAACAAGTTGAAAATAAAACGATTTGGAATGATAAACTCAAATAAAAGTCATTTTAGTAGAACATACCCAAATGCTTTATTAAAATCCAAATATATCATCGGCCAGTGCAAACACTCTCAAAATACCCTAATCTTATTGGTACATGAGTTGGAATTCAATAAAAACAAATTTATAATCAAAAACTAGGTCAAAAGGCAAAATTCCAAAAATCTATTGGAGAGCGCTCGAGCGCTGTCGGGCGCGATTGCAGGCACTCGAGGAAAACTGATTTCCAAAATTTGGCTGCTCGGGATGACGCTCAAGCGGTATTCTGGGCATCCAGCTTCAATAAAAAGTCTGAGTTTCGGGTTCTGAATTTTCTAAAAAAGACACAGGTGGGGCGCCTTCAATGGAGCTCAAGCGTGATTGTGGGCGTCTGTTGATTTTCTAAAAATTCTGGGTTTCACGAAATTTTGAAAATTTTCTATTTCTTTTTCTAAAACTTATTTCCATCATTCAAGATCACTTCTAATACATCTAAAATCATTCTCTAAACATTTTGAACCATTCTAAAACAATTAATAACAAATCTAATCATCAAAATCATGCTTTTCATCCAAAGATCAAAGTAAACAAAATTCTATCAAGAAGAAGAACATATAATTTTTCCATGCTTTAAACCTCAACCAGAACCTTCCAAACCATCATAAACATGTTTCTAAATCATCACAAATCCAAATAACACAATATTTTTCATTTAAACAATAAATCATGCAATTTTTACAAGGTAAAGGGTTAGTACTTGCCTTAAGATTGCAAAATCCTTTTCTTTTTCAATGAACCTCAAAGTATAGCCAATTTTCTGAAATTTTCCTACAACTCTAGGGATCTCCAAACATGATCTCCACCGTTCAAATTGAAGAACCACCAGCCTAGAATAAAACCCCCAAATTTGAGGCTGATCCAGCGGTTGGATCTCTCTAAATCGTCGTTCAATGGTTGCTAGTCTGAATTTTCTGCAACTCTCTTTTTCTCTAAAGTCTCTTATTTTCTTCTCTATTTCTCTTTCTTGATTTCTCCAGCATTATGCATAGATTTTCTCTCTCTTTTTGTAAAATCCTAGATTTTAATAATAAAATAATAGTGGCAAACAAATAAATTAATAAATGTTGTTATCAATGCAAGGGTTGAGGAATTGGTTCAACCCGGAGAAGTTCATGATTCAAAGGACTTGGAAAGCTGAATTAAGGTGAGATATAAATTTAGGATTGAGTTATATTTTAATATAAATATTATGTTGTTGTTAAGATATATCTAAGTAATTATTGATAAATAATAATAATAATAAGAAGGAAATTCTAAGGTGGTCGAACCTCAGAAAAGTGGGGGTTGATCCAGACCATTTGGGGTTGATGAGTTGGTTAGAAAAGGTTAAGGGTAAGACAGTAATAAGAAATTATAATAGGGTTAAAATACTAGTGTGGGGACATTTGAGTAAAACAACAAGAAAAATAATAAACTAAACCTAATGAGCATGCGACTATTCACGTAGAGTGAACAGCCGCCAGCCCCTCTATTCTCTTCTTGTTATTCTTCAATACATGAAGTTCCATTGCTGATTTTCGTGCACTCCTAGGGCAGATCAATAGAAGGAGAAGAAGAGAAGATCACGCATGGATTAAGGTAAGAAGATAGGATGGAAATCTCTGTCTTTGGGTGTTCAAATCGTGTAGAAATTCTAAAAAGCGTCTTGTTTGATTCAAACGAAAAAGAAGGTTACTGAATTCGTTTGGATCATCTTAGGAGTGAATTGTAGTGCTATTAGAGTCAGATCAAATCCAAGAAGAGGTAAGTAGTCCTTTCAAAACTTGCACAAACAGATTTTTGTGTTTATTTGATGTTCATGTTTAGTCGCATGTTTGATGATTCGTTTGTGAACTATATTGTGTTTTAATTACTCAAAATTATTCTAACATGTTTATAAAGTATTCTTGAATGGTTTAGTATGGATTTGATGCTGTAGAATTCAAGTTTTCGATTTTTGAATGAATTATGCAACTTTTCGGAAAAATCAGAAAATTCAGTTTTCGACAGGCTACTCAAACCGCCGCTTGAGCGCCCGTATGGGTCTCGAGAAGCAGTTCATGGGTGCTCGATACCGCTCGAGCGATATCGAGGGCTCCCCACCTGTGCTTTTTATTTTCAGAAAAACCCGAAAGTGATCAAAACCCAGAAGGCGAACGCCCGAAGCGTCGCTCGAGCAATCTATCGAGCGACCAACCCTGAATCAGTGCCCCACCTATGCTTTTATTTTCAGAAAAACCCGAAAGTGATCAAAACCCAGAAGGTGAACGCCTGAAGCGTCGCTCGAGCGATCTATCGAGCGACCAACCTTGAATCAACCCAGTTTTTATGTCGCCTGTTCGAGCGCCCAAAGCCACTCGAGTGACCATCTGTCAAATTTTTGGATTTCTCCAACCAGCCTAGTTTTTCACCATGAAATTGTTTTTATTCAATTTAAACCTATGTACCACTAAGTTTAGAGTATTTAGAGATTTTTTGCATTGGCGGATGTTAAAAATTAATTTTTATAAAGATTTTGGGTAGATTTTCCCAAAGAGGCTTTTTAAGTTAGAACCATTGTTTCAAACAATTCTCTTTTAAACCAAACTTGATTTTAAGAGTTCCTACACCTGTATTTGGGTTATTTGAGTGTATTTTGTGCATCGATGGATTCGATACACATCCGGAACATAGTTGCCCGTTGAAACCTGGAGTTTGGACATATGACTTGGTGTCACTTGTGTGGGATTTTTGGGTCACACTTGTGACAAGGCAGATGCTTGGTTGTTTATTCCGTTGATGCAGATTTGTTATTATTGAGACGGTTGTGTTTCCGCGTGTGCGGATGTTATTGGGAAATATATACAATCCCTGGTTTGGTTTTTTCACCGTTGAGTGGGCTTAGCAATTGCATGGATCCATAGAATAGCTAGCAAGTGAAAAGTCTTCTAGAGTGGTTTGAATTCTGTGTCATAGGCATTCCATCATCTCGAGGATGGTACCGCTCCTAGATAGGTTAGTTGCTACATTACCCACTCCTGGATAGGTTGGACCGTACATGCTAACTCATTCCGATTGTCGGTTGGGTTCTTCCGTTGGGTGTCGAATAGCTAGTCTGAATAGTTGCGTCTGGTCCACCTGTAATTCGG
The DNA here is from genome assembly GCA_947561395.2 of Buxus sempervirens. NCBI lineage: Eukaryota > Viridiplantae > Streptophyta > Magnoliopsida > Buxales > Buxaceae > Buxus > Buxus sempervirens. The sequence continues at coordinate 8,460,962 of OX387195.1, forward strand.
TTAGGTAGCATATTGGCACATGACTACTTTCTTTCTCTGGTTTTCTTTTTCATGAGTCCCATGAGGTTGAATTGTTTTGTTTGTTAAAGTTTCATTTAATTATTATTCTATATTTTTGTTCGGTGATTAACTTGATTATTCATTGCATATTTTATTGTTATAAAGTATTTGCACAACTACTTACTTAGATGTTGTTTCTCACATTTTCGTTTTATCGGTTTTGTTTTCAAATATTCCTGGAGAGGACGCCGCAGGGTTAGACATTTCTGCAGATTATCTTGACTATCAGGAATAATACTATTTTATTCTTGTGTAGGTCTAGGGAGCATACATAAGTTTTGATTTAGTGTTTGGAGGGATTATTGAACTATTTTAAATTAGATGACTTTGGTGGATGATGATTTATTTTATTTTAGCTGACCCGAATCCAGACTTTGATTGATGGTTTAATATTGGATGATTATTGTTTTATTATTCCGGGCTTTTTGGAAGAATTTATCTTTTATTCCGCACTCTGACTATAATTATTGAAATTGTTTAAGTCTGGAATTAGTTGTTTTGGGCTATTATCCTAACGAACTAGGTTTGGTTTATGTTCTTAAATAAACCTGAATCTGGGGCATTATACCTTTTCTCCTCATGATTGAATTAATGGAAACTCCAAATCTTCCCTAATGCCTTCCTTTTATAGGCTCACCCAAATACAAGTCCTAATTGGATTAGGAAACATTCTAACTAGGATTCCAAATTCTATTTTGAAAAACTTTCCTATCTTATCTCTCATTCTAATTATTTTCTTTTAAATTTCACTCATGAAAAACTTCTAATTTAATAAATTTTCGTGCTAATTATTTACCCTATTTTAAAATATTACTAAAATACCCCAAAACTCCTTTTATCCTCAAATTTAAAACCCCTAATTAAGTATTATTACAATTAGGTCATTTTCTCATCTTTTAAATTGTCAACATACTCCTAATATCTGGTTGTAAGCACTTCATTTTTGCATCCCTCTAAAAAGCTAGAAAGCAAAACCCTAAAAGACAGGTCAAAGCCCTAAGGAGCAAAAGATGACTTTCGGCCTAAGCCCAAACCATACCTTATCCCAATGGATAGAGGGCCCCGACACAGTTCCAACGCAATTAAGTTTGCATGGATCGGAGCGGGGATGGAGAAGATATGAGCAAAACAATCCCAAGGGCAAATCAATCAAAGCTTAAAATGTCTTAATTAAACAAATTAAGATGAATAAAAAATGCATAAATTGAAAGAGTGTGATTCGTCCGAGTGAGCGGATGAGTCACCTCAGCCGTCAACTCAAACCAAAAAGGGGAGAACAGGGTTAGCGACCGCATATAGTATGCGGTCGATTTTTTTCGGCCGCTGTTTGCGCGGCCAATCACAACTTGCGGTGGACGAAAAGTGCCCGCACTGTATGTGCGGACACTTTTCGTGCCCTGACCATCAGACTGCGCCTACGCGAGTTGTCCCCTAATTAATGCTGAAATGACGTGGCGCATCCGCACAGTGTATGTGAACATGGTAAAACCGCACAATATGTGCGAATTTCAATCTGTGTTCTATAAATAGCAAAACCTAAACATAGAAGGGGGTTGGTCATTTTCTAACTGTTCTTCCTTCATCCCCTCTGCATCATACACCTCCGAACCATCTTCTTCTTCTCTTCTAAGTCTCAAAACACTTCCTGATCATCTCCACACCTAGTCTAGCCTTCCTCCTCCTTGATATTTTCCAAGAGAACACCAAGGATCATCTTGAGAGAAGGAGGGAAGTTGTTCTACTTGCTGTCAAAGCCTCCAAGGAAGCCTCAATCACCTTCAAAGGACTTCTTCTCCATCAAGGTAAATGTTTCTTGGTGTTTTATCCAACATATGTAAACATGAAAGCATTGTGAGCATACTTTCTTTATTACTTTGAGCATGTTTTGTCACTTTTTCTTCCCCTTCTTCTACTTCATTCCCTCATGTTATTAAGGCTCCCATGGTAAGGGGAGGTCACTATTTCGAGTGGGAGGAGAGTGGCACCATTTCAATGGTCAAAAGACATACCAATGGGCTGTTCATGCATTTATTTTAGGGGAGCATGTTCCCCTATTCTTTATACATCCATTGTACCCCTATCCCCTCATTCCCTTCTCTTGATCGTGTTTATTTTGTCTCCCCATATATCTGTTTGTTCCATGTGATAGGTTAGTTCTTCTTTTATGGTTTTAAAAGCATGAAAAATGACATCACATACACAGCCACTCCCCCTCTCATTCACTGTTTCAGCATATCTTATAGGCATGGAATGAGAGCTACCACTTGCACACACGAGCAGAACTTAGGAAACCTGTTTAGCATCCATTTTGTTGCCTCTTTTTACTACTACAAGCATCAGTAGATACCCCCTATTTATCACACTTAGCTCACTGTTTATGTCACTTTCACACACACCAAGATCATTGTAGAAAGCATGATACATTCCCATAGGATTCCCCTTGTTATCCACTGTTTTCACACACTTTAAGCTTGTGTCCACAGCATGTCTTGTATTGTTTTATTTGTTTTATGTTTCTATTTATATGTTGATCAAATGAATGCTGTGGTTTGGCCGTACTAGATCATGATCAAGGCCTTTCGAGCCATGCTCCATCCCCCCGTGGAGAAGAAAAGGGGACTTTCAGTAACACCAATAGTAAGGACTTCTAGAGTCCCTACTACAAGCTTCTCCCCTCATTTCCCCTTTGAAAACCCAATGAGAAAGCACGTATTTTGGCCGAAAATGAAGCTCCCAGCCACTGTGGGTCTGTTCGACGACCCACAGGCATTTGCAAAGCCCCTAGGGGAGGAGGCACCCATAACCCCCTAGCAATTTTGGTGTTTCTTGGTTTTCAGGCCAAATCCACAGACACAGTGCGGATTAGGCTTGCTCGCACTATATGTGTGGACAGGGCCTGTCCGCACAGGGTTTGCGGATGGACCCAGCCCCCCAAATATCCATTCCTTGGGCCTAAGCCCACCTAACCCATTTCAAATAAGTTCAATTGAACCTTTTGGGGCCTTTGGGCAAACCAGGTCCCCCTTTTGTGAGACTTGGGCCCAATAAGGCTTTGTGGGCCTTCCAACGGGGCCCACATCCCGACCAGACCAAACCAGGGCCCATTTCAATGATGGGCTCCAAGGGCAACATGGATAATCCCCTGGGCTATCTCCAAGCCCAATGGGCCTTAAAAATCTGAACCCACCAACTTTGTATATTTAATTAACCTCCAAAACCAAATAAACCAATTCCAGTAAAAGGGGTTATCCGATATAACCCCAAATGGGACTTGGGCTCGACTTGAGCCCAACTTGGCATCCTGTGGGCCTTCCAACGAGGCCTACACCAGACCCACATCATTCCAACTAAAAAGATAAAATCAAATAAAAGAGAGGGGACCCACACCTCTCAAGTGGTCCCCACTAGCCTTAAAAAAGAAATGCAGATCCGAATAGGCAAATTGGGTGAGTATGCCAATAGATGAAGTTGACTCGCTAAAGAGGATAACCAGTGGGACCCGTCTTTTGATGGGCGGACCGGGGTGTCTACGGACTTTCTCAGACCGTAACCGAGACCTAACCGGGATCTCAAAAATCCGCAGACCAATAGACAGACATAGGTGCCCAGGTGTCTGCCTGCACCCCATCAGGCAGTGGCGACTCCTAATCCCCCCTTCCCCTCACATCGTGTGCACCCTCGCGGGTCGACGTGCACACTCTGGCCTCAGTCCCTTCTTAAAATGTTGAGTCTTCCTCCTCTCATCTTGCACTATGTGGAGTGCAAACGTTGACAACTCAACAAAATGTGTCTCGTATTGAGCCATTGTCTACTCTCCCTGTGATATATCCATGAACTCCCGCTCCTTCTGTAAGCGGACCTCATCAGAGAAGTACTGCTCATAAAATCTCTCGGTAAATCTAATCCATGTCATGTGTACTGCTTGAGGATCTTGTCTCTTCACAGCTCTCCACCAATGAGCTGCCTCCCCCTCAAACAGAAATGAAGCCAATCTCACTCTCCTATCATCTGGGCAATCCATAGCCTTGAATATCCACATAATCCAATGCTCTACCTCCATAGGATCTAGCAATCCTCTAAAGATCGGAGGATCCATCTTACAAAATTGCTCCAAGTCTTGTGCTACCTGTATCTCACCATGATGTACTAGAGCATCTCCATCTCTTCGTTCAATACCACTTCCATTCTCAATCTCTCCTCCCGTTCCTTGGTGAGAAGTTTAGCCAAGGTGCCCACAACAGCCCATATATCACCACCAGGTGGTGAAGCATCCTGTTGTTGTTCCTCTACATGCTCCTCAGCCTCAACAGGCCTTATTACAGGAATCCTTACCTGTGGAGCACCTCATCCTCAACTTTGTCCTCTACCTGCCATCTGCAAAATACCACAAACAATCAATTAGGAACTCTCCCTATTGATATTGCTAAGGGTTCTATCTAGCGTATCACTCCCCAAGACCCGCCTAAGGTTTCCTAAAACCTAGGACTAATGAACCAAATGCTCTGATACCAACTTGTAACGCCCCGAATCCGGGTCAAGTTTTTTTCTTTTTTTATTCTCTTTTTACGACTCGGATCAAGACATTAACTTGTAGTACATCACAATTAGCTCAAAAGATAAGACTAAAAGATTTAAGAGTTATCAAAGTGCTAGAAAGCTTAAATTATCCTTTAGAATTTATATCTTACTATTACAACAATTAATCAAATGAAAGACAACTACAATTTAACTAACTCTCAAACTCTACTAGATCATCTACTATTATTCTAAGAAAATAAAAACATCTATATCAATATGCTACTCTTGACTTCTGAATATTCTAAACTTCAAGCCCACTATCAGACTAACCCAAGGCGTTCTTTCCAAGATCACCTGAAAACAAAACATTTAAAAGCAAGAATGAGATATAAAATCTCAGAAATTAACAACATGCATGAAAGAAAACAGTTTATGTTTATATATATATATATATATATATATCCTTTACAAACCTTTCATGAGTTGCAAAACAATATCACAAGTATCGCTAAATCAAGAAGACAAAGTTGTATAAGTCAAATCCACAATTTTCTCCAAATTAATTCAAATACTTTTTCCAAAACAATTCATCGTGTTAATCATGTCATTTTAATATTTCTTTTCAAAACCATTCTTGTCAAAACTTGGCTAAATCAATCAATCAATCTCTTTTTTTTTTTGAAGGAACCAAATCGTATATAATTAGTAATTAAAGCTCACCTTTAGCTAGTAGCCTACCTCTACCGTTGGATGTAAACACATAATATCCACACCCCCTCCACAGGAGAATGCACATCTCTAAGACCGCAGGCATCCCCCGCAGGAAATAGCATAACTCAACCACAGAATGTGAACACATAACACCTACATCTCCCCTGCAGGAGATAGCTCCCTCACCCTCAGGTGATAACTCACACACCCATCTCCCATGTAGGATGCAATCAAATAGTAATCACATTTCTCCCACATGAGGTATCTCCTGTAGGAGGTAACACATCTCACCCGCAAGTGGTAACACACACATCTCCCCTGTGGGATGCAATTACATCATGATTACATCTCCCCCACAGGAGGTAACCCATCTCTCCCCCAGAAGGTAATACATCTCACCCGCAAGTGGTAACACATATATCTCCCCCACAGGAGGTAACCTATATCTCCCGCAGGAGGTAATCAAATCTGATCCGCAGATGGTAAACAAATCTCATATTGCCATCATGGCATATAAATAATTCCATGATATATGGAAGAGCATAAATCCACAATCCAATTTCGTATATAAAGTAGTTTGTTCATGTTTAATCAATAATCCAAAACCTCTTGCCAATACTTATTATATTTCAAAACATATGCTCAATGTACTCAAATCTGTTATAAAAGTATTTTGATAAATTCCAAGACTTGAATCACATCTAAAACAATGTTTTACAGGTGTAGAAATCAGGCAAATCGATTTTAAACAAATTCTAGAACCAAAACTCTTTTTCAAGTCAAAACAAGACATATTGCAGTAGAACGTACCCAAAACTTTGTATAATTTTTATAAAATTAATCAACCACTGAAAACAACTCATAAACACCTAAATCTTATTTTTACATGTGTTTGATTTGTCTAAAAATCATTTTACAATAAAAATCTAGGTATATTTCTCAAAATTAGAAAATCTGGGTTGGGCGCTCGATAGGTCGCTCAAGCGGTGCTTTCTAGCGGCCTTTGAAACAAAACAAATAAACGGGTGCTCAACAGATCGCTCAAGCGATCCTTTATTTAACATGGTCGCTCAACAGATTGCTCAAGCGATCCTGTCAAACGCGCATACAAAATCGCAAATTCTGGGTTTTCTTTAATTTGTGAAATTTCATTCTAAAACCGAATAACATCAAACCAACTCCGCATATCACTTCTAAATCATATATTTTGAACCTCTAAACCTGTTAGATCATTCCAAATATATCTAAACATAGATTTACAATAAATCTAATTCAAAACCTAAGGAAACTCAATACTTTAAACCAAGGTTTGCCTTTTCGGCGGCACCTCGCGAGGTGCCGCCGAAATTTCGCTTTTCGGTGCCTTAGCGGCACGAAAAAGCAAATCGAAACACTCGCCCCTGCGTTTCGCTGGGGTGCCGGCGAAACTCAGCGAAATTTCGCTGAGTTTCGCAAAATCCCAGCGAAACGCAGGGAAAATATAAAATTTTTTGGCTCCTCAGCGATTCGCTGAGGTGCCAGCGAAACGCAGCGAAATTTCGCTGCGTTTCGCGTAACTCCAGCGAAGCGCTGGGGTTACTAATGAGCGCACGCGCAAGGCGCGTGCACTCAGCACCTCACCTTAAAAAGGTGAGGTGCCGTCGAGATTTCGCCAGAACTGGCGAAATCTCGACGAACAGAAGTTGGGGGTTTCGAAAACCCCCAAATTTCAATTTTTTTTTTGAATTTCTTCAAATTAGCTGTTCCATTCTCTTCCAAATCGAAGATAGAGAAGGATTGAAGCTTGGGATTGCAATCTCCATCAGTTTTTGTGTGATTTGAAGCCTTGAAGAGTGTAAAATTGAGGTAATCATGTTTTTTCCCTTTTTTATGCTTGTAATTAACTTAGATTGTACTAATTTTTTTATATGTTATGTAACAACACCCGATCTATCGATGGGTGTTGTTACTTTTTTTTTTCTCCAAAAATTAGTATTTTTTAATTTATTTGACACAAAAAATCATTTAAAAATAAATTTTAATTATTTTTTTAATACGAAAATAATTAATTATGTATTTAAAAATAACATATTAATAATATAATGAGAATGTTTTATAGTATTAGACTATTAGTAATTTAGTATTACTATTACAAATTTACAATAACAATAATAATTATTTATTTATTTAATACGAAAATCATTAAAAAATTTGAAAAAATTAGTAAAAAATGAAAAAAAATTAGTAAAAATATGGATGAAAATATGAAATATTATATGAATGAAGCATGGATACCTAATTTATAGATGGGGGTGCACAATTTTATTTTTTGTAAAAAAGGAATAATTAATATTTATTTAATCCGAAAATCATTTAAAAATTAAAAAAAATATGAAAAAAATTAGTAAAAATATGAATTATATTTATGTGAAGCGTGGACACTCAATTTATTGATGGGCGTGCAAACTTTTATTTTTTTTGTAAAAAATGAATAAATAATTGTTTATTTAATCCGAAAATCATTAAAAAATTAAAAAAATTTAAGAAAATATGGAAACAATTAGTAAAAATATGGATTATATTTATGTGAAGCGTGGACACTCAATTTATAGATGGGCGTGCAAACTTTTATTTTTTTGTAAAAAATGAATAAATAATTGTTTATTTAATCCGAAAATCATTAAAAAATTAAAAAAATTTAAGAAAATATGAAAAAAATTAGTAAAAATATGGATTATATTTATGTGAAGCGTGGACACTCAATTTATAGATGGGCGTGCAAACTTTTATTTTTTTGTAAAAAATGAATAAATAATTGTTTATTTAATCCGAAAATCATTAAAAAATTAAAAACATTTTAAGAAAATATGAAAAAATTAGTAAAAATATGGATTATATTTATGTGAAGTGTGGAGTCTGTGGACACCCAATTTTTAGATGGGCGTGCAAACTTTTATTTTTTTAGTTGATTATTTTCTAGATGGGTATGCTAAAGTGATACTTTGTTTAATTGTTTGTAAATTGGAAATTTGGAATTGACACTTCGACAGGTAACCTACTGTTTTCAGGTGATTAGGTAGCGGCCTAGCGGGTGATGGCATCAGGATCTGGTGGTGGTGATGGTGCCGAGACGGGTGGACGTAAAGTAGATATTGGATGGCAGCATGGTACCCGCTATCAGGGAGACAGAAATAAGACAGTATGTAATTACTGTGGTCATGTATTCAAGGGGGGAGGTGTATCCAGACTGAAGATGCATCTGGCAGGTGGTGCCAAGGACGTCAAGGATTGTAATAGAGTGCCACCTGCAGTTAAAAAGCAGATGTGTGAGCACCTACAGATTGTTGTGAAAAGCAGAAAAACGAAGCATATTATAGAGGACGAGATCAGACGGAGACTAGCAGAGCCTCCACGGGTAGCTGAGGATGATGATGATTTTGTCTACCCTAGCGGGATCGACACAGAGGCTGAGAGGGCCCAGTATAGAGCAGCACACCATGCATCCCTGGAGTCAGAGTTTGAGCGGAGAGAGATGCAGAGACATGGATTTGAGAGAGGCGGTCATTCTGGGGCTGGTGGGTCGGCTTCTTTGAGGCGTTCTCATTCTACGAGAATGCCTGATTATCCTGTGGACCCTGACACACATAGATCATCAGATGCGAAGCAAAATAGGCTGAAAGATTCTTGGAGTGGAGGATCAGTTAGAAAGAAGATGGGTAAGTTCATATCTCGGTTCTTCATATTCAACCATATCCCTGCACATGCAGCTTCCTCTCCGCATTTTAAGAGTATGGTTGACGTTATTCAGGAGTCTGGGGTTGGAGTCCTACCTCCTACACCGAAAGAGATCATGGGGGTTTATTTGGATGATGAAGAGAAAGAGATGCTGACATTTATTAAATCTTTGCGTCCATATTGGGAGAGATTCGGGGTTTCAATTATGTGTGATGGTTGGACAGGCCCTACGAAGCTGTCAATCATCAACTTTATGGTCTATTGTAGAGGCAAGGCCGTCTTTTTGAAGTCTGTAGATGCCTCAGATAAAATCAAGGATTCAGAGTACATCTTTGGTTTACTAGAGGAGGTGATCAGAGAGGTTGGGATACATCTCGTTGTACAGATTGTTACAGACAATGGGAGTGCCTTTAAGAAGGCTGGTCAAATGATACAGGCGAAGTACCCCATATACTGGACCCCTTGTGCTGCACATTGTATAGACCTGATGTTAGAGGCCATTGGGAAGAGGAAGAGGGTGAAGAAGACACTACAAGATGCTCGGAAGTTGACTACATTTATTTATAATCATAATTATGTGTTAGCGAAGATGAGAGCAGTATGTCATGGAGATATAATCAGGCCAGGGATTACTAGATTTGGTACAAATTATATTGCCTTGGATAGCATGCTCCGACACAAGCAAGGATTGAGAACCTTATTTACTAGTGAGGATTGGGGTGCTTGCTCTCATAGTCGCACTGAGAAGGGGAGGGAAGTAGAGGATATCGTTCTTCGTGGCAGCTTTTGGGATGGTGTGAAGGAAGTTGTCGATATATTGGAGCCCATTTACAGGGTGCTACGGATTGTTGATACAGATTCATACCCGACCCTCGGTTCCATCTATGAGAGCATGAGGGTGATGAAAGAACAAGTTCAAATTGCCGCAGAGTCGTCCTACCAGTGGGTCCACAAGATCATTGATGATCGTTGGATTAAATCGATGGAGCATCCCATACTTTTGGCAGGTAATTAATTTATAATATTAATTAAGGTTTGTTGATTTTTTTTATACTTATACTTCTTTGATAATGCTAAATTGTTTATTAATTCTCATTTTATTTTCAAACACAATAACAGCACATTACTTTAACCCAAAATATCACTACAAGGACAACCTTGGGATGCGCGCAGAGATGTGGACAGCTGTGCTGATGGTTTATTCCCACCTCGATCCCAATTCTACCGGGAAGGCAGATTTCGGCAATGAGGTAAATTCTATATAAATAATAAATAAGTGCTCTATCAATTGTAATTTGGAATCTTTTCCTCAATTTTTACTAAATTCTGAACATGCTCTTGCAGTTGATCAAGTTTAGAGATGCAATGGAATCATTTGGAATGACGACTGCCATTGCCTCGCGGAGTACGATGATGCCATGTATGTAATTTACTACATTTTGGTAAATCATTTAGAATTTCTAAATTTATTTTATGCTTATTGAAAATCATTACACGTTTCAGGCGAATGGTGGGCCATGTACGGAGGTTGTGCTCCCACTGTGTCGAAGCTTGCGTGTCGGATTCTCGCTCAGACTGCATCCTCATCTGCTTGCGAGCGTAACTGGAGCACCTTTGCGTTGATTCATACAAAGCAAAGGAACCGGCTGGCCTATCAGAAGCTACAAAAGCTCGTGTTTTGTCACTACAACATGAGATTACGAGCGAAACAGCTGGAGATCGAGACACAGCGTAGTAGTGCATATGTTGACGACCCTCTGGACATCCTATGCAGCACCCGGATTGATGAAGACAACCCATTCTCAGAATGGGTGAGGACTGCGGAGTTAGACGAGCCTAATGGTGGGCCAAGTTCAGTCGTTGCTCGCGCCGCAGCAGAGATGGGGATTGATGTTGATGCTGTTATGGAGGAAGAGAGGGGATTTCCTTCTGTTGACTCTTTTGATAGAGATACCAGCGTAGTGCCCCCTTCAGTTTCTACAGCAGCAGCGACGCCCTCAGTCCCAGTTCAGTCAGTTGAGGGTACAGAGTCTGACTCCGAGGATGGACATAGTGGGGATGGTGGAGGGTCTGATGATGATGACGACGATGATGGTGGAAATGATCATCAGGGAGGTGGAGGACAATCACATAGGCCAGGGGTTAGTCCTTTCACTGGGGAGGCAGTGTACACACATGCCACCCAGGACACCCACCATGGAGGGCGATACAGTCAGGGTGATCAGTCAGATCTAGAGCCACGTACTTTTCAGAGGCGGGGTAAGGGGAAGGAGAGGATTGGTGCCCAGGACGAGGATGAGATGTCTTGATCGTTTATGAGTATGGACATGGAGGGATCTAGCAGTACATCTTCACGTAGTTATGGGGATCAGAGTGGGCAGTATGGAGGATATGCATATCCATATCCTGGGCAGTTTCACACATCTGACAGCTATGGGTTATTTGATTTTCCCTCATATCCAGTTGCACCATCTCCATATCCAGCTGCATACGGATATGGGTATGTCCCAGTGCCAGTGCCAGTGCCAGTGCCAGTCCCAGCTATCCCATATCCATATGGTTATTATCCTCCACCAGTCGTAGTAGAGGAGGAGGAGGAGGAGGAAGAGGAAGAAGATGAGGATGCGGGTGTTATTATTATGAGGGAGTATTATGATGAGTGTCCTCCTGTGGGCTTTATTGTGGATTTAGATCAGGATGAGTATGAGGAGGTTGTGCGTCGTTACAGAAGTCAGTACGCAGGGCGCACGTCATGGAGGCGATATGTTCACATGCTTGAGAGACGACGACAGCAACAACATCAGCATTTCCAGCCTTCTAGACATTCTACTTCTTATTGATCTTTGTAGTTTGTACTTTGTAATCTTGTGACTCTTGTCTCTTATCTCTTGACTCTCTTGTAGACTTCTACTTTGTATTTTGCATTTTTTGCAATTTGTCTTTTTAATTTTTATGATTATTAATCTATGTGCCTATGAGGCTATGACTTTGTTTTATGCATGTAAGTATGTAACACATGTTACAAAGTGTGATGTAATGTGCTTACAGTTGTAGCCTTGTAATTGCTTATGTTCATGTGTTTGTATTTGACTATTTGTTCATAAATTAGATCAAATACTTATTTATTCTATCTATTTTTGCATTGTATAAAATCATGTCTATTATGTTATTTTAGCTTAATTATGTTTTTTATTTTTAAAACAGGCATTTCGTCGGCGTGCCGCCGGCGTGCCGCCAATTTCGGCGAAATGGCCCTTCTGACAGTTAAATTTCATCTTTTTTAATCAAAAAAGGCGTTTCGGCGGCGTGCCGCCGATTTCGCCAAAAATTCTGTTTCGAGCCATTTCGTCGGAATTCCAGCGAAATTTCGTCAGAATTTCGTTTCGGCCGCCTACCGGCGCACCCCAAATCACCGAAAAGTCGATCCTTGCTTTAAACATGTTCGACAGTTTTCATAAACCACATGTAAGATCAATCAAACCCACGGAATCTATTGTATAAAATACATGGTTTAGTATCTCAAATCATCATATATTAATTGCAGATCAAACACAAATGTTTAAACCTAAAATCATGCAACGATTAAACAAAACGAGGTATTACTACTTGCCTCAAACGCAAAATCCTTCTCTTCAAGTTACCGCCGAAATTCTGCTACTATCGTACCCCTCTAGAGACTTCGGAACACCATCTCCACCGTTCAGATTGAATCTCCACCAGTCTTGAACAAAACATCCAAATTTGAGGCCGATCCAACGGTTGCATCTCTTCTGATTTAACTTTGATGAATGCTGGTTTGAGTTTTCTGCAACACCTTCTCTCTCTATATTCCTCAAACGTAAGAGCCCTCATTTCTCCTCCTTTTCCTCTATATGATTTGATTAACAAAAACTTTAATTCCTCCTTAAAGCCTTCCTTTTATAGGCTCACCCAAAATAGAAGTCCTTTTTTGTTTAGGAAACTTTCTAACTAACCCCACTAGGATTGCTAATCCCACATAGGAGCTTTCCTAATCTTTTACAACTCCCCCTTCTAATTCTTTCCTTTTAATTCTAAATAAGAGAAACTTCTATTTTTCCTAATTTTCGTGCTAATTATTTATCCTATTTTTTTAATATTACAAAAACTCCCCAAAGCTCCTTTTTTCCTCAACTTAAAGCTCCTAATCAACTATAATTATTAATATGCCATTTTCCCACTTATTAAGCTATAAATATCATTATTAACAATCAATTTAAACCCAAATTATATCTAATATAATTTCTCAAGTCTAATAATAATTTAAATAATGTATTTAATTATTTACTAATAATTAGTAGGAATTTGACCAAAGTACCCTTCTCTTGATAATTTCATATCTACCCATTGGATTTCTTCTAAAATTTCCAAATTTATTCTCCTTATCATTCTTAATCAATTATACATTCCGGATGAATGAAAATACCTCAAATCATATGCTCTACATTTAATCTCCAATTATTTCGATAAATTTATTGACATTCCAAATATTCATATTTAATTTGCTTTATTTATTTGCTGAAAATTCGGTACACATGGTGCGTAGCCCAAAATAACCACTTTGAGATACACGATGGATGGGATTCCTGCAGCACGACCAGATATAGGAAGGCCTCGTCGAGATACAAGATGGAAGCATATATGAAACAAGGTTAACTAAACAAAGAAAATACTATTTTCACTTTTAGCTAAACTATAGATCCATACCAAGCTATGCCCATTAGGCACACAAAACAAAACACTAAAATCATACGATCTTTGATACCCAAAAAATAATCCACAACGTTTATAATTCATCTCAAATCATCTCCAAGATACATTGAGGAAAACAATACTCAAACTCAAGCTACACAAGTGAGAAATAACCATTCCGAGGTATACGGAGGAAAATCTATGCAATTCTTTCAAAACAACCCTGGAGACATTTTTAGATAGGTCAAATACAAGTATAGGAATTGATAAAATCAAACAAAATTAAAAAGAAAGGAGTTTGGAATGATAAACTCGATTAAAAGCTATTTCAATAGAACGTACCCAAAATCTTTGTAAAAATTCAATTAAATCAACGGTCAGTGCAAACAATTTCAAAATACTCTAATCTTATTGGTAAATAAGTTGGAAATCAATGAAAACAATTTTATAATAAAAAACTAGGCTTATTTCAAAAATACAACTTTTTTGTCAAGAGCGCTCGAGCACTGTTGGATGCTCTTGCAGGCGCTCGTTAAAAACTCATTTTCCAGAAATCAGCCACTCGGGATCGCGCTCAAGCGTTCTCCCGAGTGCTCAGTTTACCAAAATATGTCAACTTTCGGGTTTTGAAAAATTAAAAAAAACACAGGCAGGGCACCTTTAATGGCTCTCGAGCATTGTTGAGCGCCCTAGCATTCATCTTGGCACCTGGTATGGCGCTCGAGCGTGATTGTAGGCATCCATGCAAACTCGTAAATATCTGAGTTATCCGAAAATTTTCAAATTTTCATACTAAGATCATATAACACCAAACCAACACTTCAAATCTCTTCGAAAACATTCATAAACATCCTCTAGACATATTAGATCAATTTAAACCAAATAAAACTTCATTTATAAATCAAATCAAATCAAAACCAATCATATAAACACACTTTAACAGTTTTTGAGATAACCAAAACATAAACATAAAACCTACGAAAATCCTTGTATAAACTAACATGGTTTGCTTCTAACTTATCTCATGATGTGTATCTAAATCAACCTTAACAAATGAACGAAAATCATGCAAAAATTAAACGAAAACAAGGGTGTTATTTGCTTTTTTTGCAAAATCCAACTCTAAACTAGCAAAACAACGACTTCTCTTCTTCTCCTCCAATTCTGGACGTGATTTCTTCTCTCAAACACACATCCAGCAAGTCTCCTTCAATACCATATGTGCGCACCTAAAAATCCTGGATCCTAGATCGCACACCGGGCACACGTTTTCGTGCGTGCCTCGGGACATTCGGAGTCGCCACTGCCTGAGAGTGCAGGCAGACACGGTTTTGCCCTAACCGGGTCTAAGTCTGGTCTGCGGCTTATTAGAGATCTAGCTAAGTCCTCGGTTACGATTCGGGGAAGTCCTAAAGACACCCCGGTCCGCCCCGTCGGTTTGACAGGTCCCTCGGGTCTCCCTGGTTTTTGAGTCAAGTTCACCCTTCCTAGACCAGCATGCTGCTTATTGGGTCTGGCGGGGCCCTTTGGAGGTGTGGGTCCCTTTTTATTTGATTTTATCTTCTTATTTATTTAAGTGAAGTGGGTCAGACCCGGGTCCCGTTGGAAGACCCGTAGGTTGCCATGATTGGGCCTAGGGCCCAGCTGGGTTATTGGGTAACCCATTTGGTTATCTTATTTACTTACACATTCCATAGGCTTAGTGGGCTTGGATTTGGCCCATTAGCCAAGAGTTAAGTGACCTTGGACCTGTTTATTGAAAACGGGCCTGGTATGGGCCAGTCAAAAGTGGGCCCCACTAGTGGGCCAAAGGGTTCTTAGAACACCTCTTTTTTCTTTTCTTTCCTTTTTTGCTTATGATCATCTTTATAGAACTTGGATTAATACTATCAACAACAACCAGGTTAGTGATATCCAAATGAAATAATCAAAGGAAAGTGGAGAAAACTTAAAATGATAACTTTGGTCATATTAGAAAATGTAATATACTTACAATGCTAGCGATGATTTCTCCGATGAATCCGGCAGCGCTTTCGCGTCCCCCAAAGTTTGTTGGGACGAATTGGGAAGGGCTTGGGTAGGCTCGGTTAAGTGGCCTTGGTCAATGGATGGGAAATGAGATGATTGAGCATGGTTTTTGGGGTAATCTCATAGCATAGGGGTAATTTGGGTATGAAAAATGATTTTGGTTAGGGATGGTGGTGGTTGGGCAGGGCTTCGGCCGTGGAGTGCACCAGGAGGGAGAGGGGGTAGGCCAAAGAGGGATGACTTCTTGAAATGGGGGGGAGGCCTCTCTATTTATAGGCAAAAAGGGACGTGCCCGTATTTGGAGTACGGGCATACCCTGCCCGTAATTCAAATACGGGCACAAAACGAATATTTACAAATCTCGCGAATCCGCCGTACGGGACGCGTGTTCCGCCGTACAGCGACGCGTGTCTGCTTAGAGAATCTTGCCCGTATTTCAAATACGGGCATGCCCTGCCCGTAATTGAAACACGGTCCAGCACGTTTTTTAAATGTTTGGATTTCAAAACTTTATTCAATTTGGTTTTTT
This sequence comes from Buxus sempervirens, assembly GCA_947561395.2. Classification (NCBI taxonomy): domain Eukaryota; kingdom Viridiplantae; phylum Streptophyta; class Magnoliopsida; order Buxales; family Buxaceae; genus Buxus; species Buxus sempervirens. Next base: position 8,477,232 of record OX387195.1, read on the forward strand.
GCAAGATTCTTATCCGATTTTTACGATTATTTTATTAAAAAGCGAGATTCTTTTCATTAAAATATTATTAAACACATTTATCTTATTTATCTTATTGGTTTGTTCCATTTTTGCTGTCTTTTTTGCCACACGGGCAGTTTTTCTGAAACTTCAACTGCTCATAACTTCTTCATCCGGTGTCCGATTTCAGCAAACTTAGTGTCGTTGGAACCGGTTCGGAACCACCTGTCCACTGGGGTCAAGTTTGGCAGCTAAATTGGGGTCGAGCAAAAAGTCAACTTTTCGCTCCCCAAAAGTTTGACTAGCTCATATCTTTCTCATCTGGACTCTGATTCCAGCAAATTCAGTTGCGTTGGAATCGTGTCGAAATGCTCTTTTCAATGAGATGAAGTTTGATGGCCAAATTTACTTGAATCAAAAAGTTAATTTTTGACCCCCTCAGGGTTTGACTTTTGACTTTTCATTTTTCTTTATTTTGGGGGTGCAAAAATCAGGTGCTAACACCATACGTCCAAGACAAAAGTAATAAACCTTCTATTTTCTTAAAATTCCTAGTTATACTTAAAAATCTGATTCTAACCTATTTAGGAGTTTCTATTCTTCTAAACTCGTCATTAGAAGTGCTTGGACGTCCAGCCATGTCCATTTAGGTAATTTATCAATGTTTAATTAAAATATGATAGCCTACCTTGCATATCTATCATACTCATGCACCTTCAACAATTAAAATTCAAATAAAGGCTAAAATATATACTTACTTGGTTGTTTATTCCCTTTCTTCATATCCTTGGCAATCTCTAGGCTTGATCTTCCTCTCCACCTCCTATCCATATCAATAAAATTCTAATTAATCACTTAATCCAATATTTTCCTCAATAAATTAATTAAATTAATTAATTCAAAATCCAATTGATAGAACAAATTTCTTTGGTGGAGTGGCAATATATAATATCATATTAGTTTTTCAATTTAATTGAATGTGAACGTAAGAATGAGTGGTGTGGCAGTGTATCAAATCAGTAGTTTAGGTGATGCTTGGGCAGCAAAACCAAAAGTTATAAATAGGTGCTGACGGTTATGGTTGTTAGTTTTGTTGAATCTGGAAATTTCTAGAGAGGGAGACTTGAAGAGAGAAGCTCTAGAGAGATCTAGAGTTAGGGCTTGGAGGAGATTAGAAATGATCAAAGTAGAGAGTAGAGATTCAAGTGAGATTTATCTGCAGTTTTGGAAGGATTCGCTTAGATCAAGGAGGACTTTCTCAACTAAGAGAGAATTGATTGTCGAGGTCCAAATCTGATTGATCAAAAGGAGGAGGTGATTTCGCGCTAAATTCAGAGAATTGAAAAAGAATGTTGCATAGCATATTAGATCTGTAGAGTTAAGCTGGTAATTCAGTGACTTAGAAGAGAATTGATCGTAGAAGCTTGGATCTGAACTTTTGAAGGTTAAGTGAGCTCAAATTGGAGTTAATCAGGTAAGTAGCACCTTTCTAAAAGAATTTATGTTGAAATTTTCCGATTAAGTGCATGAGAAACGAATTCTGAAATGTTACATCATGATTTCATGAGTTTTGAGTAAAGAATATAGAAATTCTATAGATTTGATTTATAATTGTGTTATATTAATGTTTGTTATGTTAGAAAACTTCTATTAATGATTTAGAGTGTGATTACAGTGATTTAGATTGATTAAAACATGATTTGGTAGCTTAAATATTGAAAAATCAAAGAAATTGTAATTCTGTTCGCGACCTGAAATTTTGGCCTAGCGCCTACAATTGCGCTCGAGCTCTATTCCAAGCGCCCTACCTATGTTTTCTTTAAAAATTCAGAATCCGAATGTTAATAATTTATGTTAAGCTAAGCACCCAACCCGGCGCTCGAGCGTCCATTTTCCATATTTGAATCTTTCCAACGCCACCATGGACGCTCGAGCGCCCAACACAAAAAAAAAAACCCCTATTTTGAGGAATTTGAGGTGATTTCAACTACGGATTGGTTTTTAATCAAATCTAACCTATGTAGAAATAAGATTTAGGTATTTAGAAAGTGTTTGCACAGGAATTATCTCAAAATTCAATTTAACAAAGAGTTTAGGCACATTCTACGAAACTAGGTATTTGAGAGGTTTTTTATTCTAAATCATTATAGAATAAGTTTATTTTGATTCCATCACTTGGAACATCTTTCTAAGACCTTTTCTAAGGTGTTTCTAAAAGCCAATTGTATAAATGAGCTTTTACCAAATATTTGTCCACGTATTCCTCCAAATTAGATCATTTTGGGGTTTTAAATGGATTTTATGCTTTCACTAACTTGTAAGGATTCTAAAGATTTCTACTCATGTAATTCTCATACTTATACATGTTTAAAGTAAATAAATCTCTGAGAATACGATTTTGGTCAGATTTGAGAAATTGGTGTTTTGAGCTCTAATTTGAATTACTTTGGTTTACATTAGCTTTGTTGAAAAACTCGCATTGGATTTAGTATATTGTGAGTTAATTTTACAGATTTGGATTATTTGTTTTATCTTATGGTTGAGTTAATATAAGAACTGTTTTGGTTATTGATATTCGCCTTGAGGACATGTACTTGAGATTCTCCATGATGGAATGGATTTGGTCATGATTAACCCATGGTTATATGTTGAGCACATTGTTTTACTTGTTGGTTTTATTTTAAGCTATTTTGGCCTTAACTTGTTATAGATCCATAATTTAGCTAGTAAGTGAAGTCTGTCTAAATTTGTTGGATTCATTCTAGTCTCCTTAATGCGTTTCCTCCATATTGGAGAGGCCTTTCCATGAGGGAATGTGCTGCAGCAACTCCGTTTCCACCATGAGGGTGAGGTCTTATGTATTTCCACCATGAGGGTGATGACATTGGTATCAAATATGGCAGTGAATTTCAGACTAGATTATATCCATTTCCACCATAATGGTGAGGTCGTGTATTTCCACCGTGAGGGTGATGACATTGGTATCAGATACGACAGTGGTTCTCAGACTGGATTGTATTTGTTTGCACCATTATGGTAAGGTCTTGTGTATACCACCATGAGGGTGATGACATTGGTATCAGATATGGCAGTTGTTCTTAGACTGGATTGTTTGGAGTTAGATCTTAACCTTTTAAAGTGGTCAAATTTCACAAGTCCCTACAAGACAATTTGATTTGATATCAATAATATTAATTTGATTTTCATGATGAATTACGCTGGTTTATCTCATAATGATTTCTGGATTTTGTTGGATTATTTGGATTATCTATGTTTATCGTTACTGTTATATGTTTTATAACTAATCCATGATTTAGAACTGAATAAAATGTATCTAAGCATGCATTTGCTACTTACTGGGATATCCGTATATCATTCAATTTTGTTTTGTTTTCAGATCTTGGAGAGGACGATACCGGAGGGTAGATGCTTGGATCATGAGAGTTAGAATTTGGGTTATGATATTTATAATTGAGTTTGGGAATATAGTTGACTCTGATTATGTATGTAATTGCTTATTCATGTTTTTCTTCACTCTGATATATAGATCCTGTGGTTTAATTTACACTTAGAACTCAAGTTACGATTTCCTTTTGTAACCCGGATCCGGGGCATTACATGTAACGAGGATGATGTTGAGTCTCGGGAAACCCCTGATGAGATAAAATACATGTTAGAACGGCATGAACAGGGAACACAAACCAACATAGAAGAAACTGAATCAATAAATGTAGGAGATGATGTAAGCCCAAAAATTTTGCAAATTGATAAAAAAGTTACTCTTAACTCTCAAATCATAGATGACATAATATTTAAAAGAATTCATTGATGTGTTTGCATGGTCTTATGAGGATATGCCTAGTCTTGACACAGACTTAGTAGTGCATCCCTTATCCACAAAAACTGAGGCAAAACCAGTGAAGCAAAAGTTCGACGCCTGAAGCCAAAATGAACTATCAAGATCAAAGAAGAAATCATGAAACAGATTGATGCAGGATTCCTAGTAGTCTCAGAATACTCTGAATGGTTAGCCAATATTGTGCCAGTACCAAAAAAGGACGGTCGCGTCAAAATGTGCGTGGACTATAGAAATTTGAACAAGGCTAGTCAAAAGGATGATTTTCCCCTTCCTCATATTGATGTCTTAGTCGATAACACAGCAACCCACGCTATGTTCTCATTCATGGATGGATTTTCTGGGTACAATCAAATTAGGAAGGCATCAGAAGATAAGGAGAAGACCGCCTTTATCACACACTATGATATTTACCGTTATAAAGTGATGTTGTTTGGGTTGAAAAATGCTAGTGCAACATATCAAAGGACTATGACTGCTTTCTTTCATGATATGATACATAAGGAGATGGAAGTATATGTCGATGATATGATTGCTAAATCTAAAGATGAGGAAGATCATTTAGTGAACCTTCGAAAGGTATTAGAATGACTAAGAAAATACAAGCTTTAGCTCAACCCTAGCAAGGAGCCACTTCGGGAAAGCTACTTGGCATTATCGGGGGGGGGGGGGGGGGGGGGGGGGGGGGGGGGGGGGGGGGGGGGGGAGAAGGAGATAGAGGAAAAAAAGGAGAGAAGAAAAAAGGGGGAGGTCAAGGAGAATTGAAACAAGCTGTGAAAAGAGCAAGGCAAAAGAACAGAGGGGAGAGGTTTGTGGGAAAAAGAAAAGGAAAAGAGGGAGCAAAAGAATAAGAAAATCGTGTGGGTTGTAGGGATGCCGGAGAGAGGATGGCTGCAAAAAAGAACAACCCATTGAAAGAGGATTTGCTATCCACAATGCCCAGGCTCCAAAACTGATTTCGGTGTAAGCTATAACAGGTATTTTCTTTGTTTCAAGCATTGTAAGAAGTCATCTCCTCTTCATTCAAGCTCCTGAAATATGCTTTACCTGTTTGCTTGGAAATATTGGGTTACTTTTAAGGTGAATTTCAGGAATAATCTATGTAGAAATCATGGTTGGGGCACTTAATCTAAGTCATATATTTAGACAAAATGTTAGAATTTAGCAACAGAAGAAGCACAGACGGCTGCTCTGTTTTTTTCTGGGTTTCTCCGGTAATCTGCAACATAGAATCATCTCTTTCCTTTCATTATGTTCGTGGTTAGAAAAATGAAAAGATGAAACAGAAACCAGATCGAAATAAAGAACTGAAGAGACCAAATCAATGAGTTGAGTTTGGCTGTGCACGGCCAAACCACGCACAGTCAAATTCATCAATCGATTTTCTCTTCATTTCTAACGTCGATAAGATGAGTGAAAGGAAGATGTTACAGGTTGGGTTAGAGCAGTTGAAGAAATAAAAATTGGGAGGAAGGGAAAGCACCCAGAGAAAAATGGAAATAAGGTGATCGTCAATGCCCAAATATCATTATGCCAGGCCATTGCAGAACGCAATACCTTTGTGATGTTTTGTCTTCAAGGTAAAAATAAAACAAATAAGCTAGCATTAAAAAGGGGAATTAAGAAGAAAGTTTAAAAAAAAAAATGTGTTCGGCAATGGCTGAACATAACTGTTTTGTTCAGCCATTGCTGGACACGGTCCTTTGTCTCTTTTGTTCTCACTTTTGAAAAAAAAAAACTATATATATATATATATATATATGAGTCAAACAAAGAAGAGAAACAATGAAGAGAGGCACAAAAAAAAAGCAATAAAATTTGGTTTCAGTTAAGTGACCGAGTAAGGACTCATTTGCATTTATAATTTAATTCCCATCTCCATTTAAGGTTCTTGTTTGCTGTGTGAAGCTTATTAGAATTCTTTGTGCATGATGTAGCATAGCAATTCTCACCTCATGAAAACCATTTTACATGTAAAAATAAAAATAAAAATAAAAACTGATGAACTTTAGTGTTGAAGTAGCCGAAAATGGCTACTTCTTTTTTCTTATTGTTTTAATTCTTTTTTGGCTTTATCACTTATCTTGAATTTTGTTTCAATTTGCACATTGTTATTTTAATTTTGCTTTCTTTCATATAATGTAACATAGCACATATTCCCACTTTTTGTTTTTTTTTAACATCCATATACAAAGAGAGAGAGAGAAGCAAAAAGAAAAATATATAATAAATAAATAAAAGGAAGTGGTGTGTGTCAAAATGGGTGAGGTTTCACCACAAAACCCGGGTTTTGGCTCGATGGTCATCAGACCATAGGTCTTCAAATGAGGCCCAACCATCACTTCCACTGACTTGAATTGGGTTTCATCCTCTAAAATACTTGGGCTAAACTCAAAAGATGACGATCTAAGCTGGCCCATGTTCGAAAGCCCAAGAGATTCACTCGAGCCCAAATTGGCTTTGAAATGAGTTGTGGCTCAAACCTTGGATCCCATGCAAACCCAATTATGAAACAATTGATTTAAGGGAACCACCAAAAGTGGGGCAACCTAGAGTGTTTAAGGACTTCCTTAGGTTGCAATGGGGTCTCTTATCTAGAATTCTGGTGCAGACCACATTGAAACAGGTGACTACCTACATCCTTGAAACTCAATAGGTAGTGGTGACTCATGAATAAACCGATTAAAAGAAAATAAAAAGGGTTCATTAGACGCGCTTAAACCAAAACCAAACTGCATCGATCCGAGTCGGCTGGGTAGCCAAAAATGGGGTGCGCACACATCCCACGTACACCATCAAACTTCATGGTGGTTAGCTTTGTCATCAGTGTCCCCGAAAGAAACTTATCAGCAGATTGGAAACAATCTTTCACAGTTTTCAACAATTCCTTAGCATCGTCAGATTCTGAAAGTGTTGACTTGATATTATTTGCAATACTCATTTGCATAAACATTATGCTCAATATATTTGATCATTCCCAGGACTTATGGAGAGCCTTATCTTCCACACTACTAATATCAGTAATAATGGTGGGTTTCTAAGTTCTTAAAGCGAGATCAAGATTCAGTACACCTAAGTGAAATTGTACTTGCTCCCACCAATTTGAGAAATTCAATCCATTCAATACGGGAACAGATGAGGCATGCAAATGAAGTGAAATAGGAGCTGTAACAATAAATATGCTCACAAAATTAATGCTTTGAATTAACAACATAATATTCACATAAATGAATGCAATTAATAATACTATAAACTACCTTTGGGTATAACTGTAGTATTATAAATTACAATAACAATAATGGTGATTCCCTTTCACCTTAGGAGTAATTAACAAAGCATCCATAATTTGTTAGGCCCTGTCACCTTTGGGTATCTAGATCCAACTCTCAATTAAGGATGCAATATAATTATCCTACATCAGATAAATAATCACACAAAAGTTTGGTGCACCTTTAGGTCAGTCCATAATATTTGGTGATTAAATAACTAGGCCTTAATTTGTAATTGTCATTATCTTAAAGCCTGGGAATTGGGCATTAAGTTAGATACATACAATCTAAAATCTATAGGTTTCTATAGTTGGCTCACTTTGGTGAATTACCAAACCACATCATTACATAGATTTCAAATTAAGAATGAGATTACAAAAATTATTCAAGATTCTAATTCAACCAATTATACAGAAAACATGCATAATAAACTATAATCATATACTATAACATGAATAGCAATCATTCATAACATAATCAATTATTAAATGAACTCAAACTTGCATAAATTGTGCAATATCAACATTATTCAAGTCAATTTAGCATTAAAGTGACTCACAATTGCACAATAATATGGTTTAGGCATTTAGATAAGTCAATATTAGGTTTAATTTGATAGAAAACACTTGAAACCCACTAAATTTGGCTTAAAAGAAGCCAAAATAGGTCAAAATACTACTAGACCGGCCGGTTCAAGGGCTACCTGGGTCGGCTAGGCCGCACCGGGTCAGTTTGACTCATAGCCGGTCCATAAGCGGGCCTCGCGTGGGTCAGCGCAGTTCGGGTAGGTCAAGGCCCTGAGAGACCCGCACACGGACTCAATCCTTCTGGGCAGCGCGGATACAAGCCCAATTAGGCTGGGCGAAGGCACGAGCCCATCTGGGTGGCGTGTCTCAGAGGCCCAAAACGCCATTTAAAAGCCTTCTTATGCATAAATTGAAGCCCAGAATGATTAATTGGGGATTATATTGCAAAGGGTGCAATCTGAAGCGATTTTTGGGCAATTGGCAGTTATCCCAACTTCCCAATGTCGTTTTCAACCTTTCGAAACCCTTCAATTCAATCACACAGACATATAGGCATGAAAAAATAGTAGATTGTTTCATTCTTAAACATCCAATCATGGAAAATACATGTGTATTTCAACCTATGCTCGGATACCATATGTTAATTCTTTAATTTCGTGATACACAAGATCAATCACGTACATACTACAAATTTTTAGATCTAATATAACCTTACTCCCATTCACTTTAATACACATGTTAATCACATATGATTTGAATGTTTAATATCAAATAAAATTAAAGCTACATATCTGAATCAATAGTAGACATCTTCACTTTAATCCCACTTGTTATCTGATTTTATTCTTCAGGCAATAGAATATACTTAGATTCTGTAGGATGCATTTTCTCTCATTTCACCCTTGGCTTTTCATATGTTGCATAAATGATGGATTTATGACTTTATATAGGGTAGAGAGAGGACCGAATCCCTATAACAATAACCACCCATGTACTGTTTCATGAAGAGTTGCACCGGTCGGGTTGCTTCACTTTCCATCAAAGTATAAGCTTATAATTAGAGTTCAATTTCTCACGATCAAACATACACTTTCAGATTCAAATAAATAACCCATCCATTATATTAATTATTAAATATGGGTTTTTGTCATATGAGTCACAAACTTTCTAACATCCATCAATTATACCTCTAAAGCATTGCAAAAATGGAAGCAATAACATGAAAAGAAAAAGGAAAAAAAGGAAAACTCATGATAGGAATCATCCACATTAAGCGCAACAGAAAGGAAGAATGTTCCTTACTAAAAAGAAGCTTCTTTGGGACCACAAATAAATAAACAAGATAAAAAGAAGAAGAAGAATCTACAAACCTGTACTTAAAAGGGACAACTTTCCCCGTCATCGTCCCACTCTTCGAACTGACCAATTTGCCCTTCCTCCCCTCATATATTCACAGAATTAGCACAGGTCTCTTCTTCTTTAGACCAGATTGCCCTTCCTCTAGCAAAAGTCTCTTCTCTCCCAAGTTATCATCAAAACCCTCTCCTTCGTACTCACTACTCCCTATTACAAGGTTCTGATCCTCGGTAGCCTAAACATGGTTCGCTCATTGGGTGTTGTTGCACAGCAAGTCCTTTACATCATCTCTTCTCCGTCCAACCTTCCATAATCCAATGCAAAAGTCTCTTCCTATCTTAATCTTCTACAAACCTGTACTTATTCCCCGTTTTAGTCCCACTCTTCGAATGGACCAGATTGCCCTTCCTCCCTTCGTGTATTGACGGAATTAGAAAAAGTTTCTTTCTTCTTCCCCAAGTTATCCGCCTTCAAACTCATCATTCCCTGTTAGAATTCTATTCCTGCGCAGCGTAAATGCCATTCGCTTATTGGGCGATGCTCCATAGCAACTGCAATTTCATCTTTTACGTCATCTCTTCTCCGTCCAATCTTCCATAAGCTCATCAGAAATCCCGTATTGCAATCATCATTGGCGAGCTTCCTCAACCATTGGCTGCCAACATGCGGCCAACTTACCCTTCCTATTTCCATCACGACTCCTTTGCCTTCTTCTGCAAGTTACAGCTGACCTAGCTAACCGTGCCTTCTTACCGACGGTTTTGGCATGCTCATCAAGCAATACCCAAAGCGCTCTCTATACCCTTAACTTGGCAGCCATCCCTGATAACCTACCTAAGAGGCACCATTATACCACGCTCTGTGTGGTAGCGACCGCAATCAGTTCGCTACAATCGCCGCAACCGTATTCGCCGGTGGTGATCTAGTGCAATGGGCAGCGCTGCCTCGTCTACACGGGTGGTGATGCCATGTTCTAGCTCCTTTTCGCAAGCCAGACGAATTCCCCTTATCGTCATATCAGCAAATGCAACAAACCTCATGGCATCCTGTCCAGACCATTGAAGTTTAAACAGCAGGTTAGGTAGCTTTCTCCTCCCCTTCTGCATCCGCAATGCTGAAACTGACTTATTCACCTAGATACGAGGCTCATCTATGGGATAACAATTGAAGAACGGAAGGAAAAATGAGGAAAGGAAGGCAAGGTTAGAGCAATACATGTCAAGTTAAGATTCTATATTTGTTTTCTCCTTTCTTGTTATTTTCCTCTTCATTCAAATTGGCATAGTATACCCTTTGTTTTCGTGAAAGAATATACTAATGGCCATTGTTTGTGTAAGACCCCGAATTTTTCCTTACTAATAAAATAAATTAATAAATAATATTCTGGAGGATTTTAATTGATGGAAATAATTTATTATTGTAGGTGATATTAGTATTGGTGGAGATAAGGAGTTTGGAGCAGATCGGACCGTCTGATCATGAAATATCTAGGTAAGATTAATATTTTAATGTTGCTGGTCTGATTGGATGAATGTATTGCAATTGATGCTTGAGAGTTGTATGTTATCGTAGGTATATAAGTATAGTGTATGTATGTCCTAGGAGAATACAGTTGGATATTCTTCGTATTTTCTGAGTATTGCGGCTGTGAGCGACTACGACCAAGAGCGACCGAACGATTGAAGAGGAAGAAGAAGGAGGAGAGTTTGCTCTGGTTTTTTTCATCCCAATAGCAGTATTTCGTGTCTGTGTTTGGGTTGTTCAAAGGAGGAGAGAAGTTGCACGATAGAGGTAGGTAGCATTCGTTTCTGACGTTTGTTTTGTATTCAATGGTTAATCGATTCGTTTGCATGTTTTTCTGATTTATTTATATATATCTAGCATGATAATGACCTTATATGTATGTTAGAACTGGTTAGAACATGAAAAATCGGACTTTTACACACTGGTTTGCCGTTTTCACGTGGGCGCCTACCTCGGGTAGGTGAGTGTCCGTTAGCGCCCATAGGCGCTTTTACAAAAATTTTGAATGCCTACTACCGCTGACTGACAGGAGGTCGGCGATCGGTTTTGAACTACCACCAACTTGGAACGCCCAGGCGTCCCTAAGCGCCCAGAGCAGAAAAACTGAATTTTTCCAATTTTAATACCTGATTCAATTCCAAACCATTTTTAACCAATTTTATCAATTAAATAAGATGTTTTTGAGTCAAATAAAATACCACATACCCTGATTTGCAAAAAAATAAAATAGGGAGTTACTTTAGGTTATTAGTAGTTGGAATTTGTATATAACAAGAAAACAACCAAGTTTTATAACAAATAGACTTCTAAATTGGGTTAACTAATTTATGAGACATTGTATTAGATATTATTAACCAGATTTCTATATATTGAACATCTTGATCAGAATTTCAACCCGGATAACCCGATACTGAGCAAAATTATAGATTTACCTTTGTATGCGCTGCTAGGCACTATTATTTACATATTATTAGTCCTTAGGGATTTTTGGTGTCTAGTAGGCGTAGCTGGTTATGGATCCATAGTTTTGGCTAGATAGCTGTTAGCACCTGATTTTTGCACCCCCAAAATAAAGAAAAATGAAAAGTCAAACTAAAAGTCAAACCATGAGGGGGTCAAAAATTGACTTATTGATTCAAGAGAATTTGGCCATCAAACTTCATATCATTGAAAAGAGCATTTCGACACGATTCTAACGCAACCAAATTTGCTGGAATCGGAGTCCAGATGGAAAAGATATGAGCTGGTCAAACTTTTGGGGAGCGAAAAGTTGACTTTTTGCTCGATCCCGATTCAGCTGCCAAACTTGATCCCAATGGATAGGTGGTTCCGAGCTGATTCCAACGACACTAAGTTTGTGGAAATCGGACACCGGATGAAGAAGTTACGGGCAGTTGAAGTTTCAAGAAAACTGCCCATGTGGCAAAAAAGCAGCAAAAGTAGACTAAACCAATAAAATAAATAAGATAAGAGTGTTTAATAATATTTTAATAAAGGAATCTCGTTTATATAATAAAATAATCATAAAATCGAATGTAAATCTTGCAAAAAACCAAATTGAATAAAGATTTGAAATCCAAACATTTTTAAAACGTGCTGGACCGTATTTGCATTACGGGCAAGGCATGCCCGTATTTAAAGTACGGGCACGCTTCTAGAAGGAAACACGCGTCGCTGTACGGCGGGACACGCGTCCCATACGGCCGAATCTGCGATAATTGCAAATATTCGTTTTTCGCCCGTACTTGAATTACGGGCAAGGCACGCCCGTACTTCAAATACGGGCACGAAAATTTTGCCTATAAATAGAGAGGCCACCCCCCTCATTTCAACAAGCCATCCTCCTTTGGCCTACCCCCTCTCCCTCTTGGTGCTTACCACGACCAAATGCTGTTCAATTACCACCACCCTATCCAAGCCCATTTAATGTCCAAAATACCCTTGTAACCCCAAAACCATGCCTAATCCTCCCAAAGCATCTTCTTAAAACCCAACCTCCTATCAAGGCTCTTTTAAAACCAATCTGGAAAATCCAAAGAGACGCGGAAGCGCTGCCGAGATTACCAGAGAACCATCACTTGTCAAAGAATTAAGAAGGTAATAGTAAAAGGGAAGTTGTCTTATTCAATACATGTCAATATTTTGAGTTTAAGTTGTCTCTTATTTTATTTACTGTTTCTCTCATCCATTGGCTTCTAACGTGTGCAATATTAAGCATGGTATGCTGAAGATGAAGATCCAATTAAAAGAAGGAGAAAGGGAGTTTGGATATGACAAATAAAAGTCATCTAAGACAAGATGGCTTCACTTCATATAAGATCACCTTTTCATACACTCCCTATCTTCTTGATCAATGATAAATATGTGTTTGCAAGCCTAGCCATATGATAAAGAACCTCTGATTCCTTCATGTGTTCTCATGCAAAAGATGATCATATGAAAGATAAAAAAAAAAGGGGAGAAGTAAAGAACAAGAAAATGATGAAGAATTGAGTTCTTATGTTGCTGCGAAGATATTGTAAACCTCGGCGGATGCCACTGGATCCCTTAAAAGGCAGCCGGAATTGATCCCAGGAAGAATCGGCAGCAAACGTGCAAATTGAGTTGTGTCCGTAAACTCAGGCCGGTCAAGCCTGGACCGTATTTGAATCACGGACAGGGGAGACCGTGATTCATTCACGGTCAGGCTTGACCGCAGAGAAAACATGGGCAAGTGTAAAAATAGTGTACAAATTGTAATTCCTTGGTTCGGTTGGACCTGATCCGGTCTAAACCGGCTTGAACCATCCCCTTAAATCATTTGGGCTATCTTCAGCCCATTTTTGGACTTTGGGCCTAGGTAGGCCCATTAAGATCCCTTTGGCCCACTAGTGGGGCCCATTTCTGACCGGCCCAAACCCGGCCCGTTTTTCATAAAACGGGCCCAGGCCATTGGACTTTGGCTAATGGGCCCATTCCAAGCCCACTAAGCCCAAACTAAAATTGTAAATATATAAAATTAAATAAGATAACCAAATGGGTTACCCAATAACCCAACTGGGCCCACGGCCCAACCATGGCAACCCACGGGTCTTCCAACGGGACCCGGGTCCGACCCACTTCACTTAAGTAAAAAAGATAAAATCAAATAAAAAGGGACCCACACTTCCAGCGGGCCCCACCAGACTTAACAAGGCAGCATGCTGGTCTAGGAAAAGGGTGAATTGACTCAAAAACCAGGGAGACCCGAGGGACCCGTCAAACCGACGGGGCGGGCCGGGGTGTCTTAAGGCTTCCCCGGACGTAACCGAGAACTTAGCTAGAACTCTGAAAAGCCGCAGATCAGACTTAGACCCGATTAGGGCAAAACCGTGTCTGCCTGCACTCTCAGGCAGTGGCGACTCCGAATGTCCCGAGGCACGCACCAAAGGTGCGCCCGGTGTGCGATCTAGGCCAGGTTTAGGTGCGCACAATAGCTAAGGGATATTTCATTTGGGTTGAGTCACTCCCTTGTGCGAGCGCGCTTCCTTTGTAAGTTAGGTTGCATTGGAGGGTCCTATGTTTGGAGGGACACCCCGATGCGTTGCTGGTGATTCCTTGTACATGTGGATCAGCGGCCATCTCCATGTATTGATTTCGGTGTTGCATGCTGGTGGTTCATGCCAACTCGGTTGAGTCGTGTGCAATAAGTCGATGACTATGGCTCTTATCTAAGGAGATGTCTCGGGTTTGAGTATCATTAGTAGCATCGCCCTTAAGCCGCACGGTGGTATAGCATATGGTTGAGAGTCATTTCAAACGTGTATCTTTCTTTGTGAGTCCTACAATGACATTGAAATCAAGATCACTGGTTCTTATTATCTTGTCACATGCTGAAGGCATATAGTTGATATGTTATGTTTGGATGTGACTGTTTAATACATCCCGGTTTTACTTGGATTATACCGTCGAAGTCTAGATCTTGTTTCTTGATAGAAATGATATTATTCTCTGATTCTTAAAATTGTTTACATGTTGTTTTGCATTTCATATTCGTTACGAACGTTTATACGAGCTTGCTTATCCGTAACTGCTTAATCGTGTATGAATATCTATTTTCATCTATATTAACTGTTTATAGCATGCATATGTGTTACCTACTGAGATATTCGTATTTCACCCTACTTCTTTATCTTATTTTCCAGCTGATACGTGAGAGGAGGATCATAGTGGTGTTTTCCAAGCTAATTTAACTGACTTTTCACCGGAGGAGTACTATTATCCGGATTTGATCTGAGGTTGAGGAGTTGTAAAATCCAGAATTTTAATAACATTAAAAATTATTAGATTTTGTTGTTAATTAGTTTAATTAAAGGGAAAGTCTTAGAAATAGAGAAAAGGGAATTATTTAGAGAAAAATAAAATAAAATGGAAAGGGTATTATTATTTTTAAATTTCAAAATTAACTTAAGATGAAATATTATTAAGAAGAAAGATTGGTTATTTAATTTTCATGAGTTGGGCTTGGCTATTTGGTGGTGTAGCGACAAAAAGGGTAATTTGGGAATTTTACAAATTTATTGAGGAAGGAGTAAATATAAGTGAGTATCATAATACTAGTCTAAAGAATTCATTAGCAATGTGTTTTAAGAATTATTTTTATTTAGTAAGGAGCTAATATAGGTGGTTTGGTGGAGAAGAAATCGCTGGATTGGGTGTTAAAGAATTGATTATGTAGGATGGGTCTGTGGGTGAGCGCACAGCAAATCATGATTTTAGGGTTTGCGTTTGAGCACCAACAGAAGCCTACAAATAGAGGTCATATGTGAAGTTTTGGGTTTTCGCACAAACCGATTGGAAGAGTATTCTGTTGCTGGAGTATTCAGGAAAGCAAAGGACTGAACCAAATTTGTAGAGAGGAAGGAGAGTTGTGGATGAGAGGTTGAGGATCGCAGATCGGAAAATATTCTGGTAAGTGAATTCCATCTTAATGTTGTAGCTGATTTCTTAGGAGGTTAAGTTAGAGTTTAGATCTAAAATTTTGGGTTGAACATAAATGGAACATCAGCCGCAAATCAGAAGCGGAGTTGCTGCTGTCTGAGATCGAGCAAGGATTTGAGTTGCTGAGCCAGAGGAATTTCCATAATTGTGAGTAGCATCGTTTTAATCCTATGTTTTTGGTTTTGATCTAATAGTTTAGTCATGAAGCATGGTTTCTGAATAACATAGTCTTCGAGCGTGGATTTTAGGGTGAGTTTAGAGTCGTGATATAAAGTTTGATTAGATTAAATTCGACTCATGTTTAAACGTGTTATGGGGATGGTAGAAACATAGAAAAGTTGTTACAGAGGGCAAAAACTTGGTCAATCATGGAGTTCTAGAGTTAACAGAGAATCGAAAAATCGTGAGTTGGGTTCGCCGAGTTGCTGCTGACCTATCTACCTCAGCAGTAGCTCAGCGCGAGAAGTTGTTTTGATTCGCTGAGTTCTCACTGACCTTGTGCCTACCTAGCGCCGAGTGATTTGAGTCAGCGCGAGACATTGTTTTGGTTTCGCTGACCTTGCGCCGACCTAGTGCCAAGTATTTTTAAGTTAGCGTGAGCCTTGTTTTGTTTACGCCGAGTTGGTGTCGACCTCGTGCCAAGCACCAAAGGTCAGCGCACCCAACAGAATTTCCAGAAAGGTGCGTCTGACCAATCCAAGCCAAATTTTGATACTTTGAGGCTTCAACCTCTTAGCCAAAGACTAGATTAGGATATTAGAAATATGTTATCTGTTCAAAACATTGGGGAGAGCATTAAATCAAATTATTGGTATTTCTATAAGTTTCCGAAGTGTTAATTGAAGGAATCTGGGTAGGTTATTTTGCTGTTCATGACACTATAGGTTAATGAGTTAGTCTTCTTTATGTATTATATTGGTTTTCTGATTATGAAATTGTTTAATCTGGATTTTTTTGATTTCAAACGGCTGAATAGTATTGTAAATTTTCTTGTGTGAGTAAAATCCTTTTATTGATGATGAGATTTGTTGTTTTGGGGTTGGGATACCTACTGAAATTACATGAGTTGCTGTTCTGGTTGGAATGACTTGTGATGAGTGTTGTGCTGGGATGAGGTAACATAGGCCATGTGGCTCCCTCATCGAGTGTTGTGTTGGGATGACGGATGAGGTAACACAGGCCCCGTGTGGCTCCCTCATCGGATATGGTATTGGGATGAGGTACATAGACCTGGCGTGGTTCCCTCATCAAGTTTGATATGAGATTGGCACTAGATTCGTTTTATATTTGGGTTATACGTGACTTTACGACTTTATGCACGATTTGATACCGATGTTATTGCTTAATTGACATGATGGATTTCCACATTTTATATCACATGGATTATTGGGATTCTATTGGATTACTCGGATTAGACGTGTTATCGTCATCATCGTATATGTGTTGCACCGTGTCATGTTTTTAGAACTGAACTAAATGGTTTTGTGCATGCATGTGCTGCTCACTGGGATATTCGTATTTCATTCCGTTTGTTTTATTTTGTTTTCAGCTGCATCTTGGAAAGAACGATACTGTTGGAAGTTGCTTGGTCATGTTAGTTTATTTCAGTTTGGAGTTATTTTAGCGTACTCTGATTTTCTAGTTATTGTCATATCATGTTGTTCCTTCAATCTGATATTGCGATCCTGTGTTTTATATTAACCTCCGGGAATGAGTTACGGTGTTATTTCGTGACTCGGATCTGGGGCGTTACAGGAGTGATGAGGACTTATTATTTTTGACAGTTATTTTGGTTATTTGGTTTTGATTTATCTGAGAGATTAAGAGTTTTAGTAACCCTTTGATACCAGACTTGATTATTTGGATTGGATGGTTCATTTTACCTCATATTTATGATGATGTTAGGTTACACTTCCACACATTATGTTTCCGCACTCTGATAATTATTAATAAATGGTTTATTTGATTCTTAAGTTTGGATATTTATTGATGATTGAATTGATATGGGCCCAGTAGCATCTCGGATTCGGTTGTTGAACTGGATTCGGGTTGTTATAGTAGCAAACCGGATTCGGGTTGAGTGCCGGTTCTGCACTGACCCGGGTTTGGGGTGTTACAGTTTGTGGGATTCTTTGTTGTAGTGTTATACTCGCAATTTCTACGGTTGAGTAGTTTATCTTGGTGAGTATAACTTCCCTTTCCAAGCTTCTCTCTCTCTCTTTCTCTCTCTTTCTTTGTCAAACGTTTGTTATCTAGGGTGCCTTGTTTGTTGATTATTATTTCTTTCAGGTGGATATGACAAGGAAGAGAAGGCAGCTAGGGCTTATGATTTAGCCACACTGAAGTACTGGGTCAAAGGACCCGTATAAATTTCCCGGTATGTTTTTGGTGTTTTCTTCGTTTCTGCAAGGATGGGAACTTAGATAATATCATTTGGTTTCATTGTTTCAAAGAATTAATAAGAGGTTGTTCTGTTTTTTTATCCCTTTGTTCACTGATTCTTTAGCTGAGCACTTAATGAGGTAGAGCTTGAAGAGATGAAGAACATGACCAGGCAAGAATTTCTGGGCCAACTTATGAAGGTGTCTTTCTGTCCTTGAAACAGAAATCCTTTTTGGCAATATTAAATATTGCCACCGAATGTGGGACATCTTCCCCAGGTTTGGATAACATATACAGTTAGCAGCAAACTTAGAGTTGTCAAGAGGCTATAATGAATACTTTGTAACCATTTCTTAAGTGGATTAGGATGCTGAATAATGGGCATATCACTTCTTTTTGGGATGATTTATGTTATGAAGATATGGTGCCCAAGCAAAGATCTCTAGATGTCTATATCATTGGAGGATTGTATGCATGATGTGGGTTAAATGCTAACCATGCTCAAGGAGTGGACATGACCAAAGGTGGATGTTCGAAGATAATATATCCTTTCCTGTTGGTCTGATAGGTGCCATTGCTATACTGTCAATCCCCATTTCCCATTCAAATCATTTGGAAGATTCCAGAGTTTGCTAAATTTACATTATTTGTATGGTCACCGGTGCTGGCTAAATCCTTACCATAGATCACATAGTCCATCGAAATGGACTCTACTAATGAGTGCCTTATATGCATAGAGGAGGAGTCAGTCAATCACCTTCTACATTGCAAGTTTACACCTTGCTGGAACATAATTTTTTGTCAAGATTTGGCATGCTTTGGATTGGGCAGCGATCTCAGCCAAGGAGTTCTTGAAAGTTAGTGGCTTGAGTGCAAGAAATAAGAAGATAAAGCTCTATGAAGGATGTCACAGTTTGCAGTTTGGTGATGCATTTGGAGTGAGAGAAACTTGAGAATTTTTTAGTATAATGAAGTTTCAGGTGGCATTTTCTTCAAAAAGTATGTGTAGCTTGTTCCAATATGAAAGGCAACCAGGTAATTCAAGGACTTTAATTTTAAATCTCTAAGTGAAGTCTATGATGGCATGCTCCATGTTTTGTTGCTGTTATTGTTTCAGCTTTGTTCATGCTCATGATGTGATTTTAGTACAATGATTGTATACTTATATAATCTCTTAAAGTTGTTAATAAAATGCCTGTTACCAATAGAAAATGTGCCTTTTCTTTAATGTTCAGTCTTGGAGAGGAGCATGCGGGTTATAGGCATTTGGACATTCCAATGCTGAAGCTGAGTGTTGTTGGTGGATGCCCATTCTCTTGTGGAAGTGACATGATGTGAGACCCCAGATTCTTGACCAATTGCTTAGGTGCTAATCAAGAGGTATTTAGCAAGTCCTAACAAATTGTATTTTATATTATGAAGGTGAATTGGGAGAAGCCCAAACTTGAAGCCAGCCAAGTGGCTAAGTTCGGTTTTGTCAGAAATGTGTAAAGGTAAGCCTTCCTTTTAATTGAGCAATTCCTAAGTTAGTAAATAACTTTATTTCATGTGAGAGACAATGGCTTAGTTGTAAATCCTTGTGTGCAGTAGAAGGAAAATGGCAAGAGGGTAATTGTTGGTGTTTCATAAGGAGAAAGGCAAAGTGGGAAAGTGACTTGAGCATTTGGGGAGAAATTTCATTAAGTGGCAAAATAGTGGTTAGTCTCATACGTATGAACCCAAAACCCTCTCTTCTCTTCTCCCTACTCTCTTCTCCTCTCTAATCTCTTCACTCCCTACACACTCTCCTCTTCTTCATCCTCCCCCATTGGTGAGCAAGTTAAAAAGAAACCCTTGCAAGAAAATAAGAAGAAGAAGAAGGAGGCAAAGATTTGGTGATTTTCGTTTGGGGAAGAAGCTTGGAGAAATTGGGGGGAAAGCCTTCAAGAAGCACAAGAAGTGCTGCTCATGAGTTGCATTAGGAGCAAGAAGACTTGTTTGGTTGATTGCTAGAGGTAAACAACACCCTCCCAACCTAAATTTTCGTATGAAATGTGGGAATTTGGGGGTTTTGGTGTAAACTTGATTTTCCTTGCAAATAGGAGAGGGATTTGTTAGGGGTTTCATCAGTAATAGGTAACCACACATTCTAGAGACAATTTAGAGACCAAAAACCATAGAAATGAGTGAGATTGAAGAAAACCTAGAAATTTACGAAATTCGGAAAAAAATCGCGACCTAAGAAATTGCCAAGGCGCCCGACAAAGCGCTTGAGCGCGATGCCGAGCGCCCGTTCAAAAATCTAGTTAAGGCGTGGCCACTCGTTGGCACTCGAGCACGATCACGAGTGCCTCGCCTGTGTCTTTTTAAAATCTCAAAACCCGAGAGTTGTCATTTTTAGCTAAGCCAGGCGCCCAAGCCAGCGCTCAAGCGTGCCCTTAGGCGCCCATGCCCAGATTTGATTATTTTCGGATTTTAGAGCAAATCCAACTATGGATATTTTTTATTTGAATCCAACTCATGTAGAAATAAGATATAGGTGTCTAGGAAGTGTACACACTGGAATCATCTCAAAATTCTAAATAACCAAGATTTTGGGTACATTCTACTGAAATAGGTTTTATAGAGAGTTTATGTTCCAGATTGTTATAGGAATGGGATAATCCAATTCTACCCCTTAGAACACCTTCAAATGATCCTTGGAAGTAGAAAACCAAAGCCAAATTAAAGTTGTACATGTTTCCAAAGAGTTGGAGCCTAGGTTGCCCAAGTGAGGTATGAAATGCATGATTTAATATTATGGATGTATTTTATTTTTATTGATTATTGTTGTAAGCATGTGATATCTTGTGAAGGGCATTGGCCCAGATATTGATATGTGCACGAAGGGCATTGACCCAGATATTGATGTGTATGGAGGGCAGTGGCCCGGTTCCAAGAGATGTTGCACGAAGGGCAGTGGCCCAAGATTGACTCAGGTAAAGCTATGAGCTACCCTTGAGATTATACTTGCATGATGGCATAGTTTGACACATGGAATTGATTAAATGAACAATCTTAAGTTATGGATCCATAAATTTAAGTAGGTGTGTTTGTATATAATGCCATGACCAAGTTATTGTTGTTCCTGTTGCACTATATATTGTTGTATCATCCCGGCACCAAGCAACATCGGTGGCCGATGCCCATTGCTACGAGGAATCGGCATGAATACCTATACGTCAAGCGTAATCAGCGTATGGATGCCTAACGTCAAGGGTAATCGGCGTTGGATGCCTAATCACCATGAGGAATCAATGAAGCTAGATGAGGTCATGTGCAGTATGTATTAAACACATTAAATAACAAAGTGATAAGAATAAGTGTTTGATTGTTTATTAATGGTTGACTTGTACACCTAAGCACAGATTTGCACTACATGTCTTTCACTAAATTGTTGACGCTTGAACTAGTATTTCAACTACCCGCATGTCATGGTTTTACTGAATGATAGTAGCATAAACTGTGTTTTTACCAAGCATACATGTGTTGCTTACTAAGACATTCGTCTCATAAGTTGTTTTATTGTTTTGCTTTCAGAGTCGTCAACATCTGGTGTGAAGGACGGGATTGGGGACAGAGGAAAGGACAAGGCACTAGAGTATAGATAGGAGGACTTCTATCGACCTACTTAGGACTTTATTTTCTTGTATATGGTAGTAGTTTCTTTTTGGACTTGTAAACTTTATAACTGAGATGAGCGATTAGAATCCATCATTTTGTACTAGCCAAGTAGTTGTGCAAATAACTTTGTAGTCCACCACTGAATTTGTCACTTTCTTATACACTAATATTATGCACATGCATCAACTGTCTATCACTTCCACTTACATTAGGAAAAATTTTAAATTATCTGCACTTTTATTAGGTTGAAAGACCAACTCGTGACAACCGGGGACAGGTGAGTGCCTTGGAGAGGCACCTGGTTCCGAGTCATTACACATGATTTTTCGGAAAAAAGGCTTCTGTTTGCAAGGTTGGCGAAATTATTTTTATTATAGTAGAAGTTGTTAGCTTACCCCATTGATTTTCATTTCCAATTTTGTTATTGTGATTGCATATTAACAGTGGCACTCAATTTCCCAAACAACTTCTTCTTTATAGGAGATACAGTATTTGGTATATCATGGTTCCATTTATTTTTCCATTCTTCTGCATTTTAATCATTTCACATTGACCTCTTTCACCTACTAACGAGTTGCAGTTTTCCCATTCATATTCAAGCCTAACCTCTTCCACTTTAGTTTGTGCATGTTACCAAATTTTTCATAATTTTAATCAATTTATTTAAATCTGAATTAGCTTTTGCCCCGTCAAAGAATCTTCATTATCTTTGAATTGTGCTATTTTATTTAATTTGCTTACTGAATTATTATCTAATTCCTTTGCATTGGAATATTGCCAAATTGTGCCTCTTACCATGAATTAGACTCTTAATCTGGAGGTTGTTTATTCTTTTTTACTATACCTCTAATCAGATATGGAGTGCATGATATGGCTAGCAGCACTATGAAAATGTACAAAGCTGTTTTGGGGACACCAAAGAATTATTCAGTTATTTTTCTTGCACATAATGGACCTACAAGTATATTAGGTTGTCAATTGTCGTGGTGGCAAAGTTGTAAGCTCTTAAATCTGAATTGTTCTTTTTCGGGTTTAAGATGTAATAAGAATGACATCTGTGGCAGAGATTGGGTGTATGAAGGCAGCGACAATGGTGATCTAGGTAAATAATCTTTTTACCATGCAATTATTCTTCTATATTAAGATATATTCATATTTTTACACTGATAACATTCTGGTAAACATGTTTTAGTGGTTAATCATGTCTTATGGCGCAGATCTTGAAAAAGCCATATTTGCCTTGAAAAGGACAACCAAATTTTCCATCCCTTTAGTTGTATTTGGGCATATGAATACAGAACTGGCATATATAAGTGCTCTAAGAAGATGATTGCTGTGGAGCTGACGGTACTGTATACTTGAATGGAGCTATTGTTCCAAGGGTTAGAAGATGAATCGGCAAGCAAGGAAATAATGATAGAAGCGTCATGATAGATGGAATTCTTTGTATACCCAAGTCCATAGGCACAATGAGAGCCATCACTATTGTTGACATTTTAAACAGTAACTTGAAAAACATAGCAGAGACCTGGTTGGAGATGAGATCACCCTAGCAAAGGAGCACATATTATATAAATGTGGTATGGAGAATCTTTCATGATGAAGCTCCATTCTTACAAACTATTAAATGTTTGAATTTACCCCTGATAACCTGATGTAAAGTTACTTTTGCACCACACATGCAATTTTATCGAATAAAGGATTGCAAGTCATATACTAATAAAGATCTATATAGTTGTTGTAGTAGATCCCCCTGAATGCAAGGTGATGCAATGGAGGAGTTCCAATGTATAATCACCTTCACAGTATAGAGGAATTTGGATTTGCTAGGTTTGTATAACACAGATGCTGTCCTATAAAATATTGTGCCAGACTTTATGACAAGTTCCTTTGATATCCTTTAGGAATGATAGCAGGTCATGCCTACTATTTTCTCGATTGTAAGGCCCTCCATGATCTTAATGCCAAAGCCCCTCCATGGTCATAATGCCAAAGGCCATGCTCCATGACGATAATGCAAGAGGAGGTTTATCGCCGAAGCTATTGCTGATGCCTCTGTCGGCATGTCATCTCTTCAAGAGGTCGAGTAGAATGGTTTTCTTGTGTTGTTTGGCATTTTTTGCATGTTCATCTCATATAGTTTTGTTTGAGTAAGAAGCATGTGGTTTAGAGTTTCGTTTCACTAAGAAGCGTGTGGTTTAGGGGCCTACTTTATCATTTACAATAATTCTCAGCTTGTTTCGTTTAATGAATTGAATGTGTTTGTTAATGATATTACTTCCTTACGTTTTTTTCTGCATTTTCTTGCAATTAGAGCTTAGTTGAGTTTATTTCAACCTATATTGTTAGTAGTGAAAGTTGGTTAAGAATATGTAATCACGAGATGAGAGTTCAGTGCGACATTTAGTGTTGCTAGGCATATAGAGTTCCAGTTGAATGATAGTTGGTTTCTACATAATTTACTGGAGTTAAGGTGGTCAATGTTGGTAGAGGCTGTTTGATTATTAAATAAAAATACATCATTAATATTAAGTGATTGTTTGTTTGAGTATCTGTGGAGTGCTCGGTTTACTTTCTAGTTCTTGATGAATGAGCACATTTTTTTCTTATATTAAGCCTATGAAATTAAAACAGGTGGATTTATTAATTTGCTACATGAGAATTGAGGTTCAGAAGGCCCATCAACACCCAAACACACTAAAAAGTTGGGCTATGTCTACGTCATCATTTAGTTCCTTTCTAAATGTATTTTATAATCCTAACTTAGCCAATCATGACATTTCCCTTGCTTTTGATTACATGCATGTCTTCAATTCTTATCTAATTAATTAAAATTTCCTGTTTGGAACATGTTCTAAATTGACCTTCGGCTTGGTATTTCTAATGTGAGATTTGCTTCCGAACTGGAATAGGAAGTTCACCAGCAATAAGGATCCTCAATATCTGGAAGTTCACCAAGATTAAGGGTCAACAAAATTAGGGGGGGTGGGGGGTGGGGTTCGTTGCTTAAATTTCATCTTCCTTGCTAACGATTGGAGGATCAACCCAGTGGAATGTTTGGCCTCTACTTGTTTGATTTTCCACATAAAAAAATGTATTGGTATGTCCTTAATGATCATGCTATTCTCATTTCTTTCCAGGTTAAGTAGGCCAGTGGGGAAACGGTGCAGAATTTTTGCTACTTGTGTGTGGTTTAGAAGATGAGTCTGTAATTCAAGTCTGGAGTTATTATGGTTACAGTAATTGTCGTGTGCATATGCATTTGCGATCATGTTTGTGTTTTACATTTTTTTTAGTTTTTCAAACTTCTCCGGCACTGTTTGTAACATCGAACTTTTCACAAACATACCTCATATCGTATATAATAGGAAAAGTTTACTAGGAAAGGGAAGGAAGCATAAAAGGTCATGAGTTTTCAATATTGATTCTTATTCTTAATAGTGTTATCACGATCCTTCCAAACTTCCCAAACTGATTTGAAGGTTTTTTCTTTCTTTTTTTGTTTTTTTTTCGATCAGTAATCAAGATGGTATATATTATGCAAGTAGAAAGAAAAAAAATTTTGTATAGGTACATAATCTGTGTATCTAAGACTAAGAACAAGAGAAATGGAAACAAAGCACTCCCTTACCTCACTAATCTGGGAAATTATCACATAATAGAAACTCTTCCAAGGACACATTAGCCATCAACTTTTCTTATTCTAACCAATTATAGATCAGTTTTAGGACTTTCTTCTCCAATAATTCCACATTATTCTCAAGGTTTCTAAAAATTATGTTGTTCCTTTCTTTCCAAATCACCCAAGAAATTGCCGCTGGTATCAAGTTCCACACCGAGACTTTCCTAGACTTCCCAATCGTCTTCCCCCATGTCTGCCAAACCTTGACAAATTTTTCCACCTAAACCCATTTCAGACCAAATCTGCCAAGAACTCTATTCCACACATTGCTTGCAACCTTGCAATGGACTAAGACATGCTCCACCGATTCTTCGTCTATGGCTTCAATTTTGTGTATAACTGGTGACTTCATAATTTAATTGCTGATCCTAGAAAATATTGACCTATGTGCATGTGCTTTTACATGTATGGGGCTAAAAGGAATTTAGAAACTATTATAATATCCAAGTTTTACGTTAAGTCAATGCCTACAAGTTTCACTTATATGTAATTTATTTTGTTATATAGTATAATTTTATTGCATAATTACAACCAAATATACGAGCTAGATTTTCATTTATCGACTTTTTATAATGCCTACAAGTTTCACTTATATGTAATTTATTTCGTTATATAGTATAATTTTGTTGCATAATTACAACCAAATATACAAGCTGGATTTTCATTTATCGACTTTTTATAATGGCTACTCATCCTTGGCACTTATCTATCTTAATTTTTTCAAATTGCACTCAAACTATGAACATGTTTCTTCTTTTGATGCTTGCTACTTGATTTTGTTGGTCAACTAAATAAAGGAAACTTATGTTATTTTGTATAATTGCTAATTGTCTTGATCGTAGTTATATTGTTCCACATTGAGTTGTTAAAATATATTTTTGTTAATTTGTTATATACTTGAACAGTAATTCATTTTTCACTACTTATACAATATTTTAAGTTCATTAAACAAATTACGATAACTTTTATTGCTTAAACTAAATTATGAATATTAATAGCACTTTTGTAGGCCCAATATGAAATGATCAATAGCTTGTGTGTTATTTACTTTAATAATTCAGAAATTATTCTAAGTGAGATTTGATCAAGAATATATTGCTCTTGAGCATCTTATATGTTGAAATTTCTTTTCGGTGCACATTGAACACCATAAATCTATTAATGGGCACTATCATTCTTTTAGGCTTTGTTTGTTTCAATAGAAAATATTTTTCAACGGAAAATGTTTTTTGGATGAAAATTCTCCAAGAAAAAATTTTCCTTTTTTCTATTTTTCACGCGTTTGGATGTAACATAATAAAAAAAATGAGAAGAGTGAGAATTGAAATGAAAGTTTACAACGTTGGGGAAAATGTGAAAATATAAGACTTAATTTTAATCCTTTAATTTTTAAATATATTGAAAACAGCGTGAAATTTTATCAAATTTACAAAAATCGGCCCAAGCTTTGTTTGTTCAGGTAATTTGACTGAAAAAAAAATTTCAGGTTTTTTCTGAATTTTAGACTCTCCTTCTATGCCTTTCCTCAAAGAAATCTTTTTGCACTCCTTATCTTCACCTTTATCTTCTGCTCTTCTCTGTCGCTCACCAAAACTGCACCAAATTAGTTTTATCTTTTTTGCATTTGGTTATCCTCTTTGCCTTCATTTATCCTCTCGCCTTCACCTTTATCTTTTTTTGATTGGTTTTATCTTTTTCGAAACCATCTTCTCACCTTGGTATATTGTAAGACTCCAAATTTTGCTTAAATATTAAAATAAAATAATAAATAATATTCTGGAGGATTTTATTTGATGGTAATTGTAAAATCCCATATTTTAGTACTAAATAAACTGAATAAGTTATTCATATGCAGTGGTTGAGGCATTGGTTCAACCCGGAGAAGTTCAAGGCGACCAGGAGGATTTGGGGAGATAATCTAAGGCGAGATTTTTAAATTTAAATTAAGGAGAAAATTATAGTTGATATTGTCCAGATTGTTAAAGTGTAGAACTAATAAAATATAAGATTAACTAGGGAGGCGGTCGAACCATCTAAGAGTGGGGGTTAACCCGGATCGATTGGGTTTATAAAGTTGCGTTTTTGTTAGAAGTAGGAAGGATAAAACAGTAATAAGAGTTTATAATAGGGCTAAGGGGTAGATAGGTAAAAGAATTGAAATAATATAATAACCTAAAAGAATACATTTGTTCACATTTGGAGAAGTTGAACAACCGCACATCCAACTTCAATTTTCTTCTCCTATTCTTCTCAATACTTCCCCCAAGATCAAACCCTAATCTCCCGTAACTGTTAGAGTAGATTTTTCAAAAGGAAACAAGGAGAATTTCGTTCAGAAAAACCCAGGTAAGAACAAACTAGAAGAAGGTTTCTGTTTTGGAGGTTTATATGTGTTTGGAGATCTTAAAGCATGTGGTTTTTGATCCAGAATAGATAAAGAGGGTTTGGATCCGTGTGGATTATCTTTGGGGTGATAGTTCAATGCTTTAGAGAAGGTTTAATCCAAGAAGAGAGGTAAGTAGTCCCTTTAAAACTTGCACAAAACAAATTCGTGTTTATTCGATATTCATGGTTATTCGGTGGTTTGGTGAGTTGTATGCGTGAATTATAATGTCTTATTTATTGGAAATTGTTCTAACATGTTTATAAAGTATTTTAGAATGATTTATAATGGATTTGATGCATTGAATATTGAGTTGTTGAATTTTTATTGATTTTTGTAACTTTTCGGGAATTTTCTCCGTATCTTGTCGCCCGAATAGTCGCTCGAGCGCCCTGTGTATTTGTTAAAACCCGAGAGCAATTTTTCCCAGATGAATTGTCGCTCGATCAGTCGCTCGAGCGATCTATCGAGCGACCAACCTTGAAACAACCTATTGTATAAGGCCGTTCGAGCGCCCCTTGGCCGCTTAAGCGCCCAGTTTGTCAGATTTTGGAATTTTGCCAATTTGTCTAATTTTTCACTACAGGACTGTTTTTAACCATTTTTAACCTTTGTATAATCAAGATTAGGATGTTTAGAGATAGTTGGAACTAGCGGAAATTAAAAATTCATTTTTATAAGGATTTTGGGTAGATTTTACCAAAGAGGCATTTAAACTTAGAACCATTGTTCCAAGCAATTTAATTTTAAACCAAACTTGATTTTAAGAGTTTCTACATCTGTATCTGAACATGTTTTGAGCTTCGAATGAT
Organism: Buxus sempervirens; assembly: GCA_947561395.2. NCBI lineage: Eukaryota > Viridiplantae > Streptophyta > Magnoliopsida > Buxales > Buxaceae > Buxus > Buxus sempervirens. The sequence goes on from OX387195.1 coordinate 8,505,624, forward strand.
TTAATGTACATTCAAATTATTTTGTCCATTGAAACCGTGATTTTGGGATACTTCCTCGATCCGTGTTCTCGGTGGGAAGTTGGTTATTGTTGTTTATATCCTCGATCTGTGTACTCAGCGGGATACTTCCTCGATCCGCGTACTCGGTGGGAAGCTGGTTATTGTTGTTTATATCCTCAATCCGTATACTCAATGGGAAGCTGGTTATTGTTGTTTATATCATCGGTCCATGTACTCAGCGGGATACTTCCTCGATCCGTGTATTCGGTGGGAAGCTGGTTATTGTTGTTTATATCCTCCTCGGTCCGTGTACTCGGCGGGATACTTCCTCAATTCGTGTACTCGGTGGGAAGTTGGTTAGTTTATTGTTGTTGCCTGTTATCCTCTGTCCGTGTACTCGGCGGGATACTTCACTGTGGTTGTATTTTTATTCCACCATGTTTGGAATTATATTTCATTGTATCTGAAATTTATCGTGATTAGTCAGATTAAGCGTTGCATATATTTTAATCTGTTACAAATGAGTTGCATGACTACTTACTGAGATGTTGTTTCTCACATTATCGTTTTATAGGTTTTGTTTTCAGATATTCTTGGTGAGGACGTTGCGGGGATAGACACTTCTGGTGATTATACTGAGTACCAGGAAGAAGATTATTTTGTTCCTGCGTAGGTTTAGGGATCTATATTATTAAATTTGACTTGGTATTGGAAGAATTGTTTTAGATTACTTTTATTTAAATGACATTGGTAAAGTACATTTTATTTTAGTTAACCATTTCCAGACTTAGTTGAGGAATTGGTATTGGATGTTTCATTTTTGTATTTTGCGCTTCATGGAAGGAAAAAAAATTTATCTATTATTTCCGCACTCTGAGTTTATTAATTGAAATTGTTTAAGTCTGGATTAGTTGTTTTGGGCCATTATCCTAACGTTCTAGGTTTGGGTTTATGTTCTTAAATAAACCTGGATCCGGGACGTTACAGTAATAATTTATAGATGTAGGTGATATTGTTATTAGTGAAGATCAGGAGTTTGGCGCAGATTCGACTGTCTGATTGGGAGTTATCGCGGTAAGATTCATATTTTAATTTAGATGTATTTTTAATTGGGCAATGTGTATTGAAATTGCTGCGCATGCGTTGCGTGGGATAGGAGGTATATAAATACGTTAAAAATAACCTAGTAGAATATGAGTGGTATTCTAAGCGTATTGCCTTCGTATTGATCAGCCGCAAACACCAAGAGTGCACGACTAAGCGACCAGAGAAGAAGAAGGGAAGGGGTTGCTCTGATTTTTCTTCATCCCAAGAGAGTGTTTTCGTGTCTGAGTGTTACTGTTTAGGGAAGGAAGAGGAGAACGACTGTAAGAGGTAGGTAACGCACGGTTTTGACATTCGTTTTATTTACATGGTTAATCAATTAGTTTGCATGTTTCTATGTTGTATTTATGTATTTAGCTTGATAATCATCCTATATGTATGTTAGAACTGCCCATAACACAAAAATTTAGATTTTATACAATCGGTTTGTCATTTTTGGTATAGTGTCGACCTGGCCTGCGCTTAGCGATCCTGAGCGTCGGTCGGCGTTCGTTATAAGTCTTTGAACGCCCACGACCGCTAACTGACATGAAGATGGCATTCGAATTTTAACTACTGCCAACCTAGAACTCTTAGGCGTCCCTGAGTGCTCCTGAGTGCCCAGTGCAGAAAAATCCAAATTTTCCAAATTCAATACCTGATTCAATTCCAAACCATTTTTAACCAATTTTATCAATTAAATAAGATGTTTTTGAGTCAAATAAAATACCAAATACCCTGATTTGAAGAAAAATAAAATAGGGAGTTAATTTAGGTTATTAGTTGCCGGAATTGATACTTAACAAGAAAACAACCAGGTTTTATAACAAAAAGACTTCTAAATTGGGTTAACTTAATTATGAGACATTGTATTAGATATTATTAACCAAATTTCTATATATTGAACATCCTGATTAGAATTTCAACCCAGATAACCTGATATTGAGCAAAATTACAGACTTACCTTTGTATGCGCCGCTAGGCACTATTATTTACATATTATTAGTCCTTAGGGATTTTTGGTGTCTAGTGGGCATAGCAGGTTATGGATCTATAGTTTTGGCTAGATAGCTAAAGGATATTTCATTTGGGTTGAGTTACTCCCTTGTGCGAGCGCGCTTCTTTTGCAAGTTAGGTTGCACTGGAGGGTCCTATGTCTGGAGGGACACTGTCACACCCCAGAACCAAGTATGCCTTTCCAAGGCATCCCCCTGTCCTAAGCTTTGATAGGTGCGTCTTTATACCTGATAAAATACGGAGATAATTTAAAACTTTTCCTAAGGCAAGTGGAAGTGATATACAGTTCATGCTTGTGTGTATCAAGTATGTGTTTGTATAAAAGAAATCTAACAAGTCACATGGACTACAAAGTAAATTACAAAATTACTATGGTTATACAAAATGGTGGGTGACTAATTACTCCTCTCAGTTGTAAAGGTTACATGTCCAAAAAGAAACTACAACATGTTTAAAACAAAGAAATCCTAAATGGTTCTATAGTAGTCTTCCTCTCTGTATCCAATTACTTGTTCCTTTCCTCTATCCCTAGTCCGGTCCTTCACACCGGATGTCGATAGATCTGAAAATAAGATGGTAAAGCAACTGTAAAACAAATGTCTCAGTAAGCAACAAATGCATGCTCAGTGAAAATGCAATTTGTACAGATATCATTCGATAAAACCATGACATGTGGTTAGTTGAAATATCGTGAAAACAACGACAACTTAATGTCATACAATAAGTGCATGCATGTGCGTAGGTGTACAGGTCATCTATTTACAAATGATATATATTCATTTCTTCACCATACCAAATATCACGAATTTCTAAGCTTGTGTGGAGGATGCTAGTTCTCTATCTCTAAGTTAGGGTGAACAATAGTCCAGTATCCCCAACTGAGATGAACCGCACACACTACCCACCAAGACTTACTGTTGTGGAGGATGCTAGTTCACTACTCCCAAATTGAGGTGAACAATGGTTCACTACTCCCAATTAAGGTGAAATGCATATACTACCCACCAAGATTCATATACTCACCTATTCATCATATCAGATATCACAACTTTTCAACTTTGGTGGAGGATGCTAGTTCACTACCCCCAGCTAGGGTGAACAATAGTCCACTACCCCCAACCGAGGTGAACTGCTCACACTACCACCCAATACTTACTGTTGTGGAGGGGCTAGTTCACTACTCCCAAATTGAGGTAAACAATGGTTCACTACCCCCCAATTGAGGTGAACTGCACACACTACCCACAGATACTAATCATACTGCAAACTATCAATTGGGCCAATGTCCTTTGATGTGCCTAAATTTTATACATGTTTTGTCATATGTTTACCCTTAATTTTATGCTAGTTGGTGTTTAATTTGCCTATTTATTAGAGTTTTTATGTATTTTTGTTTATTGTTGTTTAGGAATAAATAAATTGAAAGAGTCAAGAGATTGAGGAGGGGATCTACAAGATATTCTCAGAATTTTTGAATGAGCAAAAATTCTCTTCATCAAGAGAATAGGAAACTTTAATTTCCCGAGTTCCAGAAACATCCTTCAGTGTTTTGAGCATAACTTGAGCTAGAGAGCTCCAATAAGGGCAATCTTGGTGTCTATAGAAAGCTAAGAGAAGGCCCTACAAATTTAATGTTGAAGACTTTCCCAAAAACAGTCATCTTGATGGAGAAAATTGAGCATTAATATCAGAAACGGAAAACAGCTATTTTCATAATTCAGATTTTGGAAAAGAAGTGAAAGGTGTTTTTAAAGCAAGGATGGAAATTTTATATAAGAGTTACACAAGAGAGGAGGACGTCGAGAGCTTAGAGGAGAGGAGTTTTTCACCATTGGAGAGGATTGGAAGCTTGGAGGAAGAAGAAGAAAACAGAGGCTAAATTGGAGTTTGTCGATAACTAAAATTCTCGATCTACATACAGTTTCCCTCTTAACTTTCTCATCTTCTCTTTGTCCAATTTTCATTATGAATTTCAGAGATTTTATAGTTTGTTTGGATTCAATTATGAGCTAATTTCTATTGCTAAGGCTCCGATGTAATCTCTCCATGACAATTATGAATCCTACTTTTATGTACTCATGATTTTATTATTATTTTTGAGTATACATCGTTAAGTTTAATGCTTTCAATTATCTGGCCAATAGTTGAATTATTTGTTGTGTATGTTAATTTGAGAGATGATGCATGTAGTTTAGCTTCGTTTGATATATGCCATGAATTGAACGAAAGACAGAAATGTGCCAACGTGATTCGTGCGGTTTGTTTTTATGGGATATTATTAATCTTAATGTACTCAATTGCTTTTAAATTCGCATAAGCATATCGCGGGTTATCGCATGTTGGGTAATTTTAATTCTACTTGAGAGAGGGTTTTAGATATATTTAAAATATTTCGCCGTCAAATAGGATAATAATTGACTAATTGCTTGGTTAGGATTTGGAATTGGATTGGTTTGATGAATCGGATGCCTTAGTGTTTTCTTCTTGGGTGAAATATCCTTATTTTTAAGTGTTTGGTCAAGTCCTTATTTTTCGATTTAATTTTTATTGTTTTCAATTTTTCAAATTCAAAACATCCCACTCTTCTTGATTTTCAAATAATTTAGAATTAGAACAATTTCGATAGCTAATACGTAAATAGTCCTTGTGGGTTCGACATTCTTTTCATCACTATATTACTTGTTACAATTTCGTGCACTTGCGAATTTTCACAACACCCTTCATGTCATATCATTCAATTCGGGCCACTATCCTCTTCATATCATGTTAACAATACATGGAATGCTAAACAAATGGGCCAATGCCATAAGTAAATCTAATGCAATTCTGGGCCACTGCCCTTCATACAATTCATATCATGCTCACCAGCAATGGGCCAATGCCCTTCTCATATCATGATCACAATATACGGCATGCTAAACAAATGGGCCAATGCCTTAAGTAAATCACATACAATTCAACACGGGTCAATGCCCTTCATATTATATGCCAAATGCTAGGCCAAGGCCCTTTGTATCATGCATTGCATGCTTATAGAGAAGATTAATGATAACTAATACCTTTTCACATAAATTCCTACATTTCATGGCTTACTTAGGCAACCTAGGTCTCAATTCTTGGTAAACATGTGCAACTTGGTTTTGGTTCTTGATTTCTACTTCCAAGGGTCATTTGGAAGGTGCTCAAAGTGACGGAATCAAATTCTACTACTTCTATAAGAATCTGGGATACAAAACTCTCTATAAGACCTTCTTTGGTAAAACGTACATAAAATCTTTATTATATGAAATTTTGAGTTAATTCCAGTTGGAACACTTCCTAGATGCCTAACTCCTACTTATAAATAAGTTGGATTCAAATAAAAACATTTGGTAGTTAAATCTGGGCTAAAATCCAAGTTTTCACAAAAATTGACTAGGGCGCTCGAGCCTTCTTCTAGTGCCCACTTATTGCTCTCAGGTTTCTATATTTTAGGCAGGTCGCTCAAAGGGTCGCTCAAGCGGCCATGTCTTAAATCAAAATCCTAAAAGGCTGCCCAAGTCGCGCTCGAGTGACTATTTGGGCACCTGGAGCTTCTACAGGTTGCAAAAAATCCGATTTTTGAGATCTTGCTAGGGTTTTCGATTCTCGCTAGTTTCTAGAATTTTTAAGCTCTAGATTGGTTATAGCATCTGTGGTTGCCTATTTCCTACAAAACCCCCAACAAAAATCCCTCCTATTTGCGAGAAATAACAATTTTGCATTCAAACCATAACTTCCTCATTTCACATATGAAAATGGCTGAAAATGGAAATCTGGGTGAGGGTGGTGTTGCTTACCTCTTGCAATCACTCAAGCAAACTTTCAATGCAACCCACGAGCAGCACCTTGCTTCCTTGGTTGCTTGCTCCACGAATCTCCAACCCCAAAACCTCCAAACGAAAATGGCAACTTGGGTTCCTTCCTTCTCTTCTTGCAAGGGTTTCTTCAAATGAGTTTAAAGTGAATGGGATGTGATGAGAAGAAAGGAAATGAGGAGAAAAAGATTAAGAAGATTTGGGAGTGGAAGAGGAGAAGGGGAAATGAAGAAGGGAAAAGGGAATGGGTCAGGTGTGTGTTTGGTCGAATGGGATTTCCTTTGGTTTTTTCCACACTTAAGCAACTCTCCACCAGACACAAAGTATTACAAGTTTGCCACATCACCTATTGCACACAATCAACACTTAGTTATTTTTGTCTCACCACAATAAATTTTATTCTCTAATCTGGGGATTACTCACCTTTCTCAGTTTCTGATAAGCCTGGACTTAGCCACTTGGCTGGCTTCAAGTCTGGGCTTCTCCAGCTTCACCTACACAAACAGGTTTACTGTTTAGGGTGTGCTAATGATATCGAAATCAGGGGTTTCATAGACACCCCGATGCGTCGCTGGTGATTCCCTGTACATGTGGATCAGTGGCCATCTCCATGTATTGATTTCGGTGCTATATGCTGGTGGTTCATGCCAATTCGGTTGAGTCGTGTGCAATAAGTCGATGACTACGGCTCTTATCTAAGAAGATGTCTCGGGTTTGAGTATCATTAGTAGCGTCGCCCTTAAGCCGCACGGTGGTATAGCATATGGTTGAGAGTCATCTCAAACGTGTATCTTTCTTTGTGAGTCCTATAATGACATTGAAATCATGATCACTGGTTCTTATTATCTTGTTACATGCTGAAGGCATGTAGTTGATATGTTATGTTTGGATGTGACTGTTTAGTACATCCCGGTTTTACTTAGATTATACTGTTGAAGTCTAGATCTTGTTTCTTGATAGAAATGATATTATTCTCTGATTCTTAAAATTGTTTACATGCTGTTTTGCATTTCATATTCGTTACGAACGTTTATACGAGCCTGCTTATCCGTAACTGCTTAATCGTGCATGAATATCTATTTTCATCTATATTAACTATTTATAGCATGCATATGTGTTACCTACTGAGATATTCGTATCTCACCCTACTTCTTTATCTTATTTTTCAACAGATACACGAGAGGGGGATCATAGTAGTGATTTCCAGGCTGATTTAACTAACTTTTCACTAGAGGAGTATTATTATCTGAATTTGATTTGAGGTTGAGGAGTGATGAGTATTTATTATTTTTGACAGTTATTTTGGTTATTTGGTTTTGATGTATCTGAGAGATTGAGAGTTTTAGTAACCCTTTTGATACCATACTTGATTATTTGGATTGGATGGTTTATTTTATCTCATATTTATGATGATGTTAGGTTACACTTCCACACATTATGTTTCCGCACTATGATAGTTATTAATAAATGGTTTATTTGATTCTTAAGTCTGGATATTTATTGATGATTGAATTGATATGGACCCATTAGCATCTCAGATTCAGTTGTTGAACTGGACTTGGGTTGTTACAGTAGCGAACCGGATTTGGGTTGGGTGCCGGTTTTGCACTGACCCGAGTTTGGGGCGTTACACATATCCTTCTTGCATTCCTTGTCTTCAACATCTCCTTCAACTCCTCACCATCTGAATGTCTTCTCAATTGGTTCGAAGGCAGCAAAGAGGCCATGATAGAAGATCCTTTAACAGGTTTCAATATCAGTTGGGAATGGGAGCCTCAACCTAAACTCAATTTTGGGCTTAATACTAACCTGAACCAAACAAAAAATATTCTTGTCCAATTGGTCTATTAATGGGGTTGGTTTGGTGAAGTTTCTTGTTTAACCAGCTAGTTTAAAATTCTTTTGCAATTATTATGTTCCAAATACAGACTGTGACCGGATATTGAATGTCCATTGGACTTCTTATAGTTTGTTTTTGGCGGGAAAAAATCCAATTTTCGGATGAAACAAGTGGAATCTGACATCACATTTCATATTGGAAAACAAAAAGCAGAGCTTGATTTGAAAGTAAATGGTGCAGCTTATCATGGAGATTTGAATCAGTTGAAAGGCTTGATATGAGCAGGGGCAAATCTCAATAAGACTGATGATGATGATGGAAGATCACCTTTAGTATGAGAAAAAGCAAAGATTAATGTTCGCACACCTCTTGTTTATTCCAGTGTATTCCACTCGCTCATTTTCTGCTGAAATCATGTATATATGCAATAGTCTTTCTGGTTGTTGTTTATGAGACTTTATTCACCGGAAATGAGTTTCTTTCTTTCGTGCTCCAAATCATCATTCATAAACTTATGCTTCTAAAGTTAATATTAATAGAAAAACTTGTGGTACAATACACTTTGCCTTTATTTTTTTGAAATGCGTATTGGGGGTAGGCGGAGTTCGAAGAGCAAAGACTCAAGAGCGTATGACAAGGAGAGTCAGTGTATGGTTGCTATTTAAATGTTTTAAACCTTCTATCGCTAATGATCTTGTTAGCATGGCATCTTAATTTCTTGAGAGTTCCTTTATAATCAAGATAAGGATGGATTTCATTGGGTTGAGAGTTCTTGAACTTTAGCAATTGGTGATTTAAAGTTGTTGATTTGATTTGTAGTGGAAAACAAATGGTCTCTTTTAGTATTCTAAATGAAAGATATGTTGTACTATTGTTTAGTTGTTTTCGTTCTTGCTTTCATATTTACTAGCAGTATAGTATACTAAATAATTATATTTACATGTATTTAATTATAATTCTATTCATAACTACAAAACTTTAGCTCCATACCTTGTGTGCATAAAATTGATTATTCAACAGAATTAATTCCACTCCAACTCTTTTTCTCTTTTTTGATGTTAAATATATCCATTGTTCAGGCCGATGCATGGGTTAACAGGCTTTCAAGTGTCTAATGTGGCAAACTTGGATTTTTTTTTGGGAATGGAGTTCTGTAGTTGGACCATAAGTCTTATCTGTAAATTTTTTCCATCTATTTCATGAACATTTGGCCTGATGTTGTAATCTTGTGTTATAAATTTAAGCCTATATTATTGAATTTTATTCCAACGAAACAGATTATTTTCTTTAAACTTTGTTATCGTAATTAATAAAAATTATATCACATTATTAGGTAATCAACCTTGCAGAATGTCATAATCAAAAGCTAAATCATTGTGATTCCATTTAAGTATTCATTTAGGCTAAACGCTTGCAATTGTGATGAAGAAAAAACGACTTCTACTTTTAAATACGTAATATTCGAAAATATTTATTCTCATATATTGACTTGTTTCATAAGTATTTCACATCTTCATTTATCATATTTGTTACTTGTTGTTTGAGCGCTTTGTTTTTAAAGTATATTCATATATATTTACTAATTTTCTTAACTAAAAAAACTATTAGAAAGTTAATTTACAAAATGTTGACTCGTTTGTTCAAAAAGGTTTTTATTTTCCCTTTTTTAATACAAAGGCCCTCCACGTGCGTAGCACGTACGCACGTGGGGGGCTAACTAGTAGATGATAAAAGGAATTTGGTGTGGCTTAGCAGCTTGTAGAGGTCTAGATTGAGAAAGAGAACTCAATCATATTGTGCTATTAGAACCCAACAATATATAAAACTACATAACCAATTTTAGGAAAGAAGTCATTTAAATAAAAAATTATAGAAGGGAAAAACATTTTATACCGACAAGCCTATAAAAAGTGCTTTTCCAAAACCAGTAGTGGTTTGCCTCGTCACAACCATATACTCTCTCTCTTACCATCAAGATTTTGAATTTTTTTTTATTTGCAAACATTCCAATGTGGAACCATACCATTGGTTACAAACCAACACCATAAATGTGCTCGTCTGTAGAGGACGTAAATTGTTTAAAACAAGCAACTAGATAACATTTTCCATACAGGGATTCACTCTCAATATGGTTGTTTTACATGCACACACTTGAATAGCAATGATTAGGCTTGACCTTGCTTTAACAGAAAAAAAAAGTCTATGCTTGATTCCTTTGGAGTGGGTCTCAAGTTATGATCCTCGTTTGGTTGCTACAAAATCAATCAAAACTTGTCATTCTAACTTAAATTACAAATCATTGTCAAGTTAGCAAGTTGATTTGACTAACATATGACATAGCTTATTAGCTTAAGAATGATTAAATCTAGAATTTCAGTTGAAATGACAAATCTTAGGGGGCGTTTGGTGGGCATTATAGAATTTGGATTCTAGTAGAATCCGATTCCATAATCCAAAAGGTGTGTTTGGTTGGGATTTTAAGGCCTGATTCTATTATCCGGTTGTATAATCAAGCCCATAATCAGTATCTCCTTTTTTGGTGATTATAGGGATTATGGACATTGGTGCTTATATTTCCAAAACCTGTGATTCTTGAGATTATGTATGACATATTATATAAAACATATTATAATAAATAATAACATTATAAGTATTATAATATAATATATTCTGTTATATGATATATAATTGATAATACAATATTAAATTATATTACATGTAATATAAATATTATTAATATAAATATCATTATTATATTATATATAATAATATATAATAAATTATAAATTTCAATATAATGTACATTATAAATAATTTTTATTATTATAATATATTATTTTAACGACAACAAATTATAATATAACTTATATTACATTATAATAATATCATATTATTATTATAATAATATTATATTATTATTATAATAATATTATATTATTATAACAAACATATTATTATATCATAAAATATAATAATATTATAATATAATAAATTTATTATGATATTATAAACATAATATCATAATAAATTTAATATATTATAATATATTGTAATAAATTTAATATTATAATAAATATATTATATTTAATATAATAATATTTTATAAATTATAATATAACTTATATTAGAATTTATTTTATAATAAACATTAATTATGCTATAGTATTATTATAATAATATTATATATTATAATATTATATTATTATATAATAATCTGAAACATATTAATATATTATATATTTTAAACAAACTGATATATTAATATTAATAATATTATATTGTTACAATAAACATATTATATACATATATATATTTAATATAATAATATTCAAATTTAATATTATATTAATATTAACATAATAATACATATTAATATATTTAAAAATTTTAATATTATAATATATTATATTTTATTAAATTTAGTGTTACAATAAATTTATTATAATATTATATATAATATACATAAAGTTTGAGTTCTAATAAACATAAATTATATTATTATAAAATTATATATTATAATAAGTTATAATATAAATTATAATATAGTTTATATTATAAATATACATAATATTATTATAATATTATATTCTAAATTATAATACTATTATAACTATTATATATATTATATAATATTTATAATATTATATAATATATAATAATAATATATAATATTATAATATAATATATATTATTATAATATTATTAAAATAATAGTAGTGTTATTGTAGTACATAATATAAATAATATTATTATCATATTATTATATAATATTATTATATTATTATAATATTATATAAAAATATACATGTCACGTAATAATATATATGTAAATACGACTTTAATTTTTCTATATATATTATATTATTTTTATGTAATTTTTAATAAAAAAACTCCAAATTTAATATCAATAATCGGTGGCAACCAAACAAGATTCCAAATTCTAATTTAAAAATCTGAGTTCACAATCCAACTCATCCAAATAGGATTTTGATTTTCTAAAATCGAGGAAATATAATCTTGGATTAGAATCCTAATCTAGATTATATAATGCCCACCAAACGCCACCTTAATTGATTTCAAGTTAAAAATTATGATATTTAATTTTAATTTCAAACGATATACCCACGAAAATATACGGGCACCCAATGACCGGTCTGGCCATAACCGGTTCACGTGACTAGAAAAATTGCCTCGTTTATACAAATTAATGTCCGTTGTTTCTTTCGTTACTTCCTTAATAAGCTTTATTGTATTAAAAAATGGCTGAGCGCGCTTACCTTCCTGCCATCTTCTCCTTTTCCTCCTTCTCTCAGCTTTATTCTATTGGAAGCTTCGCACTATCTTCTCATATCTCTGTTTGTTTCTTTAATTTTCTTTGATTAGAGCCTGTTTTGTCTGTGTCTGGTGTGTAAAAATCCCAAACCTTTTCCATTGAAATTCGTGTTTGTTTCAGCAAAAATCACAGGTTTTTGGACACCCATTTGAAGCTTTTAGTTAGATCTCCGCTTTCTAGGGCTCTCCTTCTCGAATGCTTCGTTGATGTTAGTCGATCTGTTTGGAGATTTCTGTCCAGAAATCGAAAAGAAGAGGAATATTTTTCTGTATTAGTTTGATTTGTACGAAGCGGCAACGATGCCTCGATTGTGAAAGCTGTTCAGATCTGTGATTTCTGGGCTTTCCTTGTTTGCTTGTATTTTCATCTGGAAATTATATTAGAAGTACGTATTTTGCTACTCCATTTGTTAATCTTTCACAGGACGCATCATACTCTGAGTCGAATTCAAATTGGATAAGCTAGGGTTTGAAGAAACATTAACGCTTTCCTGTGGTGCGAAGCTAATTATTTGTTTCTGGGGCTCATCGTTTTCTGATGAGTCTTGCTGTGCATCATCGAATACAGTTTCTTCTGTGAGCTCCTTTGGTTCTTCATGGAGAAAGATAAGTCCCCAAGTCATGGAGGAGGTTTACCACCTCACTCAGCTCGTTACCCTCCGTTTTCTCCATCTGGGAACAGCTTCAGTGTAAAGTCCGAGGCATCACCATCATCATTGCCTCCATCGGCACCAAGTGGTACGGCAGATTCTAGTGGATTTAGCCACGATATCAGCCAGATGCCGGATTTCCCTCCGAGGAAGCTCGGTCACCGGCGTGCCCATTCTGAAATCCTGAGTCTCCCGGATGATATCAGCTTCGATAGTGACCTTGGCGTTGTGGGGTCTAGGGATGGACCTTCGCTGTCTGACGAGACCGATGAAGATCTCTTCTCTATGTTCCTTGACATGGAGAAATTCAATGCATCTTCTGCAACATCCGGCTTTCAAGTAGGTGAGTCCTCTTCTGCTGGAACGCCTGCCTCGGTGCCTTGTGGGGCCACTGCAGCAGCATCTTCAGCCGAGAAACTGGTCATGGGTTCCAATGACAGGCCTAGAATTAGGCATCAACACAGCCAGTCCATGGATGGGTCAACGACAATCAAACAAGAGCTGCTTCTCTCGGGTACAGATGGTGCTTCTGGGGCTGAAAACAAGAAAGCCATATCAGCAGCCAAGCTTGCGGACCTTGCACTTGTTGATCCAAAGCGTGCAAAGAGGTAATGGTTCTCTAGATGACCATACGCTGCATTCCATTGGATTCATTTATGAGCATTTGTGCTATTCATTGCCACTTGCTGCATCCTAGTTATGATTTGTTTTTAAATTTGTTTTCTGTTAATCTTTTGGACATGTCTTTGTTGCTAGCCAAGTGTTGCTTCTTATAGACCATGGTTGCAATTATAGCTTATTGTATACGGTCGTCGTCGCATTGTTGATTGTCAGATGCATGCTACATTCTTTTGTATTTTTTGTTTTTGGAAATGTTGCCAGTGGTCACTGTTGGAATTCTATCCGATGATGATAATGTTAACTTGTAAACTTAAAATTAACATAACTGTTGAGACGTGTGATGCAATCATGACGGCATTCATTGTTGCTGAACCTTGAAGGTTTGACCAAATTAATTAAATTTCTTTCATTTTATATTTCTTTTTTTGGGGTAAGTTGATAATTTCTTGTAAGTTCTATTCCGTTAATGTGATATGATTTATTAAATTAAAAAAATAATGTGACATGGTTGCTCTGCGGTAGCCTTTATAAATAAGGAACTTTATATATTTAGAATAATTCACAACAAATGATAAATTAATTCAAGAGTAGGGAATGGTAACTTTATTAGGAGATTCATCACTATCTTCTGTCGTTATTCACCTTCATAGGTGTTGCACATTAATTAAACTTTGTCTATATAGGAAAGCAAGCAATGAATATTAGGTAGACATCCTGTATGTCTCTGCTTTGCATGATAATATTTGCAGTGGATTAATTGATTAAAATTCCATGTAACGTTGCTAATTTTGTGCTAGTTTCATAGTTAAACTTTTATGCTTATTTGCTGTGTTGTTGATTATTCTGCAATGATAATTAAACAAATATAATACACTAAATTTTCTTTCTAGTGGCTTTCTGGAGTTGCAATAGTGCTTGGTGGTATTTTATTCTTTTCAACATGGACATATCCGTATAATGGAGTCTACATAACTATAAATAGTTGTAACATTAAACCAGGTTCTTTCCCATTTTTACAAACATTCTTTCGTACCCTTGTTAGTCATAATAATTTATAGCAAGAATAAAGCTATACTCTTACACCTTAATGCAAAAAAAATCACAGCTGATAAGTTTTGTGGCTCTTTGAACTGGTGTTCTATTTGAAACTCCGTTGGGTCGGTAAACAGGCATATTCAATGCTTTTTGTCTTGATTTAACTCGTTGGGTAATCTTAAAAATGCTGCTGAATTTACTTACTCAAGTTTATTTGCTGATAATAATTCAGATTAACTTGTCATAATCATAACTGGAAAAAAAGTTGATTTAAATATCTAAAGGTTGTTTGTTAAATCTTATTTATGAATAGTTTTATTTTTCATCTATTGTTGCTGTTGTTGTCTTTGATTTTTATTATTTTGCTCTTGATTTTTGTGCCTAATAAATGACTCATACCAAGTCACCAGAACTTTGAAAGGATAACAAGGTCACAGGTTTGATTTCAGCTTACGTGCTACAGAATGGCACATCCTAATGATATAGGTGCCACTTTATTATCACTTTTAAATGGGAACCATTTATAAGCTGTTATTTGATGAACTTGCAAGTGATCAATGATTATCCAACATACATGTTTGAGTTGGGTATACATGATTATGAACTACATGAGCACACACTCACAGGATGGACTTGTTTGGATACAAAGATCAGGGGTTGCTTTCTTGCCAGATTGGTCCTTGGTCCATCTAATCTTTTGTGGTGGAATTGTCTCCGTAATCCCTCTCTCTCATTGATTTTTGTTCCTTTCTTTGGTACTTTCATTCATTTTTTTTTGTGTGTGGGTTGGGACTGGAAATGAAATCCGCAGACTTGATCAGAATAAGTAGAGAAGAGTGGTAATTTTTTACTGAGTCCCTCATCTCTTTTTTTAAGTGTGAGATAATACTCAAGTGAGAATGAGCCCTCCTGTTGTACTTCTAATATTACTTCATGGTGTTGATATTTTTTTTAATTAATTGTCTAATTAAGTTCATACATGGTATGTGACATTATTTTAGGTGAGCTTTCTGAGGCTGTGTTTGGTATTGCTTCTTGAAAATTGCTTCAAAAAGCAAGAGAAGCAATTAGATTGATTTTGCTTAAATGAAGATCTTTTCATGAAGCATAATTGTTTGTTCACATTTGCTTTGTTGCAGAAAAGCAACAAAGCATGTTTGGTAACATCAAAGAATAGAAATTGCTTCTTTGCTAATATCATCACTATTATGGTAGGGGTGGGTGATGGTGGTAGATGGGTGGTGTTAATGATGGTGCCCACAGTGGGAATTGAGGTTGGATGGTGATGGTGGGTGGAGGTGGTGGTGGTGAGTTATGGGTGGTAGTAGTGGTGATGGTGGGTGAGGGTGTAGTGCTGTGTGGATGGGCGGTGTTAATGGCGGTGCCCAAGGTGGGAAATGAGGGTGGATTGTGGTGGTGGGTGGTGATAGTAGTGGTGGTTTGGGTTGGTTGTTAGTATTAGAAGAAATAGTCAAAAGAAGCAAAAAATGGAAGGCAAAAAATTTTTGGTTCTCAAGAAAAGCAATTAGATTTTTTTTTTGCTTCATCACGAGAAGCAAAAGCAAACGCTAAACAAACATGCTTATTGTTTCAAAAAGCTTGATTTTGCTTGAATAAGCAAAAAAGCAAAAGCAAAAACTGATGCCAAATGCAACCTGAATGTGATACATTTTGAGTAGTGAATCTGTTTAACTGAAATTATGGTCTTGCTTTTATAGTCACCTATTTCGTATGCTTGAAAATTTTTGAGCGCTCAGACTCCTCTTGTGCTATAATTAATGAATTAAATATGCTTGAAATATGGAAGTAAAGGAGTAAAAACATTCCCCTATAGTTAAGGCTTGCAGATGGAAAATGTTATTCTAAAGTACCAATACAAGGTATTCATTGAGTATAGTACTCCAAATAGCAAAACAGGATGCATAGTGCTAATAAAGCTTGTTTGAACTCACTGCTTTTGAGGAGCAGCGAAAACTAAGGTCTTGATTTTCTTAATTATCTATTTTGTTGATTCACCTTTTTTTGAAGACGTATTATCTTAAACTCAATGGAGTCATTCAATATGATTTCAATTCTCACAATGGAGTTGCTGTCCTCTTACCATTAAAAAAAATTCTGCCGCTACTTTACCCCCATTGAGTGCAACAAATTGCAGGTCAGTTCATTTACTAGGGGTAATCCCATTAATCCTCATTCTACAATCCAAGTGCAGAGGGGCATCTCTCTACTCCTTGGGGTGTGTCCAACTTATATTGAGCCTGTTAAGAAAGAGAACCTGTGAACTGTATGCTACTTTTCGGTAAAGGATATCTGAGTTTGATTCCGCTTCCTCTTTGTACATGACAAAATCAGTAATATGGGGTAAGCCTTTATTCTTTTTTTTTTGATAAGTAATAAGAAGAATGATATTAATGTATGATAAAGGTGATTTGGAGGGACACAGATTGTGTACCTACATGACAATGCTAATAGCAAAAACCCTTAGCAACACATGGATACCCAACCCTCTCCCTTCCATAATCTGAAAAGGAAGACCCCTCCATGAATTCTTGGAAAGGGATACTTTCCATTGAATGGTGAGCCGACAGCAAACTAAATATTACCTTTAAAACTTTTCTCCCTAAAAATTCCTTCTTCCTCTCTATGTTTCTAAATATTCTTCGGTTCCTTTCCCCCCCAAATAACCCACGAAATAGCTGCAGGAGCTACATTTTCATAATCTCTTCCACCATGACTTTCCTCTCTTCAATCTCCAAGCCTCCAAGACATTGTTGAAACTTCTTGCCTGCACCAAAGGTATCCGAAATCTCCCAAGTATTGCACTCCGTAAGTTACATGCTTCTTTACAATGGACTAGAAGGTGATCCACCGTTTCTTCCTCCTCCTTGCACATACTTCATGTATTTGCTAACTGTCAACCTCTGCTCTTAAGATGGTTCACCGTAAGTATCTTATCAAGGGCTGCTACCCATAGAAAGAAAGACACCTTACTTGGAATGAGTTTCGGCACTATTGCTTCACACTCTTTAAATGCACTACCAGTAGAGTTCAATGAGTCAAATGCTGCTTTTACTGAGAAGATTCTTGATTTCCCTTTAGTCCACACTCTTGCATCGTCATCTTGATCCAGCTGAATACCATATACCTCCTGCAGTAATTCTTTGAACTTGCCTACTTCTCAATCAAGTAGATTTCTTCTCAAGATGATGTTCCGTGAGTCACCAGCAGCACCACTATCGATTTAATCCATAAAAAAAGCTTGTTTATCCCTTCAAATGTTGTAGATACAGCTATATTTATTCTTAAACCCCTCATTTCCACACCAGAGATCTTCCTAAAACCTGATCTTGTTACCATTCCCAACAGAAAATCGACATTCTTTCTCTATTGCGTCAACCAGTTTACCTATTCCTGAATAAGGGGTAGGCCCTTATTCAGGAAGAGATGAATGGTGATGATTTTGTTTAACGAGATGCCCACAAGAAAATCTCCACCTTTGAAGGTTTTAGAGGGTTTCCAAACTAACTTGTCGAGATTCTTCTAGGCATGGTATTTTATAACCTTATCCATGTTGACTAGCTCAAGGTGTGTCTTTGTGAGGGGTAGTAAAAAGTAATGAACATATAAAGTTCCACTCTTCTTCCAATATCATCTCCTAATATTGTGCTCTTGTTATACACCTTCACCTCTTAAGCAACAAAAGCAAATAGGTAGTTCTATCCTATGAAATGTTAAGATGGATATTCTATCCTATGAAATGTTTTAGTTCTCCTACAACAATGATTCATTGACCAAATTTCCTTTATTTCTTACTACCACATATAAGTTTGGCAACCTTTGTGATGAACGAATGTTGCTGCATTATAAATTCTCCCAAAAATTTCATCCATGATCCACCACCAATTGAAAATAGGTACTTATTTATTTATTTTTAATTTATTGATATTCAAAACTATAGATTTCCTCGTTCCAACTCCATGTGAGCCTACAAGTGCCAAAATCCTGATATCTTGTGGAACTCCATACCGTCTACAACTCTTCTCTATAACTTTTTCCTCTGCTTTCCATACATACAATCATTCCATAGCAGAGCCAAGTTGAAATTTCTTGAAGGTATTAAAACCTGTCTTCTCATGATTTGTAAATCTCCCACTTAGCTAAATGATACTTTCATTTCCTTTCCATTCCTGTCCGCAAAAATTCTGTTGCACCCTTCAATCTTAATGGATGCTGAAGCTAGGCTTATAAGAATTGACAGGAAGCAGATAGTTAGGTTTGAAAATCAGCTTTTTATAAGAGTGACCATGCCCCATTCAGACAAATGTTTGTGCTTCCAGCTCTACCTTACCTTTCTGGTGCTCTATTATTTTGTCAAAGAAGGATATTTTCTTATAACTTGCCCCGGCGAGATAAGCAGGTATTTGGTTGGGAACATCATAATATGGATCTAGGATCATAATATTTCTAACTCTAATGATTTGGATTATACTGAGAGTTTCCTTCAGGCCTAAAACATCCTTGGAGCAAAGGACTATAATTCTGAGCACCTGAAAATCAAAATTCTCGCCAATAGATGAGTTTTATCATCGGAAAATTGTAGATGCGGACATGGATTTTCATTCTTGGTAATAAATACTTCCAACAAATTATGATTTGTGTTTTGTCATTGGATAGTCTATTTTGAGGGTTGCATGAGGCTTTTTTGTGTTGATTGTGTTTTTCTTTCTTTAAAAGAAAAGAAAAAGTTTCATATTTTGCGAAATTATTTTGTAAGAGTAAATTAAAATTAATCTAATGGTGCAAAAATTGTGGATCAGCCATGGTTTAATGTAATAAAAATAAAGCAAGCTTAAAAGAAATATTTTAATCAATAAAGTTAAAAAAGTATTTTAGAAAGATATATTCTGAAAATTAGTGTAAATCAATAGAGCTGATAGTGAACCTTGAATTATTCACGAGTAAGTCATTTTGGTAAATAATGTTTCAAATTTTTGCTAATTATTTTTATTTTTGAACCAAAAAACCAAAAAAGAAAAAAAGGCATTAAACTTAAAAGAACATTTAAAACTTCCAATGTACGTATATGTGTTTTAAAAAATTTGTCAAACTTTTGGAAGTTTGGCTCCAATTTTTAATTCTTAGTCATTTGAAACTAGGTTGTTTTTTTTTTTTTTTGATCAGTAAATAAAGCTTGGATTATAAATAAGAATAGAAAGAGAGAAAGGTACACAAACAGTGTACCAAGAATCCCCATCCTACTCTTAATTAGGGCTGCAACTCTGTGCGGTTTGGTTCGGGTTGGCCTCAACCCAAGACCAAACCAAGGTTACTGATGGTCGGTCCAAAACCGAACCAAACCGACCTCAGAACCGAAATACCCAAACTGAAAACTGAACCAATTATTTATAGAAAACCCGTAACCCAACCCAAATCAAACCGAAGATCAACGGTCACTATAACCTAAAGTTTCTTCTAACGGCAATAAAAAGCTTCGGTGAGAGGACAAGCAGTGTTTCCTAGAACGAAGATGCCGGACCTTTCAATCTGAGCAGATCGTCCTCTTCCTGGCGAAGAAAGACAACCAGATTAGATCATTCATGCAATACCAAAAAGCTTCTAATTCAATACTAGCTAGTTGAGACCTTTCGATCGTTTCAAGAAATTTATTAAAAAAAAAAAACCGATCGTAACAACAAACAAAAGAGATCCACCACAGCTGAAAAGAAGAAAGACGAAAATCATGGATAGTTAAACGAGAAAAGCTAGCGAGTTAAAGACAGTGTATAAAACCAAAAAGAATTAAAGGAGAGAGAGAGATGTATGAGATACCCAGCGCTTCCGAACTCACAAAGCTTGCCACGAC
Source organism: Buxus sempervirens (assembly GCA_947561395.2). Lineage (NCBI taxonomy): Eukaryota > Viridiplantae > Streptophyta > Magnoliopsida > Buxales > Buxaceae > Buxus > Buxus sempervirens. The sequence continues at coordinate 8,525,901 of OX387195.1, forward strand.
TAGAGAAGATGATGAGAGCAACCTCGGCATCACACAAGATGGAAAGCTCGTAAGCTTTCTTGAGCAAACCATTTCTCCGTTTCTAGAACATAACCTGACGGTTTTGTTCTCAATCCTCTTCAGCTCCATTCTTGCTCTCCCCATCTCTCTCTCTCTCTCTCACACGGCAATCGGCGGCTATCGGAGAGGGAGAGAAGGGGGGCAAAGATATTGAGCTAGGGTTTAGGGTTTGTGAGATTAGGAGTGGATTTGGTCGATTTAAGTGAGGGGTTAATTGTAATATGTTTAAAATTTAGAGGTAAAGTTATACATATATATATGTTAAGACATGTATTTTTCGGTTCGGTTTGGTTCGGTTTAGAGAAATGTATGACTTCAGTTCAGTTTAACCGATCATACAACCCAAAACTGAATCGATCTAATTCGGTTTAGAGATTTTGGGACCAAAACCGAACCAAACATATAGGAAACTGAACCAAACCGAACCGAAGTCGGTTTGGATCGGTTTGGGTTCGGTTTTAACCGGACCGAGTTGCAGCGCTACTTTTAATAACCCTTTTACAATTCAGCAAATTGAGCAAAGCTCAAAAAATCCTCCAACAGTATGTCTTTCATTGATGATTGTTTCCCAATCCAGCTATGGATCAGTCTCAAGACTCTCCTTTCCAGGTAATACCAACTTCTCTCTGAATCTGTAAAAATCCTGCGGTTTCTCTCCCCCGTATGACCCAATCTATCGCTGTCGGGATTGAATTCTGAATGAGTTCTCAGCATGACTTACCCTTCAACCAACCCCAGGCCTCCAAAGCCTGCCTAAATGTTTCAGCTTGGGTCCAAACAATCTCCAACCTTGTTAGAAGTGGGTTCCAACAAGATTTTTTTTTGGAACCCATAAATTTAAACTTAAAACATTTCTGGAAGCTTGGCTCTGTTTTTGAAACTAGGATTTAAAGTTTATATATTTCTGGATGTATAATGCAGATTTAAAACATTTTTTTTGGAAACGAAAAACCCAAAAAATTAAACTTAAAAATAACATTTAAAACTTCCAATGTATGTGCTTTACAAGGCTGTTAGAACTTTTGGAAGTTTGGCTCCGTTTTTCATTTTGTAGGCGTTTGGAACTAAGATTTAAAGTTTTGATATTTCTGGATGTATAATGCAGGATTGAAAAGGTTAGGATAAGCCCAATTTATGTTGCTATGAAACTGTCTCTTTTTCCCTTAAGTTACTGAATATCGAGTGTATTGCATGGATTGTCTCTTTTCACCTTAATTAATTCCGGCAGCTATTGCATGGACTGTTTGGAGGGAGAGAAATCATAGAGTCTTCCGCAATAAACAGAAGATGGAATCCCTTGAGTGTGTGGTGCTTAAACTTATGTTTTGGAGGTCGTCAGCAATCCCAATCACATCTCTTTCAAATGTGGACATGTTTTTATCTAACATTTCTTTCCCAGATTTGGTTGGGCGGTAGATGTTTGGAGTTTTGGTTATTTTCATCTCTTATCCATTCTTCTTTTCTCTAGTTTCTTTTAAACGGTACACGCTTTGTGTATGCTGAATGTAGCTATTGATATTTATATATAATATACCTCCTTATTATCGATAAAAAAAAATTGAATATCGAGTGTATTAACATTGATGTTTGTTGTATTGAGTATTGAGAACTAAAGCTCAATTGGAGCTAGACATAACATAACATATTGTGGTATTCAGTACTTAATTTATGTCATGTAATATGTGCAATATTAAATGAGATCTTGATCTGTTTATAGAGGTACATATGGCACAATTTTTATTCGATGCCATTATATTCAGCATATTGGAACTAGGACAAAAGGATGCTTGAGGATCACGAATTGGGTCTCAATGAGGTAATCGTTAAGGTGATGATTATTGTTATTTTTTAGTGTAATAATAAGGGAATGAATATTGGAAAGGTGATGCAAGAGTGGAGAGTGGTGGTTTTTTCTCTAGAGATGAGCACAGTAAAAGACTATTAACTTGGACCTGTATTGAAGAGCTGATAACCAAGCTGAATGTTGGATGCTCATTCAAAAACCTGGGCATTTTGGTATTGGTAGTCCATTTCGTGATCATTTAAGATCTATTTTCCAAGCTTTCCTTTTCCCATTGAAGAGGGAGACTTGGATAAAGCAGATGTTGCTTGACATCATCATTAGATTCAAAAAGGCCAATGATATTAGTGCAGCTATTAAGGCTGGTGGTGAGGGGAGACACCTTTGGTGTTTTATGTTAGAGTTTAATATGTTTTATTTTCTGTTAGCAGCTTGCATTCTTTCTGGTGGTGAGGGAGGTCACTTTTGTTGTTTTATGTTGTTTAATGTGTTTTATCCTTCAACTTAACTTCCTTAATAAACATCAAGCTCTATAGTCTATAGCGCCAATATTTGCTAATGAACTGATTGATAGGCTAACTGATGTAGGACCAGTGGGACCCAAATTCTAGATTAGTTAGTTATTTAGTAAAAGTAGAATTTCTATTTTCTTGCATTAGGTATTTGATTATATTAGGAGTCTTTAAGAGGTTTTAGAGTTCGATTTAAACTTTAAGTTGTTTACTATGAGTAGGAGTCCTAATTTTAATAGGTTTCTATCTTATTTTGGGGTCTTTTAAGGTCTATCAATAAGGGGTAAAGGTTGTACACGAATTTTAGAGATTAATTTTTAAAAGAACTATACAGTTTCTCTCTCATCTTCCTTGTGGATTCAAGGTTATTTGCTGGTGGATTCCAGTTTTCTAGGATTAACGAAGATTAATCCTTGTTTCGTAACTTTCACTGCGTCACTAACCCAGAGCCTTCAGAATTAGACTTAATTTTAGGGCATCCTTCCACTACAGGAGGTTAGAGACGTTTCTTCTTGAATTTTATTATTTTATGAAGCTGTAGTTGTATGATTCTATCCTTCTAACAAAAGCATCATTATTTAACAACAAATTTGGCTATTATAATTAAACTAACTATTACGTGGTGGATGGGGTGATCATGGGAGGTGGATGTAGTATGATTGGCCTTTCCATGTTTGGCATTTCTTTCTCATTGCCGAGGAAGGTGGAAATTTTCCCTTCCCTTAGCTGCCCTAGATAATATTTTTACCGTTAATCATTTGAAAAGGTGATCCATTCTCAATGTCTTATCTTGTGCAAAGCAACTCCAGTTCAATGGATTGTTTATTTGCCCATTGTGACGTAATTTTGGATATGAGATTATTTCTAAAAGAATTTAGTTTATAATGGCTCTAGTCAAGAAAACTTCCTACTATACTTAGTTCCTATAGGTAGAGAAATTTGAGAAATAAATGGGATTTTGCTTTGGATTATCTGTTTGATGTGGTTTGTTGGACTATTTGGGGAGACATGAATATTAAAATTTTTGAAAGTAAAAGGAATATGGTGGAATTGGTGTTCAAAAGTACCATATTACTTCTTTTCTAGTCAATGTATCCTTTTGAGTTCTCGGGTTTTGTTATTTGATTTTTTATTTTATTTTATCAAAAGTTTTGTAGGACCTTTTTTTCCCTTTTTTTTCTGTTTATTTTTCCCCCCTTCTTGTGGGTTTTGTTGTTGGTTTTGTGTGTGTGTGTGTGTGTGTGTTTGGGGTGGGGGGGTTGGGTTGGGTTGGTTTATTGAGTAAATATGGTGTATTAGCATTTTCTTAGTTGATTTGCATTTTGACTTGCCTCTTATTGCACTTTCTATTTGCGAGGGCAAAGACTTTTTTTTTTCCATTTTTCTGGGATACTTATGTTTGTTTTGTGTGTGTGTGCGCGTGTGAGCATGTCTGCACTGAAATGGGGAGGGGAGCAAGGTGTGGGAAAAGCCTATAATGATTTTACTAGACGTTCAAGGTTTTTAAGTATAACACCCCGATCCCATAGCTACGATATTTTCCGTTTTGGCCCATTATGCCTAATGGTTTTGTTCCTGGTAGGGGTGCAACTCAGTCCTGTAAAAACCGAACCCGAACCAACTTCGGTTTGGTTTGGGTTGGGTTTTCAAATATATGGTTCGGTTTTGGTCTTATATACATTGAACCGAAGTTATTTCAGTTCGGTTTTGGGTTGAAGGCACAGTTTAACCGAATCGAACCGAGAACCGACTACATATATATAATAATATAATAATACATAAATTTTATAAATATTAAGTATGTTAATATACTTTTATCGTGTACACATGTTTAGAAGTCATTTCACTTAGAAACAACTAACTAATACACATTTTGTGAAGTGGGCTGAGCAATGAAGCCTTTGTAAGGAGCAGTGAGCAATGAGCAATTTGTTAAAGAAGGCATGAAGCCTTTATAACTAGTTGGTTGGGGAAGATTTCTCTCCCCAGCCAACTAGTTATAAAGGTAAGGCTCAAGGCCCATTTTCAAGTGAGCTGCAAACCAGCCCATACTCAAGTGAACCAAGCTACTAGCTGACCTTTGATGCAACCTTATCTTAACCGAAAACTTAGTTGTCTCACTTCCAACAGTTTTTACTTTAGTTAAGGATCCCTCATACATATCCTTAATTACATTATTATTTCATTGGTACCCCAATTTTCTTAAAAGTTTCCAATATTGGTACACCATTTTTTTAAAAGTTAACAAAGTAAATTCCCTTCTAATCCCATCATATGCTTTTTCCAAATCTCAAAAAACCATATGTAGATCTTTCCTTCTTTTCCCTAGACTTCTCTATTAATTATATAAGTAAAAATATGGCTTATGTAGTGAATCTTCCAGGTATAAATTCAAATTGGTTTTCTGTCACTCTAGTTATTAGTCTTAATTTATGTTCAATTACTCTTTCTCCCAATTCCATAGCACGACTCATAAGTTTAATTTTATGGTAATTTGCACAATCTTGTACATCTCCTTTATTTTTATGTATTGGTACTATTTTACTAAGCCGCCAAGCATTTGGGATTTTCCCAACCCTCAAAATTTCATTGAATAGTATAGTCAACGAAGACAAGCCAATATCTCCATGCACTTTCATACCTCTAGAGGGATGCTATTCCGGCCCAAGGCTTTTCCCTTTGAATGTGCTCAAAATTTTTTGTTAATGTTTGAACTGTTATCTAACTAAAGCCATGGAGTTTTTAGTTTTACAATGCTTCAGTGATTATTTTGCAGTTATGGGTGCTACTAACTCTGATGATCATTCTTTGCATAAGGAAGAAGTTGCTGCTCTTCACTGTTTAAATGCATTAATGTTATACTTCTTTATCTATAGGATTTGGGCAAATAGGCAGTCAGCTGCAAGGTCAAAAGAAAGGAAAATGCGGTACATAGCTGAGCTTGAAAGAAAAGTGCAGACGCTGCAAACGGAAGCAACTACATTGTCTGCTCAGTTGACCATGTTGCAGGTAACTTCCCTCAGGCTAAACTGATGCTTCTTCTCTGCCAAGTAAAGCATCCTATTTTATTACAAAAGTTGAGAATGTACCACATAATAATATAATATTTCCATTGATGTCAGATCCACTGAGTTTTGTGGTTCATATTTCCTACTAGTTTTTTTTTCTTCTTTTTCTTTCACTTTCTTAATTTTCTAGTCAGAACAATCATTAGCTTGTTCAGATATATGGACCACGTGTGGTTAAAATAATCTCATGATATGGGCTTTTTTGTTAGCAGAGAGATACAAATGGTTTGACTGCTGAAAACAATGAATTGAAACTACGATTGCAGACAATGGAGCAACAGGTTCACTTGCAAGATGGTAAGGATTCCTGATTTGTCTATGCATTGTGCATTTCTGGAATGGGCATCGTCTACAGCGCATGCTGTAGACAGCCCCTCACATGATCGTGTGGGGCCCTCCAAATGTATGGTGGGCCCCCCCACTGAATGTGAGGGGGTTTACGCAGCATGCGCTGCAGAGGATGAACGCTTGCATTTCTGTGTGGATGTTAGATATTTCTTTGTCCATTTTTTTTGTTATTGCTTTTTTTTTTCTTTTATTATAAGTTTTAGATTGATAAGTAAATATCCCATGTAATGAACTATGGCTGATAAAATATGTTATATCATAGGTAGCAAAGATCCTGAGCTGCACGTTCATTGATTTACTGGATCCTTTTCTTGCTCACAAGTTGCGTAAAAATCATCAGTTAGATGCTCAGAATTTCTAAATAATAGATCTATTTTGATAATAGAGCTTGATTCATCATTCCAGAAAAGGGCAGTTGAGAACAATTATCATTATGTTCAGCATATTAATCCCATTCAAGAATTTTCAAAGAATGGTATATGGGTTACTGTAGATGATCTGTATAGTGGTTTTGCAGAGGAAGTAATGCTGAGGTGTCATTGTTTATTCTGATCATGGTTTTACCATTTGGGTACCTTTTCCTAGTAATGCATTTTGGGTTATGTGAAGTTCAGATTGTAGTTGGCAGTAGCACACACTTTGGTATAATGGCTGTTTGGGATGTACACTTTTTAGTTCTGAAGTTCAATGCTTGCCTTAATTTTCCTTGTCCAATAATTAGAAATATATTCTCTAAAATTGGAGCATGTGATTACGTGTCTGGTTGGCATTATAATAACAATAACGATGACAATAATAACTATAATTATGGTTATAATTATAATCATATTCATAAAATAATAATAATTGTAATAATAGATAATGTAACAATATGATTATTCAGTCTTTGTTTGCATGTTTACAACTTGAAATGTGTACATATATTACATAATTCACGGCTGTTAAAACCATTTGAGAACCCAAAACAAGAAGAAAGAAATATAACATAGTTGTGCAACATTGAGATGAATTAATATGTTACATGGTTGCAAGATATTTAAGGTTTTTTTAGGCTGGCCACATGGTCCATTATCACCTCCCCATAAGGACCAGCCTGCAGGAGATGCCCTGCCTTTTGGGTATTCTACGAGGGGTGGAGGGGTCGAATTAATGCCTTAGGAGCAGCATTCTTTAAGGCTTACCGCTAGGACAATGGAAGTGCTTAAGGTTGTTATTTGTATTATATTTTCAGCATGAATGCATGACGATCGTGTCTTGGTAATCCATTTGACTTATCATGAACACGGTGAGTTTTTTTTTTTTTTTTTTTTGGGGTAACATGGGAACCTACCCTAGGCAGGGCCTCAATTGGACCCACCCTAGGGGAGTAAACCCCCTGGATCCCATGTATTGTTTAAGTTAGAGATCACTAGGAGGTTTTGAACCCAGGACATCTAAGTTTACAATTCATCCCATGGTTCTCCCCTTACCAATTCCCATGGTTCTCGCCTTACCAACTGGGCAACCCTAGCGGGTTAGTCGTGGGTGTGCAACATGAGGATTTCTCAGGAGGTCACCCATCCTAGTACTACTCTCGCCCAAGCACACTTAACTTCGGAATTCTGATGGGATCTGGTGCATTAGTGCAGGTATGATCTCACCATAAAAATTTATATTTTTAATTTCAGAGCTCCCAGAGAGAACACACTACCACTATACTATGTTATGAATTCGGTGAGGGTTGATTGTATTCAATTCAAGATCCACTTGCTAAGACTTGCGATTCGTAATATCTTTTAGAAACTAAAAGAGTAGAGGGTGTTTGAACCTGATTGGTTAGGAATTCTGGCACCTTGGGAAAGTAGCTAGGGAGATTGAATTTAATGAAGATAGTTTGTACTCCAAGGTCATTTTTACCAAGTGTGGCATGCATGAAAATGGATGGGATAACATTAATCGTTGAACAAAGATTTTCATCGCTAGTGTTTGGGCAGCCATTTGCTCTATCTCATCCCTATTTTATGCCATACTGGATTTTTTTTTTGGTTTCTTTGATGCTTGCGCTTTCTTTTGATCAAGCATTTGATGTGCCAATCTGAATTTTGTAGTTTCTTTATTAACTTTTACAATGGCTTTGCTTGTAAATAATCACTATGGATGAATTGTCATGATAGATGATTTTGCTTGGAATTTTCATGCTAAGTTTAACTTTGTACAAGCTTTATTTGGAGGATCTAGCCTCTATTGGATATCTTGAAATACTTATTTATTGACCTTCCATTTGGACTTTTGTGTGTAGACTTTTGATCTTAGTGGTTAAGGAAGCAATTCAGGTCATTGTTAGGATATGCGCCATGTGTGAGAGATAGGGGAATTGGTAACCAATGCTTTTCTTCATTATAACGCTACTAGGGTGGTTTGTTGCTTCTTCCTTCAAGTAGTTGGAGTTCACTAGGTGGGATCAAGGTTAATGTTGATTTTACTAGCGATGTCCTCAGGCATGGTTCATGTTGGTGATAGTCTAGGGAAGAAGTATGGAAATGATTCTCAAATGTTCTACTTTTACAAGTCAAGTATGGTTTCATGATCGTCATTATCATCATAAGCTAGTTCCCATCAAAGTGGGTTCGGCAACACGAATCTTGTCTCTCCATCCCGCTCTATCAGAAATCATATTTTCAGTTAATTGATGTTTTTGTAAATATTGTTTTATAGAATCCATCCATGTCTTTTGAGGTCTCCCTCTTGCTCACTTGGGCCTTTCAATCTGCATACTCAAACACCTTCTAACAGGTGCATCTCTTGGTCTCATCTTTATATGACCAAATCACTTTAACCTACTTTCCTACATTTTATCTATATGCATGCTATGCCTAACCACTTTCGAATGTCTTCATTTCTTAGTTTTGCCAAAAGTCCATCTTAGCATCCTCATCTCGGTAACACTCATCTTCTGAACATGTTAATTCTTTGCCCCCAACATTTTGCTCATACAACATAGCTGGTATAATTGCTGTCTTATAAAATTTACCTTTTAATTTAAGTGGAACAGGCTTGTCACACAAAACCCTAGAAGCACCCTCCACTTAGCCAACCAGCTCTAATCCTATGTGTAACATCTTTATCAAATTTTCTATCTTTTTGTATTATTGATCCAAGATATTTGAACTTATTACTTAAAGGGATATCTTGATTGTCAATTCTAATTGTTTTTTAGTTATATTATTATTTGTATTCAAAGGACATTTCATATATCCAGTCTTCGCTATGGTTCAAAGTATCGTATCGACGTGCTGTATCGGACGATCCAAAAATGGAAACGTATCGAGGATACACACTAAAATGGTGGATGTGGGTGGATACAGTGGATACATAGATCAAAACCTATCTAGATAGAAAGATAGGTTAAAAATATGTTAAATAAACATGTTTCTAGCTTTATAAAACTATACAAAGAGTATCTATGCATTATAGAAGCAAATAGGCATACTCGAAAATAAATGAAAATTATAATAAAAGCTATAAAAGGTTAAATAAACCAATAAATAGGGTTAGAAAATTCATTCAAGTAATATAAGTAACACTCTAAGTTATTAACACTTAAAACATCAAAATCAACAATAAATTATTATCATGATTCATAACACAACATTCTCCATAATTCATTACATACAAATAGGTGGTTTCAAAATCCAAACATACAAAGCTACCTCATATAAAAAATTGAAGACAAACCGTTAAGGTTTGTATAATTTTTTTCAAAAAAAATTAGAGATTTTCGTCACTTTTTTCATATTGCAAAAAAATTTGATTTTTTACCCAAAAATGCAATTTCAAGCTATGGATTTCACTTGAAATTGATAGATTCATACAAAACATTGTCAAATCATGCTTAAATATGAAAATATAATGATTTAGAATGAAAAAAAAATTGAAAACCTAACATACCTCTCAAAACTGTTGATGAGTCTGACTTTTGTTGTTTGATTCGTTGTTCAAAGTTGTTTTGAACAAATTATGGTATGAATTAGGTCGAAAATAGGTTAAAAACAAAGGGGTTTGACGGATTTTGGATTAGGTTTTTCAGTAAAGAGCAAAGGGAGATCTCGTAGCTTGCTGTTTTTTTTCGTTTTTTAATGTTTTTCTCTACTTTTAACGACTGTATCGAGCGAAACAGTTGATACAGTGTTAAGTATCGATTGTATCGACTCGATACAGTCGGTACCTCTTCGATACAGGTCGATACAACTTGTATCTCGAAACTGTTTAGTGTATCGTGCCATTAGGCACGATACACGATATGTATCGCGCGATACACGTGATACGGTACGATAATTTGGACCATGGTCTTCGCAGATCTTATTGTAAATCCCTTTGATTCTAAATTCTCCCCACAATTCTAGTTTAATATCTACTGTTTCTCTAGTTGGACCCACCAATACTTCATCATCTGCAAATAATATACACATGGCATCTCATCTTGAATATGACTCGGCAACTCATCTATAATTAAATTGAAAAGATAGAGGCTAATAGCTGACCTTTGATGCAAACCTATTAACCGGAAAATCAGTCGTCACCGCCATTAGTTTTCACTTTAGTCAAGGTTGCCTCATACATATCCTTCATTGACATTAATATATTTCACTGGTATGCATTTTTTATACAAAGCATTTATTATATACTTTTTCTAAATCAATAAAAACCATATGCAAATATTTTTTTTCTCTAGACTTTTCTATTAATTGTCTAAGCAAAAATATAGCTTCGGTAGTGGATTTGCTAGGCATAAATCCAAACTGGTCTTTTGTCACTCTAGTTGCCTTAATCTATACTCAATCACTCTTTTCCACCATTTCATAGTGTGACTCATAAGTTTAGTGCCCCGGTAATTTGCACTCCTGCACATCTCCATTATTCTTATATATTGGTATTATTGTACTAATCATGCAAGCATTTGATATTTTCCCAGTCCTTAAAATCTTATTAAATAATTTAGTTAACCAAAATGCACCAATATCTCTTATGGACTTCCACACATCTATAGGGATGCCATCTGGGCCCAAGGCTTTTCCTATTCTCATTTTGACTAGAGCATCTCTAACTTCTACAACTTGAACCCTATGAATATAGGTTTTTTCACTGGTTCCATTATTGTTATCATCTATGAAAAATCTAGATCTTTGTATACCATCCCCATTTAATATTTTCATAAAATATTCCTTCCAGCTTTCTTTAATCTCCTTATTCTTTTACCAAAACTCTTTTGGTACATCTAATTTGATCTAAGTCCCTTGTTTTCCTCTCTAAATCTTGATAATCTATAAATAAAGTTTTTACCTTCTTTAATACCTAACTTATCATATAAGTTGTCATAGGCATGGTTTTTAGCGTCACTAATTTTCTTCTTAGTTTTTTTTACATTTTTATATCTTTCTAAGTTTGCCTGCATTTTATTCTCTTGCCAATTTTTAAAATAAAATCTTAACTCTTTAATAGCTCCTTGGACTACATTACTCCACCACCGAGTTTCCCTGTGAGTTGGAATACTATCTCGTGATCCTCCTAATACTTCTTCTCCAAGTCGTGTGATGCAATTGGTCATTTCATTCTACATCCTAGTCGGGTCATGCATAAGGTCCCAATTGGCTTGTTTCATTGAGTTTTCTTAAAAATTACTGCATTCTCTCCTTTTGATTTCCACCATTTTATTTTTAGATTTATTCTAGTGCATATGTTTTTCTCACTTTTTAAAACAAATATCCATCACCATTAATGTATTTTGTGAAGCTAACTTTTACCTGGAATTACTTTGTAATCTCTATAAGTGGCTATTTCACTCCTCTTAAGAAGAAAAAAATCAGTTTGACTCCAATTTGACCCACTCTTAAAAGTCACCAAATGCTCAAGTCTCTTTTGGAAAAAGTTGTTTGCTAACATGTGGATAAGAAGCAAATATAATTTAATATTATGATAAGACGCATTTACACATAATAGATATATCTTATGAAGTTTGGATGCCTATGTCAATTATCAACTGTTAACAAAAAAATGTATACTATTTCATAATCAATTGTAAATGCACCTGATAGTTAAAAAAAAATAATAATAATAAAGTGAAAGGCTTGGCAAGATAAATTTCATTACTCATTAATGTGGTTTGTTATATTCAAAACAAATGTAGAGGCATAAGATGATTGCACTATCCCCAGGCTGGCCATAATGCATTCTCTTTATGTGATTGTAGTACTATGCTCAGCTCACAAGATGATGATATCAATTTGCCTTGTATCTGTGGTTACCATTGATACCAATATTCGCAGTTCTCCTTGTATGTGAATTGTGGGGGTAGTCAGTGGCCACACTAGTAATTGTAATATCAAAAGGTGGATAGTTTTTCATATTGGTTTTGTTGGTAGGCCTTTGGAGACTCTTGTGCCCGTGTAGTTGAGGGTTAGCATCCTCCAGCAAGCTCATGCTTTGTCTCGGGATGAGGTTTTGGGAAGCCCGCAGCCATTTTTCTTTACCAGCAAGCCCAGTTTTAGGTATCCCCTTGGAGATGGCAAACCTGCCCAATCAACATCAGAATAACTCTCAATGTTGAAATAATCATTGAGTCTATTGACAAGTCTTCAACACGGAGCTCCCTTGATGTATTTCAAAAATTGACATGTAGAATCGCAATGGGGGTCATAGTGAATGCATGATATGACTTATGACTTTAACTACAAATGTTTTATCCGGCTGAGCCATTGTCAGTTAGATAAGTGTACTTAATTATGCTTCTCCACCTTCCTGGATCTCCAAACAACTCTATCTGATCAACCAATAATTGAATATTTGGATCCATAGGTGTATCAACTGGCTTAGCACCCAGCATCCTTGTTTCTAACAAGAAGTCTATTACTTCCTTTAAGACAAACTAGTACCATTCTTAGACAGCTACCTCGATCCCAAGGAAATCTCGTTGCTAACCCAATTCCCTTGTTTGAAAATACTTTCTGAGATACCTCTTCAGGTTCTCAATCCCTTCAGCATTAAGTCTATACAATGTACCATATACAATGTCCAGTAGATATTACATCTCCGCATCCACACCTTTGCCTTTACAAAGGAAGTATAATTATTTGTCACAAGCTGAACAAAATTCTTGATCTTTACTTGTTTGATTATATCTTTAAGCAATCTACTGATATGGATTGCATCCTTGCTTTACTTCTTTCCTGGCCTCTTAAACAACATCTACTATGTTCTTAAATTATGCTTAGGCTGTCGCATTTTCAAGTATGCGTATGATGATAAAGAACTTAGAAATGAATATCCTTATCCCAAACTTTGCTGCTGCTCCACATACCCTCTGTTGCTTTTTCCTTGAATTTATTGGCTTAAAAAAGTGATGGATCCATAAATAAGTTTGTATTCTCGTACTCTGGCTGTGACTGAAGGTAGATCATAGGCTCACATTATCTGCACTTATTTGGTGCACTTATTCATGCTGCTCCAGCCAAGTACTGCTGCATGGAAGTTTATATCATCTGAGAGGCTTAAAATGCCTCTCTGTGGGGGAGGGGGAGGGGGAGGGTTTTGTGTCAGTTACCAGAGACTGATTACTGGATGGTGACTTTTCTGCCAATTATCCACTGTTGCTTTTCTTGCCCAGGACTCACCATTGGTAGCCATCACTTCATCCTCCGCAGCGCCATGTTTGTGTGCCTGCTCATCCTTGCTAACCTGCAACGGGACTTGTTTGAGGCTGTTACGTAGAGTGCTTGCTGCTGCTTTGTTTGTCTATGCCAAGCCTTCATGTCTACTTTTCAACACACAAACGCTTCAGTCAGTTCCTCAAGAACCCATTTCAATTTCTCAATCTTCTTAATCTCTTCTTCAGCTCTTCCTTTGATTTCCATCTCGTCATGATTCCTTCTTCAAGTGTGGCGACTAGGCATCTTGAATGCCGTTTCCAGTGCTGTGAAATCTCTAATCTCATCTGCTCCTATTTGTGCCTCTCCTCGCTTTTCTTTATTGGGTTTCGTTTGTAGAAGAGAAGAAATTGAAGGAGAGAAAATAGAGAGAAGAAATTGAAGGAGGAATTTTAAAATGAGTTTAGTCCTACACTGATTCAAATACTCTATGGAAGATCCCTGAAAAGGTGCTTGCCCATAACCAACAGTTGGTTTCCATGCCAGCAACCACTCTCATTTTCTTTTCCCCCATCAAAATCTGAAAATTGTTTCCCTTTGTTTTTCCTATGCAACCAATTGCTGATGTCGCAACCAGCAGTTGGTTACGTATCAGCCTTGGGCTTTGTCTCTAGACGATTTGAGTATTGTGACTTTTGTCTTTTTTCTTACATGTTGACTGTGGTTTATGGAATTTAGTGTAATTTATACTCAGGATTATGATTTAGGATTATGATTTTTAGTTGTTGCTCATACAATTCCAATCATGACAACAAATGTAGTTTTATACTTGGATAATACAGAAAGGTCAGTTCCTTTATCATTTTTGTTGTTATTGATATTAATCTTATGATTTCTTTCTTCCTTCATTAGTTATTTATATTTTTATTTATTTAAAAATTTGTTTCCTTTTTTTTTTTTTTTTTGCTTTTAAAATTAGCATATAACAATCTTCAGGATAAAGCAAACATCTGAAGAAACATTTCTGGAAAACTGAAAGAAATTCAACATGATGTTTCACATAGGGCAACAGCTCACCCAAAAGGCAGGCCAAAGTGAGACATCTATTCTCACCAAATCACTTGTCCTGCGAAAACTTACAAATTATTGTGAACAAAGCATCTAATAGAAAACAGCAAGATCTCCATTGATGTGTTCCACAGGGTATGCTGATGCCTTAAGTGCATCCTATGTAAATTACCTTAATCATCTCATACTTTATGTTCTTTAGGGTGGTTGAAAAGTCAGTTTGACCCCAGTCCTATGCATGTGCACCATGGATGCATTATCAAATAGAACTGTACAAGAATAATTGCTGCCCACCTGGGCTGAAGTGTTTTTCTCATATAAGCTTTTAATGGTTTGATTATGTTTTTGTTTTTTTGCATAGCTCTAAATGAGGCACTGAGAGAGGAGGTCCAGCGTCTAAAATTGATGACCGGACAAGCAATTCCAAACAGTGGATCAATGATGAATTTTGGTTCCTCGTTTGGAAACAACCTGCAATTCTACCCCAACAACCATGCAATCCACTCTCTCTTAGCTGCACACCAGTTTCAACAGCTACAGATTCATCCTCAGCAGCACCAGCAGCATCAGCAGCAGCAACTTCAACCACAACAAACTGGGGATCTGAAACTCAGAGGTTCCTTACCATCTTCAAGCCAGAGAGAAAATTCATCAGACAGCAATCATGCATCAAAGGACTGAGTGATAAAAGGAAGCTGGTTCAGGTTCAGAAACCATTCAATCTTAGTTGTAAGCATTTTAGATAGGGAAATCTGCATTCTGCATGTTGTTGTCATTTATTCAAGTTAACATGATTCTTTTAGGCAGTCTTCAATAGATTTTAGTTTAAGAAGGATCCCTTTAGTCTTTGATTCATGGCATGCATCAGTTATTTTCTGCATCCAATGTACCTGCTGGTAATTCCTTTGGATGTGCAGTTCATGTTTGTTTCTGTAAGTTCATATTAATTTTGCATTATGCTTGTTATTATTGAATTTAGGATGACTTTTGACTGTCAGAGATGGGTTTTCAAGGACATCAATCCTTGGGAAATATGCTGCATTTTCCGATGAGTTGAGTTTCATGGTCAGTAATGCCTTTCTATTTTGCAAACCTCTCCTTTATAATTTTCGTAGATTACAGGTTTTATGTATTTAGAATAGCCTGTTGTTTGTCACATGATATCTAAAAGTCTCAATTAGTTTCACGAAAAATGGCGACTTTTGGGCATGGTGTCTGCTTTTTATGAGGCTAGGGGGGTTGATCGTAGCTATGTTATCTGAGGTAATTAATGAGGTCCTGTTGTGGTCTCCACCCAATTTCAATGAGGCTTGGTAAATTAAGCTTATCAGTTATAAATGACGCCAGATGTTGATGACACTTGTGCTATAAGTGGCTTAGCCAGGATTTTCATTCAGGGTGTGCGGTGAAAAACATTGAACTAAAATGATCATGATGAAAATAAGTGTAGTTTTCCTTTGATTGATCAAAGTAAATAATTAAGACAACTAAAAGCAAAATAATAATAATAATAATAATAATAATAAATAAATAATTAAATAAATAAAAATTAATTAAAAAAAAAAAAACTGTATGTGCGCTCATGGGTAAGCAAGACTCAAGAGCCGGAGGGAAAGGAAAGGAAATGGCATAATAGAAAGAGCAAGACTCGAGCCAAAGGGAAAGGAATTAGAATAATAGAAAGAGTGGAAGAGAACTAACCTAGTTATGTGCGTCTGAGAAGAGTATTAAGAGTAAAGAAAAAGAAAGAAATAGCAAGATGGCTCTAAAAACAAAGTATTTTTTTTTTTTAAGTTGAACCAAAGCTTCTTTCTCCTTTTCTTATCTTTTTTCTATCTCTTTTCTATGACTATTGAATAGATGTGGAGAAATGGAGAATGCTTGCACTAAGATCAGATGGTAGATAATACATCATCATCAATTGCCATGAGCTTGTCCTTTTATGAGTCGATCATCATTAGGAAACGGCTTAGACAGACCAACGGTGAGAATTGAGATGGTAAATGGGCAATTTGAAAATTTTAGAGGGGGCAAACTTTATTTATATAAATTGATGAGATGGTAAATGGGCAATTTGAAAATTTTAGAGGGGGCAAACTTTATTTATATAAATTGACTTATGAAGTTTTTGGTTTTTTTAGGGTGCGCGGCACTATGTAGCTCTCCCTTTGTGCTCTCTTATTGTACAAATCTTTTGTTAGTTGAATGGGATCTGCTTTCAATTGAATAACCATGCTTTCTCCATTTAGATGTTGCTTAGGGGATGGCAACAGGGTGGGTTTTCACAAACAGGGTGGGTTTTCACAAAACTCTTATCTGGCCCTATATGAAACCCTAACACGGCCATATCAAGTTGGTAACAGTGCGGGTGAGGGTTGATCCAACTGTACCATAAAACGCAGAACAAAAATGTTGAGAACATAAATTAACAATATCCTTATTCTTAGGATATATATATATTTTAATGGATTAAGGTCAGGTTTGGGCACGTTCAGGATGGGTTGAGCCCTAATCCACCCCTTACCCAATTTACACAATATCAAACTCTAACTATTATGGCAAGGTGCCGAGTTACCCATCTAACCTGTCCCATTCCCATTCCCATCCCTAATTTTGCTTACAATTAAGCCACATAAATCTGTTTACACCTGCCGTAGCCCGGTGGTAAAGTAGAGTCCTATGTGGTTATAAGTCTTCTTAAAAGAGGGAAGTGGGGTCCGTTAAGAAACCCTCCACTACGTATGATTTGTTGAGAAAAAGTCCATAGGATAAGGACTTTCTAAAAACATAGGAAGTGGGATCCCCCACTTCCTAAATGTGGAATCAATTGGAAAACTTCCCAACCAACAAGTTGCTTTAGTTGAGATGTTTGTATGAAGTGGGGCTCAACTTCCTAAAAGTAGGATTCGTTGGGATACTTGCTAAGCAAGTAAAGAAGCTTACAAATAGGGATTTGCAGGCAAGTGAAAAGGATTCCTAGATCAACACACAACACAATAACACTTAGCTATCCCCGTCTTGTCAAATCCCCTATCCGATCTCCTTAGACCATTCTACTATCATACTATCCTCATAGCATGAAATAACCTATCCTCCTGTTGCTTCCTGTCGTAACAACACATGGAGATCCCCCTTATTCCTCATGGGCAAGGCTAAGAAGATACGCCATACTCTGACCACCGCTAGGTACGATCTTACTTACTCCTTCAATCAAGGTTAAGGACAGTCACCACGTGCACCCCAAAACCAGTGATATTCAAGGCGGCCTCCGATCTTTTTTTCTCTATACTTCCATCACGGCTATAGGGAAACAGACGGCAGGTACTAAGATATTAGTGGTTTTCTTTTTATCTTTTATCTATTTTCTTATTTATCCTTGAAATGGTCATCACCCCACACGGCACTCAGTTCTTACAAATTCTACATCAAACGGCCACCACCAACATGATCGTCATCTATGTTGCCATAAAATTGGGAGAAGAACCTTGGAAGACAAACCCCAATCCTCTCAACAATTACTAGATTAGAAGTCTCTAAATCTACAGGCGGCTGAATCGTATCTAAACCGCAACTCGTCTCATTCTGGGTGTGATCAGCGTCAAGGTCAAAATGTTGGCATGCTCGCGCACTCACACATCCCCGAGTTGAGCCGGAAATGATGGGAACAAAATCTCTCTTATATTTTTATGGTTTTCAACATTTGCTTCTTTTTTTATTGGGGGTGGGTGGGTTGGGGTGTGTTTGGTTGTTGGAATGGATCCATGTACACTGATACATATCAATGGCATGATTTGCTAACAAGTCTGCAATCTGATTTCCTTCTCTTAATATATGTTGAAATTTAACACATAGAAAGGATTCACAGAGTAGACGAATGCTCCCAATCACTTCACAGATTCGCCATGGTATATCCTGAGATTGATGAGATAAGAGTTGAATAAGAAATTGGGAGTCTCCTTCTAGTATAACATGGGAATATCCTCTTGCAGAAGCTAGCTTTAAACTTTCCAAGGCTTCTAAGGCTTCAGCCTGTAATGCAGAAGAAACATGAACTTGAATAGGGAAACCTACCAGAAAATGACCCTGCGAATCTTTGCATATGCCACCAGCTCCAGCCATCTTTGTTGATTGGCGATATGCACCGTTGAAGTTCATTTTAATAAAGGGTTCTTCAGGTGGTTGCCAAACAACTTCCTTATACTTCGGCTGGTCTTGAACAGTAGAAGGAGTTGACCTGAGTAGCAGAGAATCATATTGATAGCTTCTTAGGAGTCTACTCGTGAACTCCAATGTGGGAGGCCTGCCTTCAAAGATGATTGCATTTCTCGACTTCCAAATCGCCCATCCAAAACAAGCTACATTGCATAAAAAAATCCAGTAAGTCAAAGGTAGAGTGAGGGGACTGATAGAGAGTAAGTGAGTGAACCAAGATTTAAATTCATTACGAGGACCATATTGCTGCAGTGTGCCTCCAATGTGCTGAAACCAGACAGCTCGACTAAAAAGGCATTTCAGCCAAATATGTTCCAATGTTTCCATCTGGTCACCGCAAAATGGGCAATTTGATTGAAAACCACCCAATATTTTGGCAAGAAAATCACCTGTTGGTAATCCATTTTGCATGCATTTCCATATAAAAAGCATAATTCTTATAGGGCATGCAAGACGCCAAATAAAATTCCAATCAGGTCTTAATAAATTAAGATGAGATGATACCAAGAGTTGATAAGCAAAGGAAACAGTGAATTGTCTCGAAGAGGATAATGCCCAGATCTTTTTATCTTCAGAGAGAAGGGGATTGATAGGAGTTTGTAAGATTCTCTGCACCGTTTCCACATCCCAAAACTGCTGAAGCAATGTTAAATTCAATTCAAAGAATTATTTTGAAAAAGCTCACATACTTTGGATAAACTGAAAACCTAGGTATTTCTTGGAACATATATATTTTTACCTTTATCTCCTACCCACTTGTCATGTAATATATCAATTTGTTGTCCGTTTGCTAAAATCCATGCACTTCCTCTTTGCATCCATTCCTTATATTTGTGAATTTGTCTCCATACATATGAATCATTATGGTGAGCTCTACTTTCCATAAAAGAGGATTACGGGAAATACCTGTCTTTCATTAGGCGAGACCATATTCCTTCAGTAGTCGTGGCTAGCTTCTAGGCTTGCTTTAAGACTAGTGCCTTATTCATCAACTGAAATCGCCAAATGCCAAGACCTCCAAATTTCCTATGCAAAGTTACTTTCTCCCAACAAACAGTATGTAAAGACCTAGTGTAAAATCCTAACTCGGATTATATCTTAATTATTAAGCTTAATTATCTAAGGTGAGATTATTAGATTAATTAAGCATTTGTGATATGAAGATGAGGTGGATGTGGATTATACCCGAGGATTGGGGAAAACAAATTGAAGTATGTTGAAGGTTCTATTAAAAGAAAGCTTTAGGTTATATTTAGATTTTAATTGGCTAAGGTACTCTCCAATTAGTTCTAGTGAATTGGAAATCAAATTCTGAAAAATTAAAGTTAAGTGTACCTAAAGTATCTTCTAAGAATACTTAAAGAACTTCTCAAGCATACCCAAGGTATCCTTTCAAATAACACTAAAGTACCACCAAGTATTACCTAAAGTACCTCTATTGTATATTTAAAGTACACTCAAATATATCTAAAGTACCCCCATGTATTACCTAAAGTATCCCCCAACTATACCTAAAGTACCCCCTTGTATTGCCTAAGGTACCCCCATGTGTTGCCTTCGTATTGCTTAAAATACCCCACTTGTATACTTAAAGTACCCTTTCGTATTGCCTATGGTACCCCACTTAAATACCTAAGGTATACCCCCTTATATAGCTAAAGTACCCCTTTTATATCACTAAGGTACCCAACTTGTACACTTAAGGTACTCACTTGTATTGCCTAAGGTACTCACTTGTATTGCCTAAGGTACCCCACTTGTATACTTAAGGTACCCCACTTGTATTGCCTAAGATACCTCATATGTATACCTAAAATACTCACTTGTATTGCCTAAGGTACCCCACTTGTATTGCCTAAGGTACTCCACTTGTATTGCTTAAAGTACCCTCTGTTTTACTCAAGGTAAACCCCCCTTATATAACTAAGGTACTGTAACGCCCCGGATCCAAGTTACGTAGAGAAACTGTAACTTGTCTCCAAAGGTTAATATATAACTCAAGATAGCAAATCAGAGTGAAGGAAAAACATGAATTAAACAATAAATATAAAATCAGAGTGCACTATAACCCAAGCTCCAATATAAAAATACCATAACCGAGGCTAACTCACATGAACCAAGCATATACTCACTGGTGTTGTCCTTATCAGAATCTGAAAACAAAACAAAACAGAATGGAATGAGATACGAATATCCCAGTAAGTAGCACGTGCATTCTCAAATATAGTTTATCAGTTCTAAAATATGATATAGTTGTAAATCATGCAATAGTAGCGATAACACATCAATTCTGAATAATCCTAGTAATCCAACAGTAATCCATCGATCAGTATGAGATACAAGAATAATCCAGTTAAACAAACATATATGTAACATAAAATCAGCAGTTGATAAGTCACCGCAGGACTCATGAAACAAGACTGTCTTTAACTAGGGTAATGCCAATGTCCACTATGCCACCTCCCGGCTTAGGTACGAATGCCGAGTACACGATTATCGTCTTATTGCGGGAGAACCCACTCAGTACAGTGATGGGTTGGCATATACTAATCCAGTCACAGTCCGAGTACACGATAAAATGAGGGATAGCCGCAGCCAGCCGAGTACACGATCAGGCCTCACTGAGTACACAGTGGAAACGCGTGCGTGAACAACGTATTACAACTAGCAAAGAACAATCCTTTTCACTAACTAGCTCCTAACATGGATCCATATTGAGCTATGCCCACTAGACTCTAAAACCAAAACCAACCATGAAAACTAGCAAGCACAATTCATCTCAATCTCAATCATATCATCCCGAGTACACGGGGAATCTCTGAGTACACAGAGGCATTAACATCCCAAGTACATAGGGCATCCTCGAGTACACGGAGGTATCACAACTACCCAAGTACATGGGCATCACAACCGTCTCTCCAAGTGCATGGAGGAAAACCAATTCCAAACCAGAAAAACCAATCATTCATAATCAATTTAAAATCCTCTTTCCGTAGAATCCGCTTAAAACCGGTGCAATGTAAAAATTACATGATCATGAAAATTCCGCCTAACCCGCGTTTAAAACCAACTAATAATTGAGGTTCAACCGTATTCAGAAGATTAGAAATTCATAGACACAATTTAGTCCGAATAAAGAGTTTTATGAGTATTATCTTATAGCCTTTCAAATTTTCTAATAAACTCCTTTACAGCTCCTATTATCTCCAGCATTATCCTCAACTTAAGTTGACTACTAACATTTTATAATAAATTACTCAATAACCTCAACATCACGGTTTACTCAGCAATTTCTTATACCATCTGATGTTATCTTCAAAATAAGCAATCTTTGGTCCAATCCAACATAATATTAAATTCTGAAATTTCTAGAAGCTAAGCACATCATCCCGCAAACAAAATTTATCATTATTTTTAGTTTACAAGCTCCTCTCATTAATTTCCATAACATCCCTCTAAAAGACAAAAATTGATAAAAGTGATGTGCTCAACTCAACTGATAAACTCCGAATGCTTAAACTAGAATTTAATCCTAATATTAAGTTCAAACTTAAATCATCGCTTTTTGTGTTCCAACAGTAGCTTGCCCTATAGGTAATATCCATATAGTTGTAAGTTTAGTAAAATTATCAATTTTGGTTCAACCGGTAACTTCAATGATAGAAATCAGAATTCAACCTTATTGATAAATTCAGATTAGTCCTGCTCATTTTAATCTCAATCAGTAGATTTTCTTCATAAAATTAATCCTATTTCTCTTCTTCCAAAATAGAACCCAATTCCTTCTTCTAGGACCACTACATCACTTAAATGGAAGAAACCCAAGCTGTCCATCTTTTAGATACCTTAATTATGCTCCCATTTTCCAATGTTTCCTGTACCCCTTGCTCAATTATGTAAACTTCCTCTCTTTTATAATCACCTCATTATAGTGTTAAAGTTTAGTTTAAACTCTTAGAACATGGATTAGTAAATTAATTAATAAAGATTAATTCCTGTTGAACTAGCCGCACTAGGCTAGAAAGAACAGAATGGGCGCTAACCTACAGAGGTTGGCACCCCAAGGCATTCTATTAAAACATGAGATTCGACATTTTAGAGAGGTGAGTAACAGAACTTATACTAGATTACATGGAGAGAACAAGAGGGATAAATACAACAAAGTAAATGCAAATTTGCAATGAATTACAATGTACTCAGGCAAATCAGCACCAAAAGTCAGAGACCTCTTGTAGCTCCTCTTTTAGACAAGTTGTCCACAATGTGATTGGCTATACACTCAAATGAAAATGGCGTTCATTGTAGAGACCACACATCTAGCCAATTTGAAGCAATATCCAACTCGTAATATAATATGTCACCACCATAAGCCCACTATTAATAGAAGCTTCCACAATAAGATTTCACAGTGAATTCTTCCAGATTCTCGATTCCACAAATTTGGACCAGAGAATGAATGGGTTATGTCAACTCCATGATCTTTACATACCTCACTTATCCCTGATCCCCTCGTAGCTTGGACCAAGAGAGCAACTATCAAAATTTAATTGAGTGTGCCCTCAGGTGGTGAGGCCGAAGAGCCTGTATATCCTAAGACGCTATATATGTCAAGCACCCCGGCTCCACTCCCATTAACATATCCAACTGAACTCTGAACCTCTCCGAGATGGTGATCCATTGTGCTACCATAAACTTGATTCTCTATGCATCTCCAAAAGAACCAGTTATTAAAAACCTCCTTGATCCATTTACAGATTAGTTTACTCAAATCCTCCTCTAATAATTTCCTTATCATGTTACTAACACTTATTTAGATCACCTAAAGTAGTTTTTCTAAACTAAAAACTTGAATTATACATTCTAACAGATTTGCCGCAATTATGCATATGAAAGTGACTGGGCGCTACCCTCTTTTGGCAGATTAGTTTCAATACAAATTCCATTTAATTCTCTTGCAGTTTGTTGGCATGAAATCCAGAGCTCCTAATTCCCTTAATCTAATACTAACAATCACTTTAAACTTTTTAGAGAAAGTGTTTAACATTTAACCAATAGAAATTTGTATCTAACTAAAACAGTCGCATATGGCTGGAAATATAGATTTGGCGCTGACCTTAGAAGAGGTTGGCGCCAGGTCCTTTATCCTTCAGCACGATTTGCAACTAGATCAAAACTCCATGGCTAATCTAACTAATCTCCTCCAACCAATTCCAACCTCATCCTCAACCTTTTAAACTTTATTTAATCATGTATTCGAATTGAATTAACACCTGAAGACACTCTCGACTAAAACAAACGTTATTTCCATGCTAGAACAGGGTTCCAATCTAGATCTCAATTATAACAATTCAAAGCACAAATAAATCATTCAAAACCAAAATAAATGATGCTACTTACCTGGAAAACTAATTTCGAGTTGCTAAAACTCCCATCTCTGCAGATCAAAATTTCTGTAGAAAAGCTCCAACTCAC
Source organism: Buxus sempervirens (assembly GCA_947561395.2). Classification (NCBI taxonomy): domain Eukaryota; kingdom Viridiplantae; phylum Streptophyta; class Magnoliopsida; order Buxales; family Buxaceae; genus Buxus; species Buxus sempervirens. Next base: position 8,550,061 of record OX387195.1, read on the forward strand.
GATCACTTCTCTGAAATTTATCTCCTATTCATTAATTCCCTTCAGATCTGAAATCTAGTTTGAATGTGCCCTGAAGTTAAACGAAAGCCTCTTGAATCAATACTAACATGCTCAATCAAATCTGAATTTGTAGAATTTATCTGCTCTTGGCGATTTGAAGAGCTACCGCAGGTGACTTCAGCTCAACTTCAAACAAAGATCAATGACTAGATCCTGATCTCTCTTTGATCACCTAAAACTACGATTATCCTCCTCGAACCCTAGCTTCTCTTCTTCTTCTCTCTAAATTCTGGATCTCTTGAGCAACCGACAAAATAACCAAACAACTGAATTTTCTTTCTATTTATACTTGCCGCCAGATTGGTGGTTTAAAGCCCAATTGTATGCTTGCCACTCCAGCCTATATTCCCTGCATAAGCACCACTTAAATAACTCGATCCCATGCTTGACACACCACCGAACCACCCTAAATCATTCAATTAAAATCCCAACAATTTCTCATACCTATTTAATTGAAATTTTCCCTTCCGGTTTGATAAAAAAAATCCCTGGTTAACTTCTTGGTCTCCTTCCTCCGCAAAATTACTAATTAACCATAAAACTTGATGAGTGAAAGTCGTCCTCCACGGGTCAAGTCATTCGCCCATGTTTTCTTTCTAGGCATCAGTTTAAGACTACTTCAAGAAGTGCCAGATTAGCGGCTTCGTATTTTTCGCGTGGGCCTCCCTTCGGTCGCATGGTTCGTCCTACCCTTGTTCAGCAAGTTGACATCAACCGCCTTGGCACATTTTCTCTTGCGATGGTAGAGTATTATCGCAATTTTCTGACGGAGGTGCGCAAGTTTGTTCATGGTGATCCTTCAAGTATTCCTGCGGCACCTCTCTCCACACCAAATATCAATCCTCCAAAGAAGAAGGTTGCTCGTGTTGATAATGAAAGACATGTTGAAATCGCTCCACCTCCAAAGAAGAATAAGAGGAAGGCAAGGACCGATACAAATCAGGATGCTCAACATACTGAGGCCAACAAAGCTAACGGTCCATCTTCACATGTGAAGCCTGGCAAACGGTTGGCGTTTACAATACGAAAACGCCAGGTTGACGAGGCCTTGGTTGGAGATGATGACGCACTTTCTTGGGCACCTGAGAGAGGCTCTGAGCCTATTCGTCAACTTAGCAGTTCCGATATAGCTAGAGGTGGCAGGCCCCGTCATCATTTTACGCGAGTTGTATTTGATTCATCTTCATCAGTATGTCCCCCTCCACATAGTCTTTTCTTTTCATATCTCTTTTTTTTTCTTTCTTTGTAACACTATATTATTTTTATTTTTGGTCAGGATTCATCTTGTGGTCTTACTGTCGTGGAAGTAGGTCATTCGGGTGCTTGTGAAGCAAACCTTTTAGCATTGGCAGAGATAACTCCAAGGACACATATCCCACTGCCTCTTAATGAGACAGGTCTAGGTGATTTTTCATTACCTTCTTGTGAGCCGCAGTTCTCTAACTCTTTCCTAGGTCCATCCATTCTTCGGCGCGGCTTGGATGAGTTGGAACTTTTTGTTTAGATAGAAACTCCACAAATAACATCTCAGGGCAAATCACGTGCTAGGGGCGATGATGACACGCCTAGACTAGGTGATGTGATGAAAGTGGCTAAGGTGTCGAACACGGTAGAGCAATCTATTGTTCCTTACGCATCTCCAATTCCAACTATTCTTGATGCTTCGCCTGGTTCACATATTCCTTTAGACGTAGTAAGTATCATACCATTCTTTGACTTGAGGCTTTTTCTCCCTTTTTTTTAAAAATTATTTCCTCATACTTTTGGATTTGCAGGAGAGGACTTCGGCTACTCCTCTACGACAACTTCCCAGCCCCAAGACCCCTAGAGGAGTGGACGAAGCATTATCTGTTGGGGCTGGTTGTCGTGTTAGTTCCTACATGCCTATGTCGCCTGAGGACGCAAGTGAGCATGTCGCGAACTTTCATGGATATTTGGTATCTCCTTCAGACGTTAGCATCATGGAGGAGATATTTGCGCACTTTGGTGATATCTCCAGCTCATGTTCGTATTTTGGTCGTAGAGTTCGAGGAGCCTACTTTTCTGATTTATGCCGGATTATTCGGAGTATGCGTCGTACTAGTATCAGCACTTTGATGAGATCCCTCCTTTCGTCTTGGGTCGAGACTGTCGCCTTTATGAAATCTTTTGGCTTCTAGTTAGCGTGGCTTACCGACCGCTTAGACACTATGAGCAGGTACTTTCATTCTATTTGTTTTCTTTCTTTCTTTTTTTCGTACTTCTTATCTCTCCTTTTCTTTTGTTTGGGAATGTGGCTCCTATTAGACTTGCTGGTCATATTAGTGCCATACCCAATCCCTTTGGTTCCTTTAGTTATAGGGAATGTGGCTCCTGTCAGGCTTGTTAGATAGATCAGTGCCATACACAAACCCTTTGGTTCCTTTAGTTATAGGGAATGTGGCTCCTGTCAGGCTTGGTAGCTAGATCAGTGCCATACACAAACCTTTAGCTTTAAGGTACCAATATCATGCACTTTATCATCCTAGGCTACGTAGAGAATGTGGCTCCTGTCAAGCATATTAGCTAGATCAGTGCCATGCACAATCCCTACCCTAGGGCATCAAGACTTGATGACAGGCTCTATGACGGTTTTTGTCGAGTCTTGGGATGTCAAGTGAACATTTTTGCCACTTGACTCTCATACTATATTTCTTATTACTCTGTCTTATCTTTTGATATCTTAAAATTTTTTTTTATCTTGTAACAGATACTTGGATTCTAGCGAGAAATCTCCTGACTTGCAATCTGAACTGGCACAGTGGCGATTGAGGCAAGATGAGTCATCCAAGAAGGTTTCTATAGCGGATGAGCAGCTTTGTCTGGCTGAGCGCCGAGTTTTTGACTGTCGAGCTGAGTTGGAGAAAATTAAAGAAGAAGAAAGAGCGGCTCGGGAAAGAGGAGGTGCAATTGCAGCAGATCTGGTACACTCTGAGGCATCAGCCTTGCAGACATCTTTTTTTTTGTCTTCCAGATAGTTTAGCACAGGGTTTGCTATATGTATTTTTTTTTTCTTCGGAGTAATTCTTTCTCTTTCTATAGACAAATTTGGAATACATTCGTGTTTTTGGAAATAAATGAACTTTTATTTTATTGACTTCTTTAAAGAAAGAAATTACATGACTAGGAAAAGTATGGCTTCAACCACTTTACATTTATTGGGTCATGTAGGATTTCACCATTCGGGTGAGCTAGACGATAATATCCAGAGTCTGCCTTTTCTCTTATGATATAAGGCCCTTCCCAATTGGCTTCAAATTTTGATGACGGGAGCCCTCTTCTAACATGTAAAGCAGCTCGTAAAACTAAATGCCCCTTGTCAAGAATGCGTGGCCTAACCATTTTATCATATGCTCGTGCCAAGCGACATTGGTAGACTTGGTTTCGATTTGTTGCATCTTGGCGGATTTCTTCCAATGCTTCCAACTCAACATGCATTGCCTCTTCATACTTCTCACTTGCAACATCAAGTATAACTGCGGCAGCTAGTCTTGCTGACTCAACTTCTATCTCGGCAGGTAGGACAGCTTCCGTTCCATAGACTATGGAAAATGGTGTCACACCAGTGGCAGAATGGGCTATAGTCCTGTAAGCCCATAATGCCATAGGCAAATGTTCATGCCACTTCTTTTTTCTGTCATGAACCATTTTGCTTAGGATTCGGATGATTGTCTTGTTTGTAGCTTCAGCTTGTCCATTGCCTTGAGGATAATATGGAGTTGAGCGCTGATGTTTGATCCCATACTTTGCCATCAATGCTTCAACATATTGATTTACAAACGGGGTTCCATTATCAGATATGATTCTATGGGGAACTCCAAATCTGCAAATGATATTCTCTTTGATGAATTGGGCAATGGCTGTCCCTATTGCTTTCTAAGTGGCATAGCTTCTACCCACTTGGTGAAGTATTCCGTTGCCGTGATAATCCAGATATTTCCAGAGGCTGCAGGATTAATTGGTCCAACCAGGTCAAGCCCCTATGTATGGAAAGGCCATGGTGTGACTATACTTTTCAGTGTTTGACCCGGCACATGAATCAAGTGACCATGGATTTGGCATTGATGGCACTTCTTGACGAAAGCTACTGAATCCACCTTCATGGTAGGCCAATAATACCCCAGGGATAGCAGCTGTTGGAACAATCTTTTCTTGCCTTGGTGGCTTCCACACTCTCCAGAATGTACTTGCCCTATTAACTCTTCTGCCTCAGCTTGGGAGACACATCTTAAAGGACGTCCACTGATAGCCCATCTAAACAACTTGCCACCTTCCATAAAATATCTAACGGCCTTTTTCTTCATTCTTGTAGCTTCGTACTTGCCAGCTGGAAGGATGCCATGTGTCAGATAGTTAATGTAAGGCCTTTCTCATTCCGTTATTCCGTCCAAGAACATGCATTCATCAGGATCAGGTGGCACTCCACATTCTTGGCATAATGATTCGTATTCTGCTGAATCTCGCTCCATCTCTGGCCAATAAAAGCCTGCTCGCTGCATCCTACGGTAAAGTGGGACTTCACTCCGAATTCCACAAGATTTAGCATGTATTTCTTGGAGTTTTCGTCTTGCCTCAATTTGTCCAAGACATCGTAATAGGACGCTGTCTAGACCTCTATAATATAACTCGCCATCATAGCTCACATAATTTTTCAGCTTCTTGACGCCTCTTGAACTCTCTTCCTTTGTTGTAAGAGCATGTCGAATTGCAGTTCTCCAATCAACTGTGTTGAACTCTTCCTTAGAATCTTTCTTCAATTCAAGCCATGTTGTTGGATGAGTTCGACTTAAGACCTTGACGTCTACTAATTCTCCTGGTATGGCGAGCTTAGTGGCGAGTGTGGCTAAGGCGTCAGCATGACGATTCCCTACTCTTCCTGTGTGGCTAAAAGTCACCTCATTAAATTGTTCAGCCACTTTCTATGTAGCAGTACGATATGGCAGTAAATCTACCTCCTTCATAGCAAAGTCGCCGTTCATCTGGTTGATGACAAGGTTGGAATCTCCTTTGACTCTTAAAGATTTTACGTTTAAGCTTCTGGCGACGCTGAGTCCGATGAGAAGTGCTTCATACTCTGCTTGATTGTTGGAACAAGAAAAGTCCAATTGGTAGGAGAGAAAGATACTCTGCCTATCAGGAGTCACAAAGACTACTCCGGCTCCACCACCTTTGGCAACCAATGACCCGTCGAAGTACATTTCCCATGTTTCTTCATTGATGATCCCACAACCCACAGGCCAATCTTCTGAAGCATCTTTGTCATGTCCTCCCCTGCGTCTCTAATTCGCCATTACCAGCAAAACTGGCTAGCAAGTTAGCCACTGCTTGGCCTTTGATTGCTCTTGGTGATACGCAAGTTATCTCATATTTAGACAACTGCAACAACCATTTGGCAGCTCGTCCAGATAGGCTTGGCCTAGAAAGGAGATACTTGATTGGATCAGACCGCGTCACTAAGTGTACCGGATGAGCTAGAAGGTAATGACGGAGCTTCTGTGCAGCATGGATGAGAGCTAAGCATTGCTTCTCAATCTTTGGATACCTCAACTCAGCTCCATGTAATATACGACTGATGTAATAAATCGGACGCTCGTTGCCATCGTCATCGTCTTGCGCTAGTAATGCTCCAATAGCCGTCTTAGTTGTAGCAAGATACAGGCGTAGAGGACGTCCAGCTATTCGCGCCATCATTGTGAAAGGAGATACCAATAATTGTTGAATTTTGCCAAAGGAACGCTTGCATTCTTTACTCCAGATAAATGATGCTTCTTTCTTCAGAAGTGTCGTCAAGGGCACTGTGTGTTGAGCTAGGCCTAGCAGAAACCTTCGAATATATGAGACTTTGCCAAGGAATTGCTTGAGCTCTTTGTGCGCACCTGATTTCGGTCGCATGACGAGGCGCATGCAAAATGATGCGTGCCTCGGGATTTGTTTGGAGTCACCACTGCTTGATGGGGTGCAGGCAGACACCTGGGTGCCTAAGTTTTTCTATTTAAGCTTGGTCTGCGGCTTGAGATTCTAAGCAAGTTCTCGGTTGCGGTCTAGGGAAGTCCGTAGACACCTCAGTCCACCCCGTCGGATGACGGGTCCCATAGGTTTCCCTGGTTTGAGTCAACTTTGGTCTCTCACTCACCCGATTCCTATTCTAGCATGTACATTTGGTTAGGTCTGGTGGGACCGCCAAAGTGGTGTGGGTCCCTTTACTTGATTTTATCTTTTTAGTTAAAGATGGGATGAGTCTGATTGGGCGAGCCCCGTTGGAAGGCCCGCGGATTCCTTGGTGGGCTTGGTTGAGCCCACGTGTCCCCTGGTGGGCCTCAGTCTAGCCTGAGAGGCCCTTTGGGCTTTGATTTTAATGAATTGGTTTTACTTTAAAGTTTAAGTTGAATTTAAAGTGATTTTCATGCAAAGGTGGGCCGGGATTGCTTTGTGGGCCCTTGAGTGGGCCACACAGTTGGTTGCCAAGTGATTTTGAGATTATCTTGATTAACTATGCCAAAATGGGCTAGGTTTTGGGCTTGGGGCCCTTTACCTCGGCTTGGGTTTGAAAGCCCAAGGCTTCTTGAGTTTGGGTTTGGAAACCCTAACCTTGGTTGGGTTCAATGGGCTTAGTGGGCCCGACAGGCCTTGCCCTTGGTCCCGGCCAAACCAAGCCTAGATCTAAACATACATGCTGCCCCAGTTGGGCTTCCAATGGTGTGGCCCACTCATTCGGTTAAATTTATCTTGATTTATCAAAAAAGTCTGTCGGGCTTGATGGGCCCCGTTGGAAGGCCCACCGGGAATCAATTTGGATCGGGTCAGTCCATGGCCCATCTTGGGTTTCCGGGTGACCCGGAAACCCTTCTGGTTCATCTAGATTGATCAAACAAACCAAAAAAACAGCACAAGATCAGAAAATGGCAAGAAAAAGCAATCTAACAGTGTAGCCGGCCTAAGATGCCGGTTACACACAGGTCTCAGTGTATCCGGCATCTTTTGCCGGCTATGAATATAGCTCTGTTGATCCGACCTGAGTTGCCGGATCAACATACAGAAGCTGCTTTTGTAATTTTTGCATTGGGGTTAGGTCTTTAGGCTTCTTGGGGAGTTCTAGTGATTGTGTGGGCTCCTGTGTGAGCCCACATTGGTCCTGGAGATGAGGAATCACCTCATCTCTCGGTCTCCTTTGGGGTTTCTACAGCAAGGAATCATGGGGTAGGGGAGCATGCATGTTGAAACCATCAAGTCAGCAAGCTAAGAAAAGGAGAAGGGCTCATGGCCATTCAAGCATGCAAGAACCTATCATACTGTCTAAGCATAGCATGTTTCATGGCAGTGAACCAAGATCGTAAGCATACTAAATAACCAACAAAAAAAAAAAGCAAAGAAAGGATGAGAAGGGGGGTTAAAATGGGGGATACACTAGACTTGCTCATATGAGGAACACGCTCCTCTTGATGATGAAAAGAAAACCCAGTAAACACCAGCAAGCCAGTGGCCGAATGGTGGTTGCATGACCATTTTCCAATCACCCGAACCACTTTCCATCCTCACTTTATACTACCAAATGCCTTACCATTCTTGCCATACGGGAATAACCACTCTTAAAATGGCCTAAAAGAGACTAATGGAGGGGGGAAACATGCTTGGAACCATGGGAATAACACATACATGGTAAAAAAAAAAAATGCTTTGATCATGCTTATTTTGACATATGTTACATAAAAGATAATGGGGAAGCTTACCTTGAAGTGCAAACTCCCTTTGGAGGTGTGCTTGAGGTACCTTGTGGCACCGCCACACTTTGGCAGCACCTCATCCTCTCCAAATGATCTCCAAGACCTCCTTCTTCTCATTTGAATGTGGTGGAGAATGGTGGTGGAAAATGGTGGTGGGGGGTTTAGGAAGCCATGAAGAGAGCTTGGGAGAGATGGGATAGCTTGGGAGAGATGGGAGAGAGGAACAATGGGCTAACCAAAATGTGCTCCGACCCCTAATGCATCCCACCCCCTCCCTTTTATAGGAGAGGTTGCTTAAGGGTTAAGAAAGACCAATTTTTAAATATTTTATCAAAAGTGACTTTTTTATTGTTATTTCTTACTTGTGACTTATTACTTTTGCTTAATGGTTAAGAAAGACTCTTTTGTTAATATTTTTTACTTAGGGGTTAAGAAAGACTCTTTTTGTTAATATTTTTGTTTACTTAAGGGTTAAGCAAGGGGGACGTCCACGTGGCGCAGTTTGCCACGTGGACAGTTTATTTTTGACCAAGGATTGCCCATAACTTTCTCATTTGAGCTCTGATTCTGGCAAATTTAGTTGCGTTGGAACCGGGTCGACATCCTTTATCCACTGAGCTAGAGTTTAGCAGCAAATTTGGGGTTTAGCAGAAAGTCAACTTTCGGCTCCCCCTCAAGTTTGACTGCTCGCAGAACCTTCATCCGGACTCCGATTCCAGCAAACTCAGTTGCGTTGGAATCGTGTCGGGATTCTCTATCTATTGATATAAAGCAAGATGGCCAACTATCACCTGATCAAAAAGTCAACTTTTTGTCCTCTCGGGGTTTGACTTTCTGCCAGGGTTTTCATTTTCAGCACTTCCAGGGGTGCAAAAATAAGGTGCTTACACTCTTTAACATTTGTCTGCTTTGTTATCTTTTTTACTCCTTCGGCCTTGGCTGGATCCAGATCAATGCCATGTCTATGCACGACAAACCCAAGGAATTTTCCTAATGAGACTCCAAAGGCGCATTTCAACGGGTTCATCTTCAAACGATATTGCCTGCATCGTTCGAATACCTTCTTCAAATCTCCCAAGTGGTCTTCCTTTCTTCTAGACTTCACAACCAAATCATCAACATAGTCTTCTACTTCTTTATGCATCATGTCATGAAAAATAGTCGTCATGGCTCTTTGGTAAGTAGCTCCAGCATTCTTGAGTCCGAACGGCATTACTGTGTAGTAGAAGTTACCAATTGGTGTTCTGAATTCCGTCTTTTCTTTGTCTTCCACTGCCATCTTGATTTGGTTGTATCCGCTAAACTCGTCCATGAATGAAAACATATCATGGCTAGCAGCTGAGTCTATCAGTAAGTCTATGTTGGGCAAGGGAAACTCATCTTTGGGGCAAGCTCTGTTCAAATCTCGAAAATCCACACAACATCTAATTTGGCCATTCTTCTTTTTGACAGGGACAATATTAGCTAGCCAGGTTGGATGCTGTATAGGTTTGATGAACCGGCATCAAGCAGCTTTTCAATCTCAGTCTTGACTTTCACTTCAATGTCAGGATGAAATGTTCTAGGGGCTTTCTTGACGGGCTTAACCGTACCGATAACATTAAGCTTATGAGTAAAAGAGAGCTAGGTCAAGGCCAGGCATCTCGAAGTATTCCCAGGTGAAGACGTCTCGATATTTCTGCAACAATTGTATTAACTTTTCTTTCTCTATAGGTTCTAAACTCGAGCTTATAGAGACTGGACGATGCTGGTCCTCGGTCCCCAAGTTGATAACTTCAAGCTTTTCATTTGCCAGTGCATTATGATCTTGCAAGCATGCTGGGGCTTCAAGCACTTCTGGGTTTTAAACTTGACAGCTTACGTCTTCTGCCTGGGGTGGGGATTCCTCTCGGCTATGTCACCGAGGGGCCCCCCACACCATCAAAACCTATAGATGTATCTTCCGTCAGGCATCTTGATCCTGACATGGCGATGCTGAGAGGATGATGATGGTGTTTGATGATGAATTGAGTTTGCCATCGTTTTCCCACGAACAAGCGGCCTTAGCTTTTGACTTGGACACAGTGGGCTGTGTCTGAATGTCTCTTCCATTCTGGAGGTTGTCCCATCCTGGCAAGGGCAATGCACGGATAGGTCCTGGCGTGATAACAAGCTCTTCATGTGAATGCTCTTGAGTGCCTACCACTTGAATTTCGTCGTCCACAAACGGGTCGACTGTTGCTGGGACGTGGACCACTTTATTCCTCCATTCTCCTTTGATGCAATGGTGGTAAGTTGAAGGGATTAACTTGAATTTGTGTATCCAAGGTCTTCCAATTAAGACATGATAGGTTGTCTCGGCATCAAGAACATGAAGTCGGGTTATGCCCCTGAATGGGCCAATCTCCAGTTGTACATCTATATGAACCCAACAGTCATCATTGATTGATTGGCAAAACCGCTAACCTCTACAGGCTTTCGCTTGGTCTCTGATGCAGGAAAATGGATTGATCTCACCATTCTTAGAGATATTAAGTTGATGGATGATCCGGGGTCAATGAAAGCTTGACCAACTTCCATTCCATTGATTCTTGCCGTGACATAGAGTGGCCTGTTATGGTCTTCTTTTGCAATGGCCATGTCTTCCGGTTTAAAGGTGATTACTGGGCCACTCTTTGTCAGGGAGACTCGTTGGCATGAGCTGTACTCCTTGGCGGCAACAGCAACTAAAGCTTTTGTGGCCTTTTTCTTCATGGCTTTAGTAAAGCCCAAATCATTAAAGAATGTCTGAAACTTGATAGAATTTGCCAACTTTTCTTCTGCTACATCTGGCAAACTGGCTTTAAAACCTCCGCTTTGCCACAGTTCTTCTTCTTCTAAATTATGTGGCCCACGAATCATGGATACGACCTCTTTCCCTTTATGCTTTGGCAATGGATTGACGTGTACCTCAGCATCAGGTAGATCAAGCTCACCGGTTTTCAATCGCAAGTTGAATATTTGCCAAAGGGACCAACAGGTAGTGGTTGGATGAGTAGTGGTGCGGTGAAACTTACAGTAGTTAGGATTCCTTTTGTCAACATATGTCGGCAACTTATCAACATAGGGCAGCCTGATGGCCTTATCTGCTATCCATTGGTCAACTACAGCCTCAACTTGTTCTGGCTTGCAAGGGAAAGGTGGCGGATCAATAAATCCTGCTTTGTTGATTGACTTCTGTGCCGCATTTGTTGGTCGATGCTGCGTGCCTACTAGATGTTGTGACTCCTCTGTACGATGCTTTCTTTTAGTAGGCTTAGCCACCAAAACATCTGCAGACCTCTTTTCCCTTTTGACTCGATCATTCACCTTTATTGATGATGCTGTATGACGGGCTGATTCAAGAAGTTTAGTGAAACTCTTGATATCTTGATTTTCTAAGAATGGCCTGTAATCATGGCTCATTCCACTTATGCAGAGTTGCACAAGTCTTTCTTCAGAGATGGCTTCATGGCAATCGAGTGCCATGGTGTGAAATCTCTTGACGAAGTCAATAAGTCCCTTCGTTGACTTCTATTGCTCTCGGCTTAAATCAATGAGCGTCGTCTTCTCCTCCACCAAGAAGAATTTTCGAAAGAAGACTTTCACCATTTCCTCCCATGTGTTAATACTACCTGGTTCTAGATTCGAATACCAGGTGTAAGCTTTCTCCGACAGAGATTTAGAGAATTCTCTGAGTCGCAAGTTCTTGTCATAGGCATGTGCACCAAGAGCATCGATCAATCTTGAGACGTGCTCCTTCGCGTTGCCATTTTTTCCGTTATAGCGAGCGAACTTTGGGATCACGTAGTCTTTTGGGTATGGCTTCTTGAGTATTGCAATAGGATACGGTGGACGATAGTCATATGACAGATCCGCATACGCGCCCATTCAAATCATGAAACGCCGCAAGTATTTGAGCCAGTTCTGAAGTAGCTTCTGCCGGTTTGCCAGTATTTTGAGCAGATTGTTCCGGGTGTGAATTCGCACTCTCATTATGTGCTGCAGGTTGTTGATGTCCAGAACGTCCTCCAGATGCAGCCGGTGCCAGATCACTTTGTCCACCTCATGCTCTTCTAGTTCCCGCCATATCACTGACTCCTCGAAGATTTCTTCTGTTAGTGACTTTACCTCCCCAGTGGAGTCGCCAGAAAATGTGGGTGCCTTTTTTGAATCCACGTCCACGCGTCTAGTATTGCCTTCACAATGTCAAGATGCTGATGACGTGTCTTCAAATCTGGATTCTGAGTAAGAGAGGTACGTTCGACGTTGGCCTAAACCACCGAATCAGCAGCTGTTCCCACGCCGTTTCTGAACAGAAGGGGGAGGAGCCAATAAGACGTGCTAGGTAGGTAATAGCTTGAATGAGAGACGGGAGATATTCAAGTGATCCTCCGTATACCAAAGTAGAGAGCTCCTTTTATGGTAAAAGAATTTGAAGGACTTAGGGAATGTTTAGTAAACTTGGAGAGGGTTAAGGGAAAAGAAGTGAAGTTTTGCTCTTCGCCGTCCCAAAATCAGAGAGAGATCCCTCCAAATGAATGAGGGCTCTCCTATTTATAGCAAGTGTGGGTCTCCAGGATTGTGACACTTGTCACAATTTGATGCTTTAGGAATATTTAATCTTTATCATGAATCTGGTCTCAAAAACATCTAGGTTCAACATAGGAATAAGAGATAATTATTATTTGTTTTAAATAAATAATGGAGCTCTCTTATTGGTACAGTGGGTCCCACATATCAAGATGTGAAAATATGTCACTTGACGTCTACATCATCCTAGGTTGGCATGCCAAAGCTCATCACCGGCTACCAACGATTCCCACGCCCGTGTCCGCCACACCTTAAGGACCGCCAAATAACCCCCTAAATGGGCTTTTGCCCAAGACGGAGATCTCCACTCCAATATGCCAAATAATAATGACATTTAATTTAACAAATTATGACACGTTTAATTATTATTTTTATTGGATAAATAATCCATGACAAATTACTTTGTCGGGTAACAGATGACCCATGATGGGTTGTTTCTGTTGGGTGACGGATAACCCATGACAAATTTGTTATTATCATGTGACAAATCATCTATGCCAAATTATTATATAAGTGACGTGTCAAGTTATAAACACGGTCATCTACATTAAGCCCCCTTTTGCATTTTGGCAATTTTTTAGTGCCAAAAGCAAAATACAAGTGTATGGGGTATTTTAGTAATTAGCAATATTGACTAATTTTTAACTATAAATAGTTTGTCTCAGTTAAATTGATTGTGCCAAGGTCTTACCAAGACTTTGACAGGTTAGTAGCATAATTGGACTCAAACTGTTGTAGATAAGGTCCAATTATAAGTAAGAGTTGTGTATGATTTTAATTTTAGAGATACACTCTAACTCTTAACTAGTTAAAGATAACATATAATTAGATTTAGTTGCTTAAAGATAGAGTTGGATTAGGGAATTAGAATCCCTATCAAACAATGAACTTTAAATCTATAAATATTTGTCCTTATCCTCTTCCTCACTTTAAATCTATAAATATTTCTTATTTCTCTTTTTAGGCTCTCTCGTGGCTTCTCTCGGCACACCGTCCCCACTCTCTCTCTCTCTCCTTTTCTCTCTCTCCATCTCTTCTCGTCAAGCACAGGTATCACTTCGTTTTTTAATATATACATTCTTTTTAAATTGTACGGTCACACCTAGTTCTTTTTCCTTCTTGCTTTTATTTTTAATTTTATTATTATTATTTATTATTTTTTTTGGTTTTCTCTCGCTCTCTCGTTTTCTCTTATTCTTTCTTCATGTTGGGTCAAACTTGACAAACCTTCAATTACTGAAGGGGTGACACATCCAACCCCATTATAGAATTCTTGTAGGTGGTGGGACCCGTTTCCTTTTCTTTTACAAACCCCTCTGTCTTCCTTATTCTCCCTTTCTTCTTTTTTTCATCCGTTTTTCTTTCTTTCTAGATATGACTTGAGTTTCTTTTTTCATCTGTTTTTCTCATCCATTTTTCTATCTCTCTTGTTTTCACTTGGATTTGGTTTCACCGCTTTCGGTCAAAGCCCCTTCAATTGATGTCAAAGCCCCTTCGATTGATGAAACCGCACCCGATGAGCTTACCAATAAAAAAAAACCCAGCCGTCAAAGTTATCAAGGATAGATTTAAAGCAACGGATGTTCTGGTGCATATCTCTGATACCGAGTCCATAGCCAAGTTTAAATCTATCCTTGATAACTTTGATTTGTCTTTTGCTTCTTGAATATAGTCTGGACCCAATACAACAATTTCACTCACATCAGCCCAACATACTGGAGATCTACAAGGTCTACCATAGAGGGCTTTGAATGGTGCCATCCCAATACTAGCTTGATAACTGTTGTTATATGCAAATTCAACCAAAGTGATATGACTTTCCCAACTTCCTCCAAAATCAAGAATACAAGCTCTCAACATATCCTCTAGAACTGATACATACAACTGTGCTAAATCCTTCATGCTAATCTTAGAACTGATAGGTAGCAAATGCGTTGTCTTTGTCAACCGGTCCACCACTACCCAAATGTAAGTGTGAAAACTCACACTCCTTTTATGGCAAATGTTTGACAAATTATGTCTTCTAATAATCTTCAAGATGTGCAGAATAAATAATGACAAATTCAGTGAATTTAGTAAAGAAGAAGAAGACGATGCTGCCACACAGCTACCATGCCGCTGGTAGCTCAAGGAAATGAAAGGTTGTCTAAATAAAGCATCTCTTGTAAAGGCACTTGCGAGGAACAACGCCGCTGCCACTCCGCTGGCAGCGCATAAGTGAAACAGTGCTTTGAAAGTAAGGCACGTGCACTAGCGTCGTAAGGCGACGCCGACACGCCGCTGGTAGCGCAGAGCGAGATTGAAGATTCTAATGATCAGCTGTGCACATGCCGCGTTCTCTCCCGCCAGCGCCCTTAACTGAGTCAACTTGTTCTGAGCGGGACTTGAGTTCGTTTCCAGCCGTCTTCCCCGATCGCACCACGACGCCACCAGCGCTCGACGCGATCTGAGTTTTCTTCTTTAAATAGACGTGCTGTAATTTTTAGTAATGACTTTTTTCTTTGGATCAATTTGATTTTGGATCTTGAGGTGTTCGAGATTCGATCAATTCTTCTTTAGAGAGTCGGTGATCGAGTGAGGGGGAGATCTGAGATAGATCACCTGGAATTGAAGTTTGAGGATTCTTCTTCAATTCGGAACTTTACCTGATCGTGTGATCGCCTGGATTGGTGATCGACTTTGTTGGATGCATAGGTGGATTCCTACTGCATTGGATCGTCTCAGTGGACTCTGAGGTGATTGTTGCGATCTGGATTGATCGTGTTCTGCAGCTTGTGGATTCAAGCTGTGTTGCAGTTCGTGGATTCGAACTGTGGATCACTGTTGAGTGATTGTTTGCGATCTGGATTGATCGTGTTTTGCAGCTTGTGGATTCAAGCTGTGTTGCAGTTTGTGGATTCGAGCTGTGGATTGTTGTTGAGTGAGTTCAATTGTAAAGGTTAAGTGTGTGCTCCTTTGTAATTTTTCTTTTCATTCAATAGTGGAAATTCGAAGGGTTAGTCGCCTCATATAGACTCGAGGTTTTTCCTGGATCTGGATTTAGGTTTCCTCGTATAATTCTCTGTGTGTATGTTTCCGCATTGTTAAATTCTTAATTGTTGTAGATCGTGGACCTATAGAGTAGTCCTCTACTCTTTCACCAAATAGCATCATGATGATTAAGGGTTAGAGGTAAACCCAAAACGAAATCCATAGACACATTCTCCCACTTCCAGGTTCCAATAGGCAATGGCTGAAGAAGCCCTGGCGGTTTTTGATGTTCTGCCTTCACTTGTTGGTAGATTGCACATCTAGCTACAAATTCTGCCACTTCATTCTTCATGTTCTCCCACCAATATACCTTATGAATGTCATTATACATCTTATTGCCTCCTGGATTCACAGTGTATCTAGACTTGTGAGCTTCTCTCATAATCTATTCTCTAGGCCCTCTTTCTTTGGGTACACATATCCTGCCCTTAAACCTGATACTGCCATCGGCATGCACAACCCAATCTGGCTTGACTGCTACTAATAACTGTAGTGTCTGATCCCCTTTCTACTCTACTATAATCCTCTGAATCAAATCTGGTAGAATGCTAAGCTGGGAAATGAAATTCTGTGTCAACTGAGAGATAGGACATAAACCCATATCTATCACTGTAAAATCCCGAATTTTAATAACATTAAAATTTAGATTTTATGTTTTAAAATTTATTTAATTAGTGGAGAACTTTAGAAACAGAGAAAGGGAAATTAATTAGAGTTAAATTTCAAAATTTTAAATAGGATGAATTATTAAAATGGGAAAATTTGGTTATTGGACTTCCATGGATTTGGATTTTGGCGGTTCGGTGTTGGAACGAGTGAGGGTAATCTCGGAATTTCCCAAGCCTAAATTATGAAGATTTTAAATTAAATTAAATAGGCAGCAAATATTGGTTTAAATAAATTGATAATAGTGTGTTTGAAATTTATTATAAATTGGAAGGTGCTAATGTAGGGTCTTGGTGGAGTGGCGAAATTAAATTAGAGAGTAGGTGGTTGCCTAGGTAGGATGTTGCAGTGGATGAGCATGCAACAGATCATGAGGTGGGGTGTTTTTTTTTCGGCATCGGAACTTATAAATAGAAGAAGGAGAGTTCTCCAAATTGCAAAAACCTAAAGCGGAGTGCTGCTCGGGGGTGTTCAGAGGTGGTCAGTGAAATAAGTGGCTGGGCTGCTGTGAAGAGCTCGTCTAGATTAGCAGCAAATCAAGGGATCCATGGACAAATGGTAACTCGGAGCTGCTGCCGTTGAGGATCAGCGGAGACTTTAGAGTTGTTGAGCTAGGGGATTTGCAGATCAAGTGAGTAGCATCGTTTTGGTTTGTCGTTGGTTTTTGATCTCTGTGATTTGCCGAAAGCATGTTTCTGAATAGCTTCCGTTGCTTCTGTTCGAGCGTGAGTTTGTTTGATGGGTTTAGAAGTCGTGATTTAAAAGTTAGTTAGATTAAATCCGAAATAGGTTTAAAGGTATTTTGGTAATGGTAGAAGCCTATACGAGTAGTTACAGAGGTCAAAAGTTCAGCCAGTCATTGAGTTTCGAGATTAACAAAGAGTTGTATATCAAAGGTAGCATCCGCCGAGTTGGCGCTTACCTAGCGCCAACTAGAGTTAGTCGGCGAGAGGCCGATTTCTCCTTATTGCCGAGCTCGCGCTCATCGCGCGCCTGCCTCGCGCGGAGCGTTTTACTTAAGCGCGAAACTACTTTTTCTTATTGCCTACTTCGCGCCTACCACACGTGAGGTATCTCTTTCTCTCGCTGAGTTCACGCCAACCTCGTGCCAACCGTCCCGAGGTCAGTGCACCTACCCAATTTGTTGAATTTGTTGAAACAGCCCCCTTAATTACATGAAAGACATTCAAGTAAATGTCTTGTGTATTTATTGCTCCATTTACTTAAGTATTTACATGTAAATAAGGTTTTACCCCCCATTTGGAACCAATAAAAATACTTCCAAGGTCCAATTCCCAACCAATAAAAAGTCAACTTTCCAGTTCATGCCTAAATTTCCAGTTTTCCCGATTTTTATTAAAAAGCCCGGTTTGGGTTTGATACCCAGATGAATGATTTAGGAGCCCATAAAATTCTAGGAGGTGTGTTTACCCTTCAATAGACTACAACCAAAATTTGAGCCCAAAACTCCTTGTAGATTTGTCTAAAAAAATTATATACCAAAAGTGAACGTTTTTAACCAGACTTAGAATATTTTGAGGTCCAAAATTTTTTGTCTCGGAATTGATTGTTTTTTGGTATGGTGACCTTATAGGGGATCCTAAGACTATTCCACTCATCTAAAATGTGTTTTGAGGATTTTATGACATTCGTTTTGATTGATTTGGTTTATGAAAGCGAAATTGAGAATCTAGGAGCTGTTTGCTGATTTATGTTTAATCGAAGTTTAGATGCTGTAATTGTTTCTGTATAATGTGTTTACTTCTGAAAAGTCAGTTTGAAACCATATTTATTTTGCTGAAATGCATCTACACTATTATGCCAGTTCATCTTTAAATGCACAGTACACTTTAGGAATGATTCACTTGAACATGTTGATCTATATGTCAGTTTTACATGATGGAAAACAATGGGTTGGTTTGCTAGTTTTATATTTACTGCTGGTTTAGCTTGTCCTGGATCCAGAGTCTAAGCTTAGTAATGTGATGTTATTGCTTCGTTGGTGTAATTGCATGGCCTTGAGTGTTGCCACTATCGGTGTAGAGCAACCAGAAACCCTGAGTAGGCCTGGTTGTCAATGCAGAAACCCAAGGAGTAGGCTTACATTGGATGACGAAACCCTGAGTAGGCTGCCATTTCAGAGTGTCTGAAACCCTGATTAGGCCGGAACTGTGTACATGGAGGGGTGGATGTCGCCTTGGCATGTCAATTAACCAATGTAAACAACTACATGACATTGACCAATGTTGGTATTTGATTTTGTTTGACGTAATATATTTTATTCGCCAGTTTGTTGGTATTTATGGTTCATGGAATATTGTTTACCGGTTATTGGGTATTTGTACCTCCCGCCGGTGTAGAGTAGCCAGAAACCCTGAGTAGGCCTGGTTGTCAATGCAGAAACCCGAGGAGTAGGCTTGCATTGGATGACGCAGTCATTTCAATATCCGAAACCCTGAGTATGCCGGATATACATTTGGAGGTGTGGGCATGGTTATGAGAAGACTTTGTGTTATATGACGTTGGTATACCTGGAATTATATCTTGAGATACGAAATTATGGTTATTTGCTGTGTTGTTGTCAGTTAATCATTATTTTATCGATATCTTCGGGATTGGAAACGGATTGTTATTGCTTGATTTACCTGATGTTTTTCCACACTGATATGAATTGGATTATTGAAGTTAGTCGGATTATTCGGAATATGCGTGTTATCATCATTGTATATGGTTTATAACCGTGACATGTTTTAGAACTGAACTAAATGTATTTGTGCATGCATGTGCTGCTCACTGGGATATTCGTATCTCATTCCGTATTGTTTTGTTTTGTTTTCAGCTGCTCCTGGAGAGGACGATAGTTGCGGGTAGTTACTTGGTCATGTGAGTTTATTTCCGTTTGGGATTATTTTAGCGCACTCTGTTATATAGTTATTGTCGTATTCATGTTTTTCCTTCACTTTGATATTGCGATCCTGTGTTACATATTAACCTCTGGAGATGAGTTATGGTTTTTATACGTAACTCGGATCCGAGGCGTTACAATCACAGCTCTTGCCAAACTACTTTCTTCCACTGCCAATCTATACAATGTGCTCCTTCTCTTCCTGCTCAAAGCATCTACTACTGCATTAGCTTTCCCAGGATGTTATTGAATTGTGAAGTCATAGTCCTTAACTAACTCCATCCATCTACGTTGCCTCAAGTTTAAATCCTTCTAAGAGCAGATGTACTTTAAGCTTTTATGGTTTGTGAACAGTTCAAATTTCTCTCCATATAGATAGTGCCTCCAAATCTTGAGTGCAAACACCACAACAGCTAATTCCAAATCATGAGTTGGATAATTGAGCTCATGTGGTTTTAGTTGTCGTGATGCATAAGCTACTACCTTACCTTTTTGCATCAGTACACATCCTAGGCCTTGCAACGAAGCATCTATATACACTATGTAGCCCTTCTCACTTACAGGCAATGTCAAAACTAGTGCTGATGTCAATCTTGCCTTTAATTCTGTGAAGGCACTTTCACAAGCATCGGACCATATAAAATTTTCTCCCTTTCTGGTTAGCTTCGTCAAAGGAGAAGCTATCCTGGAAAATCCTTCAATGAACTTCCTGTAGTAACCAGCTAAACCCAGAAAGCTTCTTACCTCAGTTACTAACTTAGGTTGCTTCCATTCCAATATTGCTTCTATTTTCGATGGGTCAACTGATACTCCCACACTAGATACTATATGCCCCAAAAATTTAACCTCTTCTTTCCAAAATTCACATTTTGATAGCTTAGCATAAAGCTGATGCTACTTTAACATCTGCAAACCACTCTCAAATGCTGCCTATGCTCTTTCTCAGACTTAGAGTAGATGATGATGTTGTCCACAAAAATAAAAACAAACTGATCAATCTGAGTCCTAAATATACGATGCATGAGATCCATAAAAGCAGCAGGCGCATTTGTAAGCCCAAATGGCATCACTACGAATTCATAGTGGCCATACCTAGTCCTGAAAGCAGTCTTAGGTATGTCCTCCTCCCTTATCCTTAGCTGGTGATATCCTGACCTTAAATCAATTTTGGAAAAATACCTTGCACCCTTCAGCTAATCAAATAAGTCATCAATTCTGGGAAGTGGGTATTTGTTTTTCACTGTCATATTGTTGAGCTTCCGATAGTCTACACACAACCTTAGAGAACCGTCCTTCTTTACAAATAGGATAGGTGCTCCCCAAGGTGATGTGCTACGCCTAATAAATCCCAATTCTAACAGCCCATCTAACTCTTCCTTCAACTCTTTCATCTCAGTTGGTGCCATTTGATAAGTAGCCAAAGAAATAGATTGTGTACCAGGCATGAGATCAATACAAAAATCAATCTCCCTCTTGGGAGGTAACCCTAGTATCTCTTGGAATACCGGTTGTTAATGTATTTTTAGAGGTATTTCAAGAGATACCTCTAAAAATTCATTAACAACCAGTATTCCTTCCAACACTGATTCTGACTCCACCTCTAATGCAACCAAAATATAAAATCATGATAAACCAGATTTGGATCCATCATAAACAAACGATGGTCTGCCAAGAGGGTGGAAAGTCACCATCTTATGGTAACAGTCCAAACTAGCATGATAAGATGCTAGTAAGTCCATGCCAAGGATGACATCAAACTCCCCCATATCTAAAACAATCAAAACTACAATTAAAATTTCATCATCAATCCTGAACTCACAAGCTTTGCAAACTCTATCTAGATTACCAGTATCACCCAAAGGATTGCTAATAGTGACAACATTACTTGATGGAACAGGAATCAAACCCAGACAATTCATGCAGGAAGTAGAAATAAATGACAAAGATGCTCCAGAATCGAACAACACAGTCACAGGCACATGAAAAAGCAATAACAAACCTTCTACTATAGCATTAGAAGCACCAACATCTTTGGAAGCCAAAGAGGACATAATACCTGGAGGTGGCGGTGGAGGTAACAAGGCCGGAGCATTTCATCCATAACAAGGCTGATATGAGTTATCCTTTCTTGGCTTCCTACAATTCTTGCTAATATGTCCAATACCTCCACAATTGAAGCACTTTGGTGGTGGTTTGGATGAAATGGGAATAGCTTGAGTATAAGAGGCACCATATGATGAATTTTCCTGAATCTTTTGCCTCTTGCCTTTGGATTGACCACCAGAATAAGAACCATAAGATTTCTTGGCCTTGCCTCTTGCATTCTCCTACTCTTTGGCCAACAGATTTTCCTCCATATCCCCTTCAACCAATTGAGCCGTGTCTACCACATCAGCACATGTGGGTAGACGAAGAGGTAGCACACAAGAGTGAATAGGAGGCCTCAATCCCCTCTCAAACTTCCTGGCCTTAGACACATCATTTGTCACAGATTCAGGTGCAAAATAAGAGAGCTGGGTGAACTGAGACTCATACTCAGCTACTGACATCATTCCTTGCTCCAACCTATGGAATGCAATAACCGATTGCATTTTGTAGCTAGCAAGGAAATAAGTCTCAAAGAACAGTTTCTTAAAATCCTCCCATCCCAATTGCTCAGTATTCTTGAAATTCACCAATATTTCCCACCAAGTATTAGCCTCCCCTTCAAGCATAAATGTGGCGAGTGAAACCTTATCTTCATGTGAACATTTCATCCCACAAAAGATCTTTTCAAACTTTGATATCCATTCCTGAGCCTCAATTGGGTGGGTAGAACCCTTAAAAGTAGGTGGAGATAGCTTCTTAAACTTCTCTAGGAGTGTTCCAGGCTCCTCAACAGGATTAGGATTGATGGGAGCTCTAGGCTGTGGTGCTTGATTTCTCCTCATCACCTAAGCCATGTTACCCAGGATTCTCAGAATATCCTCCATTTGAGATGGGGTGGCTGGTCCTCACTTGAGGATCCGGCCCCAGTGGACTGGTTTCTCGTCCTTTCTGACATCTATAGATGGAGTAAAACATGAGAATCACAAAATGAAATTGAAATATCAATCACATAACATAGAAATTGTGAGACCCTGTATTTTCTAGTTTTAGTCTAATTATTTAGCTTATTATTAATTGGGCTTATTAGACTAATTAACTGTGTTATGAAGGTGAAGGTGATGTGGGCAATATCAAGAATTTGGGAGCTACTGATTAATGGTCATTTAATAGTTGAATAAGGTAAGCTCAACTAAGGTTACTTTCACATTATTAATTATTAGTTGGTTTATGGTACTTAGGTTTATTTGAATTCATCTAGTAAATTTGTATCCTCATTGTTGTAGTAAATTAATATAAAGGTTGTGCCAAGAATGCAATGGTGCAAGAGGTTGTGTTTGGTAAGAATAAGGTAGTGGAAGTGGAAAAGAGGCTCAAGTGAAAGGGGCAATTTGGTAAAAGGGCCAAATAAGCCAATGTCTTAACCTCAAAATTTGGTTAAAGGCAGAACACATCTTTGCCTAATACGTAGAGAGCGAAGGAAGGAAGAGCTTAAGGGCTTGCAAAAGTGGAAGAAGGAGAAAAAGTGAAGAAGGGGAAAGCCATGGCTTTGGTTTTGCGAATTTCCAAGTAAGTAGCATCTTTCTACTCCTTGTTTGTATAGAAATTTCGGTTTAAACAAAGAATCCCTTTTCGTTTGGTTTCATACGAAATTTTCGTGATTAGACGTTTGATTTGGGGTTGGGGAAGGTATACTGTGTAAATCAGGTTGTAAGTTGTTAGGTTTGATCATTTAGTGCTTATTGATGTTTGTTAAGTGTTTGAGATGGAATAAAACAAGTTTTGTAGTTAGATTTAGAAAAATGGAGGTTCCGAAAAAGTTAGGTTTTCCGGTCGCTCAAGAGACCAAATATGGCCAAATACATAGGGAGCGCTCAACCGATCGCCCAAACGATGGGTTATGTGAAACCCCATTCCAATACCCCCTAGTACACCCTAACCAGTGAGTGTGTTGTGTAGATGAAGTTGGAGGAGCCCAAGCTTGAAGCTAGTCAAAGTGGCTAAGCCCGGCTTGACAGTGGCCTATGAAGGTGAGCAATCTCTAGTTTGTTGAATAAGGTTGGATATTAAGTGAGAAAGTAGCTAAGTGTTGGCAGTGTACAATGTAGGAGGAAAGAATGGCAAACTTGTAATTATAGTGCCTTGTGGATTTTTGCTTAAGTGAAGAAAAACTCAAGGGAAAGCCATACACGACCAAACCCTTTCCCTCTTCACTTTCTTCTCTCCCACTCACTCATTTCTTCATCTCCTTCTCTTTAACTTCTTCCCATCTCATTCCCTCCCTTTACCAAACCCATTGGAAAAGTTTGCTTGCAAGAAGAGGAAGAAGAAGAACCCAAAAGAGGGCATTTTCGTTTGGGTTTGAGCTTGGAGATTGAGGAGGAAGCAATCAAAAGGGAGCAATCAAAAGGGAGAAAAGGTGCTGTTCGTGGGTTGCAAAGGAAGCTAGGAAGCTTGCTTGAGTGATTGCAAGAGGTAAGCAACACCACCCTCACCTCTATTTCAAATTTCGGCCATTTTCGTATGAATGTGAGAAAGTTAGGGTTTGATATATGAAATGGTTTGTTTGTGTGAATATGTGTGATTTCTTTTAGGGGTGTTGTAGGAAATAGTTTTCCCCCCATGCTATAGAGCCCAAAAACACAAAAAACAAGTGAGATTTGAAAAAAAACCCCAAATCCCAAAAGTTCGGATTTCACGAACTGTCAAAGAAACCTAGTCGCCTGAACAGCCGCTCGAGCGCGGCATCGGGCAACCATTTTAGGTAAGGACCCAAGGCATGGTTATTCAAGTGACTGCTCTAGCGACCTGCCTGAAACAGAGAACCCGATAGCAAATCTCCAGTCGCTCGAAGCAGGCTCGAGCGACCTATCAAGGGCCCTGTACAGATTTTCCAATTTTTGCGTTTTTAGTCCAGATTAAACTACCAATTGTTTTTATTCAAATCCAACCTATGTATAAGTGAGAGTTAGGTGTCTAGGAGGTGTTACAACTAGAAGTATCTCAAAATTTCAAATAACATGGATTTTGGGTACGTTTTACCAAAGAAGGTCTTACAGAGAGTGTCCCAGATTTCTATAGAAGTAAGATAATTTGATTCCGTCACTTTGAGCACCTTCCAAATAACCCTTAGAAATAGAAACCAAGAGCCAAAACCAAGTTACACAAGTATCAAAAACAATTGGGGCATAGGTTGCCCAAATGAGTCATGAAAAGTAGAACTTCCAGAAAACCAATCCTTTTACTATTGAACCCCAATGTGAGTACCCAATACATGATAAGAAGGGCTTCAGCCCCACATTTGACATGAATTGCATGATAATAAGGGCATTGGCCCGCTACTTGTACTATGAAATAAAAGGGCAGTGGCCCATGGTTATTGTTATTGAATGAGAGGGCAGTGGCCCATGATTACTGTTATTGAATAGAGGGCAATGGCCTAGAATCCATGAGAAATGAAAGAGGGCTTGGCCCAAGATTGACTCGGGTAAGGCCATGGGCTATCCTTGTGCACTTTCCATGCAAATGTGCATGTGGTATTGACATGAGTAACTGACCAGTAAGTCTTGGTGGGTAGTGTGAGCGGTTCATCTCAGTTGGGGTAGTGGACTGTTGTCCATCCTAACTTGGAGATAGAGAACTAGCATCCTCCACACAAGCTTGGATATTTGAAATGTTATATTTATGTTTTGTATTCTTATACTTTGTGAATTTGATAAATAAACATATCAGCATAATGAACCCTTAGGGTATGGATCCATAGACTTAACTAAGATTGTTGTATATATATATGCCATGGCTAAGTTACTGTTGTTTGATTCTATATTGTTGTATCATCCTGGCACCAGCAACATTAGTGGCCGATGCCCATTTGCCACAGGTAATCGGAAATGGATGCCTGTACGTCAAGGGTAATCGGCATATGGATGCCTACGTCAAAGGTAATCGGCGTAGATGCCTAGCCACCATGTGTAATCGGTAAAGTTAGATGGGGCCATGCGTATTATATATAACATCCTAGATAACAAGTGATAAGATTGAATATACGATTTACTATTAAATGGATTACCTGTACATCGAGGCACATGCATGCACTATTTGTATGACACTAAGATGCCGTGGATTTTGTAGTATTAGAACTGCCCGCATGCCATGGTTTTATCGAAGGATATTTGTATCAACTATGTTTTCACCGATCATGTATGTGTTGCTTACTGAGACACCCGTCTCATAGTTGTTTATTATCTTATTTTTCAGATCCATCGATGTCCGGTGTGAAGGACCGGGCTGGGGATAGAGGCAAGGAAAAGGCCATTGGGTACAGAGAGGAAGACTATTATAGGCCTTAGGATTTTATTCTGTTATACATGTATAGTGTCTTTTGGACTGTAACCTTTACACTTGAGAGAAATGATTAGTCACCTGTCTTTTGTAACCAACTTATTGTTAGCATGTTTACATTTCTCATATATAAATACACTTTTGATATGCATAAGTATAAATTGTTTATCATTTGCACTTGTTAGGAAAAAGTTTTAAATCCTTCGTATTTTATCAAGTACGATGACCCACCCGTCACAACCTGGGACTGGGGAATGCCTTGGAGGGGCTGACCTGGTTCTGGGGCGTGACAGGTTAGGCGCGCATGTTAAATCAACAAAGAAGAAAAGAAAGGGGTTGCTCAGCATGGTCGCCAGCAGCCTGGTCGCCCAGGTGACCATGCCAAGCACCCAACATAGAAAATACGATTTTGGTCATTTTTGAGTAAATTTTCAGTATGGAATGTGTTCTTATCAAATTTAATCCATGTATGAATAAATTTTAGGTGTTTAGAGCCTACTTCTACTTAATTTATCTGGAAATTCAATAAAATCAAATTTTTGGTTACGTTTTATTAAGATTGGTTTTGATTTGGAATTTTAAGGAAATTGTGCTCTTTAAAGAAAATTTATAGGCTTGTGTAATGTGTTTGAGCTATGTGATTGGAGAATGAAGCTGAGGCTTCCTGATAATTTGAAAAAGGCTGCAAGCCTATGGTATTTTGGAAGCCAGTATGGCCTAGGAATTTATTGAAAAGTGAATGTAAGGTTCACTTGGATTGGGTCTGTACTTTGGGGCAGATGGTGTTTTTATGAGTTTTGTTTAGTAAAATGTTTTAAATGGTTATTTATGAGTTTATACGAGTCTAGTGGGCATAGAGATGGTTGTGGATGCATAGTCAACCTAGTCAGTGTATTAGTGATGGATTGTTGAGTTAACATCCAGGCCATATCCGCGTTCCACCGTGTGGGATTGGTGAGGCCTTCTTGTGGGATAGTTGAGCTGCGGCAACCCGTGCTGCCATGTGGGATCGGCGAGGTCTTCATGTATGTGTGTGTGTGTGTTATGGTTATATGGATGGATGGTCGCAGTTGACTGGGTTGTTTCTTGCTAGCCCATGCGTGGGTGCTCCACTTGGGGTAATGTCCGTGTTTTGGCTTCTACCTACGAGTCGTGAGGTGGCAAATTGGTTGAGGGTGGTTATCTCGATTTACAGACAGACTAATCCACGAGTCTTGTACAGACACTTTATACTGATATTTGTATTGTTATAACGAATTGCTTCTTCGCATGGTATATGAGCATGTTTCTTTATTATTTGAAAGTTGCATAAATTGTTTCTTACCATGCATTGCGCTACTTAATGGGATGTTAGTCTCATGTGTTTTTTGTTTTTATCGGTTTTGTTTTCAGATCCTGTTGGTGAGCCGCGTATTGGGGTAGATTTACAGGGTGACCCGGAGTGTAGGTTGGAGGATTATTTCCACCCTATGTAGGGTCTCTGGTTGAGACACTTATGATCCGTTTTTGGTTTATATATGATGTATTTTTGGACTGATGGTTTTTGTATATTATTGTTCATACTTTGAGAGAGAGATTGTGAGTTGTTAGTCACCCATTTTGTAGATGATCTTCTATTTACTTTTGGTGTACTAGCTTGTATACATAGGTGATAGTATTTTGATTGGATAGCTTATACTTGCACACAACCTGTCTTGTGAACTCTGATGAATTGTCTTATAATGCCATATCTCTGTCTATCAGGTTGTTGTGGGCCCATAAGTAGTGCCCAGGGATGGGTTGGTGCCTTTCATGGGCAGACTCGATTCTAGGGCGCTACAGAAATACTAAGTATCTTTTCCTTAGGATTATTTAACTTGGCTCTGATACCAAATTGTCACGGCCCAAAAATCCATGCACTGTGTATGATTATACACGCATAGGACTGAAGGTGGCCTTGCTCGTAAGCGAAATCAAAATTCACACATTCCAACATAAAGACTACATTTATATATAAAAGTCCAAATCCAAAGTACAATGGAAATTAAAATTTTTAATATTTACATAAACCAAATTCTAAAAGATGAAATAACATAATCTAATACCAATGTCACGGTTTACACAACCATATTAAATTATAAATAGTTTTCAATGTTCATAAAACACGATCATAAATATTTCCATGTCTCACTTTCTTCCATTTCCCCGATCCTGGTTATTTCCTGCAAAATGGAAAGGGGTGAGTTTTCACAAACCTAGTAAGTAGGGCTAATTTACCCTATATGATTAAATGCACCACATCTCTTTACCTTAATATAATACACACAATACTAATATATATTCATAGAGATAACCATGCTATGTTTTTCCTATGGTTTTGTTCATAATCAATAGCATACAAACTTATTTATCTTTACTAATATGTGAACATGCTTTTCTAATAGAAATAAGACTAAAAGAATAATTTAAACAGAAATATAATTTAACCATAATGTAACCAGATACAAGAGATGTAACAATAATCTTAAACATTAAAAAATAATAATAATCAAGCAAGAGTATGAACATGCAAGCAAGCAAATGCAATATCATACAAGTAAACTAGAATATAAAAGAGTTTTGTAATTTATTTCCATCAATCATTATTTTTTAAATTAAAACCAATTATTACCAATTAACATGATCTAGTTCCCCAATCAAATCTAGATGGTCTTATAGTCAAGCACGCCGATAGAGTGATCCAACTTATGGCTAGGATCAAACGCCCTTGGATCCCACTTTAGTGATCAACAGGGATCAGACTTTCCGGCATTTCCATGAATAGTCGTATGGGGTTTAGGGTATTACAACCCATGGGGCTCCTTAGTCCCCGACTCTTTTAATTTAAGGGACTCAAACCCCAGGAATTCCAACTTTCGGACCATGTAGGGAACCGGTCACATTAATTGTCTAGGGTAGAGTACTCGACTCACCCATTTCCAGAACACTATGGATTAGGTAAAATATTAACCACCTCCAATGGGTCTGTCAATCATCTAGCGGATTAATATCACGCTAGGTATACCCATGCTAAAGTATGCCAGTCCATTAAGGTCAATTATTAATAAGACCATCTTCGTGGTTTAGTATTCCACCATTATATTATAAAATGAACATTCCATTCACTTTTTATGTAACACATTTGTGCTTTAAGAAATAGTCCATTCTCTTTTAAATAGATATAAATACACCTTGGTATAACCCAAGTACCACTCTTTAACATGATAAACCCTTCTAAAGGTCATCATTCAATGTCTAATGCATCAATAAGAAAACATGGAATTTCATTCAATATATAACCTCATAAACACCATGTAAGACTTATAACAAAATTCCTGATTTGTTTAGTATGGATCTGCATATCCACAAGTCTTATTTGTATAAACAAAATTCGAATCTTGCACATGCATATAACATTCATAAAATAATATAGATCATGACATGGCCACATCAATATACATCACAATTGATTTATTAAGCCATAAAAACCTAAACATGATACAATTCATAGAATTCACGCGATGAAAGGTCCACAAGGTACTTACAACTTCTAACAGTACCTCCACTAGAAGACATAAAGCTGAAATGAAACTAGATTTACCTTTTTATTTTTACATCACTATATTAGTCGATTAACACATAAGTTCTATCACCAAAAACACCACAACCTTGATACATGTATGCTTGAAAGATAAAACCCCTCCTAGACAACTTGTAAGCAAATATTAAACCACTAACAAATTCAATTTTTCCATTTATTTAAGAATGAGCACACCTCATGATTCATAGGCATAACAATTTAATTCTTGCTAATAACAATTTCATATTCAATACATGATAATATAAAACCAATTAAAAAGCTTTACAATCAATAATTATTTTTACACACACAAAACCATGACAACATCATCCTTACAGTTACACTTTGATTCAAGGCACCCATGTGTGTTTTGTAAGGACCTGGTCAAACCAAGTCAATAATTTTTATGAGACCTTGACCAAGACCCTTGGGTCATTAAATCCCTTAGTTGTGATTGGTGGGGTGTAGGGCTCATGGTTCACGAGCATACACCTTATCACTAGTTTTGGATGGTTAAGATTAAAAGACATAGATGGTTAGGATTAAAAACTTAAAGGAAGGGCTAAATAGTCTTTTCCAAATCTTAAGTGGGTTTTAGGGTTGAAGAGAAACCCTAATTTCTCTTCTCTTGTTTTGGACGATTAAACTTAGGAGAGAAAGAGAGGGGACGGCTGAAGGAGAAGCTGCTTAGGGCTTTTGTGCTTGGAGATCTTATTTCCATTTTCGTTTCAATGATCAAGCTGTTTCAAGTAAGTGGGATTAATACATTTCTTATGATCTTGTGCATTTGTTTCTTATTGCATTAATCTCTTGCTTATTTCATTCTGATTTGTTCTAGATATAAATCTAGAGGTATATGCTGTGTGGGATTATTATATATGATGTTATGAAAGAACTCGTATCATGTTGTGTTTGTGACCCAATCATTCATGTTGAGATCATGATAACGTAGAGTTGTTTTGGGGAAACAATTCAATAGGTTTTTTTTTTTTTGCTGTAGATTAATAGTATATTAATCTGCTATGAAATTTATTGAGTATGAAATGAATCGGACAGAAAACATGGAGTACAGATTTCGGTCGAACGAACCTGGGTTTCGGTCGCTTGATACACCGCTTGGGTGTGGGTGTTGAGCGACCTACCCAGGAACCTTTTTTAGAGGGTGCCCAATCCCCATCGCTCAAGCAATGGGGTAAAGCAACCCTTTTATATTTATTTTGGGGAGGTCACCCATTTGAGGTCGCTTGGGTGACCATGTTTTTATTTGAGGTCGCTTGGGCGATCGTGCTTTTATTTGAGGTCGCCCAAGTAATGGGGTAAAGCGACCACTTTTCTTTGCTTTAATTGCCTATCACTAAAAATTAAATAAGTTTATTACTTTAGTTGACCCCATTGACCCACCACTAGAAATTAAATACTTGTACTTACTTTAATCGCCCCATTGATGCATGACTAAATGTTAAATAACTTTTATTTACTTTATTTGATTCATCATTAGACCTTGACACTAGTGTGGGTATTATACGTCGTATTTCACGTATGATTATATTATCTGGAACATGGTTATGAGACAATTGTACTGCTGGTGGGATTACTAGTTCAATACCCAGCATCCATGTGATGTCTGGGATGTTGATTAAATTGTACTGTTAGCTTTTGCTAGTTCAGTACCTGGTGAGTGATTAACCACTGGGATGATTGTGATGTGATTTTATTGCTAGTGGCAAGGGTTTACTAGTTCAGTACCCAATATGAAGACCGGCAGACACCTATATGGTGGTACTTCTAGTTGTGAGGCCACACACTAGTTAAGTAGTCTACCAGGGACATTTCATTGGGAGTGTGTTTACTGCTAGTCTATACTAGTTCAGTACCCAGTGAGAGACGCCCATTGGAAGAGGATATTGAGGTGATTGTACTATTATCAGACTTTGCTAATTCAGTACCCAGCGTGACCTAGATGTCAACTGGGATGTGAGGATGTTATTGCCTAGGTTATGAATTTAATACATTTAGTTATTTATTTTTGTTATGTGCGCTCGTCGGGAACGGCAGGCCGCACTACGAGGTACTTGTGAATGCGTGCCTCCTTTCGGGGTAAATCAGGATTTGGAGTCACCACTACCTGATGAGGTGCAGGCAGACACCAGGGTGCCTAGGTTTGTCTATTTAGGCGGTCTGCGGCTTGAGATTCTGTACAAGGTCTCAGTTACGGTCCGGGGAAGTCCTAAGACATCCTGGTCCACCCCGTTGGGTAACGGGTCCCATGGGTCTTCCTGGTTTGAGTCAACTTGGTTTTTGGTCTACTCACCCAATCCTAATCCGATATGCAGCATTTGGTTAAGTTAGGTGGAGACCACCTGAGTGGTGTGGGTCCCCTCTGATTTTTATCTTGTGTATTTGGATGATCTCTGTTTGATTGGGTAGGCCCCGTTGGAAGGCCCACGGATCCTCTGGTGGGCTAAGCTTAGCCCACATATCCCTTTTGCTGGACCTTGATCTAACCCTAGAAGGCCCTTTAGGGTTTGGCTAATTTGATTGATTTTATTTATGGTTTAAGTGAAGAGGTAATTAAAAATTTATTCTTGGTGGGCTTGGAAGGTTTGTGGGCCCCTTAGGTGGGCCTCACAAGGTTACCTTAAATGTTGTTATCTTGGTTAATGTTCTTCTCCACTTGGGCTAGGAATGGGCTCGGGGCCCATGTCCTAGGTTTGGGCTCGAAGGCTCAAGGCTTTGGAGATTAGGGTTTTGGATCCCTTTCCCATGTTTGGTAAGTGAGCTTTCCTTAAGAAGGAAGTGGGGCCCGATAGGCCCAAGCCCATGGTCATGGCCAAACCATACCTAATCGAACCCACATGCTTCATATTGGGCTTGTATTGGGCCTCCAATGGTGTGGCCTACTTACTTGAGTTATTTACATGATGTTTAATTAAAGTATGATCATGGGACTGGGTGGGCCCCATTGGAAGGCCCACATGCACTCAAGTTGGATCCCATGGATCCAGGGCTCATGTTTGGTTTCTGGTTGGCTCAGAAACCCTATTGGATACCCCGGTTTAGCAACTAAAGAGATTGAAATAAAACAAGGATTAAAAACTGATATTTTGGTGTTTTTGGGTGTATCTGAAATAAAAAGGGTGTATCCGAAATTATATTTCGGATATAGGAAAATTAAGGCTTATCCAACCTGAGTTTTCATATAAGCCCAAGAAATCTGTTTTTGGGCTTTTTTGAAAGGGGACAAGTATCTTGGGCTTCTTGGGGGTTCCAGCAACTGTGTGGGTCCACAGTGGTATAGAACTTGGAGAATGACCCTTGGTCGTTTTTTGGTAGGTTTGGAGTCAAGGAAGGGAAGAAGATCTAGGACTTTGTCTCCTCCCTTTTGAGCTAAACTCAAAAGTAAAACAGGGACCTTAAGTGTCCCTATTTTGGCATTTTCGAAAGCTGTCTCCCTCTTCTCATGAGGGGAAGAGAAGGGGAGGCCCGATAGGCTTTGCTTTGGTCATTCACCAGCCAACCATTCATCCAATTCCACAAAACAGCAACCAAACAACATGAAAATAAGCCAAACAAGTATGAGAAACATGCTTGAAACAGTGATGGAGGTGTGTGCCTTTACTCATTCTAAGTGCCTAAAAAGAGAAAGAGGGGGAAACCCTAGCATGTTCTCTAATGGGGGATCTTATGCACATACTAAAGGCATTCATGGGGAGGGGAAGAAAACATGCTTAATACCTCAAAATAGTGACCGAAAATGCCATGGCACAGTAAGGGTGTGAGGAGCATATTATCCAAATGTATAAACAATATACCCTAATCCTAGGGAAGCATTGCTTCATAGCTTCATAGTGAAGTGGAAATAAGCTAATAAGTATAATGCTAAGCTAGACAATTTATGGGGGGGGCAGCACTTGATCAAGACATACAACATAACTAAAAGTAAGCATGAAAATAGAGAAGCACCCAAAATATGGGCATGACATTCTAACCTTAAGCAAGCACACATCAAGACATACAACATAACTAAAAGTAAGCATGAAAATAGAGAAGGAAAGCTATTTAAAAGAAGGGATAATATGGGGGTTAATAAAAGGGGTACATTAGACAAGAGAAGGAGGGGGAGAAAATGCTCTCCCTAAATCTAAAAGAAGGAAACATAGCAAAAACCTCAAGCTAAGACTCACATGTGATTCTTTACACTAAAATGGCCCTCACCTCACCCATTTGGCCACCCTACCTCCCCTTCATCATGGGGGACTTGATCATCCTTGTAAGGACACAAAAAAAGAGAAGAGGGGAGGGAGAAGAGGGGAGCATGCTCAAGAAGGAAGTGAAAAAACATACAACGAAGCACAACATGCTCCAAATTAACTCATTATTATATATGATGAACAAAATGTGATGGGAAAGCTCACCTTGGGGGTTCTAGGGCCTCCTTGAAGTGTGGTTGAACTCCTTTGAGATAGGACAGCAGCTGGACACCTCCCTTCTTCAAGAAAACAGCAACTTCAAGCCTCCTCCAAGGTGTGAAAATGGAGAAGAAAGAGGAAGAACGAGGCCAGGAAGGCTTTGGGTGTGTTTTGAAGGGTTCTTGAGAGGAAAGGTTGAAGGAGATGGGTTGGAAGAAAAGGGTTTTCTTCTTAGAAGAATGGGTGAAAGCTATGGAGAAAGTATGGGAGAGAGATGAGCCAAAATGAGGGTGTCTACGTATGAGAGTGGGATGGGGGAGGTCATTGATGGGGAGGAAGCACATGGGGGGGGGGGGGAGAGAGAGAGAGAGAGAGAGAGAGAGAGAGAGAGAGAGAGAGAGAGAGAGAGAGAGAGAGAGAGAGAGAGAGAGAGAGAGAGAGAGAGAGCATAGAGGAGAGAGAGCACCTTTTTTCAAATACTTTTTTTATTGGTTGTTAAGTTATACCCCTTTTTGTTATTATTTTAGCAAACATGTGGTGGGGGGTTTGTTCTCTCTCTTAATTGATTTGATTCTCTTACTTAATGAGAGAATTTAATTTTTAGATTTTTTATTTATTTTAAATATGAAAGATGAGATATTATGTAAAAAATATTATTTTATTCAAGATCTTTTTTTAAAATATTAATATTATATTCTACAAAACATTATTTTATTCAAGATTTTTTTAAGATACTAATATTATATTCGAGATATTTCCATTTCCCTGTCCTTTCTTTACTACGTGGTAGATTTCAGCATATTTGCTACGTGGGCAGTTTTCTGCAACTTTGCCCTAAATTTTGAATTGCTCACAAATTCTTCATATAGGCTCCGATTCTGGCAAACTCAGTTGTGTTGGAATCGAGTCGGCATCCTTTATCCACTGGGACAGAGTATTGTTGCAAATTCAAGTTTTGAGCAGAAAGCAGAAACCGCGTCCATAATTTTAAACTACTCATATCTTCTCCGTCTGGACTTCGATTCTGGCGAATTCCATTGCGTCGGAACTGCGCCAGAAATCTTCATCCGTCAGGATAGAGCATGGCTATTAACTTGGTTTGAGCAGAAAGTCAATTTGTGACTTTCTGCTCCCTCAGGATTTGACCAGCTCATATCTCCTTCATCCGAGCCTCGATTTTGGCAAACTCAATTGCGTTAGAACCGTGTTGGAATTTCCTATCCAATGGGAAGAAGCATGGTGGTTGATTCGCGCCTGATGAAAAAGTCAACTTTTGTCCCCTTAGGGTTTGACTTTTCAGTTAGGGTTTTCATTTTTGGCACTTCTGAAAGGCGCAAAAATGAGGTGCTTACATGTTAATTATACTTTTGTAAGGTATCTGTATACAAAATTCATAGGTAAGTATTTCTAACTCTTTACATTAAAATTTATTTATTTAAATGTTAATCATGTTTAATTTGTCGTTCTTATGCTAGAATGCATGATCCCTTATGTAGAATATTGTAAATATTAAAGTATATACGATATGAACCAAAACTAAGAAAACTTTGCATGTTTATTGATAATAATAATAATAATTATCTATTTGGTATATATATATTATTTTAAATAAGGAATATTATGCATATTATCAATGTAATGCTCGGTCCTACTCACGCAACGTAAGTCGTGAAGTGGGGATTTAGGACGTGACAGTTTTGTTATTATCACAATCCCTATAATTTGCTGTTAGTAAGGAAAATCAATCTAAACACCTAAAACAAGGGTTCTAATACTTGTGCTTGATGTTGAAACAACAAAACCTTGAATCGACACATCCATAAAAGAAATACATTTAAAACTTAAAACACTCTCAACTCACCAACCAACACAACACAGTAATGCTCAAATTTAAATTATAATTCTGCATATACCCCAATTTCAAAATATATATAACAATTTGAATTTTTTTTAACAAACACAAGACATTCAAGTATAAATAGGACGTATGAAATATTCATGGTTCCACTACCTCATTCTAAAATTAATATAATAATCCATGAAGATCTAAAATGAATTCGGTCCTATCCCATGATAAAAAAATTAATAGAATATTCAACGAAATCCACATTATTACATTAGTAGCATACGCCTTCAAGGTTCAACAAAAAACTTGAATTAATTTATAATAAACTATACAACCCAATTTCAGCAAAGTTCTCTCAAACCTCATTTCTACGAATAGATCAAATAAAAATAAAAGAAGATTATAAGAGACAATGAAAAGAATCATAAAAAACAAATTAATCCTACTTACTTCAACACCCAAACTGAATTTCCCTCGATTTCTTCTTCTCCAAGATCTCTAGCAATAACCCACGTTTTGCAGCCAACAAAAATGAGAATTAGGGTTGTTTCACTCTAATATTCCTTCAATAAGGAGTTAATCTCAGCCTTCAATTTTATTAGATCAAAAGAAATATAAGATGTGATATGGTGGGTGCTTATGCACATAAATACCATACTACATTCAATCAAAACGTAATAAAAAAATAATATGAAGTCTTAGTCAAAATTTCAACTCATTAATAACTAACCTTTGAATAGGACCTTAGACATCGCGCACTAGCGTGTATATAACATAGTGATATTCAGCATAGTTTTTGCCCACACGTGAATGGATGATAATTTTCATAGACAGCATCTTGTTCTTCTCAAGTAAGAATCATGAAACTTCATTTGACCAATCAAAATTCAAGACACTCGTGTGCATAATAATGATCGAGTTAGATCTTTGGTGGCTGATCTTAAATATTTTGCATGTACGGACTGGATTGGGAGGGATTTAATTTTGGTCATAAACGAGAAGAAGTGAATCCATTCGTTGTGTCAGTGGGTTTGCTACTTCATATTTTGTATTGTTTTACTATCCATGTGCCCTGTGACGACTTCGTATTTTTCTTATTGTTTTATTTACCATTGGTATGCCTTGTGATTGATGGGATCTTTATTGATTATCATGTTCCTATGTTTCATGCTTCCATGGTTGTATGTTTGTTTTTGTTGTATGGAATTTCCTATTCCATCCTGATTTGAAGTGTTTGTGATAAATCGGTTGATTATTTGTGGGCCAATTTTTTATACTAAGCCATGTTGGGCCTGACCCAAAAAAAAAAAAAGAATTTTCCAAAGCCCAAGCGCTAGTCCAACCATCACATGGGAACCTGATATTTGGCAGGATGATTCAGGGTGTTCCTTTGGTTATAACTGGGTCACTTACCCATATCTCTGGACCAGACCATTTTTTTTCTTTTAGATTGGGTGATCACCTACACCCGAACCCAATAGATGGTGGTGACTACTAAGCCCAGGCTCACGTCATCTAGTGTGACCCCAGATGGGGTGCGCACAACACTCGAGCCCCATGTTTTTTTTTCTCTTCTTGCATGGCTCGAGCTCGAGCAACTATGTATTGATTTTAGAACCCGAAACCGGAATTTGACTGTCGACCCTTGCACGAGTCCAAGCTTGAGCGCCAAACTTGAATTTAAGCCTTCATGCCCGATGTTCTTTACCATGCATGAGCGCCAAAGCTCGCACTATGACCAAGGCTCGAGCTCAACCACCCACGTAAGCGTGAGAGCCAAAATTACTTTTAAAGCCACCACCCGAGCCGCCACTCAACTCTAGGCTCAAGCAAGAGACCCAGAATTTGCAGTATTTGACCAAATTGACCTGATTTCTATTTTAAATCAATTTTTATGCAATTTCACCTTAATTGCCAATAATATTGAAGTGTTTTTAAGAGCTTTTCAATATAAAAATAAATTTATAAATTTTAGAAAAGATTTTGGAAATATTTTGGTGGAGTATATGGTTTTTGGTTTAGAATGGTGGAAGTGGTTCTTTCAAAATAATTTTATTGTTTCTAATTGAGATCTACAGTTTTATGAGATGGTTTTATATGCACAACAAAAAAATAGGGGTTCACCGGCGGACGCTTAGGTGTCCTTTAGCAGCGGTCCTTTTGTGACCGCCGCTGAAAGTGATAATTTCTATTTTTTTTAATATTTATTTCCAACTCTTTCCCTAGTTCTAAGTCTTTTTAATATTTATTTCCAACTCTTTCCCTAGTTCTAAGTCTCACGGCTTCTTGGTCTCTCTCTTCCTTTCCCCTTTCTTTTGCGATTCCCTTTCTGATGTTCGTTCTCTCCGTCTTTGTCTTTCTCGGTCGAATCTCTTTTTCTTTTGCATTGTCTATTGCGATCTTGATCTTGAAATTTTGGCTTCATTTAAACTAATTTTTTTCCGATCTGAACATCTATGTTTTTGCTCGATAGACGGTCAAGTCTCCCTCTAGCACGCCGCCCTTCCAAAAATCTTTAAAGGCCAGGCAAGCTTGCCTTTCGCTTGGATGTCTCAGTGTTTGTCGCAGAGAAGAGAATAAGGAACAAATCACAAAGGTTGACGTCAATGGAATATGAAGAAATTCATCGGAACGAAAAAACTTCAGATTTGAGGTATTTATACGCAAGCATTAAAGCGTTTTTTATTCCGACAAGTTTCTGCAAATACTTTGCTTTGCTGGGTGTGGCTCTTGCTTTGAGTGAGAGCTCTCTTCATCTATTCACTAAGTTTCATTTTCAGTGAAAAGAACTGAAACCCTAACCTACACAGTCTGAGCGAGGGAGAAGAAAAGCTGAATTCGATCTCTTTTGCTTCGCCGAGCAATCGATCTATCAAAAACTGATATCCGAAGCATCAAATCTGTAAGGAATTAAATATGAAGAGAAGAGATTCGACATCTGCTGTTATCGGTGTCTTCTTCATCGCGTTTCTCTGCACTTATCTAATCACTCTCTCCTCCGTCTCCAAATCTTCTTCTCTCACTGGTTCAACGGCGATGACCGTCGAAGGTAAGTCTCGGAGTTATGAAAATATCTTTTTTTGGTAATAGTTCTGAAAATATCTTAATTTAGTTTCCTTATTATCATCTCATTAATTCATTGAGTCTGATGTTCTTCTATAGCGTTTGAAATTTCCATTTTGTTTTTGTCTTTTTCTATCATTCTTTCTTACAAAGCCTGAATATCTCACCCGATATTGTTGTGTAGCTGCAAGTTCTGTTGATCTTTAAAAACTTTTATTTCTTCTTGTGTAATTATACTTCTGATCAAACATCTTCAACTTGAAATCAATCATGTTTATTGTGCAGGTTATTATAGTTACTTGTATGCCAAGTGTTTTGCAGCAACCATATGGCAGGATTTGTGCCTGGAAGATCCACTTTCATTGACAACAGGATCCGCTCTGAGAACTAAATTCTTGCAGTATGGGGGAGCAAAAGACCCAGCTGAATTATTGAAGGATTTAGTTGGGGATAGAGTTTTAAAATACCACAAAGGAGGGGTAATTCCTGATGTTACAAGCCTTTGTAAGGAGATGAATCTTCAAGAGGATTTGTAACTGTTAATTGGCAATTGTGCTTGGGGTGGTTAAACATGGAATCAAGGTTTGGGCCAGTGCATGCAGGATCTTGATCGATGTCAAATAAACATGGAAGCAATTCAATGGAAGGATATGTGAGATCATAGCCGCTGCAAGTTGTCGAAGATTCCGTTTATTTTTCCGGTGATGTGAGCAGCTACAAGCTTCGGTCTTGCATCACATATTGAGAAAGGGAAAGGGAAAGGGAAGCACGGGCAAGGGGCAGGGGCAGGCCGCAGGGGCAGGGGGCAGGCCGGGGAAAGAGGAAAGGGCACGCGTCGGTAATTTTTTTTTTCTGAAACATGCGGTTTTAGTGGCGGTCAAAAACCGCCGCTAAAGGATTCAGCGACAGTAATTTTAGGGACGGGCCACTGTCAGGCCATAGGATTTTTAGTGGCGGTTTTTGAGGTTCTAGCGGCAGTCTTGGCCCGCCGCTAAAGGCCTTAATTTTTGTAGTGATGTGTTTTGACTTCTGAAATTATTCAAATTGGTTTTCAATTGGGTTTAGTTTATAAATGGAGAATGGATGATTTTTTATTACACATGTATCTTGTGGGTTAGATTTTCTCTTCCATGTATCTCGGAGTGAGTTTGGTTTTTTTCCATGTATTTTGGATTGAGGTTTTGGTTTTTCGATGTCTTGGGATGGACTTTTGGCTTCCTTTATGTATCTTGGAGTGATTTCATGTTGATGGGACTGTTAGATTGTTTTGAATATATTTTGGAAATTGATTTTGGTTTTGCTTGTGTCTAGCAGGCTTAGCTCATTATAGATTCATAGTTTATCTATATATTAAAACAACTCGTTCTTTGCTTGGTTAACCCTGTGGTCCATTTATATGTTTTTACCGTGTATCTTAGTGAGACCTTCCTGTGTTTGGTTGAGTTGCATCAATCCATTTCCATTGTGTATCTCAGTGAGGTCTCTCTTGATACATTGTTGCAATTTGACTAGATTGTACTTTCCTACCCAATATTGCATCTGGTTGGGTGCTCCAATTTGTTATGATATCAATGTACTATATTTGGCAGTCTTTATACATGTAAGATGTGAGGTGGTAATTTGAGGGGGTCTTAACTTCTCAAAGATGTCTTATTTTACAAATCCTGCGATGTCTTATTGGTTTGGTTTTGTTTGGAAACTTTTTTGGAAACACTATTGGTTTTATGTTAGACCTTATGGATTTGGTTTATATTGCATGGTTTTACTTGTCTATTGGCATTTAGATGATCGCAGTGCACCTCATGAAAAGGTATTTGAAAAGTATATCGGACAGTTTTCTTTCATACATGTTGTTATTTACTGGGATTTTATATCTCATTCTATTACTTTCAACGTTTTGTTTTTAGATATTCAAGATAAGGACGATTCAACTGGGGTGAATCTATAGAGGGTTTAGAGGAACTGGAGGATCACATTATAGTTATGTAGGATGTTTTCTTTTATTTTGATAGATGGAGTTGTTTAGAACACTTTTATTTTATTTGAGGTTTATTATTGTCATAAGAGAGTTGAGAGTTGAGAGTTGTAAGTTTACCTTTTATATCTAAATAGTGTTATTCAGTAAAGTACGATTTATTTTGATGACTTCCGCAATTTTATTTGAGTTTATAAAATAAATGTTTTTAATTTTAGCGTACTCCGATGATATATAATGGTTAAATTTGGATATTAGTTTGTTTCAGGCCCACAAAACTAGCACCTTTGGGTTTGTGTTTATTTAATTAATAAATCAAGATCCGGGGTGCTATACTATCCCAAATCTAAACATCTCAACAGCATTAAAATCATGGAACTAAACCCTAAACATCAAGAGAAATAATGATAATCTCGTCAAGAAATATGCGTGGATCAAAACAACTACCAAGAGACAATTTTAGATCCTTTCCTTAAAAAAAAAAATCTCCTGTAATCATGCAGAGTTTTAGGTCCTAAAA
The DNA here is from genome assembly GCA_947561395.2 of Buxus sempervirens. Classification (NCBI taxonomy): domain Eukaryota; kingdom Viridiplantae; phylum Streptophyta; class Magnoliopsida; order Buxales; family Buxaceae; genus Buxus; species Buxus sempervirens. The sequence goes on from OX387195.1 coordinate 8,590,888, forward strand.
GGATTACTACTTACCTGTAATCGCAAATCCAAAGCAGAATTTCTACTGAAAATCTTCCAATCAAACCCAACGAAATCACCAAGAAAACTCCAACGACATCCTCCAAATCTGGTCATGGGCTCTCCTTTCTTTGTTTGCTCTAGCCGGAAGTCACAAAGCTCTCCAAACTCTCCTCAATTCGTACAAGGAAGGGGTATAAAACCCTAAACATAAAAATCCAATGCGTCTCTCCTCCACCATACATCATTATAGAAGACAATTAGATTAAGTAAAATTATCAAAGAAACTTACCTTGCTAGAAATCATCCAACCGTCCAAATTTTCACCAAGTTTTAGATTTAGCTATCCTCTTCTTCATCTAAATAAGAAAAATTTTCAGATTATTAAATATTCTTCAAAAATTTCTCAAATTTATCCAATTATAATATTCAATGAAATTCCATGTATTACATAGATAACATAAAAAATTGGAAGGTATAACCCCAAGACTTGAAGAGTGTAAAAGCCTAAATATAAAAGGGCATAACTTTAATCACTTGTGGGTGGAACTTCAAATATTGGGGGTCCAGTACCTCAACACTAGAAAACAAAACCAACAATAATTCTTTTAACAATTATACTCATTTTCTTATTCATGAAAAGCCCTTGTTTATATATAACAGAAATTTTTTAACGTGTCATAACAAAAATTATTAGATATTTAAATTTTTTTCACATTAAAATAATACTTAGATCTAAAAGTTTATTTTTTGACACGTGGAAACTATTTTCGTGTTGAAAATGAGTATGTGAATGGTGTGTTTATACTAGGGGTGCAACTCGGTCCGGTTAAAACTGAACCCAAACCGACCAAAACTGACTTCTGTTCGGTTTTGGGTTGCATGCTCAATTAAACCGAACATAATTCATGTATTTCTTAAATCGAACCAAATATATATATAATATAATACAATATAATATATGTTATACCTTTAAACTTTGAGGATATTACCAAAAGAAACTCTTGTTTGAGCATAAGAATTTATTGGTCTAACCCGAACCGAACCAAATAGTTTTCATGTAGTTTAGTTCGGTTCGGTTTAGGTTTCGGTTTTTCTATATATTTTCGGTTCAGTTTTTGGTTTCATAGTTTCGGTTTTTAATTCGATTCGTTTCGGTTTGACTATATACATTTTCGATTTGGTCTTGGGCTGACCTCAAACCGAACCAACCGAGCCGAGTTGCATCCCTCGCAGTTTATATGTGTAATACTAGGGTCCAAGGTCTAGTGCGTCTTGTTAGTCAAACCTATCTCAAAAAGGAACGAAAAATGAAAAAGCAAAAAATGCGCTCGGATCCTCTGTGAAGCAAACGCCTTCTCTGTGCAGCGCAATCCAACAGACCAAATTAAATGAAGGCCATTATAGTAATTTCGACCGCAACACTTAAAATATGTTCCGGACTCAGATAAATCAAAGGGAAAGAAGGTATATTATATTATATTGTATGTTTTTTCCCAGATGGGGTACTCATTATTCATTATACGTACATCGACATAAATTTTACTTGATTGATTGTTTCAGGCGGATAAATTGAGGACAGTGATAAAGAAGCTAATGGAGGTGGTTGCTGCCCTTCAGCGTGAGGTAGTCGAATCCTCGAGATTGAAGGCTCTGGAGAAGGAGGTAATGGAATTCAGTTTTTGTCATTATTCATCATAAGTTCCAGATCTTATAGAAATGCAAATGTTTCTTGCTTTATTGGTTTAGGTGGAGAAATAGAAGTCGATGATAAGTGATCTTCAAGGAAGGGATGTTGAATTAAGATAGATGGTAAGGGAGATTCTTGTATATGCACGTGGCTACGGAACCTACACTCCACGTCAGTCTCCACAGGAACCATTTGAAGTTCCAGCCAACGTTGCTTCTCCACCGGAGGTCCCTTGCCCAGTGTCGGTGATGGAAGATATTGAACCTACCATTGAATGTATCCTAGATCCAACACCGGAAGAATATGAAAGGTCAATCATTCCATTTCAACCTGCTGAAGCACCGATATTGAAACGTATAAAGGTGCCCAGTAAGGCAAAAAGGATTCCTTTTACAACCATCATCGGGGGGAAAAAGAAGAGGAGGACCTTAAAGAGAAAGCAATCGGTCGATGTCGAGAGGCCAACACAAACTATAAGTAGTATTTAATTAGATCTCTAATTTCATGTCAACCTTTTATTTAGAACTTTACTATAGTTGATCGAACAACAAAATTGTTGATGTAAAGATCGTGTGATTTATATGAAATATATTTCAGGTGCCATATGGCCATGTTCAATCTGTGGAGGCAATGTTGCCGGATCTGAACATTGCAGAAGAGGCCATACAGCCATTGGTATGTGTGCTCTTAGTTTTTCTAAAGGAATTGTTTTTTTGTTTTTCGGTTAAAATTAGGTTGACAGGCATATATACATTTTTTGAAATTTTTGATTCACTTGTAGGAAATTGATCCAGCGGAGGCATCTTCAAGTAGACCTCCATCAGCTGTTGAATGCGCCGTCTGCGAATATGCATTCTGTGAGAACCTCGGTGGATCGTACGTAGTTTCGCATATTTATGTTGGTTGCGTTGTTTCTTTCTAAATTGTTGCGTATGGTTTGACTGTTTCTTTGTGGGATATATATGTAGGGAAGTTTTGGTGAAGTTCTTCGACATCTTCGTTGATTGTAGTAAGCTGGAGTGTATGAAGCCAAGTAACTGGGTGTCCAATTGGGTAGGAGTCTAACAAGTTGGGTATCTTCTCATATCGCATAAATATTTGGATTCTTGGATTTTATTTTTTTCTATATAGGTCATGGACGCCTACATGCAGGCACTCAATTACCATGAGCAGCGGGTTGGAGGCACCCGTTACTTCTTCAAATCGGATATTGGGGTAATTACTACGACATTCTTCAAAAACGTTTGTCAAGGTCTATAATACTCCTGTTTAACTTATATTATAACTTTGCAGACTTTTTCCGAGCCAACAATGAACCGAGACCTGAAAAAGCTTATTCATCATTTTGATGTGCAGTACCTACTGAATATGGTGAAGTACCCAATGGTAATCTTAAGTCACAATTGTTATTGGGATCTTTTAATAGGGTAGGGCTAAGAAATATCTTTGTATGTAGTTATTTTTCCCCATATTGGAGCCATGTCATTGGTACATGTGCGTCGTGGACAAGACAACGCAAAATGTATTTTTATTGAACTCAATGAGGGGGTGGAGAAGGAGTGCAGTTCTCAATAAAGTGGTAAGTGATCAGCGTAATAATTTCTTGTGTCACTAATGTTGTTATTAAGTGTCGATTTTTATATTTCTACTACAAGCAGTTGAGATTATATTGTCATGGAATTCATCCGAGAAAGTTTTGGTAAGCGAATTTCCAAGGTTCAAAGCAAAGAATCTTCAGCTTCCTTCGCAAGACAACCCGTATGTTTTCCACCTATACTTTCTTTTCCATCCTTATTACTATATGATATTAATAGCATTAACTTGTAATCGCATCTTTTGTAGCAATGACTATGGAGTCTTCGCCATGAAGTTCGCCGCTTATTGGAGAGGAAAACTTTCTCCTGAATTAACGCAAGTACACTACAACTCCTAACCTATTTAGTTGTATTTTTAAATCCTCCAAATGATCACAGTATTAATATTATTTTTTAATAAAGGGATATTCCAAACTTCAGAATAAGTATTGTGGCCGAGATTATCCACCACGATGAAAACAAGCTGAAGGATGATATTGTGAAGAAGATTTCTACTTAGGGGGAGACTTCAATGTATTAATATTTTTATAATATACCTGCCTAAACTTAAATTTTTTTTCCCGGAATCTGTATGTATTTATTTCAGAATAGGGATGTTCCTGTAATGAATACAGTAGCTGAATCAAGCATTCAGTTGGATTTTTCTCTTATTATGGGTATGTGTTTTGTTTATGATGTTTCGCTAATAGGTTTTTGTCAAGTATTGTGTACATAGGACATTGTATCCATTTAATAAAAGCTTTGTTATTTTGATTGCTTAAGTTTCGTCACAGATTTGGCAATTTCATAGTTCATAGATTACGCCAAAATTTTAAATTTTGTGTGTCAAAGGGGAATGTAAAACAAGTCAATATACATTAGGTACTCCCCCCAAAACAATACCAAGGTACCCTTCAAAAGAAGGCTAAGGTACCCCCTAATAAGCCCAATGTACCCCCCTCGCCCCACCCCAAATAAGCTTAGGTGTCCCCTAGTAAGAGTTGGGTACCCCCCGAAATAAGCCCAAGGCACCCACCAAATAAGCCTAAGGTACATAAAAAAATAAGCCAAAGTTACCCCCCATATAAGCCTTAAGCTACCCACAAGTATGACGCCAAATAATGGAAGGGTAACCCTAAGTAAGACGTACGTACCCCCAAAATAATATTAAGGTACCCCTACGTAAGCCGAAGGTACCCCCAAGAAGGAATTAATAATGAATGAAACGCGCGGACGTTAATCTTCAACGCTTGAACGATTCAGCTCAAAAGTCTTTCTATGTGCACAATGCTTGAACACACTCTCTAACGCGTGCTTTAGGCGCTCGGACGTTACTTATTGTTTTAGCATCTCAGTATGAAAGACACAGGATGCGCGAGCGTTAACCGGAAATGTTCGCGCGTTTTGTGCATTACTAATTTGTACATGGGGGTACCTTCGGCTTACATGGGGGTACCTTAAACTTATCTGGGGGGTACCTACATCTTACTGGGGGGTACCCTTCCCTTATTTTGGGGCATATTTGTGGATACCTTAAGGCTTGTATGGGGGTACATTGGGCTGATTTGGAGGATACCTTAGGCTTATTTGGAAGGGTACCTTGGGATTATTTTTGGGGGAGTACCTAATGCATGCTAACTTGTTTTGCATTCCCCTTCTTCACACAGCATTCCTTGTACATTTTAATCATTTGGCATAATACCTTAGGCTTATATGCGGAATTTCATTACCCTAGGCTTATACAACCAGCACCTTGGCCTAGTTGTTTTGCATGTACATGCATTACAACATGCTAGACCTAACCAACTCCAATTTGGCACAATGAAGAATACGACAAATGAAAAAAAAAGACCAAAGAAAATTTACATTGCATACAATTATCAGAATGTTTTACAGGCACATAAAATAAAAAATAATAAAATAATGAACATTTGACTGTCAAATGACATGAAAAGAAAGTCAAGACTCTAGGGCAGGGCCTCCTGGAGCAGGAACATTGTGTGCAGGCTCAAGGGATTGAAGCAACAAATATTCATCTCAAATGTACTCAGCATCACTTGGAGGAACATGCTCTCCAACGACACCTTCAGAAGCTGCTTGGTCAACTATCCTCTGTTCTCCCCCACCCCTATTCAGCTTGCGAAGCTCTTGATTTTCAAATTCAAAGTGCTTCATGGCCCGGCTATAGTCTTGTTGCATCTCTAAATAGACTTTGTGCATCTTCTCCTGATTATCATGCACTACTTTGAGGGTGTCATTAGCCTTCCATACCGTTGCCCTCACCCAATTCAACTTGGTGTCGAAATTTGTAAACTTCTTCCCTATCACTTCTCTTACATTGACGGATGTAGAGTGGGTTTGACCTTCTACTTTCTTAAGAAGATATTTCAGCTCAGCAAGGCTCCGATCAGTTTCATGCTTGTCTGCAATTTGAACATCATACAATTGTTTAATTTGCTGCTTCATTGTGTCTTGGTTCTCAAGAGTAGATTGGTCTAACCCTTCAGCTCATTTTGCATGT